>CM075670.1:120600000-121800000 GCA_037962975.1 Clitoria ternatea
TCTGCCACACGTAAGGAGGAAAAAGGATCATTTGCTGTTTGCCTGTTTTATACGTATGGCTCACATCTCATGCATTCCATCAGATATGTAAAGCCGAGTGCCCAGTTTCTGATCTGAAATTGTGTCAACTGGCCGTGAAAAGTGGGCGTGAATGGGCTAATCACCTAATAAGCCTTACATCTGAAAAGGTCAGGTGGTACCCTCAATGGCTAGTGGTTGAGTCGGTCATTTACAGCTGTGGAGATTACCCAAATGTTCCTCTCATGGGCATACAGGGCTGCATCAACTACAACCCTGTTATTGCGAAGCGTCAGTTAGCTTATCCTCTACTCGGGCCACCGAACGAAGAACTGCTCACTCCTTTTGTTGTGTACTATACAAAAGGGAATTACGCATCTGTTGTTCGGGATATAGCCAACGCCTGGAAGAAGATCCATAGAATGGGAAGAGAATTGGGAGCACGAAGCCATGTTGCAGGGGCTGAATACCTTGACTGGGTCCTAAATAGGGTTTCTATTGTAAAATTACCCTTCAGAAGTCCTTCCTACCAATCTTTGAATGATTTCCCCCCACCACCTATCATGGAGGACAAGGCCACCATGGCTCTGAAGGCACAAATAGAAGAATTGATCGTGAAGAACCAAAAGCTAGAAGAAGACCTTTTGAAATGTCAACAAGAGTGTGCCTTTCAGAAGAGGGAGAATTCCGAAGGGAAGCATACTATGGATGAAATGCGGAAAAAGAGGAAGATTGACGAAGACTACTGGGTAAAACAAGACCAATGCCTTCTTGCAGCCAATTCACAATTGAAGATGAAAGGCCAACAGAGCGACGCCTTATTGGCCAAAAAACAAATTTTGAAGGACCTGCTGGCACAATCCAGAGAGAAAGGGAAGGAGACCTTGGTACAGAAAAAGATGTTACAAACCCAGGTCTACAAATTGGGACTACAACTTGAGGAAGTAATAAATGCCTGTGAACAAGAGATAGACACAGAGCATAAAAAAGCCCTTGATGCTGAACGACGTTGCCAGGAGACTACACAGGCTCTGAGGGTAGAGTTGGCCCAAAGTGACGAAATCATTCATTCATGGATGGACCATTTCGCTAGATTGGCTTACCTAGCCAATGGAGTCCTGAAAGATTTTCCCTCAATGCTGAAGCAAGCCGAAGGCATGATCAATCCCCTGTCCATTCCCAAAGAGATATCATCATTTCTGAGCTATTGCCAGGAAAGACTTTGTAAAATGAGGGCCATGATTGCCCGAGCCAGGAGTGGTTAAAGTTTTTGTAATCCGAATCTTTCTAGCAACATTGTATCATTTGGAAGAATAAAATAATGAAGCTCTTTTCATCCCCACAGTTGTCTCATGTTAATTTTCGATCTACTGCTATACTTAGTACTTTGAACGCGACGTTTTGGGAAAAGTTAAGAAATACATGTCAAGTTCGGAATTGCACCCCGCATACGCCTATCTATTTTTGTTTTATCATCTTTAACTGTTTCCTTTATTTTTCTAACAATTTGTTGTGATTCTTTAGACACTACGGGTAAACACCCCTACGCGACCAGGCTCAAGAAGAAACTCATGGCCGATATGGAACAAGAAAATGAAAACTTGAGAGCTGAGGTTAATCAGTTGAAAGAATAAATGGCTGAAATGGCCAAGCTCCTGGAAAAGAGAGTCGCAGATAGGGATTCTTTAGTGGAAGTTGAAGATGCCGGGCAGCAACCTCCTACTCCCCGACACACGCAGGGTCATGTTGGAGGACCAAGCTCAAATCCTGCAGGGGCTACCGTTACGGTTCGCCTTAGTAAGTCGGACACTGCCAATGCTCAACAACACACTTTTGTTGACATGGAAGGGAATGTCATACCCTTTCCACAGTATGGGTTACCTCCGGGCTATGTCCCACCACTTCAAAAGGAACCGGATTATCAAGAAATGATCCTTCGTACAGCTCAACCAAGCGTTCCACTTGTCTGAAATCCTCAAATGATTCCGGTCCATACATAAGCTGCGCAGCCACAAGCCGCGCAACCACAAGTTGCCCGAGCAACAGTCGGGCCCCATGCCTCAATGCCGAATGTAAGCCCGGCATTTGACGACCAGCCAATCAGGAGTACTAGTCATTATGTTGTTACAGGTCCAAGTGCTGCCGTTGCCGCCACCCAGGAGGGAAGGTTAGAGTTCCTAGAAAGGCGTTTAAGAGAAATGGAAGGAATGAACCGGTTTGGATTGGGCAGTGCCGCACAACTCTGTCTGATCCCTGACGTTGTTATTCCTCCCAAATTCAAGATGCCTGAATTTGACAAGTACCGGGGACTAACCTGTCCGAAGAACCATCTGACCATGTACTGCCGGAAGATGGCTTCACACGCCTCCAATGACCCCCTGCTCATTCATTGTTTCCAAGACAGTCTGGCTGGAGCACCCCTAACTTGGTACAATCATCTTGAACGATCTCGTATACGTTGTTGGGAGGATCTGGCGGATGCTTTCATGCAACAGTATAAGTATAATTTAGACATGGCTCCAGATAGAGTACAGTTACAGAACATGTCTAAAAAAGACAACGAGACGTTTAAAGAATACGCCCAACGGTGGCGTGAGGTGGCGGCTCAGGTTGACCCCCCTTTATCAGAAAAGGAGGTGATTTTGACATTCATTGACATACTCTAGTCACCATTCTACGATAAGATGATTGGAAGCATCTCATCTCATTTCTCTGACATCGTCACTATCAGGGAAAGAATAGAGAATGGCCTACGGGCTGGGAAAATTATTCGAGGTCCATCCGGGGTTAGTGCAGCAAGAAAACCTTCCCTGGGAGAAGGGAAGAGAAGAGAAGGGGAGACCAACTTAGTCTCCCATAACCTAGGGAGGAACCAGCCCAGACCACCGACCCCTGTCACATTTCCGTCAACATATCATAATGCACCACACCCATATGTGGCTGCAATCCCAAATCCAAACCCACCTCATTTCCGCCCGCCTGTTATGCGACCACCCACACCACCGCAAGTACCTTACCAAACACCATAAATGAACCCGCCAAATCCAAATCCAAGGAGGCAAAACAATGACCGTGCCCAACCACAATTTGACCCGATTCCCATGACTTATACCGAGCTCCTCCCCTACCTCATTGAAAACACAATGGTAGTGCCATGCTCTCTAAAGACGCTTCAGCCGCCATATCCTAAAGGGTACGACCCGAATGCACGGTGTGATTACCACGCTGGTGCACCGGGGCACTCTACCGAGAACTGCCTGGCACTAAAGTTTAAAGTGAGAGACTTAATTCGGGCTGACTGGATAAGCTTTAAAGAAGGGAGCCCGAGTGTAACGACCAATCCTCTTCCTAACCATAAAGGACCAGGTATCAATGCTATAGGGGAGGATGAGGAACGCGTTTCCAAAATCGAGGACATCCAAATGCCGTTGGAAATGATTCACTCCCATTTGCTTAAAGTGGGATTAATAGAAGAATTATGGGATGAAGAGTGCAATGACCTCCAGTCTACAAAGAGAAGGGACTTCCGGGAAACCCTCCAAGGACTCATGGACGCTCGGGTCATGGAAGTTTGCAGACGCCGTGAAGGCCGAGTGAATATGATACAGGAGCAAGGTAGGGCACGAGTCCCGAAACCCCTGGTTATATTCTATAACAAGAATACGCCAGCGGCTTCGGCTCCTGCCAAAACAGTCATTACGGTAAGAGCACCAACCCCATTCCCCTTCAAGGATTCCCATGCTGTGCCATGGAGGTATGATACGGAGGTGGTCGTCACTAATTCGGGGGCGGTCGACTCTACGCCATCCTTTTCCATTACAAATATCGTCGGGGTTGGGAGAATGACCCGG
This sequence comes from Clitoria ternatea, assembly GCA_037962975.1. Taxonomy (NCBI): domain Eukaryota; kingdom Viridiplantae; phylum Streptophyta; class Magnoliopsida; order Fabales; family Fabaceae; genus Clitoria; species Clitoria ternatea. Next base: position 120,603,870 of record CM075670.1, read on the forward strand.
AGTGGAAGGGTATATACGCCGCCTGAGCCTAAGCAAGATAAAACCACCGGAGAGGTAAAAGCCGGGAAAGAAGTAATCAGTGATGAGACAAAGAAGGTTGTGACTGAGGAAGAAGCCCAGGAATTTCTCAAGTTTATCCGCCACAGCGAATACCAGGTGCTGGACCAGTTGAATCATACCCCAGCAAAGATATCCTTGTTGTCCCTGTTGATGAGTTCAAAACCACATCGGGACATATTAATAAAAGTTCTGAACGAGGCCCATGTTAAGCATGACTTATCCGTTGACCAGTTTGGGGGCATAGTCGGGCATATTGTTGCCAACAATTACTTGACCTTTACGGATGAGGAAGAACCCACTAAAGGAAGAGGGCACAACAAAGCCCTCCATATTTCTGTAAGGTGTCAGGATTACATCCTGGCAAAAGTACTTGTTGACAATGGGTCGTCTCTAAATGTAATGCCGAAATCCACACTGGCAAAATTGCCTTTTGATGGAACGCATATGAGACCAAGCTCCATGGTGGTTCGAGCTTTCGATGGGACTCGTCGGGAAGTCATGGGGGAAATTGAGTTGCCTATACAAGTTGGGCCCTGTACCTTCCAAGTGCTCTTCCAAGTGATGGATATCGCGCCCGCCTATAGCTGTTTGTTAGGGCGGCCATGGATTCACTCGGCCGGGGTGGTCCCCTCCACACTGCATCAAAAATTGAAATTCATTGTCGATAACAAGTTAGTGATTGTTTCCGGGGAAGAGGACCTCCTGGTTAGCAAACCCATCTCTACTCCATACATTGAGGCTGCCGAGGAAGCCCTCGAAACGTCGTTCCAAGCCTTGGAGATTGCCAATGCAACAAGCATTGTAAAGGTGTCTTTCCCCAACGTGCCTCTAATGGTGGCATTGAGCATGTTGCGGAAGGGGTACCAGCCAGGAAAAGGATTAGGGCGGGAATTGGAAGGTAGAATCCAGCCCGTGCGCCTCCTGGAAAACAAGAATAGATATGGCCTGGGGTACAAACCCACTGCGGCAGATAGACGAAGGGTCGAAGAAGAGAAAAGGGGAAGGAGGGTGGCCCGCCTCACTGGACAAGAATTCAACACCGTGAGAATCCCTATCTGCGACCTCTATCAGAGCTTCAGAAGCGCTGGAATAATATACCCAGATCAGGTCGCCATGGTTGAAAGCGAGCCTGACCACAATGCGGAGTGGGTGTGTGCTTGTCACCCGAATCGAGAACTGAGCAACTGGGAAGTCATGGAATTCCCTATAACCGTTAATGTTTGGCCAGAGTAATTACTGTCATAACTTGGTGGTCCCTTGCCATGCCCAAGGCTCCAGGACCCATTTTTTTGTAATAAGGGCAGAACTTGTTTATTTTGTTTCAAGAGATAATAAACACATTTCATTTCCCCTTACCTCATTTTTGTTCGTCCTCTGTTTCTTAAACCTTTCGCTAGTTTGTTTCTCTTTTCATTTTTATAATATAACCCAAATGCAGATCCAAAAATGATCTCCCTGAGAGCAATGAGAACTTGGTTTTATTTCATGACTTTGATTATCCAAATGATTGCGCCTATGAGGAAGGTGAGGAAGACTTTGGACCCTCGCCTGAATTGACAAGACTGTTGGAACAAGAGGATAAAGAGATTCAACCTCATCAGGAGGAAATCAAAACCATTAACCTGGGAAATGAAGGGGAGGAAAAACTGGTCAAGATAGGCACCTGCCTAAGCAAAGGCCGACAAGATGAACTCGTCAAACTACTCCAGGAATTTCGAGATGTGTTTGCTTGGTCATATCAAGATATGCCAGGGTTGGATAACAACATAGTGGAACATAGGTTGCCTCTGAAACCTGAATGTCCGCCAATCAAGCAAAAGCTGCGGAGAATGAAACCCGAAATGCTTCTCAAGATCAAGGAAGAGGTCAAGAAACAATTTGAGGCCGGCTTTTTAGCGTTGGCCAAGTATCCACAATGGATAGCCAACATAGTCCCAGTCTCGAAAAAGGATGGAAAAGTGCGGATGTGTGTGGACTATCGAGATTTAAACAGAGCCAGCCCTAAGGACGATTTTCCTCTGCCGCATATTGACATTTTGGTTGATAACACAGCCCAACTCTCCATATTCTCATTCATGGATGGTTTCTCCGGGTACAATCAAATTAAAATGGCGCCAGAAGACATGGAAAAAACCACGTTCGTCACTCTGTGGGGTACTTTCTGTTACAAAGTAATGTCCTTCGGTTTGAAAAACGCTGGGGCAACCTATCAAAGAGCAATGGTCACTTTATTCCACGATATGATGCATAAGGAGATAGAGGTCTACGTGGATGATATCATTGCAAAATCTAGAACTGAGGAAGATCATGTCCGCGACCTAAGAAAGCTGTTTGAACGGTTGAGGAAATATAAGCTCAGATTGAACCCTGCCAAGTGCACGTTTGGCGCAAGGTCAGGCAAGCTGTTGGGTTTTATTGTAAGTGAGAATTGAAGTAGATCCCGACAAGGCCAAGGCAATCCTGGAAATGCCACCTCCTTGTACAGAAAAGGAAGTCAGAGGATTTTTGGGAAGGTTAAACTACATTGCTTGGTTTATCTCACAACTGACATCGACTTGCGAACCGATCTTCAAACTACTCCGCAAGAACCAACCTGGACAATGGAATGAGGACTGCCAAACGGCTTTTGAGAAAATTAAGCAGTACTTGCAAGAGCCACCAATATTGGTACCACCAACCCCCGGGAGACCACTGATATTATACCTGACGGTATTGGATGAGTCCATGGGCTGTGTATTGGGCCAGCACGACGAAACGGGGAAGAAGGAACATGCAATATATTACCTGAGCAAAAAGTTCACCAATTGTGAGATGCGATACTCTACGTTAGAACGAACTTGCTGTGCGCTAGCATGGGCTGCGAAGCGCTTAAGGCAGTATATGTTGAGTCACACCACCTAGCTAGTTTCTAAGATGGATCCTATCAAGTACATCTTCAAGAAGCCGACTCTGACTGGAAGAATTGCTCGGTGGCAAGTACTGTTAACTGAGTACGACATAGCATATGTCACTCAGAAAGCCATAAAAAGGAGTGCTTTGGCTGACTATTTAGCCCATCAACCCATAAGTGACTACCAACCAATGCCATTTGACTTCCCGGATGAGGATATCCTGGCATTGTCTGACGAAGAAGGTGGCAATAAGGACAAGTGGATTTTGAGATTTGATGGAGCTTCTAACGCTTTGGGACACGGAATTGGAGCCATTTTGATTTCACCAAAGAAAGAGTTCATCCCTGTCTGTGCTCGGTTGTGTTTCGATTGTACCAACAACATCGCCGAGTATGAGGCTTGTTCTCTAGGGATCCAAGTGGCACTAGAGGCAAAAGTAAAGTCATTAGAAGTCTACGGGGACTCCGCTTTGGTTATCCACCAGTTAAAAGGCGAATGGGAAACTAGGGAAAACAAATTGGTGCCCTATCACTCCCATATCAAAGAAATGATCAAAGACTTTGATGAAATCTCATTCCACCATATTCTTCGGGAGGACAACCAGATGGCTGACGCTTTGGCCACTCTTGCTTCAATGTTCAAAGTGAGTAATGATTATGATGTGCCTCTCATCGAGATAGAGAATCGTTGTGAGCCCGCACACTGCCAAGTGGTTGAAGAAGAATCAGATGGAAAACCTTGGTACCACGACATTAAGAATTATATACAGAACCAAGGATACCCAGACAATGCAACAAAAAATGACAAGAGAACCCTGCGAAGGCTCGCCATGAGTTTCTTCTTAAGTGGCGACGTGCTTTACAAGAGAAACCATGATTCTATACTCCTTCGCTGCGTCGATACCACCAAAGCAAATAGAATCATGAGGGACGTTCATGAGGGATCTTTCGGAACCCACATCAATGGGCACGCCATGTCGAGGAAAATCTTAAGGGCTGGTTACTTTTGGATGACCATGGAAACAGACTACTTCGCCTATGCTCGGAGATGTCATAAGTGCCAAATATATGCTGATCATATTCACGCACCCCCTTCATCTCTAAATGTTTTGTCAGCACCATGGCCTTTCTCGATGTGGGGCATAGATGTCATTGGTTCCATTGAACCAAAGGCTTCAAATGGCCATCGTTTCATTTTGGTCGCCATTGATTACTTCACAAAATGGGTGGAGGCAGCTTCATACACTAATGTAACCAAAGGTTTTATCGTTAAATTTGTCAAGCATGAGTTGATATGTCGGTACGGCCTACCGAGCCAAATCATCACAGACAATGGTACAAATCTGAACAACAAAATGATGAAGGAGCTTTGTGAGAGCTTTAAAATCTCCCACCATAATTCCTCTCCGTACCGCCCAAAAATGAATGGGGCAGTCGAGGCGGCTAACAAAAATATCAAAAAGATAGTGCAGAAGATGGTGGTAACTTACAAAGACTGGAACAAAATGCTTCCTTTTGCTCTACACGGTTATCGTACCTCAGTCCGAACCTCAACTGGGGCAACCCCTTTCTCCTTGGTTTATGGCATGGAAGCAGTCCTGCCTTTCGAAATAGAAATCCCTTCCCTCCGAGTGATCATGGAAGCCAAACTAGAAGAAACTGAATGGATCCAGCCTCGACATGACCAACTAAATCTGATCGATGGCAAAAGATTGACTGCCCTCTGTCATGGTCAATTGTATCAAAAGCGTATGAAGCGAGCATTTGAAAAGAAGGTGCGACCTCGGCAGTTCTAAGAAGGAGACTTGGTGCTCAAAAAGATTTTGCCGATTCAGAAAGACAGTCGGGGCAAATGGACTCCTAGCTATGAAGGGACTTACGTCGTGAAGAAAGCTTTTTCCGGAGGTGCTCTCATACTCACCACCATGGATGGGGAAGATTTACCGATGCCTACAAATGCGGATGCAGTGAAAAGATATTACTCTTTAAAAAAATAAAATAAAAAAATAAAAAAAATAAAAAAAAAGAAGTAAAAAAGGGGGCTCGCTAGGTTGAAAACCTGAAAAGGCGACCTAGGCAAAAGTTAGAGCGATTGGTTGAGCCGAAAACCTGAGAGGGCGGCTCAGACAAAATCACGGCCTGTAGATTCAACACTGCAACGTCGTCTTCTCAAGTCATAGACGAGGAGGTCAGTCTAGGGCGTTGAAGCCATTGTCAAATCACGTCATCGGAAGCAAAATCAGAGGATAAACAGGAAATCATGAGAAAAACCTGGAATCTCGTCGCTCTCAGGAAATCGATGGAGGATCTAAAAGGCCTCCCCTTCACCCTTACCATCAATTCCTTGCACCTTGTCATATCATATCTTTTGTATTGTTTTCATCACCTGTACATACCTGATGATCATAAATAAAATGTTTCCTTCTTCTTACATGTGTTCATGACTAAAATAAATAAGCAAGTTTTGCCTTAAGAAAATTTTTGAATTTGAAAAATGACAAAAAAACACAAAGTTATGGGGAACGAAGTGTATACCATTGTCGGATCTTACCTCAGATAAGCACAACCAACCCCGCTAGGCGACCTCAATGAAGTCAGAAGTGACAGATATTTCGGCCATGAGTTACTTCAAAGTCAGTCGCCAAGGGAGTCCACCTGTAAGTTTTAATTTGTTTCACGCTTCTCTGTTAAGGGGTGGCCAGAGCCCATGACCCCGAGACGTGTAGTTGCCCAAAACTCTCCCCAGCAGACTCACCATTCATCCCCGAGGGGAACCCCGACCGAGTTTGCCTCCCTGGGGGAACCACAAAATGGACTCTGCTCCCCTAACTGGAGTACTTCCTAATCAGATCTGGAAAAGTTAAGTTATCCCCAGTGGAACTACGCTTCCCAAACAATTCAAACTGGGGCATCACCCCAGGTTCATTTCTTCTCGCTCAAAGGTCAGTCCCCTAAGGTTCTGAGGCAGATAGTTCAAACTGAGGCATCACCCCAGGTTCATTCTCTTTCACCCAGAGAGACAGTATCCTGAATCACCAAACAACTAAATTGGGGCATCACCCCAAACAATTTCTCCTGTCCCAGTCAAGGGAAATTTCCCCGTTTCTATCCTTCTCCCAGCTTAGGGGCAGTACCCCTCAATCTTCCAATCTTCCAATAACTGGGGCATCACCCCAGATCCTTCTCTTAGCCTAGGGGCAGTACCCCTAAACCTTCCAAATAACTGGGGCATCACCCCAGATCCTTCTCCCAGCTAAGGGGTGATACCCCTCAATCTTCCAATCTTTCCCATAACTGGGGCATCACCCCAGATCCTTCTCTCAGCCTAGGGGCAGTACCCCTAAATCTTCAATCTTCCAATAACTAGGGCATCACCCCAGATCCTTCTCCCAGCCTAAGGGCAGTACCCCTAAATCTTCCAACTTTTCCAATAACTGGGGTATTACCCCAGATCCTTCCCTTAGCCAAGGGGAGGTACCTCTTGATCTTTAAATCTTTCTAAAAAAAAAAAAACTGGGGCATCACCCCAGATCCATTCCTAATCAAGGGGTGGTACCTTGAATCACCAAAATCCTTTACTTTCCAGTCGCCGATCAAATGGCACCCCTTTACTTTCCAGTCGCCGATCAAATGGCACCCCTTTACTTTCCAGTCGCCGATCAAATGACATCCCTTTACTTTCCAGTCGCCGATCAAATGGCACCCCTTTACTTTCCAGTCGCCGATCAAATGGCACCCCTTTATTTTCTAGTCGCCGATCAAATGGCACCCCTTTACTTTCCAGTCGCCGATCAAATGGCACCCCTTTATTTTCCAGTCGCTGATCAAATGGCACCCCTTTACTTTCCAGTCGCCGATCAAATGGCACCCCTTTATTTTTCAGTCGTCGATCAAATGGCACCCTTTAACCTTTTAGTCAACCAGAAGGCAACACCCCCACCTTTATCTGTCGCCGAACATGGCATCCTTCATCTCTGATCAATTGAGAATCAACACCCAATCCTCTCACCTTTTGTTAATAGAAAGACAATCCTTCCTCTTCATGTCATTCAAAGAAAAGCCACCCACTTTTTTTTCCAGATTCAAAAAAAAAGGAAAAGAAGAAAAAGAAAAAGAGAGAGACAGAAGTGGGAAATGCTCATCTTTAAAGAGAAAAAAGGTCACACTGACTCGTGATTGCCAGCACCATCAGACGCCATACCGATCAAGAGGTCCCACTTGGCCCCTACATCGGTGTTCATATCTTTACTTCCTTTTCGCTTCAGAAACACAGAAGCTTCGTGTTTCTTTTGTGAAAAAGAAGTAAAAAGGGGCATTTGTGAACACCTCTTTTGGTCCGGTCCAAGTGGAACAAATCTTCTTTTATGCTGAATTCTGAATCAGAATGGTCAAATCCGAGTGAAATATAGCCCTGTTGGACAAAAATCCGAGTGGAATGACTCAAAATGATCAAATCCGAGTAAAATGACTCAGAATGGAGCATTTTCGAGTGAAATATTACCCTGTTGAAGGTAAATCCGAGCAGGATGACTCTGATTGAAGCATTTCCGAGTGAAATATAGCCCTTTTGGATAAAAATCTGAGTAGAATGACTCAAAAATGATCAAATCTGAGTAAAATGACTCAGAATGGAGCTTTTCCGAGTGAAATATTACCTTGTCGAAGGTAAATCTGAGTAAAATGACTCTGAATTGATCAAATCCAAGTAGAATGACTCAAAGTGAAGTATTGCCGAGTGGAATATTGCCTTGAGGTAAATCCTAGTACAAATTCCTGATCAAAACCAACTCCGAGTGAATATATCCGAGTAGTTATATTCTCAAGAGCCAAATTCTGAGAGAAAAGGTGGTAAGTTCTGATAGAAAAGAGAGCACCTCCGAGTGAATATATCCAAGTTCTGATGCGCAAATGAATTACTCCTGAGCCCTGAATCCGACCAAGACTTGTCCAAGTGAAGGATTCCGAGGGATTGGTTGACCATCCGAGTGGAAATAAGGCCGATTCCGAACGAATGCCCCTGAAGGATTGTTGGAGCTGTCGTAACTTCTGATTGAAATATAAAGGTCGAGTCCTGAGTTAATATATCCGATTGAATTACTCCCAAGAGGACACACCCGAGCTGTTGATTGTCAAGTGAAACTATTCCGATCGGAAAATAAGGATCACTCCTGAGTGAGTATATCCGAATGATTGATTGATGAATGAAATAATTCTGATTGGAAGGAAGGCCGGCTCCGAGTTGAATACTGAGTCAAAATGACTGAATCAAGCATAGGAGTCGAATGAAGCTTCAAGCAGAAGCGTTGCCGAGCAAGATTTCTCCGAGTGGTTAAAGCCCAGAGATATAACCGAGTTGTTTTGAGGTGTTCAAGCAAGGAAAGACCGAATGAATCCTTCAAACAGAGGCACTCCCGAGTAAAGCCCCTTGGATTGAAGCAGCTCCGATCAAGTGCTTCAAACAAAGCTACATCCGAGCAAACAAAAACCGAGTGAATGCATCCATAGGGTCGGTTCCGAGTGAATGCATCCAAAGGATGGATGACAAGTGAAACCATCCCGATTGGAAAATAAGACCAACTTCGAGTGAGTGCACCGAACAAGCTGATCGCCGAGTGAAAGCCATTCCTGACTGGAAAAGTAAGGATGAGTGAGTGCACCGAATGAAAGCTATTTCTGATTGGAAAGGAAGTAATGGTCAGATTTTCAAATGGGAGGAATGGTTGACGACTGAAGGAAATTCTGAGTGAAAAGCCAGTCAGATTTCCCATTGAAGAAAGAGTCTACCGAATGACTCCCAAGGAAATCCGAACAAGTTTTTCCGAGTAATTTAATCCTAGAGAAATAGCCGAGTGAAAATTTCAGGAAATGCCGATTGGAACATTTCAATCAGTGCCGATTGGGTCGTTTCAATCAATGCCGATTGAATCATTTGAATTTCTTCCGAGTCACCGTTCAGCCAGATTCCGAGTCCTCTTCAGCCAGCTTCCGAGTCACATTTCAGCCAGCTTCTGAGTCCTCTTCAGCCAGATTTCAAGCCACACCTCAAACGGTACTAATCCCTCTTCACTCATCCCCTCTTCAGCCAGATTCTGAAGTGCCGATTGAGTCAATTAAAAAGGACTTCCAGATATTCCTGACTAAATCAATCAGGAAGGCCGATTGAATCATTTGCGCCAAGGCCGAGTCATCCTTCAATCAAGGCCGATTGAATCAGTTGCACTAATGCTGAGTCATCCTTCAGTCAGGACTGATTGAATCATTTGCACCAATTCTGGGTCATCCTTTTAACCACTTCCGAGTCATTATTCACCAATTTCCGAGCCATCCTCCAACCATTTTCGAGTCGGTTCCAAGTCATTCTTCACTCGGTTCCGGTTGAATGTGTCAACCTGAGTTGTTTTGCTCGTCCCAGCTCCTCACACCGACCAACAAGCAAAACCGAGCAAAGCTTTCACTCAGTTTTTTGCATATTTTCCACTCGGTCTTGTTCTTAAAAGCCACCTTTTCCACTCGGATTGTTTCCAACTATGGGTGTATACCGACTGAGGTACTAAATCTGAGTCAGAAGCAGAAAACTGACCCCTACTCCCCCTGTTCGCCCGTGCTGACTTGGATTCCACCACCCAAGTGGATCCAGGAATCCTGGGGGTGGCAGACAGGGGGTGGAAGTAGAGAAATTAAAAATCTCCACCAGCCGCTGTCCCCCACTACTAGGCTGCCTCCACTCAGAGTGGAAGCCTGAGCTGGCCTAGCACTCAGAAACCCCTATAAATGCACAGGGGTTGGGAATTTTGAAGGTTCAGAAGCATTCATTGGGAGAAGAAACTCTGTCCCTCTCTTCACTCACCAACACCGTCCTTCTCTTCACCCACCAACACTCTTCCCTCTCCTCACCAGCACCACACTTCCCTCTCCTCACCAACACCGTCCCTCTCTTCACTCGGTACAACCCCTCTCCATACTGTCTAGCACCCTTCTCTCTCCCTCCAACACTACCCAAATTCCTCATAAATCCTTCACACCGTCCAGCACATCATCCCTTCACACCTCACTGTTCAGCATTGACGTGAATATTTTTGCAGTCGTGATTCCGTCAAATTAGTACATTAAAATTAATTAACGTAGTACTAGGGTGTCAACCTAGGTCGTTCTCTCAAGGATCAACACAAAAATTTAGGAAAAATCAAGTCTTAAACTAATTTTTAACAATTAAAAATAAAAACTCAACAACTAAAAATTTTTACAAACATAAGTTCAACTAACATACAATTGGGGGGGTTTTGATTGATTTTTGTTGTCACAATTAAAATTAAAACAAGGTAAATAAAGGATTTAAAACAATAAATAACAAGCGATTGATTTTCTTGGAGTATTGTAAATAAATTTATCCTTGGTTCACTAAAAATAATTTGTATACTTATTAATGTTAATTTCTTAGCTCAAATTGAATTGATCAACTAAGCGTATTTTTCAATTCACAATTCCTTTACTTTCATTTAAAAATGAATATTTTAATCAAGCATCCTAATTAAGCAAAAGGAGTCAAGATCGTAAAATCTAGGAATTATTGAGCATACATAAGAACATCGCCTATATACATAATCTATTCTCAAATTATGGAATTAAGCAAACCATAATTATTAAAAGTGATTATGAAAATATTCATTAAGCATGCATATTTCCTTAATCCATTCTAATTTAAAACCTTATTTTATTCCATTTGAATAATTAAACCGATTAAGCATACAAATTTAATTAAACAAAATGGAATTAAATAAGTAGAGAAAGATTATGAAGAAATAACAATAATAAAAGCATACTATATTAAAATTAATGACCTCAAAATTACATTACAACATTCTCCAAGAAAATCAATCTAGGGGTTTTAGCCCTCCATAATTACAACTACAAACAATGAAACTAACCCGGAAATGAAGAACTTGCTGGAAAAATTCCAACGGAGAAGAGAAGAGGAAGAACGTATGAAGGAGGAATTGATGTCTTCTGATGAAGAATGAATGGTGTTTCCCCTTGCCTTGCTTCCTATTTATAGGAGCTCAAAAGCAACGCTTATGCCTTAATTAATTTGTAATGGAATGTGCACTCTTAATTTATAATTCAATGGTGCTCCATTATCATGCTTCAGTGCTCCATTATCAGCTTCAGTATTGTTTCCACTTTGATAATGCGTTATCTGATGTTTCCACTGATGAATCTGTGCCTGAATCGATTCATCTAGGCAATTTTTGGGCAATTTTACACATAGGAATCGATTCCTCAGGGGTGGGAATCGATTCCCAAGCACATGAATCGATTCATGCTTGTTTGAATCGATTCCCAGGCCTTTGAAATGCATATGAATCGATTCACAGGGGTGGGGAATCGATTCCTAGCTATATGAATCGATTCCCAGGGTGCTTGAATCGATTCCTTGCTGTTCTTTTGTGTGGGAATCGATTCCCACATTGGTGAATCGATTCCCAGACCTGTTCTGGTGCTTTTCTCGCATTTTTGACCATTTCTTGAGTCGTGGCTTCTTTCGTTTGACCTGTGGTAATTATTTTTTTAATTACAGGCTTAATCACACACTACAAAACAAGAGAAAACCAATTTTTATTAAAAATTTATCCTTAATTCATTTTAAAATTAAATATTAAATAAAACTCAAATGATGAAAATGTGTTTAAGTGCAGTATATTACACACTAAGTGATGGCAAATTATACACATTTAAATTGAGGAATTAAGGATAAATCATGCGTCATCAAGCATCCTGTTCTCTCGTCATACCAGAGTCCAGCTCTCCTACTCCATCACTCGGTCTCCCAACTTCCACTTAAATAAATTTTTGTTATTTTCTTTTCTTTCTTTTTTTACCCCTTCCTAGGTTCGTAATAAATAAATAACAAAAAAAAACAAGTGTTTCACGTTCAGACTAGCCAAAAAAAAAACATCATCCACCATTAATCTTTTAGCCTCTTCCTAAAAAAAACATCACCAAAGAACTACGTAACCCTGATTTCTTGGTAACTCAAGAATACGTAGGAGCAGGACTTTAAATCCTGTCGGGCCCAATCTTTTTTATCCCCACCTTTCCCATTTCGTTCCTATTTTATTTTCTTTACGTTTCCTTTGTAACCACTCTTTATCAATCCCATGAAAATCAATTTAGACGTGACGTCTTGTTGATTTTCCCATAAGGAACGAGATACTTGGGACGAGACGTCCCGCTTACCCCCTTCCCAATCTTTGACCCTGTGTCTTGATTAAATTCCATGAAAATCAATTTAGACGTGACGTCTTGTTGATTTTCCCATAAGGAACGAGATACTTGGGACGAGACGTCCCGCTTATCCCCTTCCCAATCTCTGACCCCGTGTCTTGATTAAATTCCATGAAAATACATTTAGACGTGACGTCTTGTTGATCTTCCCATAAGGAACGCGATACTTGGGACGAGACGTCCCGTTTATCCCCTTCCCGTTTCTAACCCCGTATGTGGTTAAAGGATGACTAATTTAGACGCGACGTCTTGTTAGCATCCCTCCCTTTCTCTATTTTTATATCAAAGCCGAGGTTAATTTGGACGCGACGTCCTGTTGACCTACACTCTATGTTTGTCCAGTTTGTTCCTTCCATTTCCTTCTGTTTTTACACAAAGTGCAACAATAAAAGGGAAGAAATAAAACATCTTTTGTAAGGCTATTTATGTTGCACATTTTCAATCTTGGTACTGTTTCTGACAGGCGATGTAGGGTGCTAATACCTTCCCTACTCGTAACCGACTCCCGAACTTGAATCTTATTTTTAAACCAGTGCTTTACTGAACATAGTTTTTTCCAATGTTTTTCCTATGGATAAAAATGTTGGTGGTGACTCCCTGTTTTTTTTCTTTTCGGAACAAAAACCATCTTGAGGGTCGGCCGCGCCGTCACGATCCAGGTTGCGACACTCGTGTATAGACAAGTGAGTAATGGGGTGAATATTTCTGAAACCTAAGCTCTCATTTTATAGGAAAAATTATCACCAATTAAGGAAATAGAATATGTTCATTATCAAAAATAAGATAGGCCCGAAAAATAAAGCCCATACGCATATATTGGTTTGGATCAGTCACCTCAGTGGTTCGAACCATGGTTCAAACCATGCTATTGTGAAAAGGGCCAAAACACTCATTTTTGACTTTGTCTGATTTTTTGTCCCAAAAAATATTTTTAATTTTACAACCTTAGTTAACTTTATGCTCACTTTAGGATTTTTCTATTTTAACACCAATTAAACTGTAAAGAGCGAGTTCTAAAACATCAACCACTTAAAGCTCTTATTAGCCCTCTGATTTGAAGGTCCACGCATGACTTCTTGTTTTTAGGTGTGTCTGAATATATTCCTTTGCTATAGTGAGCAACTATAGCAACTCATATATTGGTTTAGAGTAGTCACCTTAATGGTTCAAACTATGGTTCAAACCATGTTATGCTGAAAACCAAGTCGACAGACAATTCCATTATTATTTTTGGAAAACCCATCATTAAAAGAGATAGTGACGAACTCCGTGATGTGTAACAATTCATTTCTTTATCTCACATTGCTAATTTATTTAGTGACATAAATAAGCTATTGTGACTATAGCCACACAATATATACGTAACAGACATAACTTCATTTGTCGTTGAAATCCTCATCCATTTCTGTTTCAAAGTTCAAGTGTAAAAAGATGACAACATACCCATATATGTTGTCATCGTTAGCGATTATTGATATGTCTACCGCTAGTTCGATGGAAATCCTTCGTTCAATTTCCATGCCTAAGTTTTTTGGTGAAATGAGTTGAATAATTGATGGTTGAACATGTCAATTGTTGATGTTATGCCTATTCTAGTTGCTATTAACTATAGTAGTACATAGAGATCAATGTTATACTTTTTTCATCAAGGGACTAATTTTCTAGCTAGTGTATCCAAATCGTATTTAGTATAGTCGCCCATGTAATTTATAGTCTATGAAATTACTTTTGATATAACATTTCAACTAAATTCTTTTCAATGATAGATTTAAGTAGCACTGCATATATAAAAGAAATGTGATTTGGCACTTGATGTCAACAAATGAGTTGTTAGGATGCTCTCATAGTAAATCGAGGATAATAGGTTCGGTTCGGCAAGCCCGACTCGTACCTTAGGTACCCTCAATGTTTGATCATTTATATGTTTTGGGATATTTGATCGCAACACGGTCAGTTCTTAGTGAACTGTTTCGATGTTTTAGAAGCCTTTCCTGAAGGGACCCAATCCTAATTCGGGCCCTATCGACCTCGTTTCTCAAGAAAACGGTTGATTCAATTAGAACCCCTGAATTTGGCCTAAACACCTTCAGTGTTTAGAGCCTAACTTTCTCATATAAAAATAGAATCGAGTGATTCTTGTCCTAGTTTATTCATTATAAAGAATTCTACAACCTCTATTTCTAGCCTCGAGCTATGTTTCATACTCTGATCGCTAATTCAAGGAACCAAGTATTGGTACTTTGAAACCCTGTTATTTAATCTCTTTAATCTGCACAGACTTTACTTAAAAAATCATAACTCTCTCATACGATGTCTGATTCATATGATTCCGGTCCCATAATTTCTATAACAAAATTCTCTACGACTCTCATGAAGACCTCAAAGGCTAGATTTTCCCCAATTGGTACATTTTTAGCAATCTTTCTAGGTCTAATTCTTACCCGCAACAACAAGGTGCAGTTTCATGAAAACGTGCATATCTCCCTCATACGACGTCGAAATCACTTCATCTTTTTTATGGTTTCATATTGAGAAACCCTACAACTTTCATGGAGGGCTCAAAACCCAATTCCTAAAGCCCTAGCCTCCATAAATTTATCTTTTTAGCATTTAATAATTCAGGAGCTCCAGGAGCACTTTACCTTGGTTTGGGCATAAATCAGGCTACTATTATTAGATTTTTATGTATGATATATCAAATCAAAGAGAAAATAAAGCTCTACAACTTTTGTGTGAAGAGTTTTTCCTAATTCCTATCCAACGAATTATAGAAGATTTATTAAGAATAAGTTTTGAAAAGATAATCAGTTTCTCATCGGGTATCCGATTTTCGGTACCCTAAATTGCGTTTCCGGCCACCATTTTCTGGCACCACCATATTGTGACACCTACCCCTCCAGTTATGTTGTATGACTAGACTTCTTGCTTAATAAGTCTCCACCGCCTAATACTCTATGCCTTACAAGTTGTTGCAATGTTATGTATCATGACAAGCTACCATGCCATCCTACCATGAAATACCCATACCACAAATTCTTAAATTTTTCATGCTCTGCCTTATTTCATTCACGTTCAGCCTTGCAAAACCAAAAACAAAATTTCAATTTTACTCCTTCTCCAACAAGAAGACTACCTTTTCCTCATTAACATTTATCATCACTTTACCAAAATCAATTACTCCCACCTCCTTTTCATTCATAGTATTACATCCTCATCTTATTTTTTCTTTTTTTCTCTCTAAAAACAACAGCCACCCATCATCAATCCAACCACTTTCTCCTCCTCTTCTAGAACTATACAGCTATTACCTCTTCTTCCTTCACCATCTATGGCTACAATCACCTCTTAAGACCGTTATTTCTTCCGATTTCCACCAAGATCAATGACTATCCCCTTCCATCACAACCATCTTGAGCCTCCATCCACCATCATAAACTACCATCTAAGGCTACCACACCTCTTCTTCAAGGTTGTGGCCACCCCTTCGCTATTCGGTAAACGATCGATGATGTTTCTTTGTTTTGATTTCGATTCCTTTTCCCACTTTATTTTTCTTCACATTCCACCACTTTGAACGTCTATTTCTTCATGTTTTCGTGCTAGCCGTGATCATTCCTTACCCTCTTGGCCATTACATGTTAAGTTTCTCAGGTCCCGAAAGTGATCGGGAATGATCAGCGTGAAGTAATCGGCAATCGGTGAATTTTTGCCGCTCGGTTCCTCCCCTTCTCTTAAAACAGTGAGCATCACCTTGTGGTAAGGGGAGTCTCTTTTTCTTCAATTTAATTTTTTACTATCCTGTATTTTTTTGTGGTTTCCAGGGATAATCCCTTCGAGTTTCATGGTGATCCGACGGTCCGATTATAAGTTACACCATTTTAGTTATTGCTGATGATTTTATAAGTAACTTTAAGTGTGTGTATATATTTTTTATCGTGAAGTGTGCATAAAAAATATGGACCTATTTAATTATTATTGGAGTTTGGGACCCTGTTATTGAGATTCAGCAATTACTGGAAATTATTGTGGGCTCGATGCTATTTTAAATTTGGTTTGTAATTAATTATGAATTTATTGGTATTTTTGTAATTTTTTTTATAAGCTCCACTATTTTGAGAAAGTTACCTGGTTCAAGTTCCAGGAGCGTCTTCGAAGAAATCACCCATTTCAAGAAAATTTGCCAATTCGTGTCCGATCACGTTTTATTTCAAATTTATTTTAAATATTACGACAGTGACGATTTAAAGAAATTATTATTCAAGTTTTATAAATTTAAATAGAGTTAATAAAGAAAATGAGTAATAAGAATTATTTAGGAAAATAATAGGCACTAGGAATAATATAGAGTTTAAAGAAAAATAATGATTTTAAGGATCTAAAGTGTTTTGCAAGTAAATATATAATCTAGATATTTTTTACTATAAAATAAATTTCAGGTATAGTTAGTAAGTGATAATGGATTAAATAAGAAAATGAGTTTGTATTAGAAATAATTATATTTTTATTAACAAGAGTATATATATAAAAATACACATGTTTAGATAAATGGACCTAGGTACAACTAGTAAGGGAATAAATATTTAGGCAATATTAATAGTGGTAGTAATAGTTAGGAGTGAGAAGGACACATCACTAATAACAAGACAAATTGAATAATGAATATAAGTTAGAGATTTTAACTAGGTAGAAACAAATTTTCACTTATTAAACATAAAAAGGGGATTTTAAAGTAGTTTTAAAAGAAATAGGAGTAAAACATTTACAATTTTATAAATAAATCAAATTAATTTCACCAAAAAAGAGTTTTGATAAACAAAATTCAGCTTTAGAAAGAAAGAAAATGTTATACATGTATATATATACACACACATGATGTTATCTATATATATATATTTAGAATTATTAATATATATTTAATAACTAATTATCTTTTAGTAACTAGTAATTACAATATATTTAAAGAAAATAAGTATGCTTATATTAATCTAGTAGGAATTATTTAGTAGACAAGTGTTCTCTGGTAATTAAAAATAACTAGTAAGTAAAAAAGAATATATAATAGGAATAAATATACAAGAATGTTTTACTACAACATTTGATTCAAAATAACTACGGCTATATCATTTGTACCGACTAGATAGCTAATGGGTGTACTTGGTAAATATGTTATTTAAATAAATCATGTGTGCTTGATTGATTATATGTGGTTGATTAAATGATGTGGAATTACGTGTTGGTGATTACGTAATTACATGACTTTATGTGCTTATGAGTATGATGAAATGTATGACAGCAATGAATAAATTCTGATGTGATGCATCAAAAAATTTTATGGTAAAGGGATGATAAAAGAAGGATGAGTCATGGTAGATGATATGGAAATAAAGCAATGTGATTGGAATTAATGAGATATTGATGCATTGAAGTGCTGGATAATACCCCAAGGAATATTTGGTGGCCTAGAATGAAATGAGATATTGCTAGTTATATGGCTTCGTGCCTTATATGTCAGAAGGCGAAGAGACCTTCTGGTACTTTGAGACCTCTTGATATCCCTGTTTGGAAATGGGATGCTATCGCTATGGACTTTCTGTCCGATCTTCCAAAGACAATATCTATCTGCGATGGAATCTAGGTGATTGTGAATCACTTGACAAAGAGTGCACATTTACTACCGATAAGTATGAAGAGTTCCTTACAAAATCTATATTAAGGAGATAGTGAGACTCCATGGTGTGTCATTTTGTATTCTTTCTGATAGAGACCTATGTTTTACTTCCTAATTTTGGGGGAGCTTGCATGAGGCGATAATTTCTAAATTGAAGTTGAGTTTGCCGTATCACCTTCAGACAGATGGACAATCTGAGAGGACTATTTAGAGTCTTGAGGACTTGTTGTGTTCTTGTGTTTTGGAGCATAATGGTTCATGGGAGAAATATCTGCCTCTAACCGAATTTACTTATAATAACAACTCTCATTCCAATATTAGTATGGCACCATATGAGGCGTTGTATGGAAAAAAGTGTAGGACTTCTCTATGTTGGTTTGAAGTTGGTGAGAATTTGACTTTAGGGCCTGATATTATTGAGGACACCATTGAACAAATCAAGATGGTCCAAAAGAAGATGAAGATCGCTCAAGACTGACAAAAGAGCTATTATGATAAGAGAAGGAAGCCACTTGAGTTTCAAGTCGGTGATCATGTGTTTTTGTGAGTTTCTCGTGATAAAGGTGTCAGTAGGGCTTTGAAGAGCAGAAAACTAAGTCCTGGATTTATTGGTCCTTATGAGATCCTTGATCGGATTGGTGAAGTTGCTTATCGCATTGCTTTACCTCCCCACTTGGCAAATCTTCACAACGTATTCCATGTTTCTCAATTGAGAAAATATGTGCCTGACCCCTCACATGTGCTCAATGTTGATGATGTGGAAGTCAGGGATGATCTGACTGTCCTTCTTGTCTCTACTAAGATTGTTGGACGTTCTGTCAAGAGATTGTGGAACAAGTTGGTTCCACTTGTGCAAGTGGCTTGGAGACATGGAAATGAAAGTACCATTACTTGGGAGCGTGAGGATGATATGCGGAAGTGGTATCCCAATATATTTCAATCAGGTATGTCAAATTTCGAGGACAAAATTTCTTTTAGGTGAGGTGGATTGTAACATCCTAAATTTTTAGAAAAATAAATTATTAGTATGATATTAATTAATTATTTGATGCCCAAAACACATAGGAAAATTATTTACGTAGTAATTATGATTCACCGGTAAATTAAGATATACTGAAAATGGACAATTTAACGGATGGTGTGGGACCCACAAAGTCAAACTGGATATTTAATGGGTCTAGAATAATGAGTGATTTATCATGGTTACAGTGATATATTCAAAATAATTTTTGGTGTTGAGTAGATATTTATTCGTACACGACGTATGTTAATAAACGGTGAAATTACGAATGAAATAAAAATTAAGAAAATTCTAAAATCCCATTTTCTTCTCCTCACTTTGCCGTGGACACCTTTTCCTCTTTCTCTAATCTTTGTTGTCCATTGGACAAAGGGGTTTTGTTGACTAAAGAGCAAAAGACAAAGTGTATGCATGGACCATTGGACAAAGAACCAACTTTTGACTTTTCTCTTTCATCCCTCTCCTCATTTTCAGTGGAGCCTTTTCTTCTTCTCCACTCTTTTCATTTTTTATCTTCTTCCTCTTCCTCTTAAGCAAAAAGAAATGTCCAACACCTCACCATAGCCATTTCTTGCAAAAATCAAACATAAACTCATGATTCATGAAGCTTTAATGGGACTTTGAAGCAAAACTTTGAATGTTCTTCTTATTTCTTCTCATTTTCATTTTTGCACATAGCTTGGAAATAAGGTTGGTATTTTTGACATTTAATGGGTTCTAGTTATTGTTTTAAGCTTCTTGAAGTATTATAATGAAGGATTAATGCATGTGGAACTCAACCCTAGACTAGATTACCATTGGGACTTGTTGTTGTGTTGATGATTGAATGTAATATTGATAACTTGAGGATACTTCAAATGAGTTATATGAATGATTGAAATTAAGGATTGGTGAATTAAGTGAAAACCCTAAGATTTGTGGAATTGGAGCTTTTGGAAAGACTTATGAAATTTGGAATTTAATTGCCATGGGATTATTTTTGTATGTAGAGATACATTTTTGAATGATTAATAATAAATGTTGGTGTTGAAAATTAAGAGACCAAAGAAGAATGTTAGTATTATAAGTGTTAGAATTAGTAGTAATGTATGAATGAAGTGATATAAGGTGTTGGAGACATTGAGAACCCACTAAGGATATTGGGTAAGAAGTTTGGTACGTGTTAGTAACTTAGGTGTTATGTTATATCCCTTTGAATATAATGGATTTTGGTTAATGTGAAAGAATTCCTGAAACCTAATAAAATAAGGATATGAAGCTTATAAACAGTTTCAACATGATGAGAATCATGTGCATATATTTATTTGTATAACAAAATTTAAAATGATGTTGAATGAGTAATTGATGTGGTCCTACAATTATCTAATATAGGGCTTGATAATTCTTGTGAGGCGGGATCATCTAACCCGGAGGAATACTTCTCTTGAGGTAAGAATTGAGTATATGTTCTAAATGCATGATCAATTGTATGTTGATAATGTATATATTAATGTATATTTGCATGTTTTTCCTTGAATGGATATACTACCTTTTATGTGTGATATAAATTGACATTTACTCATATTGATGATTGAATGTTGGTTTGGTATATTTGATGAGGATATGAATTTGGAGTATATTTGTTGACATGCTCTTTGATTTCCATGTGTAGATTGACATTGATATGAATCCTTGGCTAGCATAATCTTGAACACTATGAGTGGTATGCCTTGGAGAATGTTATATATGATTATATGTCACTAACTATAATGTTAAGTGCAAATTATACCCCTAAATAACAGGTGAGGAATCCTTATGAAGTTGAGGCTAGCATGTGCATTATTGCATTCATAGCATGCATAGCATAGCATCTTATATGTGGTTGCAATCACATGAAAAATTGAAACAATAAAGATCTGTGGGATCTTGGGAAAAAGGACCCTTGCATAGGGGACTAGTATTCGAATGACTATAAGTGGTTGCGATCACTTGACATATTGAAATGATATAGATCTTGCGGGATCTTATGAAAAATGGACCCTTGCATAGGGATATATATTTGATTTATTATAAGTGGTTGCGATCACTTGATGTATAGTGATAATAGAGGTCTTGTGGGATCTTATGAAAAGCACCATTACGGGGGGACAAATGCTTAAGCAACTATGTGTGGTTACAAATATTTGATGAATCATGTGCGCATGAGCAATGAGTAAATGTTTTAGATCGGATCTGTTGTATATGTATTTTATGGTATGACATATGCATTAGCCATAAGGACATGGCATTTGAGTTGGAAAAGATCAAGAAAGATGACACCTTATTAAGAGTGTTAATTAAGAAATAAAACCCACTTTTGGTCACTAACAAATTATGTATCGTTGTTGGCATGACCTCTTTATGTTGTTTATGGATTTGGACAAAAAGTGTGGTGATGTTGTGATTTGGAAACTTGATTCTACTTGGTAATGTCCTTGTTGATGGATTGTTATGTATGAATATATATATATATATATATATATATTCAATGAAAGATGATTAGATATGTGACATTATTATTTGATTGAACTCCTTTGTTATGAGGATATGTTGAATTTCATTCATATATTAAGGTTATCACATTTTGATTGATTGTTCATCACTGAGAAAGTATGCTCACTCTCCATGTTGTCTAATTTTTAGCTCTTGTGTTATAAGGCATGACCATGGAGTAGATTTCTTTAAGAGATGAGGTATGGTGTGAACGAAGAATTGGTAAAGATGCCTTGGCTGGCATGTTTTTGGATTGATAGCTTTTGTACATCCTTTTTTGAAATGTTGTATATGGCATTGTCTTGTATAGTCATACTATAATTAATTCCCTATGAGTATGATGATGATTGGGTATGGATGATTTGACATCCTAGAATGGTAATTGATACACTAGGATTATATGAAATGAGCTTGTGATCATTTTGTATCACCAAGTAATGCATGATGATGTTTGACATTGAACTTGTTAGTCATTTTGATGGCATTAATGTTTATGTTGATAAAAATCCTTGGATGGATGGATTATTAAAGTATGAGATTATGATCATGATGCTCATACATGATTTAGAAGTATATTTGATAATTTAATGATGCTTGGAGTTGGTATAATAAGGGCTTAGTGGATTGATGTTATGTCCCTTTACGTCTTATGTCATAATAGGAATGATTCTTGATGGTTTTATGCATAAGAAGGTCTAGGAATTGCATGATCTAAGGTCCCAAGGCATGATATGATTGAAAAATGGATTTTGGAGCATTAGGGAGTGATCCACGGCCAGGAGAAACTCCCACGGCCAGTGGATCACACTGTTTGAGAAATTGCTTAATTTGGGTCATGGAACTAGAGAGTTCCAAGCCCAGTGGGAATTTCCCACGGCCAGTGGGTTTTTCTATTTTGAAATTCTAGGCATTTGGGCAGTGAGTTCCACGGCCAGTGGAAATTCCCATGGCCAGTGGTTTTCCCACGGCTAGGGGAAATGCTCAGAGTGGTTTTTCACTCGTTTTCTTGCCATGGCCTTGTACCCCTTGGTTCCCTATGCCTAGTACTTCAATCCTTTATCCATGATTACTTGTCACACCTCTTTGACATGTTTTCACTAAACTATGGCAATCAATTTGGTTATTCTTAAATCTTTTCTCATATCCACTCATACTCGAATTAACATACATGTTCTACAAACCCTTGAATGGTGATTATGTAATCGATTATCCAAAGATGACATTTGTTTAAATTACATATCTCTTCATATCTTCATATATGCGATAGGTCTTCAAAAAGGTCAGGGTTAATTATTGAAGTCTTTAATTGTGGTGTTCTTCTTCCATTGATCATTTTTAAATCGTGAAAAATTCATCCTCATTTTCATTACCTAAATATTAATATCTTTAACTTCATTTATCGGATTAAGGGCGCCATAAGGTACATAGTAGCAAACCTATGTATAATATCCATATGATGATATTTTATTATTCTCGTAGTCAAATTCACAATTTATGAGATTACTCATGTATATATGCATTAGCTTAAGAGCATGTGCATATAGTGCAGTTGACATGCCGATGAATAGGAGCCCGTGGTGGCAAAGGTTGTCTGATGAGGATAATGGTTTTGAAGGAAACTAGCTTTAATGCTAATGGTCAATTGATATGAGATGTTATGACGTTAACTACTTTTATGAATGATAATAGCTTGAGTATGATTTGGATTGTTGAGATGAGTGATGCAAATTCATTTGATGAGATCCTTTGGCAAGCGCACTAATTGTTTAAAAAGTAGTAATTTGTATTGTTCCTATAGGGATTGTGTTAAGTACGACAACCTAGGGAACACTATCTGATCCTTAGCAAGCAAGTAATACATTATGTTTTAGATTTTTGAATTAAGTTGTATTTTTATGGTTTCTAGCAGAATCATAGCAAGGAATGATGAAATAAATTAAGAAGTATTATAACAGTAGATTAGAATTAGCATCAGCATATAATTTCACCTAAGTTCACATAAATGTTTCATTAGACTCAATCAAAGCAATGTTCAAATTTCAACAGATGAATAACCACTAATCCCTTGAGCAATTATTACTAATTTAACACAAATTAACCTTCATCCCTTAGGTATCAATTTCCATGGAATTTAAGTGTGAAAATCAAAGGAACCCTAACTATTCACCTAATTTCTTAAGCTTGAAGTAACTAGGTTAGTAATGCCAAACCTGAATCATTCATCATGATTCCTCTCTAATGAATACCTCTAGATAGGTCGTGGATTTCCTAATGCAAGCAGATAAAACTAGCAATTTCTATGTTCAAAACTTGCCTCAATTGAATCCTTTACTCCAGTTACTTGAATTCAGAGATCCAGTGTAGCATCTACTAATCCCAATCTAAGAGAGTTAGCCACTCATGGAGGAAGAGAAATGAGTTACAGAGGAATGCATGTTCAGAGAAATACGAGAGTTTAGAGAGAGAAAAATTTAAGAGAAAGAGTGAAAATATGAAAATGAGAAACTAAAACTAAGTCTTATGTTAGTTGGTTCTTAAGTTAAAGTGACTTATACATACATATATATATATATATATATAATAGATAGATACTAATTGAACTAGCTAGCAAACCTAGACTAAGATTACAAAATTGCCCTTAATGAAATTATAAGTAACTCACTTAAGTTAACTAAGTTTACAAGAATACAACGTCTGAAAATATGCATAACAACTCATGGCCTCGCACATCCAGGCATACCCACGCTGGCCTAGGCATAGGAGCATTGGCTTTGTATCACAATGTGAGACTCGGAAAAATACGGGTAAATTTTTCACGACTTTAAAATCATTAATTAATGAAGAAATAAAATGGTGAAGCTTTAATCCAACACCCTGGGTCTAAGAAGAACCTATCTCATATGTGAAGATATGAGAAGATAAATTTAAAAATAAAACATGAGGAGTTTTCATTCAAAACAGTGCAAGAATTGATTTAATTATTGTGCTGTGTTAGATTTCAAATGGATAATCGATTAGAGAAATTAATGGGTCAAACCATGATAAATACATCCGTATGATGATGTAAGAAGGGGGTTGATGCAAGGGAAAATTAAAATAATTGAAGTAAATGCATTTGGAGGAATCAGGTGCCACTTGCTCAAGCGAGTGCCACACTCGCCTAAGCGACTTAGCGTGGTCACGCTTGGGCGAGTCAGGAAACACGCTTGAGCGAGAAATGCCATACGTATCAGGTGCTCATCTTGCTTGAGCGAGCCCTACTCGCTCGAGCGAAATTACTCCAGTATCTAAATGGTTCCCTCTCCTCTCGGGTGACGCATTCTCGCCTAAGCGGAATTACTCCAGTAGCATCAGGTATTGTTTTCACCTAAGCAAGGCCCCAAACACTGACCATCCACTTAAGCGAAATTGGTCCAGTAGCTATCCCCCTCGCTCTCGCTCGGGCGAAGCCTTACCCGCCTGAGCGAAATAACTCCAGTAGCTAAACCACTGATTCCAAGTAGATCTCGCTTGAGTGAGATCATCACTCGCCTGAGCGAATTTGGGCCAGAGGCCACCCCACTGTTACAGGGGGATCTCGCTTGAGCGAGATTTCCATTCTCTTGATCGAGTTCTGAAGAACATACGCAGAAACATGAATTTCACACAACTTAGCATATGAAATTTCATTTCCTACCATTCTAACCTATCCTAATGCATTAGATACACTCCATCATGCATTTATAAGTTCATCCAATGGTTTTTACACATCAAGATCAATTCTCATTCATTTAATGCATAGGATTCAAACCATTTTTACATAAACTTCATAGAATGCTACAAATTGTGAAATACATCATTCATTCATAATATTTGTCATCCAAGTATCATAATTCATTCTCTTACATCATTTGGGTCATTAATGAAAATTGGCCATACACACCAAGGTCCAATTTTCCTACATGACCCTCAAAAATCATCAACTACAATCTAGATGGCAAAATAAGCATACATGTACATCATATGCCATACAGAAATCTAGATTTGCCGGCCAAGGAACTTCCTCTACACCTATTTACCTCCTTCCACAAAATGCACTTCAAAAGATTCACTCCACCCATGAGTGCCCCACATCACAAGTCTAAAAAGTGGACAACATGGGAGAGTGAGTTATACATTCCAAAAGAATGAATATGAATACTATGTGATCATGTGCATATGTATCATAACATGTATACTTGAATTCACATACAACTCATCATCAACTATCATCATAAAATATAGTCATCTTTATAAATCAAGCAAGTGTAAAATCACACACATGATCTAGTCCTTCAACAAATAGACTATTGCATATTTCATCATCTTTCTCACATTGTTATTTGGTATTCACATCATTTATGTTGTCTTAATATATTCTCTCATACTCAACTCAACCATCATCATATCTCATCACCTTTGGCATACCTCATTGCTATATGCAAATGCTCTTAAGCTAATGCATATACACAATGGAATATTTCAACAATTGCAGATCTAACTGTGGAAATATAACACCGATTGTGAGATTTAAGTATAATCATCTAACCATACCCCTACTACAGTAGTAAAATATGCACACTTATACTCAAATTGCATGCATTTCACCAATCTTTTACTGGTTACAAACTGCATCGCCCATTTGCAACACCTGGTTATTTTCACCATGACCGCGGTAACAACATAATTAGTATATGGTGTTGCGGGCCAACCATGAGTCATATCATGGTAGCTGTGATCCCAAGGACCACCGGGGACACCTGCTCATCAAGAGCCACCTTCCATAAGGGTTAACCACATGTGGTTCCCCGTAGCACAACATGGGCAGCTTCGTGACTTACACACCGAGTCACAGGGGAAACAACAAATTGTTCATGAACAGAACCGCCCTCCCACTGGGCCAACCAGGGGAATCCCCTAAAATTCCAACACCAGCAGCTATGCAGTATGCCATGGATGCAAATGTCAATCATATGCATTTCTCACTCTATGCATCCTATACATGCCACTCATCAAACATCATCACATCATCATCATCACCAATACCACTACCTCACTATTTTTAGTGGGTTTAATATTGTTGGATTTTATCTTTGTTTTCAAGTTGTGTATGTGGCATGTTAACAATTCATCCAACCATTACAAGGGTGTCCATTATTAACCCCAATTATCAATTTTCATAAATATTCATGGCAAGCTATTCATTCACATCCAATCTCAAACATATATCAATTGTATTCGTTTCACATTCATGATGGATATAACATACTCATCATATTCAAGCGTACACTTGCCCAACAATTCACACCACCATGTAGCACATCATATTTATTCTAATTGCACAATGCATGTTGCCAAAAATTATCATCACCATCATATACTCAACACAAATTTCCATAACATCAAAAGCAAAGCAAACATGCAAGTTGTCACATATGACAATCAAACGCTATCCAATTCATGCAATCAGAATATAAAGACTCCTCTCCTACCTCAAGAGAAGAATTTCGATTGATACGACGCATCCGCTTCGTCGTTCGGAATGGGTCCTACATTCATATACATATAAAATTCCAATCATTCAACTATTCAAGACACAAATTCAACTTTATTCAATCATAATCATATCTATAATTTCATAACATGTTTAAGACATGTTATAGACATTATTTTCCTTCACTTATTAGGCTTCGGGAATTCCTTCCCATTAAACCTTACTCATTATGTTTAAAGGCTACCAACAACTATAACCCAACATTCACAAAATGCCTCACCAACCAATACCCACACACTCAATGGCTTGTATTTGCTCTCAAACACATTATTCAACCAATATTTATAACTTTCCTCAAATCTTAAAAATTAGGGTTTCCACCAAAACCCAACCACATTCATTTAATGCATTATTAATCCTTATCTCCTTCCAACCATAAACTTATCTTCCTTATTTAATATCATCAAGGTTAACATTTATGACTACCCACTCTAGGGTTCCTACATTTAAAGCCTCTCCTAACAACCCACTACTCGGAAATGCATCTTTCTGGCCCAACTCACTCGGAATGGCCTTTCCTTGGAGACTTCTCACTCGGGCTCAGTGTGAAACTTGAGAGTCTGCCCGAGTGTGATTCATTTCTGGTCGGATTTTTCCTTGTCCGATTAAGACATTACTCGGAAATGCTTTGTTCTGCTTGACAATGTCATCTCCGAATGAAACCACTCGGATTCACCTTCTTATTCAACACTTATTCATTCAATGGCATTCCTTCTGCTCGGAATCAATTCACTCAGAATCAGCTTTTTGCACAGAGAATCACTTGTTCTTTGGTCAGACCTGCTTCAGTCAGCATTCTTCACTCGGATTTACTTCAATCAGCAAATTCCCACTCGGATTTTCTCCAACTGTGCAGTATTCCACTCGGCAATGCTCTACTCTGAGTCTTTCCACTCGGATTTGGTCATTTCTGAGTTATCCCACTCGGATTTGACCATTTTGAGTCGGATTTCAATGCTCTGAGTCGGATTTATGCTTTCTGAGTCGGATTTCAGCTTTAAAAAGAGAATTCTTTCCACTTTGGGCTTGTTCTTCTTGTTTCTTTATCATTTTATGGTCATTTTTCTCTTGTTTTTGACCCTTTATTACCTTAATTCCTGCAAAATAACATACCCAAGTAGACTAGAGTGGAAAGAAAGCAAAAATCGCAATAAATAAAGGAAATACAGTGGATAATGACTAAAATCCTAAGCAATTTAGACCTAATTTATTGTATTATAAAGCACTTATCAAAATACCCCAAACCAAAACATTGCTTGTCCTCAAGCAATCACCATATTCACAAGATAAAATACAGAAAACACTAAACTTAATAAACTAAGGAATCCAAAATAGAGAAACAGATTTATTCAAATGCCAGTTTTATTTTTCTTATGTGAATCAATTTTCAATGTCAAGATTTGAGATACTCTTCTCACAATTTTCACTCAAGTGTTTCAAGGTTTGTGTATCTCTCAAATCATCATAGTCAAAAAAAAAAAAATTACCATAAGCTTGTTAATAAACCAGAAACTCCACAGTTTAAATAGAAAATATGTCAAAGTCTAAAGGTCTTTCAAAGGTTGTAATGTGGCCTTGGGTTGTATTGTCAAGGTAGGAATTTCAAGAAAAATAGAATACAAAAGGGTTTAACAGTCATGAATGATTCAAATCACCATTATAAATTTAACAGAGCAAATTTTTGAACTTTTATGGACTTTTTGGAACTCATTCAATATCATCCTTTTGATTTTCTTTTTCTTTTTCTTGCTTTTCTTTGCATCCAATACCATATTTTTCTTAAGTCCTTTTTTATTTCTTTGCTCCACTAAATTTCCAACTTTTTCACCATTAAGAGAATATCAGTCAATGAAAGGTTTCAAGGAAAAATTTTTGCTTTTAGGCTCAAAAGGGGCAACTAGGGGTCAAATTATACAAAATTCTGAGGCTTAAGAATAAGACCTAATTGTGCCTTTATCATCCTAAGACATATAATCAAAAACCATTTTGAATCGGTTGAAAAACAAGTTCTAGAATATTAATGACTATGAGATTCACTCAATCAAGTAAATATGGGTTTTGAAAATTTGTTTGATAAATAACCCATTTTGGCTTAAGTCTAATCATGGAAAGTCTTTTCAAAGAAAATTTTAATCACATAAGGTTCATTTAAGCATTTATTTGGCATTTAAACAATCAAATTTTGAAAATTTTACTCAAAATTTTGGGATCCTTAGATACTTTAGCCTTGTGTTTAAAGTAACTTTATCATGCAATAATGGTAAATTACAAGATTACAAACAAAATAAAGAAAACAAACATGCAAAATAAAATAACAATCACACAACGTAAACAAAACAGTTAAGTTTTCTTACCTACCACCCAAACCAGAATTTGACATTGTCCTCAATGTTAAAATGGATGATAAAAGGATAAGAAAACTTACCTGGAGTAACCCCAAACCACCATCTGACATAGTTGGTTATTTATTTATTTATTTTGTTTTTTGTTTTTTTTTGTTTTTTTTGTTTTTTTTGTTCTTTTGTTTTTTTTGTTTTTTTTTTGTTTTTTTTGTTTTGTTTTTTTATTATTTATTTATTTATTTATTAAAGACATGGGGTTACCTCCCCACAAGTGCTAAGTTTTAAGTCTTCAGCCAGACTTTTCTGAACCTGCTTCAACTATACAATTCATACCTGAACACAGGTTTTAGTGGTCTGAATTCCACTTTAGGGATCAGTTCTCTTTTAGCCAAAAAATCACAGAAGTGTGTTCTTGAAATGCCTGAAAAGTCATAAGATAAAACAGATTCAAGTGGATCAAGAGGGAGGTTTTGGATTGCCTCTTTCTTTACCACTTGGTCAATAAAATCTATTTCAAGCACAACAAAGTTAACAGGTATGTAAAATTTTCCTACCTTGATAGGAATAACCTCTAGAATACCTGGATCCTTAAGCTTGGGCAGTATCTTCTTTTGGATCAGTGTATTGCTCTCCTCAATTATCAGATGAGATAGAGACTCATCAAATTTCTTCTCTTCCTTAGCTTCTTCTTTAGTTATGCCAACCGGATCATCATAATGAGTACCACTCCTAAGAGTGATATCCATGGTGTGGTTAGATAGTTCCACCTCAGGTTTTACAGGAAATGTTTCTGGTGTTCTCATAGAAAAAGAGGTCTGTTGGACAATTTGATTTTCCAAAATTTTGTTATGGGTGGCTAGAGAATCCACCTTTGAAGCTAAGGTTTTTATGGCATTTGAGAACTCTTCATTTTGTTTTTCTTGGGTGCTCACAAAATTTTCCATCAGTATTTCAAGTTTAGATTTTTATGGAGGATAGTTTTGGAATACTGGTAAGCTTCTAAAATCACTGCTATGGTTATAGTTCCCAATAGCATCCAACTGATGAAATTCTTGTTCATGGTGGTTTAAGGATATTGCAAAATAGCAATTTGTAGCAACATGTCCTGAATCACCACAAATACAACAATAAAAGTCAGTAGCACCTGTTAAGAATTCCATAACAAAGATCAAATGTGATCTTTGAAAATAAAAATAAAAATAAATAACTAGAAATAAAACAAAATAAAAATATTAACAAGTATGATCTAATCGAATTTCAATATTGCCGATATTTGAGGGACAACAGTCCCCGGCAACGGCGCCAAAAACTTGACAGGGCCCGCAAGCGCACAGGTTATGTCGCATAATATAAAAGATTATCGTTCTCCACAGGGACTGTGTTCAAAGTACCAGCATATTGAAATTTAATTATCCACACAATTGATTTTTAAGATTTTTATAAAATAAAGTACAAATTAAAATTGCACAGAATACGAATAAATATAAAAATAAAATTTACTTGACACTTTAAAAATCAGAGTTGAGAATATCTTGGGATTTCGGGGGATTAAGACTCTAGTTTATGTTAATGAATTTTAACTTTTCATAAATAAGAATCGAATTAAGTTTTCCAAGGCGAATTTTCCAAAGCTAATTAATATGTTCCTCTCGGAATCCTATTAATGTACCTAACCTATGGAAAGCGCTGCTTAATCCTCAGAAAGGCCCATTATCGTTTTATGAAAATCCCTTTTATTTCCTCAAAAGCATTTTGATTACTTTCACGGTTTTACCGAGGTCACAAAAAGCATCTCAAAAATCTTAGGTTTAGTTCAAAGCTTTCCGGTAAAAATAAATCTCTCGATTCTATTTATTACCTAAACTTACTAATATACCCGCAAGTATACAGTTTTATCATTTAGGTTCTTGTTAGGAATTACTAAAAGCATTAAGCATAATTGAACTAAATGGAAAACAGAAATTTATTTAATTCTAAGTCAAAATAACATTAAAATAAAATATTATCATACCCCCTTTATCCCAAGATAATTAATTTAGCTACTCATGAAATAATTTAAATTCATATAAATAATGGAAAAATAAAACATACAAGACATGGTAAAAATAAAGACTTACGGGTTTCTCTAAATTTTGGGATCCTTAGATACTTTAGCCTTGTGTTTAAAGTAACTTTATCATGCAATAATGGTAAATTACAAGATTACAAACAAAATAAAGAAAACAAACATGCAAAATAAAATAACAATCACACAACGTAAACAAAACAGTTAAGTTTTCTTACCTACCACCCCAAACCAGAATTTGACATTGTCCTCAATGTTAAAATAGATGATAAAAGGATAAGAAAACTTACCTGGAGTAACCCCAAACCAGCATCTGACATAATTAGAAATATTTTTATTTTTTTATTTTTTTTATTTTTTTTCATTTTTTTTATTTTTTTCATTTATTTTTTTTTCTTTTTTTTCTTTTTTTTTATTTTTATTTTATTTTATTTTATTTTTCTCCAAAAGCTCAGAATAATTTACCACTGTAATTCCTTGTTGCAATAATTTCTCCACCAATTACAAATTTAAATTCTCACTTTTACAGCCCTCACACTCTTACAAAATAAAAGAAAGAAAAGAAAATAAAAAGAAAGAGATGAAACGAACAGAGAAAGAAAAATGGAAAAGAAGAAAACTTAAAGAGAAAAAGAGAGAAAGTAACGAAGAAAAGAAAAGAAAATGAATCTGATGGTAATTGATGCAAGTCATCGTTGATTGCTCCTAGTTGCTCTCCCTTTTATAGGCGAATAGATGAATGAATCCAGCTAAGGAAACGCGTTAAAATTTGCAAGTGGGAGAAACTTTCGGTGCATGTGAATTCCAGCTGTGCCAACTTGTTTCCAATTTGCATATTTTAATATTTCCAATAATTCGGTGCTTGGATTTATTCATTTGGTCAAATTTTGAGTGGAAAGGTGCTGGAATTCCACAAGACCGAATGAAAGCTTGCTGTTCGGTATTGGTTGTTGGGCGTTGTTGGTTTACATGTGGCAGGTATGGTGGTATGAGGGACAGTGGAGTTGCTGGACGATGTGGTGGATGGAGCCGGTGTTGGTAGGAGAGAAGTCTGGGCGGTGTGGATGATGGAAAGGAGAAAAGGGACAGCGGATAGAAGAGGGAATGAGACGGTGTTGAGAAGTGAGGACGGTTGGGCGGTGTTGGTTGGAGAGGAGTCTGGACGGTGTTGGTTGGAGAGGAGTCTGGGCGGTGTGGATGATGGAAAAGAGAAAAGGGACAACGGATAGAAGAGGGAATGAGACGGTGTTGAGAAGTGAGGACGGTTGGGCGGTGTTGGTTGGAGAGGAGTCTGGGCGGTGTTGTGTGGAGAGGAGGACGGTGTAGAGTGATCCGTTGTTTGGAGTTGTGGAGTGTAGGTCGGTTTTCTCTTTTCTGCAAAATCCGAGTGAAAGGGTGCCTTTTGTGCTAAAAACCGAGTGAAAATGGTACTGTTCGTACATAAAACCGAGTGAAATATTCACTCGGTGTTGAGATGAGGGGTCGGTTTCGCTTGAGCGAGAGTTTCTCGATTAAGCGTTTGTTGAAGGAAACCGTCTCGCTCAAGCGGATAAAGGTTCGCTCAAGCGAGAGGCTCTCTTTTTCACTGTTTTACTCGGAGAAACCTTGCTCGGATTTGCTTGTGTTGCTCGGAATTGACTGAAGAGGGACTCGGATCCGACTGAAACGATTCACTCGGCTCAGGTTTATGGAGTTCATTCGGAACTGATTGAAGACTCACTTGGTTCAGATTCAATCAGTTCCCAATCATTTTCACTCGGCAGTCTCTGAATTTGAACCACTCGGTTAAAGCTTTGCTTTGGAATTCACTCGGAAATGCCTTCTTATTTTTCACTCAGAACTTGCACTTGAAGGACTCTGGAAGCTGGCTGATTGAATTTCTTCTTATGTCCGAGCCTTGCTTTGCTCGGAAATGCATCTTTCTGACCCAACTCACTCGGAATGGCCTTTCCTTGGAGACTTCTCACTCGGGCTCAGTGTGAAACTTGAGAGTCTGCCCGAGTGTGATTCATTTCTGGTCGGATTTTTCCTTGTCAGATTAAGACATTACTCGGAAATGCTTTGTTCTGCTTGACAATGTCATCTCCGAATGAAACCACTCGGATTCACCTTCTTATTCAACACTTATTCATTCAATGGCATTCCTTCTGCTCGGAATCAATTCACTCGGAATCAGCTTTTTGCACAGAGAATCACTTGTTCTTTGGTCAGACCTGCTTCAGTCAGCATTGTTCACTCGGATTTACTTCAATCAGCAAATTCCCACTCGGATTTTCTCCAACTGTGTAGTATTCCACTCGGCAATGCTCTACTCTGAGTCTTTCCACTCGGATTTGGTCATTTCTGAGTTATCCCACTCGGATTTGGCCATTTTGAGTCAGATTTCTGCTTTCTAAGTCGGATTTCAGCTTTAAAAAGAGAATTCTTTCCACTTTGGGCTTGTTCTTCTTGTTTCTTTATCATTTTATGGTCGTTTTTCTCTTGTTTTTGACCCTTTATTACCTTAATTCCTGCAAAATAACATACCCAAGTAGACTAGAGTGGAAAGAAAGCAAAAATCACAATAAATAAAGGAAATACAGTGGATAATGACTAAAATCCTAAGCAATTTAGACCTAATTTATTGTATTATAAAGTACTTATCACCCACATACATTAATTGCTCTCTTAACAATAAAAACTCATAACCAAGGGTTTATACTCTTGAGAAATAGCAAGAATCATACCTCAAGAGGAGAAAAGGGAGAATATTCAAGAGAGAGAGAGTGCCCTATGAAAATAGAGGAGTAGAGAGGAGGAGAGTCCAAGCTCCAATGGTCTCTTCCAGGCTCCTTCAAGGACGAAAATGAAGAAGAAAGAAGAGCCACCACCTTTGCCTTGGGTTTTTGAAGAGAAGGAGAAGAAGAAGAATGAAGTAGAAGGAGAAGTGAAGTATTTGCCACAATGGACCAAGAAGGTGACGGAAAAGAAGAGAGAAAATATAGGCTTTTGATTTTTTTATTTTAACCCTCTCATTAAAAGTTTATCGTTTTATGATAAACAAGATCTCTATTTGGGCTTAATACTTTATCTGAAAATTATTCTGAATACACATTCAGACTCCCAATAATATTCTCAATAGCCTTGACCAATATCATCCCAATCGGAGATACTCGGTCCGACACCCATATTTTAATCAGGCCAGTTTTCAGCTTATTCGGTCCCAAAAAAAATACTAGCAGTCCCAAAAATCTTAATTTAATTAATTCCAATATTTTAGGACATTAAATAATCAACATTCCATTATTTAATATTTATTTCCTTAATTAATTCTCTATTTTAAAATTTGGGATGTTACACACAACTTCAATGACATGGGCATAGGTACGCTAGGAATGGGCGTAGGCACTTTGGGCTACTGGCTGAGAATTTTTGGTCTAAAATATGCCCAACATATAAGTCTTTTAGAAACTAAACAATGAATCTTTTAGAGACTCATCACATCCCCAAACTTAAACCCTGCTTGTCCTCAAGCAAGCAAGAACCATTTCATGAATCCAGAACAACAATGCTTCCTAAGAGCACACAATGATGAATAATTACTTTCATGCTTAAATATCCAAATAAATCATATATTGCTTTGTATGAAGGTGAAATCCTTCAAAATCAATGCAATGCTTTATCATTTGAGGATGAAGTGATCATGCCATTATTCCTCACAAGTTGTGTATCACTCTCACTCAATTTTAGGCAATTAAATCACACTCAAACTCAACTAGATTAGCATGTTATCATAGGATTGCAATTAATCTAAACTTACCAACCCAAAATGTATACAAACATGGATCAATAAGGACTTTTGGCCTTGTAATGAGGCTGGTTACAGGTTTCATTGTTTTTCTAGTCAATGAAAGGTGAAAGATAAATAAGATTATGACACTTGACTTCTATCACTCACTTCTTTTCTTCAACCCTCCTTTTTACATTCATTTTTTTTTATTTTTAGGCAAGAAGGTATTTATTCAAGTTTTTTTATGCTTTTTTTGTCTTCTCATTTTTTTCTTTTCTAAGGTTTGCTCTCATTCACATTTGTCCATGGGACTTGTTTGTTTTAGCACTTTTGTATCAATACACCTTCCTTTTTTTCTTATTTTGACTTTGTTCCATAGTTTTTTTTCTTCATTTTCCACACAAGTTCAGAAAACAAAAGTGTGCCAAAGTATAATGTGAGGCACACTTTTATCCCTGAACTTAAAATGTTGCTAGTCCCTTAGCAACTTTTTATTTGTGAAAGAACAAGCACCAACACCTTATGCACAAGGGTTTTTTATTGGTTTTCTTAGATTATTAGCTTATAATGTTAGGATTTTATTCAAAAGAAAATAGTTAAAGGCTTAAACATGGGATCAATGGATATATGTACAATGGTAAGCTTACTTGGCCCTGACTTATTTAGAAAAATGGCCTTAATCATTTCCAAAGGCAAGAGTGGATTTTTAAGAACAAATTCCAAAAAGACACATGAGTAACACTTTCTTATTTCTCTAAACTTAAACACATTTCAAAAATAATTACATGATCATATCTCATCACACTCAATTCATACACTTAGAGACAACACTACCATGTTATGTTCAAAGTATGATCCATAGTCCTCTTAGCATGTCATTAAGTCCATTATCAATAACCTTATATTTTAATTACACAATCTCATGTATATATTTATTTGAACCTCAATTCAAAGTGTAGTAATCTCAATGCACATATAATTTGACAACATTATTCCAATACTTAAACTTGGGACAATTTCATATATTCATATCATTATCCTCTATCAATTAATTCCCATCATTAAGACATCACTATATGCCACTAGTCGAGATTAATAATCCTTTTATAACCCACTCATCACAATATATATCAATTTATAAGGAAGTTTCAACATATGTCATCCATAATCTCGATCACAAAAATCATTGACTAGGTTCAAATTTAATGCCATGAATTATCATATACCACTTTGTGATACAAAAAGATCACAAGTCCATCCCAATGATCCTAATATATCAATAATATCTTAAAAACATCCAACCATCATCACAATTATAAGGCACTAAATAATAGTATATCTATACAAAATAAATACCATATACAAGTGATTCCAGAAATATGCCATTGTCAATTTAGTTCAAAACATGCCAACCAATGCAGAAGCATCTCCTTCTTCACACTATACCCCATCCCTCAAAAAGCATAAACTCCATAACCATGCCCTACAACACAAGAGCTAAAAAGTAGACAACATAGAGAGTGATCATATTTTCTCAATGATGAACAATAAAACAAAATGTGATAATATAATCATGTGAGTACAACTAAACATATTTTCCCATCAATGATTTCAACTCCATAATAAAATATCCACATTAATCACCAAGCACATATATGAACAATTCTATTAGTCATCATGGAATCAATTTATTGATTCACCTCTTTATCATACCATACACACATGTCATATAATCATATACATATTCAAAGAAGTGATACTAATAAGCACAATACAATTAGTTAGTACTCATAATTTCCAATTTCATCTCTTAATTTTATCAACCATAGAATTCAATCCCTCTTAGGTACCTCAAGGTCATATGTCATGTCCCTATGGCTAATGCATATGCTTTGCCACTAAAATAATGCATATGCAATATATCTGATTTCAAGAAAATATTTATAAGACATGTGCACACAATTTATCAAGCGCCCGTAAGCATAACATAATGTTAATGGTACCAAACCGCTAATGCTCTTTTCGTAAAACTTATTGTAACAGCCCTGGTTTTTAGAATAGGGAACTAGACTTTTAAGAACCTTGAGAGTCTCCTGTTAAGCCTTTTGAAGAGAGTTTGAGGCTTCGGCCTGAACCCTGGATTAATCTAAATGTGAGAAAAAGAAAGGAAGTCGGTAGAATATTGAATAAGAGATTCAAGAGTACCGAGAAATGTAAGGGAACCTAGAACAGAGAGAGTTATAGGTTAGCAGAGAGATGAGATTAACAGAGAGATTGGTATGCGTAGTAACAAATGAAAGGAGTTAGAATAAAAGAGAAATAATAAGACAAATGTTTAATAATACCAATAAATTAGGAATAAAGTACTAATATTAGTAAATGATTCACAATAATAATTTTATTTTAATTTGGTGTTAATTGGTTAATGATGTAACAGCCTTGATTTTTGAGAATAGGAAACCAGACCCTCAGGACTCCGAGGATACTTTATTGAGCTTTTGGTAAGAAGCTCGAGGCTTCGGCCTGTTCCCTGAACAGTTTAGAATGAGAAAATAGAGAGAAGCGGAGTTTAATCTGAAAGATAAGAATACCGAGAGAATGTAATGGGTGAGAAAAGTAGAGATAAGAAAATAATAAATAACGTTGGACAACACTGTTTAATTAAAAAATAATACATTAACGACAATTATTTTGGGTACAAATTAATTTATCATTATTTTTATTCGATAATTATTTTCTTTCGATAATATTTAATAGATAAATAATTATAATAATTTATTTTAAGATTATACATTTTAAATTATCTATTTATTTGATAATTATATTTAATAATAAAATATTGTCGGGTTCCTTAGATTTGAACTGTGGGATCCAGCCTAAGGTCAGACTCTGATTGTTCAACCCAAGACTAGTGATTCAGTAGGAAAACTAGTCATGTTAGGATCATTTCCTAAAGGATTAAGGGTGTCTGACTTAGCATGACCAGCCCAATCAGAACCCTTAATATCTCCTACATTTAATTGTTTATATACCTTAGGATATCCGAGGGTGGCACGGTCAGTCTCTGGTGACTCGTTTCAACATTTTAGGAACTTTTTCTGAAGAGGCCGAAACCCGGTTCAAACACTATCGTCCTCATTTTTCCATAAGTTGATTTCCTTAGAAATCGCTTTAAAACTCAACCCGAATACCTTTGGTGTTTTGGACCCAGATTTTTCATATGATCTTAGAATCAAATGATTTTAGTCTCAATTTCTTTGTTTTGAAAAGATATTCAAACTCCGTTTCTAGCCCCAAACTCCGATTCTTACTCTGTCAACCCCAAAATCGAAGATTAAGTATATTCGTCTCAAAATTCCAACGTTAGGATGTTTTTCTCTACACATAGTTCAAAACAAAATTCATAACTTTCTCATACGACCTTTGATTTGTGAAAACTTGGTGTAAAAATCTCCGTTACAAAATTATCTACATTTTCTGTGAAGATATTGAAGGCTAAATCCTTCTAGATTAGTACAGTTTAATAAATCTTTGAGACCCCTTGGCTGTTTCATTTCAATGCTGGCATCCTTCGATAAAATTCATGTATCTCCTTTGTCCGGTGCTTGAATCACTCTATTCTTTTTGCTATGAATCCATATTGTAGACATCTATAATTTTTATGAAGAGCACGAAATCAAATTCCCAAAGGAGAATTAATTGTGAATTTATTTCTAAGACCCTAGCTGATCTGGGAAGCTTCTAGAATACCCTGTCGTAAATCAGGTATATCTCGGGCTACCAAACTTGGATCATTGCAAATGATATAAAATTAAAGAGGAAAGGAAGATCTACAAACTTCATGAAGGACTCAAAAGCCAATTCTTACTCCATAAATCCCATAATTTTAAATACTAAATTGATTCATATTTCTCCAGAAACAGCTTGCACTAGATGTAGTATTTTCCACATATCTCTCTCATATGACCATGAAATTGAATGAGGCCTTCACCAAATTTTTCTTAACTTAATTCTTCATAACTTTAATGAGAACACAAAGCTAAAATCCCTACCAATTTGGCCCAAACAAATAAACTATGCAAGGAACAAAAATCTCATCATAGCCCTACACCCCTTTTGTATTTGGGCCATAACTCTCTCAATTCTTAATGGATTTTTTGTGACATATATAAAATTAAAGATAACAAAACATTTTATAACTTTTATGTTCAGACCATTTTCAAATGTGGCCCACAAAGACCCTTAAAAGCCCGCACCAGTTGACGTCCAGAAGCTGGACACCTCCACCATCATGCAACATGATTCAATA
This sequence comes from Clitoria ternatea, assembly GCA_037962975.1. Classification (NCBI taxonomy): domain Eukaryota; kingdom Viridiplantae; phylum Streptophyta; class Magnoliopsida; order Fabales; family Fabaceae; genus Clitoria; species Clitoria ternatea. Next base: position 120,643,359 of record CM075670.1, read on the forward strand.
AGCTTGCAACACTAATGGCCACTTGTCCCACTCAGCCTCACCCCTTGTTCAGCAAGTTTACCACATGCCCTCCTCTCCTAAACTCCTCTCCCATGCATGACTACAACCCACCACTTGTCATAACCAGCCACACTTCTTGCTCAACAAGTTGTTAACATGTTATGAATCATAATATGCATCCATCATCATACCATGCCCATGTCCCTACTCTATTTCAAATCGTTCCTTCAATTCATGGTATACTCCTTGTTTAGCAAGGGGTTCCTTCAATTATTTCATCCCATCCCCCATCATGCTATACCATGCCATCTCTTTAACCATCCAATCAAAACAACATGCAAACTAATCACTATCCCATCACCTTAACCTTTCTCCACTTAGAAAATTTTCCAAGTTCACTTGTCTAACCTCTCTTCTCCCCCACGGCAGCATCTCCACTTCTTCTCCTCTTCATTTACTTTCCTTCTAAATCATAAAAACAACCACCACCATCCACCTTTCCCTTTCACGGCTACACCACACCACACCACCACTAACCACCATGAATTCTCTTCTCCTCCATTTTCTCTTCTTGATCCACAACCAACCTCACCCAAAATAGCCACTAATTCTCTCTTAATTTTCTACAAGATCTAGCCTCTAAAAGACAACTCCAAACTCCTTGCCTTGGCTGCCCAAAACCGTGAGCTTCCCTTGGCAAGAAAGGTGAAGTTTTGAATCTTTTCTCTTGAAACTCTTGCTTCTACTTTTCTCTAAGTTTTTTTCCATTTCCATGCATGCACTTTGAGACTTTTCTTTGATGTTTGGGAAGCCTAAAACCATGACCTCACTTATTAAATATTGTGTTCATGTTGTGTTTTCTTAAGATCGGGAACAATCGGCGATGAATGATGAAAAGTTTTAAGTGAATGGTAAATTTTTGGCATTCGGTCCCTTTGATTTTAAGTAAATCCTTGGTTGTCCAATATTGTTGTTGCTGGCCGCAAGGTTGTCAAAATTGAGATTCTACCTAGAATCGTGGAGGCTCCAACGACTCGTAGAATCAAGATTCTAGGTAGAATCGTAAGATTCTATCTCTAATTAAAAAAATCTAAAAATAAAATAAAATAACATACCAATACATAAAATAAAACATAAAATTACATAAACAAGTCCATGAAGTCCAACACAAGCCAAAAAGTTCACACAAACAAGTCTATAAAATCATAAACAAGATGAAATTAATTAATAATGATCATCTATCAATCAAAATCTAATCCTCCAATGTATTCTTCATCTTCATTTTCCTCAATTTCATCATCTTCATCAGATGATACTTGCTCTGCAACAATTGCATCAACATCAAAGATAGGATCATCTGAAGTTGGATTATTTTGAAGTTGCTGAATATTGTCACCCATTTCCCCAACAATATTGACATTATCATTTTCATTAGCAATGTGTGGTTGAAAAGCCTCTTCATCATTAGTACCATTGGCATCCGCCTCTTCAGTGATCCATTCATCATCTGAGTTAATTTCTTCAAAAGGAAGAATAATATTCTTCCTTACTTGTCTACCTAATTTCATGTTATACATTACATAAACTAAATCATTCATCTTCTTTTGATGCAAGCGATTTCTCCTCTTTGTATGAACCTATAAAACCAAATATAACAAACTATAATTAAAATTTAAGACCCTAAACATATAAGATAATAGGAAATAAAAAGTAACTAAAACAACTTAGTTACCATTTCAAATGAACTCCAATTCCGCTCACATCCCGAAGAGCTACAAGTCAAGCTCAAAATGCGAATAGCAAACCTCTTCAGCTCGGGAGTGTCATCCCCAAATGATTTCCACCATTCTGCAGGATCCATGGTCTTCCTAGCCATCACAGCAAATGGATTACCAAAAATCCCTCTAGCATTTCTAAATTTAGAAATCTGATGATTAATCTTGTTACTCTCAAACATATCATTAACCATTCTTGCCAAGAAATTTATAGCCCTTGTTTCACCTCAACATCATCATCTCTAAAATTATCTTCATAGTGCAATTGTGGATTCAGATAATATGCTACAGCATGTAATGGCCTATGCAGTTGGTGATCCCACCTTTTATCAATAATTTTCCATATAGGTTCATAGCTAAAGAACAAATTAAAATAAATGACAAGTTAGTTAGGAAAGAATTCATAAGTTATAAAATTACTAACGAGTGAAGATAAGAATATTTACTTCTTTTTCACATTGCCGAAGTTGAGTTTTATTTTCTCCTTTGCTGAATCCAGTCCATCATATATGAACCCCATGGCAGGTTTCTCATCAGAATCTACTAAGCGAAGGACGGTCATATGAGGAATAGCCGTCTTGAGACATATGATAATGTTCTTCCATAATCGACTATCCATAACCATCTTTGCAACTTGTTTCCCATCTGATGTAGAAGCGAACCTACTTGATTGCCACTCAGGTGAAGAAAACATAGTCATCAATGCCCCTTTGTGCTCATTGAGACAAGCAAGAGTCAAATAAGCAGTGGCAAATCTTGTAGCACCAGGCCTAATCAAGTCCCTCCCTTTAGTGAACTTCTTTAGAATGCTGATGAGAAGCACTCTAGTATATATATATAAGTGGTGATCTTCCTCCCTTTCATTATAGTGACTTCATGAACCTTAATCTTCTTTTCAAAATCTTCAAAGATCAAATCAATACAATGAGCGGCACAAGGTGTCCAAAAAAGATTTTTTCACTTCTGCATTAATAATTCTCCAGCTGCTTTGTAATTTACAGCATTATCTGTAACAACTTGAACAACATTCTCTTCTCCAACATATTCCACAACGTCATCCAACATCTTAAAAACTTTGTCAAATGTTTTAGAGATGTCGGATGTGTCCAATGAATATAAAAAAATTGTCCCCTTAGGGCTATTCACCAAAAAATTCACAATTGACCTCCTTTTTTTATCCGTCCATCCATCGGACATTATGGAACAACCGGTTTTCTTCCACTCCTTCTTATACTCCCCGACCATTTCATCAATTCGAGCCACTTCTATTTTTAACAATTTTTCTCTAACATCATGGTATGAAGGGGGTACATAACCAATGCCATATCTCGCAATCTCATCATATATTTTAATGAATTTCGGATTCTTAATAAAATTAAAAGGAATGGCACCAGTGTAGAAAAACCTAGCAACTTTCAAATCAACATTCTCCTTTGTTTTTTTTTCATCATTCGGTTAATTGTTGATTGACCACCCCTTTTTCCCTTAGAAACAAACTTCAAAATACCTTTCCCTTTGGTTTGAATTTGAGATATATCAATCTCCTTCTCAATGTCATTGTCATCATCTACTTCCTCAATTATGTCAATCATTCTTCTCTTCTTCCTTGCTGCCTCTTAAGCCCCCGCTAAAACTTTTATCATTGCTATTTTAACATCTTCAGGTACCGTAACACAAGGCTCAACATCTTCACTACTGCCAGCAAGATGATGCTTGAATCTGAATATTCCCTCTATCACTTTTAAGCAATAATTGCACTTGACCTTTTTCCCATCACCATTAACATCCAGCCCATGTTTCCAACCAACATCAGTCCTTTTTCCTGGGGCATTCTTCCACTAAACAGCTACGGAACTTACTAAGGATGAATCTGTACCACTACCAGCTGGGGGTGTAGGAGTAGGTGTAGACATGATCTAAATCCAAACACACAACTCAGCTGCATAATAAGAATGCAACAAAATTTCTATCCAGCAACAGATGCAGAATCTTTATTCTATCCAATAACAATATAATTTCTATTCTATTCTAACAGCACAGAACAAACAACAATTACAACATTATTTTATATCTAACAGCAAAAACAATATTTTTATTCTAACACAAACAAACAGCAAAAATTTTATATCCAACAGCAACAAGCAACAATTTATAACTTGTATTTTCTATCCAATAACAGCAAGCAATAATTTTCTATCCAGCAGTATCAAAATAATTTTCTGTATGAATGTTGATATGGAAACAACATCAGAATTTTTGAACAATATAAAAAACAAGCAGGCAGCAGCAGTATAAGCCAAGGTAACAACAACAACACACAGCAGCAGGTGCAGGCATGACTTCAACATAGCATGAGGGAAGAGAGGAGAAGGACACGGGAAAGAGGAGCATGATGGAGGCAGAGATGGAAGGAGACCTCACTTGACCACCGTGGGCTCGTACACCAAAACAGAGAATGGAGATGATGGAGATACACCCACCACGCGCACCACCAGAGAACGGAGGAGAGGCAGCCCACTGGTCCACGACAGGAAAACGCCGATAAGGCCCCCATGACCCAAGAACAGAGGACGCAGAGCGGATGGAGGAGGCACACACAGAAGCAGACCAGCCCGATGGAGAGAAGAAGTGCGACGCGAAATAGAAGGGGGGTTAGGGATTTGGGGTTTTAAAATTTGCCCACCAAAACGACGTCGTTTTGGGCTTTTCTTAGTCCAAAAAAAAAATATGCTAGAAACGGTGGAATCTGTCGAAATGGTGCGTTTTTACCGTTTTTACCGTTTCTACCCCCGATTTTACCGATTTTACCTCTAAAACGATTCTAGCTCCGATTTAACTCGAAAACACGCCTAGAATCGTAGAATGATTCTACGAGTAAAAACACAATTTTAACAAGCATGGCTGGCCGTGACCCTTTTAATGGTTGAAAAACTCTTACATGTTGATTTCTTAAGGTTCCAGGCACGATCAAGCGCGATCGGGGCGTTTAGTATTTTTCCGGCAAGACCGCCATTTTCTTCCTCTGGGCAGCAGCTGTCCAGAACGGTAAGGGGGTCTCACCTCGTCTAAAATTACTTTTAACTATTCCATAATATTGCTCGTATATTCAAGAATCTCTGTTTTGAATTTCACCACGATCTAACTGTTAGATCTCAAGTTATGGAAATTTCGGTCGACGACGATTAACTTTAATCGAATATATCGTTAAAATGAATTTTTAATAAATTTAATGAGTGTATCTCGAAATTGAAATATTCGGAAAAAAATTTATCGTGATCAGTATTAAAACGAAAAAACTTAAAATATATATATATATATATATATATAAATTTAGCGTTCAAGCGAGATTGGTTTCGTTCAATGTGGTTGTAATAATTAAATTAAATTCACGGTGATATTATTAATTGGTAATTTAATTTACCATTCGGGTGATTAAAATATCTACAACAAGAAGTATTAAATCTTAATAAGGTAATAATTTCAAAGAAAAATATGTGTAACCATATAATAGTAAGTTAAACAAATTCGAAATTCCTTTTAGATGTAAAATTTTACTTAAAAGAACTTTATTAAGGATTTCTATAACTTAGGCACAAATGACATTTTATATGTTAAGTAAAGAAAATAAAACAAGTGAAGTTTAGTATAATGAATGTTAGGAGTTATAAGAAGTTGTTAGTAATAAAATTTTTAGCAACCACTTTTGTGACCACTTAGATAGAAATAAATAATAACTTTAAGAATTTGAGTATATAAGAAACTAAATCGAGAAAATAAAGATTTTGGGGTTATCTATTTTAATAGGTTAAATGGATCAAGAATAAAAAGAAATGGATAACTAGGATTTTATTTAGAGTAAGTTATAAACAATGTTTCTAATAGATTAATTTAGAGAGGATTATTCAAGATAAATTAAGTTTAAAATTTGGAATGATATTGTGAGTAAGAAATTTAAATGACCATTAAAACTAGGAGAAAAGATTCAAGGAAGTTTATTACCTAGTGAAAATTTATTAGTAAACTAAGGAAAGATTTAGATACACTAGATGTAGACTTTTTATAAGATTTATCAAATCAATTGGTAACTTAGCGATATTGGACTAAGTTATGCCGCCTAAATTAAAAGAGGCACCTAGGCCTTTAAATGACAAATGAGCAACCATGAGCAAATGGAATTTAATAATTAAGGAATATAGTTAAAGAAATGAACTAATTAATTTAGTCATTAGAGGAAGGAATTATAGAATTTAGTGAATTTATAATTAAGAAAGACATCACTATTGGGATATAAGCGATTAATACATGACAAAAAGGGATTCATGACCAAGAAAATGAGGTATTTAAATAACGAAACCCACCTAGATCCCTAGGTAGTAGATGATCAATCATGGAGCAAATAAAATTTGGTAGGTCAAAAGAATATAATTGCGAAAACAATCTAGATAAAGTAGTGACAGATAAATGAGAAAATAAAAAGGTTATCTAATTTAACAATCGTAAGAAAATAAAATATCACTAAAATCATTATTGGGATATAAAGGATTAGTGGCTTATTTAGTGATTAAGAAAAATAAGATTAATAATAAAGTTCACTTAGATTAGAAAATAACTAATGAGTCATTTGACGATAACTAAAGAGTTCATAATTGGACCTCAGAAGGTTGTATTATGGAAGTAATCATACGCAAGTGAATAGAGAATGCTTAACAAGTGGAGAAATGAAAAATACAGAGAATATTAAACTAAATAGTATACCCCTAGTAACAAATCAAGTTAAGGAAATGCCAAGATATGTGTGAACACCTCTTTTGGTCCGGTCCAAGTGGAATGAATCTTTTTTATACTGAATTCTAATTTAGAGTGGTCAAATTCGAGTAGAATGGCTCCAAAATAATCAGAACCGAGCGAAATAATTCAGAATGAAGCTTTTCCAAGTGGAATATTGCCCTGTTGGAGGCAAATCCGAGTGGAATGACTCAAAAATGATCAAATCCGGGTAGGATGACTCATATTAAAGCATTTCCGAGTGAAATACAGCCCTGGTGGAGATAAATCCGAGTGGAAAAACTCAAAAATGGTCAAATCCGAGTCAAAATGAAGCATTTCCGAGTGGAATGACTCAAAAATGATCAAATCCGAGCAGGATGACTCAGAATAAAGCATTTCCGAGTGAAATACAGCCCTGGTGGAGATAAATCCGAATGAAAAAACTCAAAAATGGTCAAATCCGAGTCAAAATGAAGCCTTTTCGAGTGGAGTATGTCCCTGTTGAAGAGAAATCCGAACGGAATGACTCAAAAAGGATCAAATCCGAGTAGAATTACTCAGAATGAGTCAATTCCGTGTGATACTCTGTTGAAGGATGAAGGCTGAGAAGGATCGCTCTTTCACTGCAATTAATCCGAGTGAAGAAATACTAAATCTGAGTGAGTGCTTTCTGATTGCTACTGATCTGAGTGAAAACAAGTCTGAGCGAAGGAAAATCCGACTTAGAGTGTAACTGGAAGGACAGATTTTGATTGGACGAAAGCTTTTCCGAGTAAAAATACAAAGTTTCTAAGTCTTGAGTAGGAAGCAAGCCCTTTCCGAGTGAAAATGCTAAGCCGAATGGTCAATCTTCAATCGGTTTCCGAGTGACAACAACCGAATGATGATTGTGTGAAATTAAAGGCAAATCTGTGTGAAATTCTTCTGAAGATGACTCTCAAGTGAATGCACCAAGCAGCTGGTTGCCGAGTGAAAGCCATTCCTGATTGGAAAATAAAGGCGAGTGAATGCACTGAACAATTGACGACTGAAGGAAAATTCTGATTGAAGAGAAGAAAGTTTTTCCGAGTGAAAATGTCAAGTTCTTAAATTCTGAGTGAGGAATAAGACGGATTCCGAGTGAATTGAATCAAACCCGATTGAATCATTTCCGAGCCCTTTTGGTCAATCATTACCGAGCCATTCTTTCACCCAATTCCGAGTCATACTCCAATCATTTCAGTCGGTTCCGAGTCATTCCTTTCTCACCCACTCCCAAATGACCACTCTCACTCAAATTCGAGCCAATTTTCAGTCGGAACCGACTGGAAATTCAGTCATTTAGCCCTCTTCAAACCAATTCCCTCTCATCCCTCCTCAAGCCAATTACCGAGCCCATTTCCACCAATTTTCACTCGTTCCCGAGTCATCTTTCACCTATCTCTGAGTCATCCTTTAAACAATTACCGAGCTACTTCTCACCCAATTCCGAGTCCTTTTAAACCCAATTCTGAGTCATTATTCAACCATTTCAGTCGGTTCCGAGTCACTTGTCACTGGGTTCCGATTAAATGTCTCAGAGCAACCTCATACCGAGCAAAACCCCTTCCATAGGAGGGCTCCTCCCAGAAGAATTCTCACTCGGAAAGGAGTATTTTCACTCGGCCTTCTATGGGAAATGCTTCATTCCACTCGGAATTGACTCCCAATGTGGATGAATACTAACTGGGAGGCTGATCCGAGCCATCCTCACTCAGATTTCCATCATCCTCTCTCGAATTTCCACCATCCTTTCTTGGATTTCCACCATCCTCTCTCGGACTGCACATGCTGACCTGGATTCCACAACCCAAGTGGATCCAGGAATCCTGGAGGTGGCTGGCAGACAAGGGGCGGAAGTGGAGGAATTAAAAATTCCCACCAGCCGCTGTCCCCCACTACCAGGACCGAGTGGAAGCCTGAGCTGGCATTCCACTCGGAGTGGAAACGTGAGCTGGCTTTCCACTCAAAAAAGCCTATAAATAGAGGGCTGAAGCTTTGAAAGGGAGGCATTCATTAAGTGAGAAAACTCTGCTTGAATTCACCCTCATCCTCTCTCTCTCTCACACACTGTCCAGCCCCTTCCAGCCACCAAACACCCTCCAGCTCTCTCTCCCCACCCTCTCCAACAGCCCCACTCCTCCTTCTCCTACACACCTCCCCAACTCCCTTTTATCACTCTGTCCTCACCAAATCCGACCTCCTCACTCCTCACTTCAAACACTGTCCCTCACCAAACCGACCTCCCCAACTCCCTTTTACCACTCCGTCCTCACCAAATCCGACCTCCTCACTCCTCACTCCAAACACTGTCCCTCACCAAACCGACCTCCCCAACTCCCTTTTACCACTCCGTCCTTACCACTCAGTACCGTTCTCCTCTCAACTCCAACACCGTCCCTCTTCTCACTCAGTCTCACTCGGTATTCCACTTCTCACTCGGTATTCTACTTTTCACACGGTATTTTCCCATTTCCACTCGGTTTTACCATTTTTTACTCGGTTTTCCACGTCTTCACTCGGTTTTCTGCTTTTATCACTCGGTATTTCATTTTTTACTCGGTTTCTTCCATTTCCACTCGGTTTCTTCCATTTTCACTCGGTTTTTCCCTCTTTCTCACTCGGTTTTTCTCTTTTTCCCCTCAGTTTTTGCTCATTTTTTTTCCTCTCTTCTCCAAACTTACTGTTTCCATTTCTCTCTTGTAGCTTCTGCTACCTTCCCCTTTCGCTTCATAGTAAAAATATAACAAAGGGAAATAAATGCTTCCTATGTTTTCTTTCAAATCTAAATAAAATCAAAAAAAGGGAAACAAATCATTTTTTAAATAGTGTCGTACGGGAGCACTCCCGTCTACACAACCTCTTTAGGATTCGTACACGTGCGAAGAACTTCACCTTGTACGATTTCCCCACCTCAATAACATCCATCATCATCTCCCAAGTCTTTTCCTAAAAGAAAAACACTCAGAACTACGTAACCCTGATTTCTTGATAATTCAAGAATACGTAGGAGCAGGACCTCAATTCCTGTCGGGCCCATCTTTCTTATTTCTTTTTATTGATTTATTTCCTCACTTTCATGTTTCTTTCATAAATGTTCTTTTTTTGGTCGCTTCCGTGAAAATCAATTTAGACGTGACGTCTTGTTGATTTCCCCCTAGTTTTTGCTCAAGCCTCGCCATAATTCATAGGGAAGGGATACTTAGGACGAGACGTCCCGCTTATCTCTTTCCTATCCCTGTTTTTTTTATTTCGAGAACGTCTAATTTAGGCGTGATGCCTTATTAGCATTCTCTTCCCCTCTCTGTCTCAATCGAACTCGAGTTTAATTCGGATGAAACGTCCCATTGACCTCGCTTCGACATTCTATGTTTGTACAGTTCTCTCACTCCATTCTGTCGTTTTTAAATAAAAAATACAACAATAAAAGGGAAGAAATAAACCATCTTTTGTAAGGCTATTTATGTTGCGCATTTTCAATCTTGGTACTATTTTTGACAGGCGATGTAGGGTGCTAATACCTTCCCTACTCGTAACCGACTCCCGAACTTGAATCTCAATTTTTAACCAGTGCTTTACTGAACTTAGTTTTTTCCGATGTTTTTCCTATGGATAAAAATGTTGGTGGCGACTCCCTGTTTCATCCCACACTTTCTTTCTTTCTCGCCGCGCCGTCGCGATCCAGGTTGCGACAGATGGCGACTCCGCTGGGGACACTTAAGAGAGTCAGGCCAGTTTGATTGAAAGCGCATGTTCTTTTTATATAGCCGTTGTTATCTCGGATTTCTTCCCCTTGTTTTATTTTCTGTCGATTGTTGTGAATGTTTGTTCTTGTTTTGATTGTATCTTGTTATTTGTTTCGTTGTCTATGTTTTGCATGTTTCTTGAACCCTAGGGTAGAGGACCATGTTACTTTTCTGCAATCATTGAACCCTAGGGTAGACGACTTTGTATATTTGTTCTGTGTTTGTTCTTTGTGCAGAATGAGGTAAGGTAAAAGGTATTGAATGCCCTTTCACACACTACACTCATAAATTACTCGCACACACTTATGAGTGGTGCCCTATACCCGGGCCCCAAATGAAACTTAAGTTAGGAGGGGTTGGTATACAGAATCGTATAGGATGTACTTCCTATCCGGTGATCGTGAGAACCCCAACTAGAGTTCGACCTCTTGTGACATACGCACCTAGTGGTTCCCCACTGTTGCGTCCCTGTCATGGGTAGAATCTTGGCTCTAGTGACCTTCTAGAAGTCTAGTATAAGCCACCCGGTGTGGAGAGTCACTTTTAGATAAGCCCTAGGGTCCAGAGAAAACCTTCAACAAAACCTGACTTAGGCCACGAATGGGCAAACTTTACTTTACCTCATGTCATTTTCACTTTCCTGTTATTAAAGAGGGATTATCTATCACCCAAAGATTCGCTTAGTCAAAATCTTTGGAACACATAAGTATTCTTCGGGTGAATGGATGATCCTCTTCTTTTTTTTTTGTCATGTAACTCTGAGTCCGAAGTCATAGGTTCTCCTAATCGTCAAAGGAAAAATCCATAAAAAAATTATAATTCATTTCCCTCTAGTTGAAATGGCAATGACGATTGGGAAAAACCTACGACTTTTGAGCTCGCATGAGTTTTAAAAATCCATGTTCCCCCCACTTTTTTAACTTGTATCAAATCCCTGGGAGGAACATTGGTCTTTAGGACTTGATAATAACTGATTCCATTTTTTGTCTTGATGTTCGCAGGGGACGATTCCGAATTTGTCAGTATTTCTAAATCATTATGGAAATTAACATGGGACACAGTAATTGTGATATAGGGGTGACTGAATTAAAGAAGTTATTGCACCTCAAGGCTAGAAAGATCGATACTGACAGTCTACAAGTACTAGGGAAGAAACTGAGCCTGACACAAAAGATGACTTTCGCAAGGAGGTATAGGAAGATCCTAAAACTTTTGGAGGTAGACGTCCAAACAGAAGCCATCACAGCTCTGGCTCAATTCTATGACCCACCTCTCCGCTGTTTCACTTTTCAAGACTTTCAACTAGCACCCTCCATAGAAGAGTTTGAACAAATATTGGGGATGCTAGTAGAAGGACAGATACCTTATCGTCATCTGGACTGTCATACATCAGTCACTTCTGTCGCTCGCATTTTGAAGGTCCATCCTGAAATGTTAAAAAGTGTACAAATGAACAGAAACCAGATTCCCGGATTTACTAGGGAATTTCTGGAGAAACACATGCATGTCCTGGTAGAGAGGGAAGAATGGGAAGCTTTCATCGATACCTTGGCTCTCACTATCTATGGAGTTGTCTTATTCCCTAACTTAGACAACTACGTGGATTATGATGCTATAGGTGTTTTCACCGCTCGCAAGCACAGACTGGAAAATCCCGTCACAACAGTATTGGGCAATGTCTATTGCACCTTGGATTTCTGTCATACCCAAGGAGGAAAGAGGATTATTTGCTGTTTGCCTATTCTGTATGTGTGGCTCACATCCCACGCTTTTCATCAACTATGCAAAGCCGAGTGTCCCATCTCTGATTTGAAGTTGTGTCAGTTGGCAACGAAGAATGGGCGTGAGTGGGCTAATCACCTTGTGGGCCTTACAGCAGAAAAGGTGAGATGGTGTCCTCAATGGCTAGAAGTTGAGTCCATCATTTATAGTTGTGGAGGATATCCAAATGTTCCTCTAATAGGGACACAAGGTTGCATCAATTATAATCCTGTTATTGCTAAGCGGCAGTTGGCTTATCCTCTACTTGGGCCGCCGAACGAAGCACTGCTTACTCCTTTCGTTTTGTACTATGCGAATGGGAATTACACCTCCACTATTCGGGACATAGCCAATTCCTGGAAGAAGGTCCATAGGATGAGCAAAGAACTGGGAGCACGAAGCCATGCTGTGAAAGTTGAATACTTAGATTGGGTGGTGAATAGAGTCTCCATCGTGAAATTGCCTTTCAAGGGCCCTTCATACCAACTTGTGGACACAGTTCCTCCGCTGTGCATTATGGAGGACAAGGTTACCATATCGCTAAAAGCCCAAGTAGAAGAGCTAAAAGCAAGGAATCAAAAACTGGAAGAAGATCTCCTGAAGTGCCAACAAGAGTGCGCCCTCCATAGGAAAGAGAATTCCAAAGGAAGGCATGCTATGGAAGAAATGCAGAAAAAGAGAAAGATTGATGAAGATTACAGAATAAAACAAGATCAATGCCTTCGGGCGGCCAATTCGCAGTTAAAGATGAAAGGTCAGCAGAGTGATGCTGTATTGGCCGAAAAACAAATTTTGAAAGACATGCTGGTACGATCCAAGGAGAAGGAAAAGGAGGCTTTGGTGCAGAAAGAGATGTTACAAACCCAGGTCCGTAAATTGGAACTACAGCTAGAGGAAGTAATAAATGTCTGCGAACAAGATATAAACACAGAGCATAAAAAAGCCCTTGATGCTGAACGACGTTGCCAGGAGACTACACAGGCTCTGATGGTAGAGTTGGCCCAAAGTGACGAAATCATTCATTCATGGATGGATCATTTCGCTAAATTGGCTTACCTAGCCAATGGAGTCCTGGAAGATTTTCCCTCAATGTTGGAGCAAGCCGAAGGCATGGTCAATCCCCTGTCCACTCCCAAAGAGATATCATCATTTCTGAGCTATTTCCAGGAAAGACTTTGTAAAATGAGGGCCATGATTGCCCGAGCCAGGAGTGGCTAAAGTTTTGTAATCTGAATCTTTCTAGCAACATTGTATCATTTGAAGAAATAAAGTTGTGAAGTTTCTTTTCATCTCCACAAGTTGTCTCATATTAATTTCCGATATACTGTTATACCGAGTACTTTTGAACGTGACGTTCTGGGAAAAGGTTAAGGAATACGTGTCAAATTCGGAATTGTATCCCGCGTATACCCATTTATTTTTGTTTTATCTTCTTTAACTATTCCCTTTATTTTTCTAACCGTTTGTCATGATTCTTTAGACACTACGGGCAAGCACCCCTACGCGACCAGGCTCAAAAAGAAACTCATGGCCGATATGGAACAAGAAAATGAGAATTTGCGAGCTGAGGTTAATCAGTTGAAAGAACAAATGGCTGAAATGGCCAAGATGTTCGAAAGGAGAATCGCAGAAAGGGATTCTTTAGCAGAAGTTGAAAATGCTAGGCAGCAACCTCCCATCCCCCAACACGCGCAAGGTCATGCTGGAGGACCGAGCTCAAACCCTGCAGGGCCTACTGTTACCGTTCGCCTTGGTAAGTCAAACCCTGCCCATGTTCAACAACACACTTTTATCGATAAAGAAGGGAATGCCATACCCTTCCCACAGTATGGGTTACCCCTGGGCTATTTCCCGCCACTCCAAGAGGAGCCAGATTATCAGGAAACAATCCTTCACGCGGCTCAACCAAACATCCCACCTGTCCAGAATCCTCAAACGATTCCGATCCATACACAAGCTGAACAACCACAAGCTGCCCAAGCCACAGCTGGACACCAAGCCTTAATTCTGAATGAGAGCCCGACACATGTTGACCGACCAGTCAGGAGTGCTAGTCACTATGTCGTTGCAGGTCCAAGTACTGCCACTGCTGCTACCCAGGAAGGAAGATTAGAGTTCTTGGAAAGGCGTTTAAGGGAAATGGATGGAATGAATCGATTTGGATTAGGCAGTGCTGCACAACTCTATCTAATTCCCAACGTTGTTATTCCTCCCAAATTCAAAACACCTGAATTTGATAAGTATCAGGGGCTGACATGTCCAAAAAACCATCTTACCATGTACTGCCGGAAGATGGCTTTGCATGCCTCCAACGACTCTCTGCTCATCCATTGTTTTCAAGATAGTTTGGCTGGAGCGCCTCTGACCTGGTACAACCATCTTGAACGATCTCGTATACGCTGTTGGGAGGATCTGGCAGATGCTTTCATGCAACAGTATAAGTACAATTTGGACATGGCGCCAGATAGAGTACAATTGTAGAACATGTCCAAGAAAGACAATGAGAAGTTCAAAGAATACGCCCAACGGTGGCGTGAAGTAGCAGCGCAAGTTGACCCACCTCTGTCTGAGAAAGAGGTGATCTCGACATTTATTGACACACTCCAATTGCCATTCTATGACAAGATGATTGGAAGTATTTCATCCCACTTCTCCGATATCGTCACTATCGGAGAAAGAATAGAGAATGGCCTCCGGACAGGGAAGATCACCCGAGGTCCAGCTGGGGTTAATGCAGCAAGAAGACCCTCCCATGGGGAAGGAAAGAAAAGAGAGGGAGAGACTAATCTAATCTCCCATAATCAGAGAAGAAACCAGCCGAGGCCACCCACCCCGGTTGCCTTTCCATCAACCTATCATAATACACCACATCCATATGTGGCTGCCGTTCAAACACCACATCCACCATATTTCCGCCCACCTGTCATGCAACCGCCTGCACCACTACAGGCACCATATCAACCACCACAAGCACCGTACCAACAGCCACAAATGAACCCGCCGAATCCAAATCAGAGAAGGCAAAACAATGACCGTGCCCCACCGCAATTTGATCCGATTCCCATCTCTTACACAGAGCTTCTCCCTTACCTCATCGAAAACACGATGGTAGTGCCATGCCCTCTAAAGCCACTTCAGCCACCATATCCTAGAGGGTACGACCCAAATGCACGGTGTGATTACCACGCTGGTGCACCGGGACATTCTACTGAGAATTGCCTGGCATTGAAGTTTAAGGTAAGGGACCTAATCCGGGCCGACTGGATAAGCTTTAAAGAAGGGAGCCCAAGTGTGACAACCAATCCCCTTCCAAATCATAAAGGACTGGATGTCAACGCCATAGAAGGGGATGAAGAATGCATTTCTAAAGTAGAGGACATCCAAATGCCTTTGGAAACAATACACTCCCATATGCTGAAGGTGGGATTAATAGAAGGGTCATGGGATGAAGAGTATAATGACCTCCAGTCCGCAAAGCGAAGGGGCTTCCAGGAAACCCTTCAAAGACTCATGAATGCTCGAGTCATAGAGGTCTGCAGGCACCGTGAAGGACAAATAAATATGGTACAGGGACATGGCAAGGCACGAGTTCCGAAACCCCTGGTTGTATACTATAACAAGGATACGCCAGCGGCTTCAGCTCCTGCCAAGACTGTCTTCACGGTAAAGGCACCAACCCCTTTCCCCTTCCAGAGTTCCCACGCTGTGCCATGGAGGTACAATACAGATGTGGTCATCACCAATCCCGAAGCGATCAACTCCATGCCATCCTCCTCTATTATAAATATAACCGGAGTGGGAAGAATGACACGGAGTGGAAGGGTATATACGCCACCTGAGCCCAAACAAGGCAAGACTACCGGAGAAGAAAAAACTAAGAAAGAAGTAGCCTCTGGCGAAACAAAGGGGGCTGTGACTGAAGAGGAAGCCCAGGAATTTCTGAAGTTTATTGGCCATAGTGACTACCAAGTGTTGGACCAATTGAACCACACCCCTACAAAAATTTCCTTCTTGTCTTTGCTAATGAGTTCCGAACCACATCAGAACACGTTGATGAAGGTGTTGAGCGAGGCACACGTGAAGCATGATTTACCCATCGAACGATTCGGGGGCATAGTGGGGCATATCATTGCCAACAATTACTTGACCTTCACAGATAAGGAAGTACCTATTGAAGGAAGAGGGCACAACAAAGCCCTCCATATTTCTGTGAAATGTCGGGATTATATCCTGGCAAAAGTACTTGTGGATAATGGATCTTCTCTGAACGTCATGCCGAAATCCACGTTGGTAAAACTGCCTTTCGATGGAACATACATGAGACCTAGCTCTATGGTTGTGCGGGCTTTTGATGGGACACGTAGGGAAGTCATTGGAGAAATCGAATTGCCTATACAAGTCAAACCCTGTACTTTCCAAGTACTCTTCCAAGTGATGGATATCGTGCCCGCCTACAGCTGTTTATTAGGGCGACCATGGATCTACTCGGCAGGGGTGGTCCCCTCCATGCTGCATCAAAGACTAAAATTCATCATCAATAACAAGTTGGTGACTGTTTCTGGGGAGGAGGACCTTTTGGTCAGCAAACCCATATCCACTCCATACATCGAGGTGTTGTTCAAGTGGCCTCAATACTCAAGAGGGGGGGTGAATTGAGTTATAAAACTTTTGCTTGGAATACCTTTGAAATTGATTTCTATAACCAAGTTTATGAGATTATGCAAGTGAAAGCAAGTAACAATGATATGCAATGCACTACAAGAGGTAAATATTGCTGAGGCAATTTAGCAAACACTTGGTGTGCAATGTCTACAGTATAGCAAATTAAGCAAGTTCAAGTATGTTCTTCTCAACCAAACAATACCAATCAACAAATATGCAATGTATGGAAGTAAAAGAGTAAGGAAGAGAAGCTTGCAAACCGATGTAACGAGTTCCACCCAATCCGGTGTACGTCTCGCCTCTAAGCAACCCACTTAGAGGATTTTCCACTATTGTAGACTAGAGATACAACTTTGGGCAATTGCGGCTTCCTAGTGTCCCACTCTCAAGAACCCAATCCTCACAAGTATAATGGCAACCCACCCAATCTCTCAATCTCACAATATCCCAAAGGTTGAGTCCACAACCTTTGTAACCACTCAACCTAGAGTGAACAACCACTCAACCTAGAGTGAAAATAGCTTGTGTTTGGTGTTTGTTTACAATCAATATACTCTCTTAATAGAGTAGATGTACAAATGAAAGCTCTAACCAATTCTAACTCTCAAGATGAGTGGATATACAAGTGAGGTACAAGGTATATATGAAATAGGCTTACAAAGCACAGAATAGAGTAAAGAACTTATTGATTCTTGGTTTCCCTTGGTTGCTACTTTGTGCTTGTGTTCCTCTGCAATTTATAGAGCCAAGATAGCTGTTGAGGAGTGCCCTAGTTCATCATAGCCGTTGCACTTAGTGGAAATTTGAAGGATAGTGGAGACATGATCTGTTTTCCCACTTAAATCTGTTTTTCCACTAGCCTAATCGATTACACCCTCGCGTTGTAATCGATTAGCTTCAAGTCAGAGAGTCACTAATCGATTATCTCATTACCTGTAATCGATTAGCATCTATACCTGATGCATTTAATTTGTTTTCGCAGCATCCTAATCGATTAGCATGTCTTGCAATCGATTACCTTAAATTCCAGTGGCTTCCTAATCGATTATATGTCTCCCTTAATCGATTAGCATGTGTACCTGATGCATTTAATTCCATTTTTGATTGCTGTAATCGATTAGTCTCAAGTGTGCAATCGATTATCTTAATTCCAGTGAGTATCTAATCGATTGTGTGGCTTCACTAATCGATTATCTTCAACCCTGATGCAATTTCTTCCAAGACAGAAAGCTCCTAATCGATTAGCATCTATGGCCTAATCGATTAGCTTCGCTGTTACTTCAATTCTGATTTCATGTCTTTGTTTTTGCATCGGTTTCTTCAAGAGTACTTGTCATTATCAAAATCCTTGCACATCTTTTGGACCTGTTAACATATTCAAACACATTCTCCCCCTTTTTGATGATGACAACTATGTTCATCTCTTGAGGGTTGTTAGTTTAAATAATATAGACTTATCTTTTGCAAAAACAACTCTGCTACATTATCTCTTTTTCAAATAGCAGATGACCAATTTCAAAAATCAATTCAGCAGCCAATGTCTTATCTCATTTTATCTATTGTTTTATTATCTCTTATCTATAATTCTCCCCCTATCAAAAGGAATTTAACAAACAGATAACATTTTTCAAATATGTTAACAGAGCATCTATTATCCATATTCTTAGTACCAGAGCACCAGAACATATTCAAAATTGTAGTCAGAGCATGTTATCAATATTATCCATATTTGTATCAGAGCATTATCCAACATATAAACATATATTCTTCTCCCCCTTTGTAATCATCAAAAATAATTAGAGCAGTGAAGAGAAATAATATAAACTGAAGTAAGATACTTTTATTGAATTTAAAGAAATGGGAAATACAAGAAGTAAAATTATTCAAAATTCAGAAAACAAAACAAGGAACCAACAGCTAAACAGAACATAACTAAAAATCTAATTATCCGGGTTGAAGAAGCGGATTTCTGCAATTTGGTGAGCCAGTTCTTCATATCGCTGCTGCATCATCTCAAAATGTTGCTGCTCGGTCATTGAAAACTCTTGGAGGGAGTTTTCAAGTCGATCGAAGCGGCGATCAAGATGGGCGTAGAGAGATGCAAAAGGGTCAGCTTGTGGGGCAGATGAAGAGGCTGCAGCTTGTGGTTGAGGTGGAGGAGGAGGAGGAGCAGGTGCTTCTTCAGCAGGAGCTTGGAAGGGAATGTTGGCATAAACGCCCTCCATGCGTGAGTACCATGCTCCATTTGAGAAAACAAGACCCATTTTGGTGAGGTGATGGGTGCCAATGCAAGCTCTAGGGGGCACTTTCTCAGAGAGTTCCCCTGCTAAATCTACTCTACAGAATTTGAAAATTTTGGTGAGGAGGATACCATAAGGGAGCTTTTGCTGGTCCTTGGCATGGCGCATGTAGAATTTGATCAACTGAACCCAGTTGATTTCTTTGTGGTTCAGCATGGCCCACATTAAGAGGACATCATCCTCTTCAACTAGAGCATAGTTCCCACCACGGGGAACAATCATCTTGACCAAGAAGAAGTGGAGCAGGCGGTTGTTCATGGTCAAATGGCCAACTAGTTTGTGGTTGCTCCTAGGACGGTCAGCTTTCCATAAAGATTGGCGAGCAGTAAGAGCATTGAAGCCCCATTCATCCTCAGGTTCGCCTCCATCAAAGTCAGCATTGTTGAGGGGCAGTTTGGAAATCTCTGCAAACTGGGCATTGGAGAGTTTGATGGTGGTGTTTTTCACCTTGGATTCAACCATCCCATTGACAAGGCGGAGGTTGCAGTAGAATACTCTCATGAGCTCAGGATAGTATTCTTCTTCTTTGAGGGATAGGAAGGGGAAGAGGTTGTAGTGGTTGAGGCTTTGGGTGAAGGTAAGGTTTGGGTTGTCAAAAGTGTCAGCAACGGTATAATGAGGGGTCATAATCTCCTTTTCAGAAAAATTCTTCATAAAATTCTGAAGATCTCTAGGAGAAGAGAAAAACCTTGAGAAGTCAAGGGGATTATGAGCTTGAGCAGCAGAGGACCTAGCTCTCTTGACATTCCTTGAGGTAGACATGGTGAAAAATGCAAAAAGAAGAAGATGAAGAGAGATGAGTGCTAGAGAGTTTTAGAGAGGTTTGGGAGAAAGGAGGTAGTGTGAGATGAGAAGGTGAATGAGGGGGTATTTATAGTTGAAAATTAGGTTTAGGAAGGAGGAAAGAGAGTTTAGAAAGGAGTGAAGTGAGTTAAGAGAGGGAGAGTTTCGAGTGAGCCTAGGGAGTTGCAGTTGTCTCTTCAGAATGCAGACTAATCGATTACGTATCAGGTGGTAATCGATTAGATCACTGTTTCTGGGGAATTTCAAACGTTTTATACAAAGGGTAATCGATTATAGGGTTAGGGTAATCGATTAGTTTAGAAACAGAATCGTCCTAATCGATTGGAGCAATGTGGTAATCGATTATGAAGAAGAGGAAACGTTTTGAACTTTAAACAGAAGCTTCGTAATCGATTATAGATCATGGATAATCGATTATCTTGGAAACAGAATGATTGTAATCGATTATGGGTGAGCTCTAATCGATTAGCTTAGAAACAGAAGCTTAGTAATCGATTGGGATTAACAATGTAATCGATTATGGAGTCAAAAACTTCAAACATATCAAACAGCAAGGTTCCAAACATAAAATGTGATATATGCCATGCATTATGCCATTCAACAAGGTTCTTATCAAAAGATTCAAACACAACTGGACATGTCAAGAATGCCTAACTCTCTTCTTATGTGAATGAATTGCTCTCTAGCCAAGGGTTTTGTGAAAATGTCAGCTAGTTGCTTAGAAGTTTCTACATGTTCAAGTACACAATCCCCTTTTAACACATGATCTCTAATAAAGTGATGCCTAATTTCAATGTGTTTGGTTCTAGAGTGCATTACTGGATTCTTGGAGATGTTAATGGCACTTGTATTATCACATTTAATGGGGACTTTATTCAAGGAAATACCAAAATCAAGAAGTTGTTGTCTCATCCAAAGAATTTGAGCACAACAACTACCAGCTGCTACATATTCTGCCTCAGCTGTTGACAATGCAACACTTGCTTGTTTCTTGCTATGCCAAGAAACAAGGGAACTACCAAGCAAATGACATGTACCACTAGTGCTTTTTCTATCAAGCTTACACCCCGCAAAGTCGGAATCAGAATATCCTAAAAGATTACATTCAACGCCTTTGGGATACCATAAACCAACATTTTGAGTACCCACAAGATATTTCAAAATTCTTTTTACGGCAGTCAAATGTGATTCTTTAGGACATGCTTGATATCTAGCACACATGCATACCGCAAACATAATATCAGGTCTACTCGCAGTTAAATACAGTAAGGATCCAATCATACCTCGATATTTGGTGATTTCAATGTTCTTACCCTTTTCATCTTTGTCTAGATAGCAGGATGTGCTCATGGGTGTAGCTATCTCGTTTGCCTTGTCCATTCCAAACCTTTTAAGTAGTTCCTTACAGTATTTGGTTTGGCTAATGAACGTTCCATTAATGGCTTGTTTTATTTGTAGTCCAAGGAAGAAGGTGAGTTCTCCCATCAAGGACATTTCAAACTCATTCTGCATAATCTTGGCAAATTCTTGACAAAGATTTTCATTAGTAGCACCAAATATTATGTCATCTACATAAATCTGTACCAAGAGGATGTCATTATGTTTGCGTTTTATAAACAATGTAGTATCAACCTTTCCTCTTTCAAAATTGTGTTCTAAAAGGAATTTGCTTAATCTTTCATACCAAGCTCTTGGAGCTTGCTTCAAACCATATAAGGCTTTTTTCTCAATTTGAAGACATGGTTTGGAAATTTATGATTTTCAAAACCGGGAGGTTGATCTACATAAACTTCTTCTTGAATGTAGCCGTTTAAGAACGCACTTTTGACATCCATTTGATACAATTTGAAATCCATACAACATGCAAAAGCTAGCAATAATCTAATGGCTTCTAACCTAGCTACGGGAGCATATGTTTCTTCATAGTCTATTCCTTCTTCTTGGTTGTATCCCTTTGCAACTAGTCTAGCTTTGTTTCTAGTTATTATACCATTTTCATCTAGCTTATTTCTAAAAACCCATTTGGTGCCTATTATTAGATGATTATTGGGTCTTGGCACAAGTTCCCAAACTTCATTTCTTTCAAATTGGTTTAACTCTTCTTGCATGGCCAACATCCAATGTTCATCAATAATGGCTTCGTCAATATTTTTGGGTTCTATTTGGGATACAAAAGCCAAGTGATTGCATGCATTTCTAATGGCGTTTCGAGTACTTACCCCTTTGGTTATTTCTCCAATGATTTTGTCCAAGGGATGATCCTTCAATGTTACCCAATCTTGTTGTCTCTCTATTTGTGTTGCACCTCCATCATTGTTGACTTCTTCTTCTTTGTCTTGCAAGTTCATTTCTTGAAAGGTACCTACAAGATCATCAACATCTTCCTTTCTCGGAGGGTTATGGCTATTTTCATCAAATTTGACATGAATAGATTCCTCAATGGTATTTGTTTGTTTGTTGAAAATTCTATAAGATTTACTTGATTGAGAATATCCTAGGAAGATTGCCTCATCAGATTTTGCATCAAACTTTCCTAGATTATCCTTTTCATTGTTGAGCACAAAACATTTACATCCGAAAATATGAAAGTATGCAATGTTGGGTTTTCTACCCTTGTAAAGCTCATAGGGGGTTTTCTTTAAAATAGGCCTTATCAAACATCTATTCATAACATAACACGCGGTGTTTACCGCATCGGCCCAAAAATGTTTTGCAATATTGTTTTCATTTAGCATGGTTCTAGCAAGCTCCACTAAAGATCTATTCTTTCTTTCAACTACTCCATTTTGTTGTGGAGTTCTAGGAGCTGAAAAGTTGTGATTAATACCATGTTTTTCGCAAAACTTTTCAAAAGATTGATTTTCAAATTCTCCCCCATGATCGGTTCTAATGGATGCGATTTTTGAGTTTTGCTCATTTTGGATAATCTTTGCAAGTTTCTTGAATGCATGATATGCTTCATTTTTATGAGCAAGAAACAATGTCCATGTATATCTTGAATAGTCATCTACTATAACTAGACTATAGTAATTACCTCCAAAGCTTTTGATTTTGGATGGTCCAAATAAGTCCATGTGCAAAAGTTGTAAAGGCCTTTGAGTAGAAACAATGTTTTTGGATTGAAAAGATGCCTTTACTTGTTTTCCCTTTTGACATGCATCACAAAATCTATTTTCAAATTTAAGCTTTGGTAGACCAATTACTAAATCTTTAGAGACAAGTTTGTTCAAGTGGTCTACATGTATATGAGCTATTCTTCTATGCCATAGCCATGTTTCATCCTCTTTTGAAATGAAGCATTGTTCATCATTTGTAGACAAACTATCCATATCAATCATGTAAATATTATCAATTCTTTGGCCTACAAACTTAATTTCCTTATTGGTCTTATGCTCAATTATGCAACAATTTGATTTAAATAAAACTCTATATCCTTTGTCACATAATTGACTTATGCTTAGTAAATTATGTTTGAGGCCTTCAACATACAATACATCACTTATGGATGTGGAAGAGTTCTTACCAATATTTCCAATGCCTAGGATTCTTCCCTTAGTGTTGTCTCCATAGGTGACGCTTCCTTTTCGTTTGGGAGTGAATGATGTAAATTTGGTTATATCTCCCGTCATATGCTTCGAACACCCGCTATCCAAGTACCAATGGGTGTTGCTTGCCTTGAAGCATACCTACAAAACAAAATCATTTTAGAGAACTAGGTACCCATTTTATGTTGGGTCCTTTAAGGTTAGCTTGTGGGAACGTTCCTTTGGGAACCCACACCTTTCTTAAGACCTTTGGTCCTAGTTTCCTAACACTACACTTATATGCACTATGTCCTTTGGTACCACAATGATTGCATTTCATAAAAGGTGAGGAGGATTTGCTTGGTGGTGCAAAGAAGTTTTTATAGTGCTTCTCCATTTTATGATTACTATGTTCTTGATCATATCCTAAGCCGGTTTTACTAAACATGCATTTTTGTTGCCCAAGAAGGATATTCAAATTATCTCTTCCATTAGTGAATTTCTCTAAGGTTTTGTTTAGATCTAGGACTTTATTTTCTAGATCAACACATTTCTTAGCAAAATTACAAGGTTTACTAATGGAACATACTTGAGCATTTTTCAATTCTTCTTTTAAACATTCATTCTCTTTGCAAACTTCCATAAGATGCATCTCTAGAGTGTCACTAGTTTTCCTAGATGCTTTGAGTTTACTAGAGATTTTTGTGAATTTATCATATAATTCTTCAAATGCTTCTAACAGCTCATTTTTATCTAAGTCAAGAAGATTTACCTCATTATCTTCTTCTTGATGATTTGCCATTAAGCAAAGATTGGCTTGCTCATCTTCCGAGTCGTCGGAGCTGCTCACATCATTCTCATCCCAAGCAATATAGGCTCTTCTTCTTCTTTGTTTGTCCTTGCCCTTCTTTTTGAGGTTTGGACAATCGGCTTTGAAGTGCCCTTCCTTGCCACATTCAAAACAGTTGGGTGAGGGAGAGTTTTCTTTAGTGATAGGTATCTTACCTGAGTTTTTGAAGCTTCTTTGAAAGCGTTTGCCTTTCATGAATTTCCCGAAGCGTTTCACAAATAGTCCAAATTCTTCTTCTTCATCAAGTTCACTTCCGGATTCTTCTTCTTCATTTGTGGAAGTAGCCTTGAGAGCAAGACCCTTTTTCTTGGAAGATTTTTCTTCCTCTTCCGCCATCTTTAATTCTTTCAGCTCTTGTTCTTGTTCCTGCAACTTACCAAATAGAGTGGCGAGAGACATTTCGTTTATGCTAGGAGATTGTTTGATGGCGGTAACTAGCGGTTGCCATTCTCTGTTAAGACTTTTCAACACTTTATGAATGAGTTCTTTGTTAGTGTAAGTCTTTCCAAGTGTAATGAGTTGATTAATGATGAGAGTAAATCTTTTTTGCATATCAACAATCGATTCATGAGAGTTTAATCTAAAGCATTCATATTGACTAGTAAGAGTACTAATCTTTGAGTCCTTTACATCATTAGTGCCTTCATGGGTTACTTGAAGAGTATCCCACATTTCTTTAGCAGTTTGGCATGTCATTATCCTAAAAAATTCATCTTGACCTAAAGACATAGTGATGAGATTTTTGGCCTTGTAGCCATATTGGACTTTCTTTTCTTCCTCGCTTGTCCATTCATCTATAGGTTTTTCAACATTCTTGCTATCTATAGTATGCATCGGTATATAGGGACCATTTTCAATGGTATTCCATATTCTTAAGTCAATTGATTGAATGAAGATTTTCATTCTTTCTTTCCAAAACGCATACCCTTCCCCATTGAAAGCGGGAGGTCTATTTATCGCACCACCCTCGGGAAAAACATTTTGAGAACTTGAGGCCATTTAATCTCTTGAAGCTGTTAAGCTTGATCTACCAAGAGTCAAGCTTTGATACCACTTGTTGTTGAAGTGGCCTCAATACTCAAGAGGGGGGGTGAATTGAGTTATAAAACTTTTGCTTGGAATACCTTTGAAATTGATTTCTATAACCAAGTTTATGAGATTATGCAAGTGAAAGCAAGTAACAATGATATGCAATGCACTACAAGAGGTAAATATTGCTGAGGCAATTTAGCAAACACTTGGTGTGCAATGTCTACAGTATAGCAAATTAAGCAAGTTCAAGTATGTTCTTCTCAACCAAACAATACCAATCAACAAATATGCAATGTATGGAAGTAAAAGAGTAAGGAAGAGAAGCTTGCAAACCGATGTAACGAGTTCCACCCAATCCGGTGTACGTCTCGCCTCTAAGCAACCCACTTAGAGGATTTTCCACTATTGTAGACTAGAGATACAACTTTGAGCAATTGCGGCTTCCTAGTGTCCCACACTCAAGAACCCAATCCTCACAAGTATAATGGCAACCCACCCAATCTCTCAATCTCACAATATCCCAAAGGTTGAGTCCACAACCTTTGTAACCACTCAACCTAGAGTGAACAACCACTCAACCTAGAGTGAAAATAGCTTGTGTTTGGTGTTTGTTTACAATCAATATACTCTCTTAATAGAGTAGATGTACAAATGAAAGCTCTAACCAATTCTAACTCTCAAGATGAAAGGATATACAAGTGAGGTACAAGGTATATATGAAATAGGCTTACAAAGCACAGAATAGAGTAAAGAACTTATTGATTCTTGGTTTCCCTTGGTTGCTACTTTGTGCTTGTGTTCCTCTGCAATTTATAGAGCCAAGATAGCTGTTGAGGAGTGCCCTAGTTCATCATAGCCGTTGCACTTAGTGGAAATTTGAAGGATAGTGGAGACATGATCTGTTTTCCCACTTAAATCTGTTTTTCCACTAGCCTAATCGATTACACCCTCGCGTTGTAATCGATTAGCTTCAAGTCAGAGAGTCACTAATCGATTATCTCATTACCTGTAATCGATTAGCATCTATACCTGATGCATTTAATTTGTTTTCACAGCATCCTAATCGATTAGCATGTCTTGCAATCGATTACCTTAAATTCCAGTGGCTTCCTAATCGATTATATGTCTCCCTTAATCGATTAGCATGTGTACCTGATGCATTTAATTCCATTTTTGATTGCTGTAATCGATTAGTCTCAAGTGTGCAATCGATTATCTTAATTCCAGTGAGTATCTAATCGATTGTGTGGCTTCACTAATCGATTATCTTCAACCCTGATGCAATTTCTTCCAAGACAGAAAGCTCCTAATCGATTAGCATCTATGGCCTAATCGATTAGCTTCGCTGTTACTTCAATTCTGATTTCATGTCTTTGTTTTTGCATCGGTTTCTTCAAGAGTACTTGTCATTATCAAAATCCTTGCACATCTTTTGGACCTGTTAACATATTCAAACACACGAGGCCGCCGAGGAAGCCCTCGAAACATCCTTCCAAGCCTTGGAGATTGCCAATGCAACAAGCATTGTAAAGGTGTCTTTCCCCAACGTACCTCTAATGGTTACGCTGAACATGTTGCGGAAAGGGTACCAACCCGGAAAAGGATTAGGGCGGGATTTGGAAGGTAGAACCCAACCGGTGAGTCTCCCGGAAAATAAAAACAGATATGGTTTGGGATATAAGCCCACTGTGACGGATAAGAAAAGGGTTGAAGAGGAAAAGAAGGGGAGGAGAGTTGCTCACCTTACTGGTCAAGAGATCAACGGTGCGAGAATCCCTATCTGCGATCTCTATCAGAGCTTTAAGAGCGCCGGAGTGATATATCTGGATCAAGTTGCCATGGTTGAGAACAAGCCTGACCTCAATGTGGAGCTGGTATATGCTTGCCATCCAGATCAAGAGCTGAGCAATTGGGAAGTCATGGAGTTCCCTACAACCATTAACGTTCTATTAGAGTAATCACTGTATTTCATAATTTGGTGGTCCCCTTGCCATGCCCAAGGCTCCAGGACCCATTTTGTAACAAGGGCAGAACTTGTTTATTTTATTTTTGAAAACCAATGAACACATTTTATTTCCCATCACCTCGTCGTTATGCACTCTATTTTTCTCAAACCTTTCACTTGTTTGTTCTCTTTTCACTTTATAATATAACCCGAATGCAGATCCAAAAATGATTTCCCTGAGAACGACAAAAACCTAGATTTATTTCATGACCCTGTTTATCCAAATGATTGCATCTACGAGGAAAGTGAGGAAGACTTTGGACCCTCATCTGAATTGACGAGATTGTTGGAACAAGAGGATAAGGAGATCCGCCCACATCAGGAGGAAATTAAAATCATCAACCTTGGAGATGAAGGAGAAGATAAAATGATCAAGATAGGCACCGGCCTGAGCAAAGGCCGACAAGATGAATTGATTGAACTACTCTGGGAATTTCAGGATGTGTTCGCTTGGTCATATCAAGATATGCCAGGGTTGGATAACAGCATAGTGGAACATAGGTTGCCTCTGAAACCAGAGTGTCCACCAGTTAAGCAAAAGCTACGGAGAATGAAACCGAAAATGCTTCTCAAGATCAAGGAAGAGGTCAAAAAACAATTCGAAGCCGGTTTCTTGGCCGTAGCCAAATATCCACAATGGGTAGCCAACATAGTCCCGGTCCCGAAGAAGGATGGAAAAGTGCGGATGTGTGTGGACTATCGAGATCTAAACAGGGCCAGCCCTAAAGACGATTTTCCTCTTCCACATATTGACATGTTGGTCGATAACACAGCCCAACACTCCATCTTCTCTTTCATGGATGGTTTCTCCGGGTACAATCAGATTAAAATGGCGCCCGAAGACATGGAAAAAACCACGTTCGTCACTTTGTGGGGTACTTTCTGTTACAAAGTAATGTCCTTTGGTTTGAAGAACGCAGGGGCAACTTATCAGAGAGCAATGGTCACTTTATTCCACGATATGATGCACAAGGAAATAGAGGTCTATGTAGATGATATCATTGCAAAATCCAGAACCGCGGAAGATCATGTCCGCGATTTAAGGAAATTGTTTGAACGGTTGAGAAGGTTTAAGCTTAGATTGAACCCTGCCAAGTGCACGTTTGGCGCAAGGTCAGGCAAACTGTTGGGTTTCATTGTAAGCAAGAAAGGAATTGAAGTGGATCCCGACAAGGTCAGGGCAATCCTAGAAATGCCACCTCCTTGCACAGAAAAAGAAGTCAGGGGGTTCTTGGGAAGATTAAACTACATCGCTCGATTTATCTCACAATTGACATCGACCTGCGAGCCGATCTTCAAGCTACTCCGCAAGAACCAACCGGGGTAATGGAATGAGGACTGCCAAACGGATTTTGAGAAGATTAAGCAATACTTGAAAGAACCACCAATATTGGTACTACCAACCCCTGGGAGACCACTGATTTTATACATGACGGTACTGGATGAGTCCATGGGCTGCGTATTGGGTCAGCACGATGAAACGGGAAAGAAAGAACATGCCATATATTACCTAAGCAAAAAGTTCACTGATTGTGAAATGCGATACTCTGCATTAGAACGAACTTGTTGCGCGTTAGCATGGGCTGCGAAGCGTTTAAGGCAATACATGTTGAGTCACACTACCTGGCTAGTCTCTAAGATGGATCCTATCAAGTACATCTTTGAGAAGCCAGCCCTGACCGGAAGGATTGCTCGATGGCAAGTGCTGCTAACTGAGTACGACATAACATATGTCACTCAGAAAGCCATAAAAGGGAGCGCTTTGGCTGACTACCTAGCCCATCAACCCGTAAGTGATTACCAACCAATACCATTCGACTTCCCAGACGAGGATATTTTGGCATTGTCCGACGAAAAAGAAGGCGGTAACAAAGACAAATGGATTTTAAGATTCGATGGAGCTTCTAATGCTTTAGGGCACGGAATTGGGGCCATTTTGATTTCGCCAAAAAGAGAATTCATCCCTGTCTGCGCCAGGCTATGTTTCGATTGTACCAACAATGTCGCTGAATATGAGGCGTGCTCCTTAGGGATCCAAGTGGCATTAGATATGAAAGTAAGGACACTGGAAGTCTACGGAGACTCTACTTTAGTTGTCCACCAGTTAAAAGGTGAGTGGGAAACCAGAGATAGCAAGCTTCTCCCCTATCACGCCCACATTATGGAAATGATCAGAGATTTCAAAGAGATTTCTTTCCATCATGTTCCTCGGGAAGATAATCAGATGGCTGACACTTTGGCCACTCTCGCTTCAATGTTCAAAGTAAACAATGACTATGACGTGCCCCTCATCGAGGTAGAAAGGCGTCATGAGCCCGCATACTGCCAAGTAGTCGAAGAACAATCGGATGGAAAACCTTGGTATCACGATATCAAGAGGTATATCCAGAGGCAAGAATACCCCGACAATGCCACAGAAAACGACAAGAGAACCCTGTGACGGCTCGCCATGGGGTTTTTCTTAAATGGAGACGTGCTTTACAAAAGAAACCATGATTCTATCCTTCTTCGCTGTGTTGATACCGCTGAAGCAAATAGAATCATAAGGGATATCCATGAGGGATCTTTCGGAACCCACATCAATGGGCACGCCATGTCAAGGAAAATCTTAAGGGCTGGTTATTTTTGGATGACCATGGAAGCAGACTGCTTCGCCTATGCTCGGAGATGTCATAAGTGCCAAATATATGCTGATCATATTCACGCACCTCTGTCATCTCTAAATGTTTTGTCAGCACCATGGCCCTTCTCGATGTGGGGCATGGATGTCATTGGTCCCATTGAACCAAAGGCTTCAAACGGCCATCGTTTCATTTTGGTCGCCATTGATTATTTCACAAAATGGGTGGAAGCAGCTTCATACACTAATGTAACCAAAGGTGTTGTTGTTAAATTCGTCAAGCATGAGTTGATATGTCGGTACGGCCTACCAAGCCAAATCATCACAGACAATGGTACAAACCTGAACAACAAAATGATGAAGGAGCTTTGTGAGAGCTTTAAGATCTCCCACCATAATTCCTCTCCGTACCGCCCAAAAATGAATGGGGCAGTCGAGGCAGCGAACAAAAATATCAAAAAGATAGTACAGAAGATGGTGGTAACTTACAAAGACTAGAACGAAATGCTTCCCTTTGCTCTACACGGTTATCGTACCTCGGTCCGAACCTCGACTGGGGCAACCCCATTCTCTTTAGTTTATGGCATGGAAGCAGTCCTGCCTTTTGAAGTGGAGATTCCTTCCCTCCGAGTAATCATGAAAGCCAAACTGGTTGAAGCTGAATGGATCCAGACTCGACATGACCAATTAAATCTGATTGATGGTAAAAGACTGACTGCCCTCTGCCATGGTCAGCTATATCAAAGGTGTATGAAGCGAGCGTTTGAAAAGAAAGTACGACCCCGACAGTTCCAAGAAGGAGACTTGGTGCTCAAGAAGGTTTTGTCGATGCATAAAGATCACAAGGGCAAATGGACTCCTAACTACGAAGGGCCTTATGTCGTGAAGAAGGCTTTTTCCGAAGGTGCTCTCATACTCGCCAACATGGATGGGGAAGATCTACCGATGCCTATAAACGCGGATGCAGTGAGAAGATACTACGCGTAAAAAAAAAGAAAAAAAAAGAAAAAAAAAGGGGCTCGCTGGGTTGAAAACCTGAAAAGGCGACCTAGGCAAAAGTTAGAGCAATTGGTGGGGTCGAAAGCGGCCCAGACAAATTCACACCCTATAGATTTAACACTGCAACGCCAATTTTTCAAGTCACAGACAAGGGGATGGGTCTAGGGCATCGAAGCCATTGTCGAGTCACGCCCTCAAAAGAAAAATCAGAAGATAAACAGGAAATCATGGAAAAGACCGGAATCTTTTCGCTCTCAGGAAATCGATGGAGGATCTAAAAGGCCTTCCCTTCCATCCTTGCCATCAATTCCTCACACCTTGTCATATTTTTGCATTATTGGTGTCACCTGTATATATCTGTTGTTCATAAATAAAAAGTTTCCCTTCTTCTCACATGTGTTCATGACTAGAATAAATAAACAAGTTTTGCCTAAAAAGAATTTCTTAAAAATGAGTTTTTGAGAAAGACGAAAACACAAAGTTATAGGGAACGAAGTTTACACCATTGCCAGATCTTACCTCGGGCAAGCTCAACCAACTCTGCGAAACAACCTCAATGAAGTCAGAAGTAATAATTATTTTGGCCATGAGTTACTTCAACGCCTGTCGCCAAGGAACTACGCTTGTAAGTTTTTAATTAGTTTCACGTTTCTCTGTTAAAGGATGGCCAGGAACCATGATCCCCAAGATGTGTAGTTGCCCAACTCTCTCCTTAGCAGACCTTCGACATATCCGCAGTAAACCCTAAGTCCATTCTCTTTCACCCAAAGGGACATTACCCCGAATCACCAAAATTTTCTCCCCTAGTGGAACCATAATTGCCAAAAACTATACTTCCCAAATTCTCCCCTAGTGGAACTATAATTGCCAAAAACTACACTTCCCAAATCCTTCCCCAGTGGGACTACACTTCCCAGTCAACCCAAAACTGGGGCATCTCCCCAAATTCTTCTTTCGGTCAAGGGATAGTTTTCCCTAAAGACTCTTTCGATCATGTCAAACCGGGGCATCTTCCCTAGGTCATTATCTCTTGTCGACCCCAGGACAGTACCCCGCACTCCCAGAATGTCTAAACTAGGACATCACCAGGGCCTCTCTTTGTCAAAAAGGAGCGCCCTCCAAGCTTCATCCAATCATGTCAAACTGGGGCATCACCCCAGGTTCGTTCTCATTCATTCAAGGGACAATTCCCCAAGATTTCATCCAATCATGTCAAACTGGGGCATCTCCCTGGGTTTATTCTCTTAGTCAAGGGGAAGTTCCACGAGATTCCATTAAATACAGTCAAACTGGGGCATCACCCCAGGTTCGTTCTCATTCATTCAAGGGGAAGTTCCCCAGGATTCTGTCAAATATTGTCAAACTGGGGCATCACCCCAAGTTTATTGTCTTTCAATTAAGGGGCAGTTCCCCAAGATTCCTTCAAAACTTGCCAAACTGGGGCATCACCCCAGGTATATCCTCTCAATCAAGGGGTAGTTCCCCAACAACCCACAGTCGTGTCAAACTGGGGCATCCCCCCAGATTCATTCTCTTGCGTTCAAAGGGCAGTTCCCCAAGGACCCGCAGTCATGACAACCGAGGGTCAACCCCAACCTTTACATTTCCTGCCAACAGTGAGTTAATTCGGACGAGACGTCCTGTTAGCTCCCCCAATCTTTACTTTCCTGTAGCCGATCAAATGGCACCCCTTTACTTTCCTGTCGCCGATCAAATGGCACCCCTTTATCTTCCTGTCGCCGATCAAATGGCACCTTTACTTTCCTGTCGCCGATCAAATGGCACCCCTTTACTTTCCTGTCGCTGATCAAATGGTACCCCTTTACTTTCCTGTCGCCGATCAAATGGCACCTTTACTTTCCTGTCGCCGATCAAATGGCACCCCTTTACTTTCCTGTCGCCGATCAAATGGCACCCCTTTACTTTCCTGTCGCCGATCAAATGGCACCCCTTTACTTTCCTGTCGCCAATCAGATGGCACCTTTACTTTCCGGTCGCCGATCAAATAGCACCCATTTACTTTCCTGTCGCCGATCAAATGGCACCCCTTTACTTTCCTGTTGCCGATCAAATGGCATATTTACTTCCTGTCGCCGATCAAATGGCACTACTTTACTTTCCTGTCGCCGAACAAATGGCATCCTTTTACCTTTCAGTCGCCTAAGAAGACATCCTTTTTCTTCCGGTCGCCGAATGAGGCACCCTTCATCTCCAATCAATTGAGAATATACACTCAATCCTCTCGCCTCTTGTTAACTGGAAGACAATCCTTCTGCTTCATGTCATTCAAAGGATAATTCCCAGTTAACCACTTCTTGCTAAAAAATTGGAGCACTGCCCCACTTCTTTTTCCCAGATTTAGGACAAAAAAAAACAAAAAAAAACAAAAAACAAACAAAAAACAAACAAAAAAACAAACAAAATGCAAAAAAAAAAAGACAAACAAAAGCAAAAACAAAAAAAAAAGAAGAAGAAGAAAAATTGAGAAAGAAGAAGAAGAGAAAAGCGAAACGGAAGAGGAAAATGCTCGTCTTTAAAGAAGAAAGGTCACACTGACTCGTGATTGCCGACACTATCAGACGCCATCAAAAAGTCCTACTTGGCCCCTACATCGGTGTTCATATCTTTACTTCCTTTTCACTTCAAAAACACAGAAGCTTCGTGTTTCTTTTGTGAAAAAGAAGTAAAGAGGGGCATCTGTGAACACCTCTTTTGGTCCGGTCCAAGTGGAATGAATCTTTTTTACACTGATGTCTAATTCAGAGTGGTCAAATTCGAGTAGAATGGCTCCAAAATAATCAGAACCAAGTGAAATAATTCAGAATGAAGCTTTTCCAAGTGGAATATTGCCCTGTTGGAGGCAAATCTGAGTGGAATGACTCAAAAATGATCAAATCCGGGCAGGATAACTCATATTAAAGCATTTCCGAGTGAAATACAGCCCTGGTGGAGATAAATCCGACTGGAAAAACTCAAAATGGTCAAATTCGAGTCAAAATAAAGCATTTCCGAGTGGAATGACTTAAAAATGATCAAATCTGAGCAGGATGACTCAGAATAAAGCATTTCCGAGTGAAATACAGCCCTGGTGGAGATAAATCCGAATGAAAAAACTCAAAAATGGTCAAATCCGAGTCAAAATGAAGCCTTTTCGAGTGGAGTATGTCCCTGTTGAAGAGAAATCCGAACGGAATGACTCAAAAAGGATCAAATCCGAGTAGAATTACTCAGAATGAGTCAATTCCGTGTGATACTCTGTTGAAGGATGAAGGCTGAGAAGGATCGCTCTTTCACTGCAATTAATCCGAGTGAAGAAATGCTAAATCCGAGTGAGTGCTTTCTGATTGCTACTGATCTGAGTGAAAACAAGTCTGAGCAAAGGAAAATCCGACTTAGAGTGTAACTGGATGGACAGATTTTGATTGGACGAAAGCTTTTCCGAGTGAAAATACAAAGTTTCTAAGTCTTGAGTAGGAAGCAAGCCCTTTCCGAGTGAAAATGCTAAGCCGAATGGTCAATCTTCAATCGGTTTCCGAGTGACAACAACCGAATGATGATTGTGTGAAATTAAAGGCAAATCCGTGTGAAATTCTTCTGAAGACGACTCTCAAGTGAATGCACCAAGCAGCTGGTTGCCGAGTGAAAGCCATTCCTGATTAGAAAATAAAGGCGAGTGAATGCACTGAACAATTGACGACTGAAGGAAAATTCTGATTGAAGAGAAGAAAGTTTTTTCGAGTGAAAATGTCAAGTTCCTAAATTCTGAGTGAGGAATAAGACGGATTCCGAGTGAATTGAATCAAACCCGATTGAATCATTTCCGAGCCCTTTTGGTCACTCATTACCGAGCCATTCTTTCACCCAATTCCGAGTCATACTCTAATCATTTCAGTCGGTTCTGAGTCATTCCTTTCTCACCTACTCCCAAATGACCACTCTCACTCAAATCCGAGCCAATTTTCAGTCGGAACCGACTAGAAATTCAGTCATTTAGCCCTCTTCAAACCAATTCCCTCTCATCCCTCCTCAAGCCAATTACCGAGCCCATTTCCACCAATTTTCACTCGTTCCCGAGTCATCTTTCACCTATCTCCGAGTCATCCTTTAAACAATTACCGAGCTACTTCTCACCCAATTTCGAGTCCTTTTAAACCCAATTCTGAGTCATTATTCAACCATTTCAGTCGGTTCCGAGTCACTTGTCACTGGGTTCCGATTGAATGTCTCACAGCAACCTCATACCGAGCAAAACCCCTTCCATAGGAGGGCTCCTCCCAGAAGAATTCTCACTCGGAAAGGAGTATTTTCACTCGGCCTTCTATGGGAAATGCTTCATTCCACTCGGAATTGACTCCCAATGTGGATGAATACTAACTGGGAGGCTGATCCGAGCCATCCTCACTCAGATTTCCATCATCCTCTCTCAGATTTCCACCATCCTCTCTCGGATTTCCACCATCCTCTCTCGGACTGCACATGCTGACCTGGATTCCACAACCCAAGTGGATCCAGGAATCCTGGAGGTGGCTGGCAGACAAGGGGCGGAAGTGGAGGAATTAAAAATTCCCACCAGCCGCTGTCCCCCACTACCAGGACCGAGTGGAAGCCTGAGTTGGCATTCCACTCGGAGTGGAAACGTGAGCTGGCTTTCCACTCAAAAAAGCCTATAAATAGAGGGCTGAAGCTTTGAAAGGGAGGCATTCATTAAGTGAGAAAACTCTGCTTGAATTCACCCTCATCCTCTCTCTCTCACACACTGTCCAGCCCCTTCCAGCCACCAAACACCCTCCAGCTCTCTCTCCCCACCCTCTCCAACAGCCCCACTCCTCCTTCTCCTACACACCTCCCCAACTCCCTTTTATCACTCTGTCCTCACCAAATCCGACCTCCTCACTCCTCACTTCAAACACTGTCCCTCACCAAACCGACCTCCCCAACTCCCTTTTACCACTCCGTCCTCACCAAATCCGACCTCCTCACTCCTCACTCCAAACACTGTCCCTCACCAAACCGACCTCCCCAACTCCCTTTTACCACTCCGTCCTCACCACTCAGTACCGTTCTCCTCTCAACTCCAACACCGTCCCTCTTCTCACTCAGTCTCACTCGGTATTCCACTTCTCACTCGGTATTCTACTTTTCACACGGTATTTTCCCATTTCCACTCGGTTTTACCATTTTTTACTCGGTTTTCCACGTCTTCACTCGGTTTTCTGCTTTTATCACTCGGTATTTCATTTTTTACTCGGTTTCTTCCATTTCCACTCGGTTTCTTCCATTTTCACTCGGTTTTTTCCTCTTTCTCACTCGGTTTTTCTCTTCTTCCCCTCAGTTTTCGCTTATTTTTTTTTCCTCTCTTCTCCAAACTTACTGTTTCCATTTCTCTCTTGTAGCTTCTGCTACCTTCCTCTTTCGCTTCATAGTAAAAATATAACAAAGGGAAATAAATGCTTCCTATGTTTTCTTTCAAATCTAAATAAAATTAAAAAAAAAAGGGAAACAAATCATTTTTTAAATAGTGTCGTACGGGAGCACTCCCGTCTACACAACCTCTTTAGGATTCGTACACGTGTGAAGAACTTCGCCTTGTACGATTTCCCCACCTTAATAACATCCATCATCATCTCCCAAGTCTTTTCCTAAAAGAAAAACACTCAGAACTACGTAACCCTGATTTCTTGATAATTCAAGAATACGTAGGAGCAGGACCTCAATTCCTGTTAGGCCCATCTTTCTTATTTCTTTTTATTGATTTATTTCCTCACTTTCATGTTTCTTTCATAAATGTTCTTTTTTTGGTCGCTTCCATGAAAATCAATTTAGACGTGACGTCTTGTTGATTTCTCCCTAGTTTTTGCTCAAGCCTCGCCATAATTCATAGGGAAGGGATACTTAGGAGGAGACGTCCCGCTTATCTCTTTCCTATCCCTTTTTTTTTATTTCGAGAACGTCTAATTTAGGCGTGACGCCTTATTAGCATTCTCTTCCCCTCTCTGTCTCATATCGAAGTCGAGTTTAATTCGGATGAAACGTCCCATTGACCTCGCTTCGACATTCTATGTTTGTACAGTTCTCTCACTCCATTCTGTCGTTTTTAAATAAAAAATACAACAATAAAAGGGAAGAAATAAACCATCTTTTGTAAGGCTATTTATGTTGCGCATTTTCAATCTTGGTACTGTTTTTGACAGGCGATGTAGGGTGCTAATACCTTCCCTACTCGTAACCGACTCCCGAACTTGAATCTCAATTTTTAACCAGTGCTTTACTGAACTTAGTTTTTTCCGATGTTTTTCCTATGGATAAAAATGTTGGTGGCGACTCCCTGTTTCATCCCACACTTTCCTTCTTTCTCGCCGCGCTGTCGCGATCCAGGTTGCGACAATATGAATTGTATAAATGGTAACGCTTACGTCTAGTAAACTTTTAGTGACATTAAGTGCACAATTACTTGCTAAGTCGTGATAATGATGAAGATTACAATTTATATCATACGTGTGTGTAATGACTACTTAATATTACATGTAATATACTACCTCCGCCCCTTATTATAAGAACCTTTTGAGATATTTCTTTGGTCCTTAATATAGGAACCTCATCAAAAAGTCAATAGCATTAATTATTTTTTTCACCAAAATACCCTTATTAGTCATTAATGAAATAAACATTAATTAAATAGAAAGAGAGTAAGATTTGTGAGTACCAATAAAAGTAGGAGGGTATTTTTGGAAAACTAGTATAATTTATAGACAAATTAAATGACTTTAACTCCATTAACTAACTTTTCTTAAAAACTAGAATTTAGTTAAGAGGTTCTTATAATAAGGGATGAAGGTAGTAATTGTTGGTTGACTAATTACATGACATGATGAGATATGTAACTGTGAATGATTGTGTACATAAATATACGTGTGATAGTTACATGATGAACATGGTATAATGCATTATATGTTGTGATGTTATTGAATACTTTTGATGTGGTATTGATCCG
This sequence comes from Clitoria ternatea, assembly GCA_037962975.1. Taxonomy (NCBI): domain Eukaryota; kingdom Viridiplantae; phylum Streptophyta; class Magnoliopsida; order Fabales; family Fabaceae; genus Clitoria; species Clitoria ternatea. The sequence goes on from CM075670.1 coordinate 120,681,213, forward strand.
GTCTAGATACTGGTCTCCAGACTAAGATGTCATCTTATCCATTCAGGAAGGTTAATCGGTATCACAGGTCAACATCCGGACTATAAAAATACTATGCTAGGCGTTCTCCCTTCACCGGTTTATCCGTGATAGCACTTAGGACACCAGATAACCTAATCCGGTTTTACTATTTTGTTATACATAACCATTCATCTATACTTCGAGAGGATAAGTGGCTTTTCCACTTCCCATAATTGATACCCTGCACAACAGAAAGTATCTACGTCACCTGTCAAAAAGTACAAAGTATAGCTACAGGAGTGATACACAGAAAAAGTGGATCTTCCCCATTCCTGTGTCAAAATCATACACTGATCTTCAAACTACTCTTGATCGTACACTGAGTATTGAACTACTCTGGATGGTACGCTGAACACGGCATCAGAGTCTCCTAGCCCCACTTGTGCCTAACGACTCATTTTCCATGCTCAGCTATAAATAGTCAATTTTCATGCACACACAAGGTTACGTTGTTCTTACTTTTAACATACTATTGCATTGCTCAAGTATTCTCTGAGTTCTCATTCACTTCACTGACTTGAGCATTGGAGAATCTTCGCAGGTGACACCACATTTCGCCCCCATCAACGCGAAAGCTTGGTGTGAAGGATCTCCAAGACAACAAGATCAGACTCTCCCACTGAGAGGTCGGATTATAATACCGGATACCCACTGTACCGGTGTACAAATACTCAAACCTCAAACTTTTATGGCTTGTTCCCAGTCCGGATCCTTGACCCCGGACTAGACCAGTTCATATTGTTGGTTGACTACTTACGTGAAATGATAAGATATGTAACTGTGAATGATTGTGTACATAAATATACGTGTGGTAGTTACATGATGAACATGGTATAATGCATTATATGTTGTGATGTTATTGAATACTTTTGATGTGGTTGTGAATATTGTAGGATGCATGGATAACTAGATAAGGAAATTTGTAAATAAAAGGTCTGGAAAATAGTATCGGTAAGGGTCCCGAAATGATTAAAATATGAAAGTATGTGAGATTCGGATCCGAGATGAATTGTGGGTATTATAGCGCCAATGTACCCTAATTTGTTAAGGAAGTGTAAAATCTCATTTCATTCCTAAGTGTCGAGTAAAATTTTTAGAAATAAAGAAAAAGAGGAAAATTGGTTAATCCGAATAAAGGAAAAGAACTCAACACTAGGAATGGAAGGGAGTCATTTAGGGGGGACCTACCGAGGACCATTGAATGAAAATGAATGGTTAAACCATGCATCATATATGGAGTATGGAGGGATGTTGGAATAATCCCCTAGAGCATACAGTGATTGGTACACTGAAGAATCTGTCAGTGCCTCGATACCTGAAAGCAGTCTAGGGAGTATAACCGGAGGCGTGAATTTCAAGTGGCATCGGATTCACGCCCGTCGCCGGACAGCCCGTAGCAAACTCTGGTGTACTTCGACAAGAGGCGGGATTTTCTATGATCGTTGAGTGCTCGTTCTGTGGTGATGTGTGATTGGCCATTTTGATGTTTATTTGTGAAAACCAAAACGAGGATAGCTCCAGTCGCTCTAGTTGGGGAGGGGAGATAAGGGTGGTGTGGTTGTGCACATGGATATTATATACAAGATTATTGAGGAGGAGATGGGCCCACATGCATCATGATGACTAATAAAAGATTTAAAATAACAAAATGAATTCATGCATTGCATCATTATATTGAGATTATGATTGCTTGTTGTTTAAATATGATTGTATAGATATTAGTAACCCTGAGAGGTGACTGGGTAAATGAGAATGGTCAGCTAAAATGAAAAGTGGTGAGATAACTTAGAATGTATCTTAGGGACCCCAAAGAGAGTGGGAGAGACTCGATTCAGGATTATTTTTGTTGTGTGTGGGATAGGTGTCGATGAGATACCTTCTCGATTGTTGTGGAGGTGAAGACTCACCCTTAAGCTACATTTTTTCAAACCCCATGGTGATGGACATCGACTTCGCATCGAGAATCAATCAGGCTCTTCTTGGACCGAGGAAGAATATGATAAATTATTTTATTTTCTTTATGGGAGCCTGCATGCCCCTTCACTTTTAGTTTGTACAGCTACTGTTACGACCATGTATTATATATGATCATGCTGTATATAAGGTGTATTTGTTCCACCAAGTTTTATGTATAAAAAAAAACTTTCACATTTTTCTAAAAATCATAACCTCTCAGTTGACCAGGATAATCTAGTGGAAGAGATTGTCCCAGTTAATGACCTTTAAAATATTTCTATATTTGGATTAATTAATTTATATAGGATAATTAATTAATATTTATTTTTATGTTTAATTAATAATATAAATAATTATTTTGAAAATATATAAGTATAATTAATTATAATAATATTTTGTTGGTATTTATTTAATTGTTATTAATATTTAAATAATAAAAATAGTGTTGGGTTCCCAGATTTGAACTGTAGGACCCAGCCAGAGGTTAGATTCTGACAATTCAGCCTGAGACTAGTGATCCTATAGGGAATCTAGTCCCATTAAAACCCTTTTGTAATGAATCGAGAATGACAGGCTCGGTCCAACCGGCCTGGCCAGAACCTTAATTAACTCCTACGTTTAATCGTGCATATAATTCATAATATCCGATGACAGCACGGTCAGTCCCTAGTGACTTATTTTGACATTTTAGGAACTTTTCCTAAAAGGGCCGAATCCTAATACGGGCCCTATCGACCTCGTTTTTCAATAAAACGATTAATTTAAATTTAACCCTCGAACCCGACCTGAACATCTTCAATGTTTTGAGCCTAACTTTCTCAAATGGCACAAGAATGGATTAATTCTGGTTTGGGTTTCTTCATTACGAAGAGATCTCTAATCTCTATTTATTTTTAACTCTCTTATTTTTCGGTTCCTAAAAATCCTGAACATCTTAAATTCCTATGTATCGATTAATTTTTTCGGCCACTGATTTCCGGTAACACCACCACCGTCCGACACCTCAGAGGTGAGGTGTCGCCACCACGACACACCAGCCCACTCAGCATATGATGTTATGTTATGACCCATGTCATGCCACCATAAAACCAACATCCTATGCCTTTGTTTATTAGTTAGCATGCTCTGCCATTTCATTTCCATCATTCACGTTTCAACAATAGTAATTAGAGAAGCAATTTAAAAAAAAAACAATTCACCATTTCTCTATATAATCACCGAAGTTACAACATTCCTTTCAATTTGCAAACCTCTTACTCTCCCTTTCTAATATCTTTTTCCTAAAAATCAACAAGCCTTCCTCTCTTCTCTAGCCACCATCTCCTTTTTAAACAGCCACCATCCACCATTATAAACCCCCGTCTCGACAACAACATCCTAACCCACCATCACTTTTTAATTTCACTTTTTTTCCTTCCAAATTTCACCGCCATTCATGACATCCTCTTCATTTAAGCCACCACTTCAGCCACTAATTTTGCCTTATTTCACCTCCATAAATCCATCAACCAAGTTGCCACTCTCTACTTCAACCATGCTCCACCACCTCTAAAAAATTATGACCATCTCCTAGCAAGTCAAGGTGAAATTCTTGTAAATTTTGATCTTAATCTTTCTTCCCTTTTCTTTTGAAAAATTAGCTGCATATACATGGTCTAATGGTTGTTTCCCCTCCATTTAGGCTCTAAGCCCATGACCTATCTGGCTGTCTTTACTGCATGTTGCCTTTTCCTTGGTATAGGGACGATCGGCGACAATCGGTAAGCAGTTTGAGGTGTTTGGTGAATTTTCAGCGAGCCAATCTTCCTTCTCTCTACAAACTTTGACTATCCCATGAGGTAAAGGGAGCCCTGCTTCATTTTGTTCTATTTGTATTTACCCTATAATTTTTCTCTAGTGCTTGGGGGTAACCCCTTCAAGTTTCATCATGATTTGACGATTAGATTTTAAGTTATGTAATTTTTCATTGCTGTTCGTGAATTTTATTATATTTTTATGTTATTATGCATTTTATAATGTGTGCCTTGGTATTTATGCATTCAGTGTAAATTTTATCTAAATCGGAGTTGTCACAAAGGAACTAAGTATTTTAGAATTTCTACGGGCTTGGTTATGATTCAATTTGGTTGTAAATTTAATTTATGAATTTTGAGAAATATTATGTAATTTGTTCCAGTCAGCCTTGCTTAAAGAAAGTTAAATTCATCGTTTAGGAGTTCCAAGAGCGATTTCAGAACATTATACATCTCGAGGAAAATTTCCAATACATTCCAACTGTGACTTATCTTTTAGTGATTTCTTAGAAGATTATATAAAATTATAAGGCTTATAAATTTAAATAGATGCTTACAACAAATAGGTAAACAAAGCAATATTAAGTTTATTATGGTCATCATTGTTATTGTTATTATTATTATTATTATTATTATTATTATTATTATTATTATTATTATTATTATTATTATTATTATTATTATTATTATTATTCCTACCATTATTATAACTACTGAGCATAATGGTCGTCTCTACCGCCGCTCTTAACATTTCCTTTCATTCCTATTAACTATATTATTGAGCATAATGGCTGGCTTTGTCATTTCTCTTAACAATTTCTTTACTAATCTCTGTTACTTATATTATTGAACATAATGGTCGGTTCTGCCGCCGCTCTTAGCACTTTCCTTACTTAATTTTTGTCAGATATAATGGTCGACTCTGCCGCCTTATAATTATTATTATTGTTATTATTAATACTATCACTCTCGTTACTATTATTATTATTATTATTATTATTATTATTATTATTATTATTATTATAAGTAATAGATGGGTGCTTCTTTAAATTAAAACAACACCTTTTAATTTCAGTTACTAGTTACAAAATCCAAATGCATTATTTCTTTTCAAATTAGACGTTACTTAAGCCAAAATATAGCCAATACATTTTCTAGATAAATACAAAAATAATCTATAATGCCTGAAAAACTGGTAGGACTTAACAACTCGGGAACGAATATATCGGGATAAGGGAACACATAGTCACCTAGGGATTCGAGATGTGATAATAATAACATTAGGTTAAGAATTAAGAAATTACGTAAAACATTTTAAGTACTTAGTAAATCTCAGCATATGACCATAGTAATAACCTACTAAATAGGCTTGGGAGTAAAACTTAGTATAAAAGGACTAAAAGGAACTCATAAGAATTGAAGGACTAAACAAAATATCAATAATGAGTCTCTAGTACATTTTTAGTCAGTACACAATTTAGTCAGTCAATAGATCTTTAAGTAGTAACTAGACAATAATACTATAGAAAAAGGAAAATTGGATCTATAGGAAAAACAATATAGAATTAGTACATAAGGTATAAAAAGAAATTAGGAGTAACGAGAATAATTGGTTAATAAATAAAGATGATAGTCTAAAAGTAGCAATTAAAGAGGTAGATTATTAATAACTAGGTATTATTTGAGTAAAAAGGGAGTTGAACTTAGATTATGAATAATTAACCACTTAGAATAGTAATAAATTAAGAATAAAGATAATTAGAAACAAACAAACTTGATAAGACAAGGTTCTAGTGTCATTAAAGTTAGGTATCCACACTAGTCCCTTAAACAAGAACTAGACCATATAAAGTTAGAAACTAAGGAGAGTAGTTTATATACATGATTAAAACTAGGTACTAGATGGATATGTTGGGCTAGATGAGCCTAGACTAGTCAGAATAGATACGTCGATAAAGTATATATAAAATTAGTGTATAAAAAAGGGCCAACATATAGTTAACAGAGATAGTAACTTAATTGAAGGTGATAATAATTAGATGTAAGTAACTAGTAAGTACACTTACACCTATAATTTATAAACATATTTATACTATGTAGATGAGTATACTTGTATCTCTAGGTACTTACGATTGTTATATATAGAATGAGTTCATAAGAATATCCTTAAAATGTGAAGGTGGTATTTGTAGAGAATAATAACACCTTATGATCAGTCTTAACAAAATAAATTCCATTAGAACATGATGTAGAATCGACTAGATAAAGTAATCTGTGTATGTTCGATGAATGAATTGGTTAATTGAATTCAATGTGTTTGATTGACTTATATGAATTATTTGTTGGTTGTGATATACATGCCAATGTGAAGTTATAAGTATGATGAATTAAATGAGCATGATGAGATGTATGAATGACGAATATGCTCATTAAATGAGTGATATATGCTTGATCAATTAATATAAATGATTAAGTGGATTACATGTTCTTGCTGGTATGATAAGCGATATGACTTTGGTGAAGCACGTGATGGAAGGAATGAATCTTGTATGATGCATTGATAAAATGATATATAAAGAATAAAAGCAAAGAATATGTCTCGGTAGGGATCCTGATATGATATAACGATGGAATGGTAATGGAATGGATCCGATGAGATGGTAATACGTGAGATGCAAGTATATACCCCGAGAAATGATAAACATGTGTACTCAACCCCACTTTCATTCTTAATTATCGGAGGGATGTATTACGACTATAACAATAACTAAAGATAATATTGGCAGGTAAATTAGACTGTTAGTCAATAACTAGTAGGAATGTATACACCTATACCGCTAGTACAACCCATATCCTTAGAATGGTCCTATTAAGTATTGTCATCACCAATAACTTAAGATAATTCCCTGACCAAACTCACTTTCTCTAGAAGCTAATTGAAGAAGATTTAAGGGACAATATAAACTAAACCCAATATTAAGAATGAAAGTGGTTGTTGAGGGGACCCTATCGATGATGAGCATGATGGGAAATGAAAGAATATGTATAAGACATGCATTATTTGCATATGGTGTGTGGAAACTAGAGCATACACCATAGGTACGCTAAAGGACATACACGTTTGGTCTCTGAGGAGAACCTTGGGAGTACAACCGAGACGGAAACCCAATGGCATCAGAGTTATGCCTAAGCCGGGTAAGACGATGCAAGCCTGGTGTACTTTGACTAAATGACGGGATATATCTATGACCGTGGAAAGCTAAGTCCCATTTTATGATATGAGATGAATCCCTGATGATGAATAGGACCTGAGAGTCCTTAGTACCTTGTGATGTGAGGGACTTAGTGGGCTCCGGTTACTCTAGGATAGAAACGTTGTGTTCAAGGATAGCCTGAATAGGACGAATTCTGATGAGTATGATGAGAATAATGATGGATAGGGTGGTTTTGGGCCCATACGCATCATGATGGCTAAGAAAAGATTAATTGAGTGGAATGAAACCTATGCATTGCACTACATTCTCTGATTGAGTTTGTGTTTGATTATGATTATTGATTATTATATTACTAATAATGTTTTGTTAAGGAAGTAGTGTTAAAAATTCATGAAATAATTGGTGGTAAGGGGGAGAGCAGGAAGTTGTATATTCAGGGACGACAAGGAGGTCGAGTGATGATAGATTACTTAAAATGGATTAATTAGGGACTCTTGTCATGAATGTTAGAAACAGAAATTTTATAGGCTTGTGCTATATGGGGGAGGTCATCAGAAATGACACTCTCTGATTGTTGTGGAAGAAGAGGTTCACCCTTACAATGTTTTTCCAGATATTCCATTTAACCACCTTTTCATGCTCGCAAGGACCAGAATATACTACACATTGAGGATCATCTAGATTGTCCTTACCAATGATAATTAGGGTAGATGTTTTCTATTCATGTTTCGAATAGGGAGCCTGCATGCCCTTGATTTTTAGTATGTACAATTTACTGTTTGTGACCATGTATTATATATGGCTGAGTTGTATACAATACATCTGTTCCAACAAATTCTCTTGTAACAAAAAAAGAAAAAAACTTACACATTTTCCTAAAAACTCGTAACCTCTCAATTAAGGAGGATTATCTAGTGGAAGGGATTGTCCTATTTAACCGAGAGTGTTACACTTATCACTCTCACAAAAGTGAATGTGGTAATAAACAACAAATGACACACGTGTCTCAAATGCGTTACAAGACCATCATTAATTCCTTATATCAAGTAATCGCAACCACGCATAATCGCTTAAATATTTATTCCCCCGTAAGGGTCCTTCTCATAAGACCCTGCAAGATCCCAATACATTATAATATCATATTTGCCAATCCAAAAATCCAACCATCAAATAAATCAATCTCACACAATTTCATACATAAAGGGTAGTGTAACCATTCAAGGCAAACATGCAATATACACCAACACACACACACACACACACACATATATATAATCAAAAAACATTGCATATGAATTTAGAAAATATACTTCTCTTCTACCTCAAGAGAAGTACTCCGTAGAGTTAGATATTCCCACCTCGTTTGAATGGTTAAGCCCTACATTAAGTAAATGTAGCACTATATCAAACACCAAGCTAAAATTTCTTTGATCTTAACAATTATGCCCACCACATATATAATATCATACTAACTCATAAAAATTTTATCTATGAGATTTTAGAAGTTTTTTTCATTTTTTCAATGTTTTCCAACACTTTAAAGATCTAGAACCTTGTCTACAATTTGCCAAGTGTTTCACTAATTATTCATTAAGCTTTACAAAGCTTCTAAGAAAATTTTCACATCATTATAATCATTTATAATATTTTTCTTCTAGAAGGTAACAAGTTCTTTATCACTAACAATTTAGCTAATTTTGTTCTCCATCCATTAAAACATATAACTCCTTTTATAATGGTTTTAAATGCTAAATTAAATCATTATAAGTCTTTAGAAACATTTGTTATTCACCCAACATATAATTCACACACAATACCACTTAAAATAAGTCCTTTCCTCCTAAATAATTACCTAATCTTCACTAACACACTAATTAAATTCCATAAATATCATTTCATCACTAACAATAATTTCCACACTTGTTTTAGCTTGTTCATAACTTCCAACATCATGTTTCCTTCACTTATTAAATAGTAACTTCCTATATATTCATTCAACCATAATTGTTTCTAATGACAAATAATTGTTATATCACTTTTAATAATTCATTTTTAGTCACTAACATCATGCCTAAGGTATAAAATCATAACTTAGGTTTTTTGACAAAGTAACATGCTAAAATTTACTAATCACTTCCAATGGCATTTCCTAAACTCAACAAATATCCCATTGGGTTCTAAGATGTTCCAACAAGATTTTCTAAACCAATGACACATTTATTTCGTATAAATTATTCATGTCCTTTATTAACTTTACCATAACCACTCCACTTTTTTAACCAATAATTATCCAACAACCATCATAAATACTAATCAAGATCCAACACTATTTTCAAGTACACTAACTAAACTTATACATTTATAAAACCAGTTAGAACATTTTGCCATAATTTTCTCACTTCAAGAGACATTTGAAGCTTACTAAAAATTCAATTTCTATGCCAACAACACCAAATCAATTCAAAACACTATTTTAAGTCTCATAATTATTTTAGAGTCATTAATGAACCACTTAAAGTCTTAAATGAAAATTTCCCCTTAACATAAAGTAAGGCTTCCAATTCCAATTTTGCCATTAATGCATTTCCAGTACTAACCAGCCACATTTAAGAACATTTAATTCATTTCTAAACAACCAATTCCAATTAAATTCAAGTTTCTAACAACATTTCCAACAATAAACATCAAATCCCAATGGTCTCCTAACCTAGAGTTTTTATCATCATGCAAAAATCCTAAAGTTTCAACACTAATAACATCATTTCCAACAACATTATACAATCAATTCAAGGATTAGCAAGTGTTTTATAACTTACCCCAAATTGTTCCAAACCCTAACTCAAGAATACAAGAGACTTTAAGGGGAAAGGTTCCAATTCCCTCAATGCTTCTGAAGAAGGCAACAATGTCTTCCCTAGCCTTAAAATAAAAAATTTCAAAGGAAAGATAAGGGGGTGATTTCGGTTTTGGGTCAAGGGCATGGAAGAGAAGATGCATATATGAGAAATAAGGAGAAAAAGAAGAAGAACAAAGTCACATGGCACTTACCAAGCTTCCTTCTTTAAGAAATTTCAAGAAATCATCAAGAATCACCTATGGTTGCCATGGTTTTTTGATTTTGCAATAGAGGAAGGAATGGGGGTTGAAATTTTTGGCGAAGATAAGAGGGACTGTAGGTTTTCACATGAATAAAGGTGGAGAAAGAAGTAGGAAAATGAAATTTACACATTACATATTTATAACTTTGCCACCACTTAAAATTTTTGGGCAAAGGCCTCTTTTACTTGTAAAATCTGATTTGGGCTTCAAAAAAATAACATTAAACTAGTCCCAAATGCTGCACGATCAGCCCAAGAAGAGTGGGGAAAATTGTTGTGCGTTTAGCTCGAAAGTGAAGCATTTTAGCTACTCGGTGCCCTCTATTTGCAAAATTAATTGTCTAGAAATTTTCCCTTTCAGCATAGCATGGTTTGAACCATGGTTCAAATCATTGAGGTTGTAATATCTCGTGTTTTTATATTTAGAAAGAATGAATAAATGTAGAAATGAATTTAAATTATGAAAATTTAAGAATCTGTGGCATTTATGCAAGTTTAGAATGGAATAAAAAGAGAAATTGAGGTTTTTACTTGACGCATAGCGTCAAAGTGAGAAACCTGACGCGTAGCGTCAGAGTGGAATTTTGAACCTGACGCGTAGCGCCAGGCCCCTATTTTCCCCCAAAACCTATTTTTCTTGGTTTCTAATGAGAGCTTAAGTTTGTATATATTGTATGAAAGCTATTTGAGATTATTAAAGCTAAGTAAGTATCCTGATGATAAAGGAATCATTAATTAAACATTTTTTGTGAAAAATTTATTGATAATTTTTATTTAAATGCTGAAAATAAAAGAGAAAATAGGTGCAGGATGTTACAGAGGTGACTGTTCCAAACCAATATGTGTGTATAGGCTTCGTTTTTTGGGCCTATCTTATTTTTGGTAAATGAGCTTTCCTTATTTGGCGATAATTTTTCCTATAAATTGAGAGCTTAGGTTTCAGAAATATTCATCCCATTACTCAGTTGTCTATACACAAGTTAGTTTTCTCATTTTCTCACTTTAGCCTTTTCTGGCATAAGATTTGAGTGGTAATCTTTCTGTTATGCTCTTGGACTAGAAGCATTTTGGGTTTAGGGTGAGAGAAAGTCTTCTATGGAGATACCTTGAGACTAAATGAATCCTATTGGGATTAGAATCGGGTTGTGAGGAAGCTTTAAGCTTTGGATTGGTAATCCAGGAGTTGTAAACAGATGTCCTTCTAACCCATTTGATTATAGTAAAAAATTCTAAACCCTTGGGTTAGGAGACTAAACTAAATCATAGTGGTGGTGATCGAACCAAGATATATTGTGGTGTTCTATTTGTTTTCCTTAAACTCTTATTGTTTATGTATTGTTTGTATCTATTGTAAGTTAAATATTTGTTTTGCATTGTTTTAATTTTCTTATTCCTTTATCAAAAGGTTTTATCTTGTTTATAAAGGTTTGTTCTTTTCTTTTATTTACTTGGTTTATTTTATTTGAATCAAACTTTTATCTTTTGACTTATGTTTCTTCAATATCTTATCGAAGTCTTTGAATAATGGTTTTATTTATTTCTGCCGCATAAAGTCTATGTTTTTATATAAGAGAAAACTTGGTTAAATTTTTTCAAAACTTAGTATTATCCAATTCACCACTCCTCTTGGGTAATGGTTGTCATGTCTAATAGAAAAGGAATGTGTATGGCCTCAGAGCACTCGATATGGAGTTCGCCTTCTCTTTATAGCAATCTGGCTCATCGATTTCAACGTTAGACTATGCTCAAGTCATTGAGAAAAGGAGTTTATAGATAAGAGTGCCTAGATAACAACTCTCCAACAGATGATACATCTATGGAGCAGATGATGCTGAAGGAGTAGCAAAAGACCTAAGAGACTCTGTAACGATATGAGATGTTTACAAGCTAATGGCCCACCTTTAGTTTCCACCCAAGCCAGCTGATGGATAACTCTTGTTACAAGCAACAACCCTCTCCTATCCTTTTCCTCCTCCTACCATGTCTCAATATTCTTTTTCATTTTTTCTCATTATATTTAGTTTTTACACATTGTTTATATTTGATTTAGATGTTTTTATTGTGTATATAATTTTTTCCTTAATTTAATTATTCTTATTTTTATCATTCACCATTTTAAATTAGTTAATTTAATTGGTGAATCTATAGTGAATTTAGTTTATGTGAATCCATAGTGAATTTAGTTTATGAACTTGAATTTATGGTTAATTATCGTCTATCAGATTATTAATAGGTTTAGAGTTTTATTAATAAGCCTAAACCTAAAAGTTAAAATGAAAAAATAAAAAATAAAATAAAAAATCATTAGCGATGAATTAAACAAGTCGCTAATGTATTAAAATAAAATAGTAACTTTGAAAAAAACGTTTGGGGGAGGATTTCAATGACAGACAAAGTTATGTTTTACGTCCCTAATGTATTAAAATAAAATAGTAACTTTAATTATTTAACGTATATATTCCATGGCTATGGTCAGAAAACTTTGTTTTACGTCGCTAAATAGATTTGTGATGTGAGATTTAGCAATGGGTTGCTAAATGTTGTAAATAAAGTTTCTATAGGGAATTTAGTTTGTGAACTTGAATTTATGGTTAATTATCATCTATCAGATTATTAATGGGTTTAGAGTTTTATTAATAAGCCTAAACCTAAGGGGAAAACTGAAAAAATAAATAAAAAATCATTAGCGACAAATTGAACAAGTAGCTAATGTATTAAAATAAAATAGTAACGATGTATATGGAGACAAAATGCAAGAAGTCCCATTTAGCGACATTGTGGCCTTGTCACTAATTTGACTTAAGTTAACAAACATGGTGACAAATTTGGTGATGTGTTTAACGTCCCTACACTGAGCGACATGATTCTCTTTATCATTAGCTTCTATGACTACATGTATATGTAGACTATTAGTAATGGACGTGTTCTGCCACTAACATTTTTCCACCTGCATCTGAATAAGGGATTGTCACTGATGACATCGGATACAGGTATTTGTCATTGTTGTACACTTGAACTTTGAAAAAAAAAAATAACCTTTGGATGAGGATTTCAACAACAGACGAAGTTATGTTTGTTGTGTATATATTCCAAGGCTATGATCAGAAAACTTTATTTTACGTCACTAAATAGATTTGCAATGTGAGATTTAGCAATGGGCTGCTACACGTCGTGGAGTCTGTCGTTGTCTCTTTTAGCGATAGAATTTTCAAAAATAATATTGGAATTGTCTATCATTGACTTGGTTTTTTTAAAGTGTAATTATAAGTTAAAAAAATAACTCATAGGAGTTATAAGCTATTTGCATAAGTTATCAATAAACTCTTCCAAATTCACCATTAATCTTAATTTTCAATTTCTTAATTCAGATTTTAAGAAATATCAAACAAGTGTTTCTAATTTTTAACATCACCTTAAAAAAAATGTTAAGCTACCAATAAAATTGTTCAATTTAAGAAGTATAAGAAGTAACTTAATCCAAATTTTATTACCAAAAAGAACTTTATCCAAAGTTAAAGTTAAAGTTAAAATCGTATATAGTGTAAATTATAAGAATCTCTATGAATTTTTATCATAATTAACTTACAATTTCCCCCTATAATAAGTATCTCATTGAGTGAATTTAAGACTGTGAAGTTTGTTCCGTAACTGATGATGTACTGTATTCCCTGTTTAAAAAAATTGTGAAGTTATGGTTCTATATTCTCGATAAGGTAGTTTTCTCAAAGTTTGAAAAGTTCTTCAGTTTTTTCACTATAAATACACCTCTAGCCAACAAATTTTTTTCACAGACATCAATCTTCATTTTTGACATTATTCCCTCTTGGGATACAGATTTAGAAAATGGCTACTGGGTATGTAGTCTTCTTTTTAAGTCTAACTTTAGTTAGCTTGGCAATCAATGCCATTGAAGTTTCATATGATGAAAGGGCAATTACAATTGATGGGAAAAGAAAAATCTTGTTCTCTGGCGCAATTCATTATCCTCGTAGCACTGCTCAAGTAACTACTACTATATATCATCTTATCTTATTTTTACATATGATTTATAGCATAAAAAACCGTTATTTACTAATGTCTAGTTTTGAGTCTATATTTTATTTTTTTATTATCATCTTATTTATATTCATACGAAGCTATTTACTTATGAACATACAAAAAAACTATTTAATTAGAATTTTGTTATTATTCATTTATGATAGATGTGGCCATCTTTGATCAAGAAAGCAAAAGAAGGTGGACTTGACGTAATTGAAACATATGTTTTCTGGAATGCTCATGAGTCTATACCTCGTCAGGTTATTTTCTTTCCAATTTTAATCAAATCTTTTAACTCGTTACTATTTTTATTTATATTGATTTAATTTTTTTCTTTTATATTTTCAGTATGATTTTTCTGGTGACCTTGATCTAGTTAGATTTATTAAAGCCATTCAAAATGAAGGGCTTTATGCCGTGCTTCGAATTGGTCCGTATGTATGTGCAGAATGGAATTACGGGTATGAAATGTTTTAATAAATATTTACTCTTTCTTCTTTTGTTTTAATAAATGTTTATTAACCTTGTGTTAACTTTAAATAATCTAAATTATTTATTATTATGTGTCATCACAGAGGATTTCCAGTGTGGTTGCGTAATATGCCAAACATGGAATTCAGGACCAACAATACTGCTTTCATGGTATGTTGATAAAATTGGACATGTTTGATTTGAGTAAGCTCTTGACAAAGGAATATCTAATAAATCTTGTTAATGTTTTTAATTACTTGAAGAATAAATATTTTTTATTTTTTACATTAATAAAACTCTCAATTCTAGTAAATAATTTAATTTTTCTTTAATAGTAATCTTAATTTTCCTTTTGATTTTAAATTTTTTTCTTGTTTGATTTGATTACAGGCCGAGATGCAAACCTTCACAACGTTGATAGTGGACAAGATGAGGCACGAGAATCTTTTTGCATCACAGGGAGGACCCATTATTCTTGCTCAGGTTTAGTTTTTCTCCTAACTTAATTAATACATCATTATGGTTACATTTATGATGTTAATTGTTTTACTTTATATAAATTTTGATCGGGTGGACATTTTATTATAGATTGAAAATGAGTATGGGGATATTATGGACTCATATGGTGCTAATGGAACACAATATGTCAAATGGTGTGCTGACTTAGCTCAGTCCTATGAAATTGGTGTGCCATGGATAATGTGTCAACAAAGTGATGCTCCAGATCCAATGGTAATCGAAATTAATATTTTCCTATGCAGAAATTAAATTATTTTAGTTAATACTTGTAATTTATTATTATTTAGTTCATGATTACTAATTTTGTTTTTTTCTCCTATCTTAAATTAGATTAACACATGTAATGGTTTTTACTGTGACCAATTTCATCCCAATAGTAAGAACAAACCAAAGATGTGGACTGAGAATTGGACTGGCTGGTTAGTTCTTTATTCCCAATACGTTTTCAATTCATATATTCTTTTCATAATTTTTTATTACAGTTAAATAACATAATTCTTGCAACCAGGTTTAAAAATTGGGGAGGACGATTCCCACATAGAACTGCTGAGGATGTTGCTTTTGCTGTTGCACGATTTTTCCAATATGGTGGCACGTTCCAAAACTATTATATGGTAGATAACTTTATTGCCTTACTCTTCTATTTTTATTATAAATCGTATTTATTGCTGAAGGGACATTCATTTTTTTAATAACAGTACCATGGAGGTACCAATTTTGGACGAACAACTGGAGGCCCATATATCACCACCACGTATGACTATGATGCTCCTTTGGATGAATATGGTAAGTGTGGTACAATATTTTCTATATTGCTGAAAAATAATATTTTCCTCTTCATTTAACTATTTTTTTTGTTGATTTGATAATATAAATCTTTTTAATATCAGGTAATTTGAATCAACCTAAATGGGGACACCTTAAGCAACTTCATGAGATTCTAAAATTAATGGAAGATGTCTTAACTCATGGTACTTCAAACAATACTGACTATGGAAACATGATGACAGTAAGTTTTGGTCCATTCCTAGCTTATTTGCGTTACGTTTTTAACTTGTATTCTTGGGTATTAGAATTCTTTGAATGTAATTGGTCTCCAAATTTTGATTATTGTTTGTTTTTGACAGGCCACAGTCTATAGTTATAAAGGAAAATCAGTTTGCTTCCTTGGCAATGCACATCAATCAATTGATGCTACTATTATGTTTCAAAGTACTCAATACACCATTCCTGCATGGTCTGTGTCTATCCTTCCAGATTGCTATACAGAAGTTTACAACACTGCAAAGGTTACTTATTCTTGAAAAGAAAATGCTTTTCTTCTTTTGTTACACAAGGAATCAATTTTGTTTTGGTGTGTATAATACTCTGATACTAACTAATTAAATATAATGTAATCAGATCAGTGCTCAAACATCCATAATGGCCATGAAAGACAAAGAAAATGATGATGTGGCATATTCAATGAATTGGCAATGGAAGCCTGAGCCCTATAAGCAAATGAAAGATGGCCAAGTCCTTGGTCCTGTTACTCTTAGGACTCCTCAACTTTTGGATCAAATTGTCGTCACAAATGACACAAGTGATTACTTATGGTACATCACCAGGTAATAATCTCTTGTGTTTCCTCAAAATTTTGCTCTGTAAGGTCTGTAGTTAGTGCCTTCTAACTCCTATGACAAAAACTCCCCCAGTGTTGACATCAGTGAAAGCGACCCTATCTGGTCCAATTATGTTAAGCTTAGAGTGAAGACCAATGGCCATGTGCTCCATACATTTGTTAATGGAAAACACGCGGGTAAGTCTTAACTGCAAAATTTCTTACCCTAATTTTATAGCTTAAAGCATTTTCTAAACTGGAGTCTTATATGCTTCTTTTCATGCATTTGCTTCACAGGTTCTCAGTATGGTAAAAATGGACATTACTCTTTCACCTATTCAACAAAGATCAAATTGAAGCCAGGGAAGAATGAGATAAGTCTACTTAGTGCCACTGTTGGTTTACCTGTAAGTTACAAGCACAAACTGATATTAATGTTGTTACTCTTGATATTGGTTAAGTAACTAATAGTGATTAATTTGTTACTTCAAACAGAACTATGGTGCTAAATTTGATGATGTCAAATTTGGTGTGTGTGGTCCGGTTGAATTGCTGGCACTAAAGAATAACACTGAGGTCATTAAGGATATCTCCCATAATGTATGGAATTATAAGGTTGGATTGTATGGTGAGACTGTGAAGCTTTACAGTTCAAGTAACAATAGAGGATGGTTCACAAAGGGTATTCCAATTGATAGAGAATTTGTTTGGTACAAGGTATAGTTACTGTCTCTTCTAGTTGCAGCTTACAATTTAATTGTCTTTGGGTCATTCCATAATGTAGAAACATGCTTTACTAGCACATTTTCAGTGCAACTTTTCAACATGTTACAAAATCATGTATTAAAAAAGGAGAATTTTAGCATACTATTCCTTTTGTGTAACATTTCAAAATTTGATTTTTTTGTAGACCATATTTAAGAATCCTGCAGGAAGTGATCCAGTTGTGGTAGATTTGAGAGGGTTAGGAAAGGGTCAAGCTTGGGTGAATGGTAAAAGTATTGGTAGGTATTGGACAGGATATATGGGTGATGAGAATGGTTGCATCTCCACATGTGATTACCGTGGGACGTATTCTCCAGACAAATGTGTGACGAAGTGTGGAAGACCATCCCAAAGATGGTACTATAAATTTATTTGAAAAAGACAGCCTTATAAGATGTATCAATGCAATGCATGTTAAATATTTGTTTCTTTCTTTTTAGGTACCATGTCCCACGTTCTTTCCTTCGTGATGATGGCCTAAACACATTGGTGTTGTTTGAAGAGTTTGGAGGTCACCCTTATGATGTTAACTTTGCCACTGTAACTGTTGACAGAATTTGTGCTCAGGTTTATGAAAGGCAAGTTATGGAATTAGGATGCCATGAGAATCAAGTCATCACTGAAATTACATTTGCAAGCTTTGGTGTGCCCGAGGGTGAATGCGGTTCCTTCGTGAAAGGCCAATGTGAATCTGATCATAGTTTATCTATCATCAGAAAGGTAATTTGCTATTCTCTTGTAATTTTCATGGTGAATGATAAAGAAGTAAATGAAAATCTAACTTGTTTGGATTTTTTTGTTTGACAGGAATGTATTGGCAAACAAAGGTGTTCTGTTGAGGCTTCAGATAAAATTCTTGGAAGTACTGGATGCAGAGTACGACATAATAGGCTCGCTGTTGAGGCAATTTGTGGGACAACTGTTTAGGAACAATAATGGTCTCTTGGCCTCTTAGATGCAATTATGTTATGGACAAATTAATTTGATAAATAAAATATGTTATTTAATATTTTACATTTTTATTTTTCTTTATATGTTAATTTTCATAATCTTAGTTTAGAATAGGATTTTAGTACTTGTTTTTGTGTTGTCTAAATCTAGGTTGGACCATTAGTGATAGAGTTTCCTCAAAATGAATTTTTTTTCCAACTATTAAAGATTGGTTAACTCAGCTCCTTAGTTAGCTTACAATTAGCTTAGTCAGTTTGTTAATTGTAGATTAGTTAGGCTTACTACAAAGTAAGTTAGCTCAACAAACTTTCTTACATTTCTCATCTTGTATATAAACGTGTTTTCTCTTTTTGTTAATGCATAAGGGAAATTTCAGTGCAAAGCTCTTTTTGAATTCTCTCTTCTCTATGCTCATCCTCTTTCGTATGATGGTATCAGAGCGCTAAATAAAAAGTTCTGACATCAATATCTTTGTCTATGGTGAGAAACAACAACGTGGTTCTAATCCCAGTTCCTCTGGTCCTAATGGAGTAGTTCTGGATCCAAGTCAAAATCAAGCTTTAAGGTATTATGTGAATCCAAATGAAAACACCTCGATTCCTCTTGTGAATCTGATTCTTGTAGGTTGGAATTATCATTCCTTGGCAAGATCAATGAGGTGAGTGTTAATCTCCAAGAACAAGTTCAAATTCATTACCAGAGACATTCCTATGCTAAATTCGTTTGATCTAAGTTGAGGCTTGTGAGAGGTGCAATAACTAGTGCACGTCTAGATTAAGAATTTTGTGAGCACTTCTATCGGGCAAAACATCATATATGTTGAAAATGCAGTAGATGCATGGATTGAGTTGAAGGAATGATTCACTCCAAGTGATTTGGTCAGAATCTCTGAATTATAACATGAAAAGCAAGGTGCTTTTGGAAATAATAATGAATTTGAAGTTGTGGTGAATGATGTTGAAGGGAGGGTGTGGTGAATGAGAATATAAGGAGGGACAAGCACGTGACCCTTATTATGTAAATTCATGTTCTGTCTAAATGTTTGGGGATAATTATTTTTGAAGTGTGGATTATCATTCATATTGTCATATTTGTCCTCAACATGTTAGCACCGAATTTCTTTTAATACACGACAACTATAACACCAATACCTAAGAAAATAAATCAAGAAAATATTATTACCATTACCATTAACACTACTGTTATTATTACTGTCATTATCATTATTATTTTATTAACATTATTAATATTATTATTACTATTATTACTATTATTTACTATTGAGCATAATGGTCAGCTCTGTCGCCACTCTCGACATTTTCTTTAATTTCTGTCATTTATTTTATTGAGTATAATGGTCGGCTCTGCCGCCTTATTCGCAACAGTTTTCTTTATTTAATTTCGGTTATTTATATTACTGAATATAATGGCCGGTCTTGCTGCCTTACTCTCTGCATTATATTTTCTTTATTTCATTTCTGTCACCTATATTATAAAGGTCGGCCCTGTCGCCTTATTTAATAATCTTTTCTCTTATCTATACCGTTGAGTATAATGGTCGACTCTGCCACCTCGCTTTTCTATATGAGAATTTATTAAAATTTAAATTTCTATTATTATTATTATAACACATTAGTTACTCTTCAACTAGATGTTAATTAAGCCAAGATATAACTGATATATCTTCTAAATAAAGATAAAAATATCATACAACGTCTAAAAAATAGGTTAAACCTAACAACTTAAGGACAAATATTACGAGGCAGGAAAGACATAGATACCGAGGGGTCAAAAGTAATAAAGAGAACTAAAACATACATGTTGCATCATGAAAAAGATTCTTGTGAAAAGTAGAGCATACATCAGGGTACGCTGGAGAACATTCACGTTCGATCCCAAGGTAAGATCTTGGAAGTATGATTAAGGTGAGGCATCCAATGGCTTGGATTCGTGTCTGATGCTGGATGGTCTGTGGCAAGCCTTAATGTACTTCGACTAAAGGCAGAGTGTAACTATGATCGTGTAGAGCCAAGTCCCATTATTATGAGAATGAGATGAGATGGATCCATATTTATGTGTAGAACCTGTGAGTCCTTGGTACCCAGTGATGTGATATGATGTGTGGATGACTTGGTGGGCTTCGATCGCTCTAATGTGGAAACATTGTGCCTAGGAGCAGCCTGAGTAGGACGGGTTCCAGTGAATGAGATAATGATGATGATGATGATGATGATGATGATGACGATGATGATGAATTGGTTTATTGGGCCCACATGCATCATGAGACTTAAACTTCAGATAATTAATAATGAACCTAACTCATGCATTCCATGACAACATTATTGATTACTATAGGCTATAAATGTGTTGTTTGAATTATTTATATTATGTTATCTATTAACTAGGTATGCCTGCACCGGGAACCCTCGGGGTCTAGAGTATATGCTCACCCATTTCTACTTAATAATAACAGAAGAGCCAGGAAACCAAGAACCGGAGTACGAGGAACAATAATAAGCTGGACCAAGTGGAAGCACTCAACAAGAGTAGGATGTCTATAGTTATATATATAGTTAATTAAATAACAAGACCAAGGATGATTGTACATATTTAAGGGTGCCTGCATGCCCATTCTGTTGAGAGTACAATTACTTACAGTTTATTAATGACTATGTAAATTAATACTTGCTTTCACTGATTCGCCATTGTTTTACTTGTACAAAAAATTCTCACTTTTTCTTGAAACTTGTGACCTCTTAGTTAAGTAAGATGACCCAGCAGAAGGGTTTGTCCTAGTTAACCGAGGGTGTTACAGGTGCAACATCCTAAATTTTAGAGAAATAAATTTATTAGATGATGATAATTAATTATTTATGGTCTAAAATACATGGGAAAATTAATTAGACACTGATCATGGTTTGTCGGTACATTAAAATTTACTAAAATAGAATAATTCAACAGATGGTGTAGGACCCACTAAGTCAAATTGGATATTTGATAGGTCTAGAATATTTAGGAAATTATTATGGTTATGGTGGTATGGTTAAAATAATTTTTGGTGTTGAGGAAATATATATATGGACACTACGTATGTTAATAAACGGCGAAAATATGAGCCAAATGGAATTAAAAAGAAAATGCAAATTCCCATTTTCCCTCTCCATTTCACCGTAGCACTTTTCCCAGTCTCATTTACTCTCTTTTGCCCATTGGATAAAGGGAATTTTTAACCATTAATAAAAGCAAGATGATGCACCCATTGAACCATTGGACAAAGACCAATTTTGACAATTTCTCTCTCCTTTCTCCCTCAATTCATGACAATGCTTCTTCTCCCTCCCTATTCTAAATTTTATTTTTCTTCTTCTTCATTCCTTTTGTCCCCAAAACATGACCATCTCCTCTTGTTCCATTTTCTTGCAAAATCAAAACTTAAGCTTGGTTTTATGAAGCTCTAATAGAAGATTGAAGCAAAGCTTGACTCATCTCCCCCTCTCTCTATTCAATTTCGTGTTTGTCATTGTGCTCAGAGAAAAGATAAGGTTTCATTATACCCATGGCTTTTGTTAATGGTTTTGGGGTTGTTGAAGTATTATAATGGAAGATTAAGTGTAGTTTTGATGAATGAAGGTATGTGGAACCCAAACCCTAGGGTAGATGACCATTGAGAATTTTGTAATTGTTGATGATGACATGAGTATGATGTTGTTGTCTTGGAAATGCCTAAGTGATGTAAAGAACTGATTGAAAATGATGTTTGACAATTTTTGATAAAAATCCTAACATGTGGAAATTGGGGCTTTTGGAAAAATTTGGGGTTTATTGTCTTAAGAATGATTTTGGATAAGGAAATGAATTTTTGGGATGGTTGGCACTAATTA
The DNA here is from genome assembly GCA_037962975.1 of Clitoria ternatea. Lineage (NCBI taxonomy): Eukaryota > Viridiplantae > Streptophyta > Magnoliopsida > Fabales > Fabaceae > Clitoria > Clitoria ternatea. Next base: position 120,703,560 of record CM075670.1, read on the forward strand.
TTGATGTTGGGAGTTTGAGAAATTAAGAGAATGTGGAAGGCACTAAGTTGGTGAAGTTAGTAGAAGTGGTATTTAGTGTGTTGGTGACTTAGACGTTGTTTTGTAGTCATTTAATTTTAAGGAATATGGATTAATGGGAAGGAATTCCTGAAACCTAACAAAATAAGAAAATTAATGTTTATAACATGTTTAAGACATGTTAAGTGTTTCAGATATAATAGTGAATATTTAGAATTCAAAATTAATGCCTTGATAGACCAATTGATTAAGATTTGTATGTATGTTAATGTAGGATCTATTCTGAACTACTAGGCGGAACCGTCGAGTCGCTCGAATTACTTCTCTTTAGGTAGGAGAGAAGTTTATATTCTAAATGCATGAGTAGAGTATTTGTTGATTGTTGTATGTGATATTACACATGTTTTCCTTTTCCTTGATGTATTGATGATTTGTGATGTGGGATATAGTGATGTTAGTGTGCTTAGAAAATAAGTGACATACATTTGGAATAGTGGTGATATGCTTTGTGGTGATTGATAATTGTTATGAGAATTTAGGGCAAATGTTGTGCATTGTGTTGTTAGAGAATATGTGCATATTCACCACAAATGTAGAATGAAGCATGTTGATAATGAATGAAAATGGATATTGTTGTTGGCCATACCCTTGAAAATTGATGAAAGATTGATGAATATTGTTGTTGATGATTGTTGATGCCATTGTGGTTGATGCAAGTATAAACTTGTATTTATGAGTTAAATTTGTGTTGATGGAAAATGTTGTGAATGTCATACTAAAATTTGAAACAATGGCACTAATCAATGAAATTAAAATCCACTAACACTTGAGTGGTGATGTGATGATGGTAATGGTTGATGAGTGGCATGGTAGGATGCATAACGTGAGATTTCATATGATTGGCATTTGCATTGCATCCATGGCATATTGCATAGTTACCGGTTAGGGATGTTAGGGGTTCCTCCGGTTGGCCTAATGTTAGGGCAGCTCTATGCACAAGCGTTGTTAATTACCCTAATGACTTAGTGGTAGAGTCATAAAGTTGCCCATGCGTAGCTACGGGAAGCTGCATGTGGTTGACTCGGTAGGAGTGGCTCTTTAAGAAGCAGGTGTCTCTGGTGGTTTTTTGGATCACAGCTGCCATGGCATGGTTCATGGTTGGCCCGCAACACCATTATGTTGTTATGTTGTTTACCATGGTCATGGTGAAAATGACCGGTGTTGCAAGATGGGCGATGCGGTTTGGTACCAGTAAAATATGATGTTATGCATGCAAACGATAGGGGCATGGTTATATACCTATGCTTGAACCCACATTGATGTTTTATATTCCCACAGTCAGATCCGTAAGTGTTTTTGATGAATAAAAATGAGTAAGGGAGGCTTGTGCAATAGTGGCCCCAAGAGGGTTAGTTCTGTTAGGATTGTTTCCTAAAGAATGAAGGGTGTCTAACTTAGCCTAACCGGCCAAATCAAAACCCTTAATGTAACATCCTAAATTTTAAGGGGAAAAAAAATTTTCGCGAATTAATTGGGAGATAACCTGGATCCATAATAAAAATACTCCCATATATGAAGATATGAGAGCTGGTCCCATAGCCAAGAAGAAAGAGAAAAGAAAGCAAGGGAAATAAAGACCATTCACACGAAACACAGACAGCGCCTAAGCGGACCACCACACAGCATACACTTGCTCAAGCGAAGCACGAATCTGCCTGGGCGAGACGCCCAACTCGCCTGAGCGATACCGCGACAACGCCTTCCAACGACCCACATTCGCTGGGGCGAATCCTCCATTCGCTGAAGCGAGGAGTCTCACTCGGCTAATTCCTCACTCGGCATCGAAACATCCATACACTCAGTAAACGACTAAGTCCACTCGGGATTCACTCCTAAGGCAACTCGGTATGAGGGGTTCCAACACTCGGGAATCGACTCCCACGCCTTCCTTCTATAACATAGTCTCGTATATTTATCTACCAAGGTACATACTAGATTCGCCCGGTAAGTAGGGGACTTTCCACTCTGATTCTATAAACTCTCCCTTGGAATATTTCCCGCTCGGAACTTATACGCGTTTTCACTCGGAATCAGTTAAGCCTATGCGCTCGAGATCCCTTCCACTAAGTTACTCACCAGGATGTCATTGGAGGAAACTTCCCTAAGAATCCGTCTAAGTGTTTCTCTCTCGGGAACTCATGTGAATGAATCTCACTCGAATTTCATACCTACATTTACTCAGAAATCCTCAGGCCTATATTCATTCGGGGAAATAGCAGCTAACTCACTCGGCATACCACAATTTGATCACTCGGATTATAATTATCCTATGCTTAGAGTACATTCCATTCCAAACCACTCCATTAACTCCTCCTTCAGACGGGGGATCACTTAGGATCTTTTCACTCGGGAGTACAAGCTCTTCCTCACTCGGCTTAGATATAATCTTTCACTCGGAACCACTCAGCTTCATAACCACCCACAATCACACTAACCTCCTACGCTCATAAGACATACTCATGCATCCACATTCACCTCTCGGACATCACTTACAGTATAGAAGGACACACAACATATATATAAATGAAAGCATTCAAATAATTACAAGAGTTTCATCATGACTTCTGTTACCCGAAGCTGTTCAAGTTCTAACGTAAAGACTAAAACCAAAACATGAGCCGGCCAAGGCTTAACAGGACCTTACACACGGTATATACATATACACATATATTCAAAAGCACTCGGCTGTTTTGTTCTACACTCAGCTCCTCCTTCATCCTTCATTCCGAGAGATGTTCACTGAAAATGTAGCCACTGCAGGGGTGAGCTTTTACAGGTAAAATGACAATCAAGGACTCGGTATCAGTGTCAATACGCACACTCACTTTCATTCAATCGTTTTTAAGTCAATTAAGGTTAGGGAAGCAGAATATTATCTATGGCACACTTACAACACATACAAATGTCCACACACTCGGAAATCATTCATAACACTCAACACATGCTATGCGTACTGTTCTAATCAACCCCATATCTACATGCATGCCTGCGGATCCGACTCGAGTGATGACTTTTAGTTACAGTTTCCCTTCTACTGGCCCCTCGTCCCTCAACTCTTCCCGTGTGGTACCGGCCTCCCATAGGCGTCTCGAGACTCCTCTCTAGCTCCTACGGCTACCACGAGCTCTCTCGGGATCTAGCCAGGGTCTGTAGCTGGAAGTCATTCCCTCGGGCTCATGACCTTCCACGGGTCACCCCACTCTTACACATGCAGCTAATGCATTTTCCAGTAAGCACCATCACACAACCGATACCTCCGTCGTAACCATAAGTAGAACAGATTCAACACAACCTTTATATTGCTTTATCAGTTATACCAATATGCACAACAATCGGGCAATCAAGTAATAGCATTTGACAAATCAACTAACGGGCACACATTCATATTTCACAGTGTTAACAAAGATGGAGCCATGCATTTCATACGTCATTATCAAAGGCTAACAGTCCACATTGCCACCATCTTGATTGCATGCAACTACTATATAACCACTGTAAAACACACCGAATCCAAAACCAACAATCATGCATAAGATCCGGTCGTCATAAACACATGCACACACTCAAGCAGTACATTCATCCGGTACCGTTCGTGGACCATGCATTTGACATGCAAGCGCCCCCTACCTTCGAAGGGAACCTCAAGAAGCTTTTCTGCTCTCGTCGTTGGATCCGACGCCCTTCTTCTGATTTGTTCAGCCTTCCTTCGCCCCGTCGTACTCTGTACTTGGTTCTGGAATGAAGCGTTGTTCTTCCTCTGCCTCAACGATCGTCCTTCACCAGTTGGAGGGCTCTGACCTTCTTCCCGCACTGTCGTCGTGAAGAATAAAAACAGGGGAAGCAAAAGAAGATGGAGACGAAGAAGAAAAGAGAGAATGAAGTAGTGGGAGAAGTTTTGCACACACGGTAATACAGGGTACGCACATATATACGCATGCGAAGGGAAGGAGTAGGATGGGAAAGCGTGAGTCGCAGTCTACTCACACCTTCCGCAATCACAAACAGCCACATTCCACCAACTAAGTCCAATCAGCTTGTCACTAACTCACAAGCTATATTGATTATGATTAACAATTAATTCTTTACTTTGCATTCAGGTTTTTATCGTTTAATTTTCATTCGGTATCTAACTTCGGAATTGGGATGTTACAGTTCTCCCCCACTCAAAAGAATTTTGTCCTCAAAATTCAGTCGGTAACTCACCTTAGTAAACAACTCGGGGTACTGCTGCCTCATGGTGTCTTCGCGTTCCCAGGTACGAGGGGTAGTCTTGCCTTGTTGCCACTCCACTTCGACCAGCTGTACGTTTTTTCTCCTCAAATGCTTCACCGATCGGTCCACGATTCTGATCGGTATAGTCACAGTGATCAGGTCTTCCTTGACTTCCACTTCATCATCAGGCATTGTGTGGCTGGGGTCATGTAGATACTTCCTTAGTTGAGACACATGAAACACGTCATGCAATCGAGATAAGTGAGTCGGTAGTGCTATACGATATGCCACGGAGCCGACTCGTTCCAACACCTCATAAGGTCCAATGTATCGAGGGCTTAACTTCCTGCTCTTCAAGGCTCGCCCGACCCCTTTACTCGGTGAAGTCCTTAAAAATACCTTGTCTCCGACTGAAAACTCTAATGGTTTGGTTCGCTCGTCGTAGTAGCTCTTTTGCCTGTCTTGAGATGCCTTCATCTTCTCTCTTATCACTCGGATCTGTTCCGAAGTTTGCTTAACAATCTCTGGTCCCAATAGCAGACTCTCACCCATTTCCGACCAGCAAAGTAGGGTTCGGCATCTTCGACCATTCAACGCTTCGTAGGGTGCCATTCCAATGCTGCTGTGATGGCTGTTATTGTATGTAAACTCAATCAAGGGAAGGTACTGCTCCCATTCTCCACCGTGCTCCAACATACACGCTTTTAACAAGTCCTTCAGGCTTTGAATCGTTCGCTCGGATTGTCCATCCGATTGGGGGTGGTAGGCAGAGCTAAGCCAAAGTTTAGTGCCCATTTCTTGATGCAGGCTGGTCCAAAACCGGGACGTGAACCTAGGATCCCTATCTGATACGATGGAAGTCGGTATTCCATGTAGTCAGACGATCTCTTGAATGTAGATCCGTGCTAACCTATGCATCGGGTACTTCATGTTCACAGGCAGGAAGTGTGCACTCTTCGTCAGTCGGTCAATAATGACCCAAATTGTATCATGGCCCGCTCGGTTTTTGTGCAATCCCATGACAAAGTCCATAGCAATTGAGTCCCATTTCCACACGGGAATCTCCAGGGGCTGCAATGCACCATATGGCTTCTGGTGCTCGACCTTCAACTTTTGACAGGTGATACACCGAGCAACGTATTCTGCCACATCCTTCTTTAGTCCGGGCCACCAGAACTGTGTTCTCAGGTCATGGTACATCTTCGTGGCTCCCGGGTGGATACTTAACAAGCTCTTGTGCGCCTCATCAAGCACCATTCTCCTCAATTCTCCTCCACCCGGCAAGTATATTCTGTTTCTTACTCGGAAAACCCCATTCGTTCCCTCGTCAAGGACAAATCCTTACCTTTGGTCTGAGTCTTCTTCATCTCGGTCAAGTAGGAATCCGACTGCTGCTGCTCGTACACGGATTTCAAGAAGTCATTAGTAATTCTCAGCGTGCCGATCGTCATTTTCTGAGAGGAGGGGGTGTCAACATGCAAGTTCATGTCTCGGAACTGTTCCAATAGTTCTACCTCCTTCACCATCATCACTGCCATATGAAGATATTTCCGAGTCAATGCATCGGCAACAACGTTTGCCTTGCCCGGGTGGTACTTTAACTCGAAATCATAATCCTTTAGAAATTCCATCCATCTCCTCTGCCTCATATTCAGCTCCTTCTGGTCGAACAAGTATTTGAGGCTCTTGTGATCACTGTATACTTCGAATCTGGACCCGAACAAATAATGTCTCCAAATTTTTAACGCGAACACCACAGCTGCCAACTCCAAATCGTGGGTCGGATAGTGCTGCTCGTGTGGTCTTAATTGCCGAGAGGCATACGCTATCACTCGATCCTTCTGCATTAGCACGCACCCTAATCCGAGTTCTGATGCATCACAATAAACCACGAAGCTCTCTTGCAAGTCAGGTAATGCCAGCACTGGTGCAGCCGTCAACTTGTTCTTCAGCTCTCGGAAACTTCCCTCACACTCGGGACTCCACACGAAGGGAATGTTTTTCCGAGTCAATTTAGTCAGTGGCAAAGCCAACTTAGAAAAACCCTCAATGAATCTTCTATAATAGCCTGCCAGGCCCATAAAGCTCCTTATCTCCGAGACTGACTTGGGTCTCTCCCATGTCATTATAGCTGTCACCTTCGAAGGGTCCACCGAGACACCTTGTTCGGAAATCACATGTCCGAGGAAGTGGATCTTATCCATCCAGAATTCGCACTTTGAAAGCTTCGCAAATAACTGCTTCTCCTTTAACACTTGGAGTACCGCTCGGAGGTGTCCTTCATGCTCCTCGGAAGTCTTAGAATAGACTAGGATGTCATCAATGAAAACAACTATGAATCGGTCTAAATATGGGTGGAATATGCTGTTCATGTAATTCATGAAGACAGCAGGGGCGTTCGTCACACCGAACGACATCACCACATACTCGTAGTGTCCATACCGAGTCCTAAAGGTAGTCTTTGGGATATCCAAGTCCTTCACTCGGATTTGGTGGTATCCCGATCGCAGGTCGATCTTTGAGAAGACTGAGGCTCCACGCAGTTGGTCAATTAAGTCATCAATTCTGGGCAGCGGGTAACGATTCTTAATTGTGAGTTTGTTCAGCTGTCGGTAGTCTATACAAAGTCTCATGCTGTCATCCTTCTTCTTAACAAGCAGCACAGGTGCGCCCCATGGTGATACACTCGGCCTAATGAATTGCTTTCCGAGTAACTCATCTACTTGCTTCTTCAACTCGGTTAATTCAGTTGGGGACATTCTATAAGGTGCACTGGAGACTGGCTCGGCCCTAGGGATCAAGTCTATAGAGAATTCGACTTCTCTATTGGGAGGGACACTCGGTACATCTTCAGGGAACACTTCTGGAAATTCACAGACAATCGGGATTTTGTTCACTCGGGTTTTACTCTCACCCTTGGTTAGACAAAGCATCATGAATAGTTGAGGTATACCTTGTGCTGCGCAGTCCTCATGGTGCTGTCTCGGGAAGATTATCCTTCGGTTCCTGCAATCCACTAACACTTCGTTGGCTGAAAGCCAATCTACTCCGAGCACGATATCAAGATCCTTCAAAGGTATGCACACTAAGTCGAAAGTGAAACTCCGATCGCACAACTCGAACGTCACCTTTTTGCACATTGATGAGGTCAGTACCTTAGGACCAGTCGGATTGGCTACTTCCAAAATCCGATCCATTTCCACAGTCGGTAATTTCAAACGTTTTACACAATCATCAGCTATGAAGGAGTGGGTGGCTCCAGAATCAAAAACTACACTAAGTGTGTACCTACCGAGTGACCACTTACATTGCACTAAGTCATTTGCTTGTACGACATCCTCTGCGTTGATTGCGTAGACTCTTCCAGCAGCTGGTTGATCGGTGTTTCTCCTCCGGTTATTTGGGGCAACAATCATATTCCCTCTAGCTCTGTTGTTGAGAGCTTTGTCCATCATTCCTATTGCTCTTCACCTGGAACCCTCCTTGACGCACACTAGCATTTGTTTGACGGAGCTGGGGGCAGTCAGGGCGAATGTGCCCCTTATTCCCGCAGTGAAAACACTTAACATCGGTAGCATTGCAACTTTGAGCAAAGTGGTCGCCACCACATTTAAAACACTTGCCATACCTGGGTCGCCCACTCATCTGTCTCCCTCGGTCACCGCGATCCTGATATCTAGTGAAGGGTTCATTTCTTCCTACATTTCCTGGCCTCTTGAAACGTGACTGCTGAGGCCTCAAATACTGGTTGGCTCTGCTGACAGGGCCCGCAAGCGCACGGGTTATGTCGCGTAATATAAAAGATTATCATTCTCCACAGGGACTGTGTTCAAAGTACCAGCATATTGAAATTTAATTATCCACACAATTGATTTTTAAGATTTTTATAAAATAAAGCACAAATTAAAGTTGCACAGAATACTAATAAATATAAAGATAAAATTTACTTGACACTTAAAAATCAGAGTTGAGAATATCTTGGGATTTCGGGGGATTAAGACTCTATTTTATGTTAATGAATTTTAACTTTTCATAAATAAGAATCGAATTAAGTTTTCCAAGGCGAATTTTCCAAAAGCTAATTAATATGTTCCTCTCGGAATCCTATTAATGTACCTAACCTATAGAAAGCGCTGCTTAATACTTAGAAAGGCCCATTATCGTTTTATGAAAATCCCTTTTATTTCCTCAAAAGAATTTTTGATTACTTTCATGGTTTTACCGAGGTCACAAAAAGCATTTCAAAAATCTTGGGTTTAGTTCAAAGCTTTCTGGTAAAAATAAATCTCTCGATTCTATTTATTATCTAAACTTACTAATATACCCGTAAGTATACAGTTTTATCATTTAGGTTCTTGTTAGGAATTACTAAAAGCATTAAGCATAATTGAACTAAATGGAAAACAGAAATTTATTTAATTCTAAGTCAAAATAATATTAACAATAAAATATTATCATACCTCCTTTATCCCAAGATAATTAATTTAGCTACTCATGAAATAGTTCAAATTCATATAAATAATGGAAAATAAAACATACAAGACATGGTAAAAATAAAAACTTATGGGTTTCTCCAAAAGCTCAGAATAATTTACCACTGTATTTCCTTGATGCAATATTTCTCCACCAATTAAAAATTTAAATACTCACTTTTACAGCCCTCACAACTCTTAAAATAAAAGAAAGAAAAGAAAATAAAAAGAAAGAGAAGAAAAACGAACAGAGAAAGAAAATAAGAGAAATAAAAAAGAAAGAAAAGAAAGAAAAGAAAGAAAAGAGTAACGAAAAACAAAGAGAAAGGAAGGAGGAATTGGAACGAAGCTGATGGTAATTGATGCAAGTGATGATTGATGCTGGATGCTTGCAACTTCTTCTCCTTTTATAGGCGATGGAAAGGGGGGATCCAGCTAAGAAACGCGTTGTAATTGTAAGTGGGAGGAAACTTTCGGTGCATGTGAGTTCCAGCTGTGCCAATTTGCATTATTTTAATATTTCCAATAATTCGGTGCTTGGATTTATTCAGCTGGGCAAATTCCGAGTGGAAAAGTGGGTCGGTTTTCATCTTTTCTACAAAATCCGAGTGAAAGGGTGCCTTCTGTGCTCAAAACCGAGTGAAAATGGTACTGTTCGTACATAAAACCGAGTGAAATCTTCACTCGATGTTGAGTTGAGGGGTCGGTATTTAAGAAAACCGGTCGGGTTTGCTTGAGCGAGAGTTTCTCGCTTAAGCATTTGTTGAAGGTAACCGTCTCGCTCAAGCGGATAAAGGTTCGCTTAAGCGAGAGGTTCTCTTTTTCACTGTTTCACTCGGAGAAACCTTGCTCGGATTTGCTTGTGTTGCTCGGAATTGACTGAAGAGGGAATCGGATCCGACTGAAACCATTCACTCGGCTTAGGTTCAAGGAGTTCATTCGGAACTGATTGAAGACTCACTCGGCTCAGATTCAATCGGTTCCCAATCATTTTCACTCGGCTGTCTCTGAATTTGAACCACTCGGTTAAAGCTTTGCTTTGGAATTCACTCAGATTTGCTTTGAAATGGCCTTCACTTTTACTCGGAATGGCCTTCACTTTTACTCAGGAACTTGCTCTTGAAGGGTTGGAATTTGACTGATTGAATTTCTTCTTATGTCCGAGCCTTGCTTTGCTCGGAAATGCATCTTTCTGACCCAACTCACTCGGATTTAATGCGAAACTTAAAATTCAGTCCGAGTGTGATTCACTACTGGTCGGATTTCACCTTGTCCGATTAAGACACCACTCGGAAATGCCTTGTTCTCCGGATAAAACCACTCGGATTCTCCTTAGTCAGCATTTATTCATTCAATAGCATTCCTTCTGCTCGGAATCAATTCACTCGGAATCAGCTTTTTGCCTAGAAAAGCACTTGTTCTTTGGTCAGACCTACTTCAGTCAGCATTCTTCACTCGGATTTACTTCAATCAGCAAATTCCCACTCGGATTCACTTCAATCAGCAATCCTTTCACTTGGAAAATACCTTTGGGTAGCATTTATTAAAGCTCAGTGCCTTTTTTCACTCGGAAATGTTGCATTCGGACAGCTTCCAATCGGATTTTCCTAAAACCTAGACTTATTCCTTTTTAGCATTGATCCTTTAGTCGAGTCAGCCATTTATCACTCGGAATGGCTTTGACAGGGAACATTTTACTCGGATTTTCCTCCAGCAGTGCAGTATTCCACTCGGATTTGGTCATTTCTGAGTTATCCCACTCGGATTTGGCCTATTTTGAGTTATCCCACTCGGATTTGGCCTATTTTGAGTTATCCCACTCGGATTTGGCCTATTTTGAGTCGAATTTCATTGCTCTGAGTCGGATTTCAGCTTTCTGAGTCAGATTTCAGCTTTAAAAAGAGAATTCTTTCCACTTTGGGCTTGTTCTTCTTGTTTCTTTATCATTTTATGGTCGTTTTTCTCTTGTTTTTGACCCTTTGTTACCTTAATTCTTGCAAAATAACATACCCAAGTAGAATAGAGTGGAAAGAAAGCAAAAATCGCAATAAATAAAGGAAATACAGTGGATAATGACTAAAATCCTAAGCAATTTAGACCTAATTTATTGTATTATAAAGCACTTATCAAAATACCCCAAACCAAAGCATTGCTTGTCCTCAAGCAATCACTATATTCACAAGATAAATACAGAAAACACTAAACTTAATAACTTAAGGAATCCAAAACAGAGAAACAGATTTATTCAAATGCCAGTTTTATTTTTCTTATGTGAATCAATTTTCAATGTCAAGACTTGAGATACTCTTCTCACAATTTTCACTCAAGTGTTTAAAGGTTTGTGTATCTCTCAAATCATCATAGTCAAAAAATATTACCATAAGCTTGTTAATAAACTAGAAACTCCACAGTTTAGATAGAAAATATGTCAAAATCTAAAGGTCTTTCAAAGGTTGTAACGTGGCCTTGGGTGTATTGTCAAGGTAGGAATTTCAAGAAAAATAGAATACAAAAGGGCTTTAACAGTCATGAATGATTCAAATTATCATCATAAATTTAACAGAGTAAATTTTTGAATTTTTATGGACTTTTTGGAATTCATTCAATATCATCCTTTTGATTTTCTTTTTCTTTTTCTTGCTTTTCTTTGCATCCAATACCATATTTTTCTTAAGTCCTTTTTTATTTCTTTGCTCCACTAAATTTCCAACTTTTTCACCATTAAGAGAATATCAGTCAATGAAAGGTTTCAAAGAAAAATTTTCGCTTTTAGGCTCAAAAGAGGCAACTAGGGGTCAAATTATACAAAATTCTGAGGCTTAAGAATAAGACCTAATTGTGCCTTTATCATTCTAAGACATATAATCAAAAACCATTTTGAATCGGTTGAAAAACAAGTTCTAGAATATTAATGACTATGAGATTCACTCAATTAAGAAAATATGGGTTTTGAAAATTTATTTGATAAATAACCCATTTTGGCTCAAGTCTAATCATGGAAAGTCTTTTCAAAGAAAATTTTAATCACATAAGGTTCATTTAAGCATTTATTTGGCATTTAAACAATCAAATTTTGAAAATTTTACTCAAAATTTTGGGATCCTTAGATACTTTAGCCTTGTGTTTAAAGTGAATTTATCATGCAATCATGGTAAATTACAAGATTACAAACAAAATAAGGAAAACACACATGCATAAAAAAAAATATAATCATCACACAACAAAACAAAACAGTTAAGTTTTCTTACCTACCACCCCAAACCAGAATTTGACATTGTCCTCAATGTTAAAATGGATGATAAAAGGATAAGAAAACTTACCTGTAATAACCCCAAACCAGCATCTGACATAGTTGGTTTTTTTTTATAGAATAAAAGCTTAAAATAAAACAACAATTTTTGATAGGGTTACCTCCCTATCAGTGTTAAGTTTTAAGTCTTCAGCCAGACTTCTCACCGTTTGGATTTACTCATCAGGAGCATCAAACAAGTCCAAGTCACTTGCTTGTTGTATTGGTTGACCTGTCAGATAGTGCTTTACTCTCTGTCCATTTACCCTAAATGTACCAGATTTCTCGCTCCATAGTTCGACAGCTCCAAAGGGAAAGACTTTTGTCACCTTGAATGGTCCCGACCATCGGGATCTCAGTTTACCTGGAAAAAGCTTCAGTCTGGAATTAAATAGTAAAACCATATCACCTGGATTAAATGTTCTCCGTTGGATGTGACGATCATGCCATTGTTTGGTTTTTTCTTTATAAATTCTGGCATTTTCGTATGCATCTAGACGGAGTTCTTCAAGCTCATTTAATTCCAACAATCTTTGTTCACCTGCAGCCTTATGATCAAAGTTAAAAGTTTTAACAGCCCAAAAAGATTTATATTCTAGCTCAACAGGTAAATGACAGGGCTTCCCATATACTAGCTTAAAAGGTGTGGTTCCAATGGGAGTTTTGTATGCGGTTCGATACGCCCATAAGGAATCATCTAACTTAATAGACCAATCCTTACGTGGTATTCACCACTTTTTGAAGAATATTTTTAATTTCCCGATTGGATACCTCAACTTGTCCACTAGTTTGTGGGTGATAAGGTGTAGCAACCTTATGCCTAACTCCATATTTCTTTAGAAGGGTCTGAAAAGTTTTCTCAATAAAATGAGACCCTCCATCACTTATAACACATTTTGGGACCCCAAACCTTGGAAATATTATTTTCTTGAAAAGTTTAATAACAGTTTTAGCATCAGAATGGGGTGAAGCAATGGCTTCCACCCATTTTGACACATAGTCAACCGCCACTAATATGAACTGATTTCCAAAAGAGGAAGGAAAAGGTCCCATAAAATCAACACCCCATACATCAAACAATTCAACTTCTAAAATGGTATTCAATGGCATTTCTTGTCTCTTACCAATGTTACCTGTTTTTGGCAAGCATCACAAGTTAGAACATACTTACGTACATCCTTAAAAATATTTGGCCAATAGAACCCAGCTTGCAATATTTTAGCAGCTGTCTTAGAGGTGCTCATGTGCCCTCCACAGGAAAGAGAATGGCAATGATCCAAGATAACATGGACATCATCTTGTGAAACACATCTCCGGATCATACCATCTACACATTGCTTGAAAATGAGTGGTTCATCCCAATAATAATGCTTGACATCTGCATAAAACTTTTTCCTTTGCTGAAAGCTAAGATCAGGAGGTAAGATACCACATGCAAGAAAATTTACAAAATCAGCATACCAAGGAACACGTTGGATACTAAGATTCAAGAGTTGTTCATCTGGAAAAGATTCATTGATGGGAATATTATCTGTTTCTTCTTTTTCAGATGTCAACCTAGATAGGTGGTCAGCGACTAAGTTCTCAGTACCCTTCTTGTCCTTAATTTCCAAGTCAAATTCTTGCAATATTAGAATCCACCTAATTAATCTAGGCTTTGCTTCCTTTTTATTCAATAGATACTTAATGGCAGAGTGGTCAGTGTAAACAGTAACATGTGAACCTACAAAATAAGACCTAAATTTATCAAAAGCAAAGATAATAGCTAACAGTTCTTTTTCAGTTGTGGCATAATTTACCTGAGCATCATCTAGCGTCTGGCTGGCATAATGAATTACATGGAGCTTTTTATCCTTTCTTTGCCCCAACACAGCCCCCACTGCGTAATCACTCGCATCGCACATCAGCTCAAATGGGAGTTTCCAATCAGGTGGTTGTACGATGGGGCAGAGATTAGAGCTTGCTTAATCCTGCAAAAAGCTTCCATACAAGATGAATCAAAATTGAAAGGCACATCCTTACCTAGAAGAGTTGTAAGAGGCTTTGTGATCTTGGAGAAATCTTTAATGAACCTGCGGTAAAACCCTGCATGTCCAAGAAAACTCTGAATACCTTTCACATTTGTGGGTGGAGGTAATTTTTCAATCACTTCTACTTTAGCCTTATCAACTTCTATACCTCTTTCAGACACCAGGTGTCCAAGAACTATGCCTTCTCTTACCATAAAATGGCATTTTTCCCAATTTAGAACCAAATTGGTTTCTTCACAACGCTGCAAGACTTGGCACAAATTTGTTAAACAATTATCAAAATCTAAACCATGCACTGAAAAATCATCCATAAAGACTTCCATCACATCTTCAATTAGATCAGAAAAAATTGCTTGCATACACCTTTGAAAAGTCGCGGGTGCATTACATAAACCAAAAGGCATACGTCTGTAAGCATAAGTCCCATAAGGGCAAGTGAAGGTAGTCTTTTCTTGATCAGATGGATGAATGGGAATTTGATGAAAACCTGAATAACCATCCAAATAGCAAAAATAAGAGTATTTCGCAAGTCTTTCAAGCAGCTGATCAATAAAAGGGAGGGGAAAATGATCTTTTTTCGTGGCGCTATTTAACTTCCTATAATCAATGCACATGCGCCAACCAGAGACAATCCTAGTAGGAATCAAGTTATGTTTATCATTTTCAATCACAGTTATTCCCCCTTTTTTAGGCACCACATGGACTGGACTTACCCATTTACTACTATCAACAGGATATATGACTCCAACATCAAGCAATTTCAAAATTTCCTTTTTAACCACTTCTTGCATTTTAGGATTTAATCTCCTAAGTGGTTCTACTGTGGGCCTACTTTCATCTTCTATAGTAATCCTGTGCATACAAAGAGAAGGGCTAATCCCTTTGATATCATCCATTGTATAACCTATTACCTTTCTTTACAACCTAAGTTGTTTCAAAAGTTTTTCAGTTTCAGATGGATTCAATTCAGCATTAATAATCACAGGATATATGGAATTAGGGCCAAGAAACTCATACCTTAAAGAAGCTGGTAAAGGTTTTAATTCCACATTGGGGCTTACCACTTTGTCACACATGACCTCAGTGTCATGTGGGGCCTCAGAGCAATCAGATGTTTCTGTCAGCTCAATCATGAAAATAGTTTCAAGTGGGTCATTAGGAAGGGTTACTTCCTTTACCACTTGTTCGACAAAATCCACAGTACAGCAAACATCATTATAAGGTTTTTCTAAAACATTTTTCAAGTTGAAGTCAACCTTTTGGTCTCCAACAGTTAGAGACAACTTACCATTCTTGACATCGATCATAACACCTGCAGTTGCTAAAAATGGTCCGCCTAAAATAATAGGAATCAAAGAATCTTCGTCCATTTCAAGCACAACAAAGTCAGCAGGTATAAAAAATTTTCCTATCTTAATAGGAACATCCTCTAAAATTCCTACAGGATATTTTACAGATCTATCGGCCAATTGTAAAGACATCCGAGTAGGTTTTAGTTCACCCAATCCTAATTTTTCAGCAGCAGATAATGGCATTAAACTCACACTCGCTCCTAAATCACACAATGCTTTATCTATATTCATGTCACCAATCATGCAAGGAATAGAGAAACTACCTGGATCTTGGAGCTTGGGTGGAAGTTTCTTTTGAATTAGAGCACTGCACTCTTCAGTAAGTGCAACTGTACCATCTTCCTCCAGTCTTCTTTTGTTGGACAGAATGTCTTTCAGGAACTTTGCATATGTGGGCATTTGCTGCAAAGCATCTGTAAAAGGAATATTAATATACAATTTCTTTAAAACATCAAGGAACTTACCAAATTGTTTGTCCAACTTTGCTTTGGCTAAGCGCTGAGGAAATGGAATGGGAGGTTGATATGGCTTAACCTCCTTCTTCTTTTCTTGTGGTTTCTCTTCTTCAATTACTGGATGAGATGAAGATTCATCGACTTTCTTTTCCTCCTTTGCTGTCTTGTCAACTGGCCCATCGTATTGAGTACCACTCCTAAGAGTGACAGCCATGGTTTGGTTGGATGGTCCAGCCTCTGGTTTTCCAGGAAATGTTCCTGGTGCTCTTTGAGAATAGGAGGCTTATTGGGCAATTTGATTTTCCAGTATTTTGTTGTGAGTGGCAAGAGAGTCCACTTTTAAAGCCAAGTTTTTTATTGCATCAGAGAATTCATCATTTTGTTTAAGTTGAGTAGCTACAAATGTCTCCATCAAGGATTCTAGCTTTGATTTTTGTGGAATATAGGTTCCTTGTTGAGGTTTGTAGTTACTTTGGAATTGAGGTGGTCTATTTTGGAAGCCAGGTGGACCTTGTGGAGGTCTGTAGTTACCTTGATAATTTCCACCATAGTTTCCAATAGCATCTACCTGATGCATTTCTTGTTCTTGATTAGGAGTCATTGCTAAATGGCAATTTGTAGCTCCATGTCCTGAAACACCACAAACTTCACAAACAATGTTAGTAGCACCTGTTGACCCTATTTTATCAAGTTTTAATGTTAATGCTTCAACTTTGGCAGAAAGTAAGGAAAGAGCATCAACAGAGTACTTACCTGGTGTTTTAGAAGGTAATCCTCTCTCAGAGTTCCACTGGTGAGTGTTTTGAGCTATTTCCTCAATCAGGTGCTCAGCTTCATCAACATTTTTACTCATGAAGGCTCCTCCAGCTGCAGCATCTAAAGAGATCTTTTGTGTGGAAGTTAGTCCATTATAGAAAATATGGATTGTCAACCACCTTTCTATCCCATGGTGAGGACATTCTCTTAGCAACTCCTGTATCTTTCCCAGGCTTCATACAAGGATTCATCATCTTTTTGTGAAAAATTGATGATTTGTTTTCTCAGCACATCAGTCTTGTTCCTTGGGTACCATTTATTGATAAAAGCACTGGACAATTGTTCCCAAGTTGTGATGGATCCTTCAGGAAGAGAGTATAACCACGCTTTTGCTTTATCTCTTAAGGAGAAAGGGAAAAGTCTTAAGCGAATGGCATCATTGGTAGCTCCGTTCATCTTCAGGGTGTCACAGTATTCAAGAAAGATTTGAAGGTGAAGATTTGGATCTTCGAAGGGTAATCCTCCGAATTGGTTCTGTTGAACCATTGAGAGTAGTGAAGGCTTCAATTCAAAATTGTTAGCCTCCACTATGGGTCTAAGGATGCTAGATCCTCTCCCATTAGTGCTTGGAGCGGCAAAATCTCTTAAGGGTCTGTGTTGGTCTGCCATTTGTTTTTCTTTTTGTTCTTTTTGTTGGTTTTGTTGTTTTCTCAAAGCTCTAAGGGTACGTTCTATCTCAGGGTCAAATCCTAAGTTTAGATCGACACTACGGCTTCGTCGCATAAATAGAAAATAAATGACAAATAAAACAAACAATTACAAAAATAAAACAACAGATTCACAGAATATAGAAGAAAATACAAAATTACAAAGAAAATAAAAATAAAAATAAAAATAACAATAAAAATATTAACAAGTATGATCTAATTGAATTTCAATATTGTCGATATTTGAGGGACAACAGTCCCCGGCAACGGCGCCAAAAACTTGACAGGGCCCGCAAGCGCACGGGTTATGTCGCGTAATATAAAAGATTATCGTTCTCCACAGGGACTGTGTTCAAAGTACCAGCATATTGAAATTTAATTATCCACACAATTGATTTTTAAGATTTTTATAAAATAAAGCACAAATTAAAGTTGCACAGAATACTAATAAATATAAAGATAAAATTTACTTGACACTTAAAAATCAGAGTTGAGAATATCTTGGGATTTCGGGGGATTAAGACTCTATTTTATGTTAATGAATTTTAACTTTTCATAAATAAGAATCGAATTAAGTTTTCCAAGGCGAATTTTCCAAAAGCTAATTAATATGTTCCTCTCGGAATCCTATTAATGTACCTAACCTATGGAAAGCGCTGCTTAATCCTTAGAAAGGCCCATTATCGTTTTATGAAAATCTCTTTTATTTCCTCAAAAGAATTTTTGATTACTTTCACGGTTTTACCGAGGTCACAAAAAGCATTTCAAAAATCTTGGGTTTAGTTCAAAGCTTTCTGGTAAAAATAAATCTCTCGATTCTATTTATTACCTAAACTTACTAATATACCCGTAAGTATACAGTTTTATCATTTAGGTTCTTGTTAGGAATTACTAAAAGCATTAAGCATAATTGAACTAAATGGAAAACAGAAATTTATTTAATTCTAAGTCAAAATAATATTAACAATAAAATATTATCATACCTCCTTTATCCCAAGATAATTAATTTAGCTACTCATGAAATAGTTCAAATTCATATAAATAATGGAAAAATAAAACATACAAGACATGGTAAAAATAAAAACTTATGGGTTTCTCCAAAAGCTCAGAATAATTTACCACTGTATTTCCTTGATGCAATATTTCTCCACCAATTACAAATTTAAATACTCACTTTTACAGCCCTCACAACTCTTAAAATAAAAGAAAGAAAATAAAATAAAAAGAAACAGAAGAAAAACGAACAGAGAAAGAAAATAAGAGAAATAAAAAAGAAAGAAAAGAAAGAAAAGAGAAACGAAAAACAAAGAGAAAGGAAGGAGGAATTGGAACGAAGCTGATGGTAATTGATGCAAGTGATGATTGATGCTGGATGCTTGCAACTTCTTCTCCTTTTATAGGCGATGGAAAGGGGGGATCCAGCTAAGAAACGCGTTGTAATTGCAAGTGGGAGGAAACTTTCGGTGCATGTGAGTTCCAGCTGTGCCAATTTGCATTATTTTAATATTTCCAATAATTCGGTGCTTGGATTTATTCAGCTGGGCAAATTCCGAGTGGAAAAGTGGGTCGGTTTTCATCTTTTCTGCAAAATCCGAGTGAAAGGGTGCCTTCTGTGCTCAAAACCAAGTGAAAATGGTACTGTCCGTATATAAAACCGAGTGAAATCTTCACTCGGTGTTGAGTTGAGGGGTCGGTATTTAAGAAAACCGGTCGGTTTCGCTTGAGCGAGAGTTTCTCGCTTAAGCGTTTATTGAAGGTAACCGTCTCGCTCAAGCGGATAAAGGTTCGCTTAAGCGAGAGGTTCTCTTTTCCACTGTTTCACTCGGAGAAACCTTGCTCGGATTTGCTTGTGTTGCTCAGAATTGACTGAAGAGGGAATCGGATCCGACTGAAACCATTCACTCGGCTCAGGTTCAAGGAGTTCATTCGGAACTGATTGAAGACTCACTCAGCTCAGATTCAATCGGTTCCCAATCATTTTCACTCGGCTGTCTCTGAATTTGAACCACTCGGTTAAAGCTTTGCTTTGGAATTCACTCGGATTTGCTTTGAAATATTTCAGTCGGCCTTCATGCTTTTTACTCGGAATGGCCTTCACTTTTACTCAGGAACTTGCTCTTGAAGGGTTGGAATTTGACTGATTGAATTTCTTCTTATGTCCGAGCCTTGCTTTGCTCGGAAATGCATCTTTCTGACCCAACTCACTCGGATTTAATGTGAAACTTAAAAGTCAGTCCGAGTATGATTCATTCCTGGTCGGATTTCACCTTGTCCGATTAAGACACCACTCGGAAATGCCTTGTTCTCCGGATGAAACCACTCGGATTCTCCTTAGTCAGCATTTATTCATTCAATGGCATTCCTTCTGCTCGGAATCAATTCACTCGGAATCAGCTTTTTGCCCAGAAAAGCACTTGTTCTTTGGTCAGACCTGCTTCAGTCAGCATTCTTCACTCGGATTTACTTCAATCAGCAAATTCCCACTCGGATTCACTTCAATCAGCAATCCTTTCATTCGGAAAATACCTTTGGGTAGCATTTATTAAAGCTCAGTGCCTTTTTTCACTCAGAATTGTTGCATTCGGACAGCTTCCAATCGGATTTTCCTAAAACCTAGACTTATTCCTTTTTAGCATTGATCCTTTACTCGAGTCAGCCATTTATCACTCGGAATGGCTTTGACAGGGAACATTTCACTCGGATTTTCCTCCAGCAGTGTAGTATTCCACTCAGATTTGGTCATTTCTGAGTTATCCCACTCGGATTTGGCCTATTTTGAGTTATCCCACTCGGATTTGGCCTATTTTGAGTTATCCTACTCGGATTTGGCCTATTTTGAGTCGGATTTCATTGCTCTGAGTCGGATTTCAGCTTTCTGAGTCGGATTTCAGCTTTAAAAAGAGAATTCTTTCCACTTTGGGCTTGTTCTTCTTGTTTCTTTATCATTTTATGGTCGTTTTTCTCTTGTTTTTGACCCTTTGTTACCTTAATTCTTGCAAAATAACATACCCAAGTAGAATAGAGTGGAAAGAAAGCAAAAATCACAATAAATAAAGGAAATACAGTGGATAATGACTAAAATCCTAAGCAATTTAGACCTAATTTATTGTATTATAAAGCACTTATCATCTGCTGCTCTGGCCCGAGTGGGCCTTGTCATCTTCCTCATATATTCTACATTTGTTCACTAATGCAGGAAAACTCTTGATCTCTTGATATCTGCAGGCCCTCTTAATATCCGATCTCAACCCATTTTCAAATTTAAGGCACTTGGAGCTCTCCGTCCCTGGTTGCTGGAAAGGTTGGTAGAATAGGCACAGTTCTTCGAACCTAGTCGTATACTCTTCCACAGTCATGGAGCCCTGCTTCAACTCCATAAACTCCAACTCCTTCCGACTCCTCACTGTGTCGGGGAAGTACTTCTCTAAGAAGCATGTCTTAAAATCGTTCCATGTCAGCTGAGCATCATCATCAGGGAATCGGTTTCTGGCTATCTTCCACCAGTTCTCCGCTTCATCCCGTAGCATATACACTGCACATTCCACCTTTTGGGCCTCGGTACAACGAAGACCCCTAAAAATCCTTTCCAGTTCCTGAGTCCATTTAAAAGCTGCCTCCGGGTTACGTCCTCCCTGAAACTCACTCGGCTTCGTCTTCAGGAAGCGGTCCAGCACGTGGCCATCCTCAGCTCGAGTCTGGCCTTGCCTCTCAAACACGTCTGCAAAGCGTTGGAATGTTGTGGCTATAGCTTCCATGCTTTGGCGATGCGTCATCCCTTATCTTGAAATTAACATTCAAGGATAAGTATACCGAGCCACTCATTACCATTCGGATTTCAGCCTAATGTTCAATGACTTAGCACATCATGCTATCTCTATATATTATACAATCAATCGGACCAGGAGGGAAACACCCTCCCATCCATAAGCCAATATCAATCAGGTTCAACCAATATCACAACAATAATGACCATTCGGTCAGAAAGCACGCAACCGCTTACACTCGGTAAGCATACCTTGGCCTTGGACCTTTCGGTCCGCTCTGATACCAAAATGTAACATCCTAAATTTTAAGGGGAAAAAAAAATTTCGCGAATTAATTGGGAGATAACCTGGATCCATAATAAAAATACTCCCATATATGAAGATATGAGAGCTGGTCCCATGGCCAAGAAGAAAGAGAAAAGAAAGCAAGGGAAATAAAGACCATTCACACGAAACACAGACAGCGCCTGAGCGGACCACCACACAGCGTACACTTGCTCAAGCGAAGCACGAATCCGCCTGGGCGAGACGCCCAACTCGCCCGAGCGATACCGCGACAACGCCTTCCAGCGACCCACATTCGTTGGGGCGAATCCTCCATTCGCTGAAGCGAGGAGTCTCACTCGGCTAATTCCTCACTCGGCATCGAAACATCCATACACTCGGTAAATGACTAAGTCCACTCGGGATTCACTCCTAAGGCAACTCGGTATGAGGGGTTCCAACACTCGGGAATCGACTCCCACGCCTTCCTTCTATAACATAGTCTCGTATATTTATCTACCAAGGTACATACTAGATTCGCCCGGTAAGTAGGGGACTTTCCACTCTGATTCTATAAACTCTCCCTTGGAATATTTCCCGCTCGGAACTTATACGCGTTTTCACTCAGAATCAGTTAAGCCTATGCGCTCGAGATCCCTTCCACTAAGTTACTCACCAGGATGTCATTGGAGGAAACTTCCCTAAGAATCCGTCTAAGTGTTTCTCTCTCGGGAACTCATGTGAATGAATCTCACTCGAATTTCATACCTACATTTACTCAGAAATCCTCAGGCCTATATTCATTCGGGGAAATAGCAGCTAACTCACTCGGCATACCACAATTTGATCACTCGGATTATAATTATCCTACGCTTAGAGTACATTCCATTCCAAACCACTCCATTAACTCCTCTTTCAGACGGGGGATCACTTAGGATCTTTTCACTCGGGAGTACAAGCTCTTCCTCACTTGGCTTACATATAATCTTTCACTCGGAACCACTCAGCTTCATAACCACCCACAATCACACTAACCTCCTACACTCATAAGACATACTCATGCATCCACATTCACCGCTCGGACATCACTTATAGTATAGAAGGACACACAACATATATATAAATGAAAGCATTCAAATAATTACAAGAGTTTCATCATGACTTCTGTTACCCGAAGCTGTTCAAGTTCTAACGTAAAGACTAAAACCAAAACATGAGCCGGCCAAGGCTTAACAGGACCTTACACACGATATATACATATACACATATATTCAAAAGCACTCGGCTGTTTTGTTCTACACTCAGCTCCTCCTTCATCCTTCATTCCGAGAGATGTTCACTGAAAATATAGCCACTGCAGGGGTGAGCTTTTACAGGTAAAATGACAATCAAGGACTCGGTATCAGTGTCAATACGCACACTCACTTTCATTCAATCGTTTTCAAGTCAATTAAGGTTAGGGAAGCAGAATATTATCTATGGCACACATACAACACATACAAATGTCCACACACTCGGAAATCATTCATAACACTCAACACATGCTATGCGTACTGTTCTAATCAACCCCATATCTACATGCATGCCTGCGGATCCGACTCGAGTGATGACTTTCAGTTACAGTTTCCCTTCTACTGGCCCCTCGTCCCTCAACTCTTCCCGTGTGGTACCGGCCTCCCATAGGCGTCTCGAGACTCCTCTCTAGCTCTTACGGCTACCACGAGCTCTCTCGGGATCTAGCCAGGGTCTGTAGCTGGAAGTCATTCCCTCGGGCTCATGACCTTCCACGGGTCACCCCACTCTTACACATGCAGCTAATGCATTTTCCAGTAAGCACCATCACACAACCGATACCTCCGTCGTAACCATAAGTAGAACAGATTCAACACAACCTTTATATTGCTTTATCAGTTATACCAATATGCACAACAATCGGGCAATCAAGTAATAGCATTTGACAAATTAACTAACGGGCACACATTCATATTTCACAGTGTTAACAAAGATGGAGCCATGCATTTCATACGTCATTATCAAAGGCTAACAGTCCACATTGCCACCATCTTGATTGCATGCAACTACTATATAACCACTGTAAAACACACTGAATCCAAAACCAACAATCATGCATAAGATCCGGTCATCATAAACACATGCACACACTCAAGCAGTACATTCATCCGGTACCGTTCGTGGACCATGCATTTGACATGCAAGCGCCCCCTACCTTCGGAGGGAACCTCAAGAAGCTTTTCTGCTCTCTTCGTTGGATCCGACGCCCTTCTTCTGATTCGTTCAGCCTTCCTTCGCCCCGTCGTACTCTGTACTTGGTTCTGGAATGAAGCGTTGTTCTTCCTCTGCCTCAACGATCGTCCTTCACCAGTTGGAGGGCTCTGGCCTTCTTCCCGCACTGTCGTCGTGAAGAATAAAAACAGGGGAAGCAAAAGAAGATGGAGACGAAGAAGAAAAGAGAGAATGAAGTAGTGGGAGAAGTTTTGCACACACGGTAATATAGGGTACGCACATATATACGCATGCGAAGGGAAGGAGTGGGATGGGAAAGCGTGAGTCGCAGTCTACTCACACCTTCCGCCAATCACAAACAGCCACATTCCACCAACTAAGTCCAATCAGCTTGTCACTAACTCACAAGCTATATTGATTATGATTAACAATTAATTCTTTATTTTGCATTCAGGTTTTTATCGTTTAATTTTCATTCGGTATCTAACTTCGGAATTGGGATGTTACACTTAACGTCTCCTATGTTTGACCGTTCATATACCTTGAGATGTTCGATGGTGGTACGGTCAGTCTCTAGTGACTCGTTTCGGTGTTTTAGAGACTTTTCTTGAAAAGGCCAAAGCCCGGTTTGGACTCTATCACCCTCGTCTTTCCACAAATTGGTTTCTTTAAAAATCATTTTAAAACTCAACCAGTATACTTTCAGTGTTTTGGACCCAAGTTTTGCATACGATCTTAGAATTGAACTATTTTGGTCTCTTTTGAAAAGATCTCCAACCTCTGTTTATAGCCTCGAACTTCGATTCTCACTCTATCAACCCCAAAATCGAAGATTTAGTGTATTCGCCTAAAAAATCCATTGTTAGAACATTTTATTCTGCGCATGGTTTAGAAAAATTTCATAATTCTCTCATAAAATCTTCGATTCGTGCAAACTTGATATCAAAATCTCTGTAACAAAATTATCTACATTTTTTATAAAGACTTTTAAGGCTAATTCTCCCTAGATTGGTACAGTTTAATGAATCTTTGTGACCCTTTGGCTGTTTCATTTTAATGTTGGCTGTCTGTAGAAGAATTCATATATCTTCCTCGTCTGGTGCTTAAATCGATTTGTTCTTTTTGCTATGAATCTGTATTAAAGAGATCTATAATTATTATGAAAGGCATGAAACCTAATTCTCAAAAGAGAATTAATGGTGAATTTATTTCTAAGCCCTTAACTGATTCTGGAGCTTCTGGAGTATCCTATCATAAATCGGGTATATCTCGGGCTACCAATCTCATATCCTCACGTAATGATGTATCGATTTAAAGAGAAAAAGGAGATATACAACTTTTGTGTTGGGAGTTTTCCCTAATTCTGCCTCCACGAATTAATCCATATTTATTTTAACGTCCTTATTTTTTCAGTTCATAAAAATCCTGCTTTTAGTTTCTTGCCCGACAAGTTAATTTCCCAGCCACCCATTTTTTCAACCACCTCATCACCTTTTGCCACTCCCTGGATAGGTGTCGCCACCCTGCCCCTTCACTCAGCTGGCCACCTCCCCCCTTAACCAATAAGATTTCATGTATAATTATTCACCATCATTACTTCTAACTACCATCACTTCATCGTAATGACTCATCATATCTCTATTTCTATTCATCCTCTCCATGGCAGCACAACTCTATCTTTCTCCTCTCCATTTTCTTCTTCTCCTAGACATAACTCTAGCCACCACAACATCCACCCTACACCACCTTCACGGCCACACCACCACCCATCACTCTAACCATTTAAAATTTTTTACTCCTTCTCCCTTTCTTTTATCACGGTTGTGAACACCTCTTTCGGTCCGACCCAAATGGAAATAATTCTGAGAGGACTGGACTTCATTTCCGAATGATCTGCTGAGAAGAATGACTCAGAATGATGATTTCCGAGTGAAAAATGGTTATTTCTGAGTGAAGAAGGCTATTTCCGAGTGAAAATGCCTTTTACTGAGTGAGATATCCGAGTCAGCTATTACTGGGTGAAATTCCGACTGGGATGTCTCCGACTGACAGTTTCTGAGTGGACTGCTTCCGAGAGGGTAACTTCTGAACAAAGCAAAGACTTCCTTATGTCCGAATGATCATTTCCGAATGACAAGTCTCCGAGTGAGACATTGCCGAGTGAATTGTCTCCGGGTGTTTCTGAGTGAAGGATTCCCGATTGAAACCACTGAATGAAAAAGGGACTGCCTTTGAATGAATACTTACCGATTGGATACATTCCCGACTGAAGCCAGTCTGAATGAAAATTAAGCCCGAATGAAGACTTCAAGGAAAGCACATCCGAGTGAAAACAAGGCCGACTTCGATTGAATCCGAAAGGAAGATTGTCAATCCAAATTCTGATTACTCCTGAATGAACACAAATCCAAGCGAATGCATATGAAGGGCTGATTGTCGACTGAAACCTTTCTGATTGAAAACAAATCTGACTCAGAATGATGAAATCCGAGTAGAATGACTCAGAAATGATCAAATCCGAGCAGAATAGAGTGTTGCCGAGTAGAATACTTCACTGTTGGAAGAGAATCCGAGTGGAAGCTTCCCTATCAAAGCCATTCCGAGTGACAAATGGCTGACCTTGAAGAAATATGTCCATGTTAGAGATGAATCCGAGTGGAAGCTGTCCGACTGCAAACCAATCCGAGTAAAAATAAGGACGACTAGCAGATATCCGAGTGGATTAATGCACATATGGAATGATTCTGAGTGAAGACTGATGCATACAGAGAGACCGAGTGCTGCCGAGTAAAGCCCCTCCAATTGATGATTGCCGAGTAAAAATAAGGCCGACTCTGAATGAAAGCCATTTCTGATTGGAAAGGAAGTAATGGTCAGATTTTCAATTTCTGAGTGAAAAGCCAGTCGGATTTCCGACTGAAGAAAGAGTCTACCGAATGACTTCCAAGCAAATCCGAACAAGTGTTTCCAAGTGATTAAATTTACTATACATAGCCGAGTGAAACATTTTAGAGGGCACCGAGTCAATCTTCAGGCAGTTTCGAGTCCTCTTCAGCCAGATTCCGAGCCACACCTCAAACGGCCGACTAGAATATTTCTGAAGTGCCGATTGAGTCAATTAAAAAGGACTTCCAGACATTCCTGACTGAATCAATCAGGAAGGCTGATTGAACCATTTGCACCAATGCTGAGTCATCCTTAAGTCAGGACCGATTGAATCATTTGCACCAATGCTGAGTCATCCTTCAGTCAGGACTGATTGAATCATTTGCACCAATTCCGAGTCACTTACTCGTCAGTCAATACTGATTGAGCCAATTTTCAGTCAGGACCAAGTACAGCCTTTTTAGTCAGCACCGAGCCATACTTAAATCACTTCCGAGCCACCATCTGTACCACTTCCGAGCCCTTTTAGCCAACCATCACCGAGCCCATTTCCACCACTCCCGAGCCACCATTTGTACCAATTCCGAGTCACCTTTGTACCACTTCCGAGCCACCATCTGTACCACTTCTGAGCCATCCTTCTCACCCATTCCCGAGCCCTTTTAGCCAACCATCACCGAGCCCATTTCACCCATTTCCGAGCCATTTTCACCCAATTCCGAGTCAACCTTTTGACCCAATTCTGAGTCAGCCTTCACCCAATTCTGAGTCACTTTTCACCCAATTCCGAGTCAGCCTTCACCCAATTCCGAGTCACCTTTCACCCAATTCCGAGTCAACCTTTTCACCCAATTCTGAGTCAGCCTTCACCCAATTCCGAGTCACCTTTCACCCAATTCCAAGTCAGCCTTTTGCCCATTTCTGAGTCATATTTCACCCATTTCCGAGTTATCCTCTAACCATTTCCGAGCCAATTCCAAGTCATTCTTCACTCGGTTCCGGTTGAAGGTGTCAACCAGATTTGTTTTGCTCGTCCCAACTCCTCACAGCAACCTCACACCGACCAACAAGCAAAACCGAGCAAATCTTTCACTCGGTTTTTTTTGCACATTTTCCACTCGGTCTTGTGCTTAAAAGGCACCTTTTCCACTCGGATTGTTTCCCACTATGGGTGTATACCGACTGAGGCACTAAATCCGAGTCAGAAGCAGAAAACCGACCCCTACTCCCCCTGTTCGCCCGTGCTGACTTGGATTCCACCACCCAAGTGGATCCAGGAATCCTGGGGGTGGCAGACAGGGGGCGGAAGTGGAGAAATTAAAAATCTCCACCAGCCGCTGTCCCCCACTACCAGGCTGCCTCCACTCAGAGTGGAAGCCTGAGCTAGCCTAGCACTCAAAAACCCCTATAAATGCATAAGGGTTGGGAACTTTGAAGGGTCCGGAAGCATTCATTGGGAGAAGAAACTCTGTCCCTCTCTTCACTCACCAACACCCTTCCCTCTCCTCACCAACACCGTCCCTCTCTTCACTCACCAGCACTCTTCCCTCTCCTCACCAGCACCCTTCCCTCTCCTCACTCGGTACCGCCCCTCTCCATACTATCCAGCACCCCTCTCTCTCCCTCCAACACTGCCCAAGTTCCACATAAATCCTTCACACTGTCCAGCACATCATCCCTTCACACCTCACTGTTCAGCATCCTGTTCTCTCATCACACCGGAGTCCAGCTCTACTGCTCCATCACTCGGTCTCCCAACTTTCACTCGGTATTTTTATTTTTCACTCGGTATTTTCATTTTTCACTCGGTATTTTCATTTTTCACTCGATTTTCTCCATTTTTACTTGGTTTTTCCATTTTTCCACTTAAATAAATTTCTGTTCTTTTCTTTTCTTTTCTTTTTTACCCCTTCCTAGGTTCGTAATAAATAAATAACAAAAACCAAGTGTTTCACGTTCAGACTAGCCAAAAAAAAAATCATCCACCATTAATCTTTTAGCCTCTTCCTAAGAAAAACATCACCAAAGAACTACGTAACCCTGATTTCTTGGTAACTCAAGAATACGTAGGAGCAGGACTTTAAATCCTGTCGGGCCCAATCTTTTTTCATCCCCACCTTTCCCATTTCGTTCCGATTTTATTTTCTTTACGTTTCCTTTGTAACCGCTCTTTATCAATCCCATGAAAATCAATTTAGACGTGACGTCTTGTTGATTTTCCCATAAGGAACGAGATACTTGGGACGAGACGTCCCGCTTATCCCCTTCCCAATCTCTGACACCGTGTCTTGATTAAATTCCATGAAAATCAATTTAGACGTGACGTCTTGTTGATTTTCCCATAAGGAACGGGATACTTGGGACGAGACGTCCCGTTTATCCCCTTCCCGTTTCTAACCCCATATGTGATTAAAGGATGACTAATTTAGACGCGACGTCTTGTTAGCATCCCTCCCTTTCTCTGTTTTTATATCAAAGCCGAGGTTAATTTGGACGCGACGTCCTGTTGACCTACACTCTATGTTTGTCCAGTTTGTTCCTTCCATTTCCTTCTGTTTTTACACAAAGTACAATAATAAAAGGGAAGAAATAAAACATCTTTTGTAAGGCTATTTATGTTGCGCATTTTCAATCTTGGTACTGTTTCTGACAGGCGATGTAGGGTGCTAATACCTTCCCTACTCGTAACCGACTCCCGAACTTGAATCTCATTCTTTAAACCAGTGCTTTACTGAACTTAGTTTTTTCCCAATGTTTTTCCTATGGATAAAAACGTTGGTGGCGACTCCCTGTTTCATACTAGTTTTTCTTCCTCGCCGCGCCATCGCGATCCAGGTTGCGACAACGGTCCAACCACCATCAAGCATCTCTTCTCTTCTTATTTTCTTGCAAGCCATGGCCTCACAAGTTTGACTTCATTCTCTTGTACAAGGGATTCCAAAAACCACTAGCCATCCAAGCCACTCAACGTAAGAATTTTTTATGTTTTCCCCTTGAATCTTGCCTTTGATTTTCTTGACTCAAAATCAGTTTCCATTTGAGTTTTGTGATGATATTCCTTGCTGTTTTAAGGGCCAAACCATGGTTGTTTTCCTTGCTCTAACCATGCATGCATAATTTTTCTAAGGACCGGAAGCTTAGGCGACGATCGGAGGGCGTTAGGAGCATTCGGCGGAATTTTTGGCAAAACCCCCAATTTTCTTCTCCGGGCAGCGACCATATCATGAGGTAAAAGAGGTCTCTTCCTCGTTTGATTGTATATTTGGCTGTCCTATATTGTTGTTTGTGTATTCAGGGAGTTCCGTTTTGAATTTCATCGTAATCCAACGGTTAGATCTTAAACCGCAAAGATTTTCGTAACCACCGGATAAAATTATTACGTTTTTAAATTTGTGAATATTTTAGAAAGTTATTTGGCGTAACTCAACGTTCATGTACTCCAAAGGATTTTATTGCGATCAGACAAACGAAAAAAAATTTAGAAAATTTACCGTTTAGGCGGGCTCGGTTTTATTCGATATGGTTGTATAAATTAATTTTTAATATCGAGATGTTATAATGTAATTTGTAGATTATTATCGGTAAGTCCTGCTATTAGAAATTTTATTGACCGTTTAAGCGTCGCCGAAGTTGCTTTGGGAATATTACGCATGCCGAAAGAAATTCTCAATCGGACGGTTCAAATGTTTTCTTTCATTAAGTTATAAAAAGTAAAGTTATATTTTTAAGAAAATATAATGAAGGAGTTAAACAAAGAAACTAATTTTTAAAAGGTTACTCAAAATGATCTTATTGAAAAGTGTTTTTTTTTAATTTTTAAAGATCAAAGAAAAAGGGAACATAGTAAGTTAACTAAATGAATTGAATTTTTACTCATGCAGACTTTTTCAAAATTTTATGACTAAGTCCCAATAAAGTTTCATAAGTTAAGAAAAAAATGGAGTTTTAGTGTTGGAAATTATAAAAGAATTTTGTGATAAATTTAGTAACCACTTTTGTGATCACTTAGAGTAAAGAAATAGAAACTTTGGAAATTTAAGGGAATGAAATAGATTTGACAAAAGAAGTTTGATTAAGAAGAAAAATTTTGGAATCAATTATCCTAATAGATTAAAGAAGCTTAGAATAAAAAGAAATGACAATCTAGAAGCTAAAATTTTAAGTAAGGTTTTAAGAAGGATCCTAATTAATTAATTAAGAATAGGATTATTTACTTAAATGAATTAAGTTTAAATTTGGAATTTAGAAGGAAATAATGCCATACTAGAAATTTAGGTAGCCATTAAAAGTAGGAAAAAGAAATTAAAGGAATTTTTAAGCCTAAGAACAAATTAGTTAGTTAACTAAGAAAAGAATTTTTGGGTATACTAGATTTTAGACTTATAATAAAAACAAATAGGACTTACCAATTAATTGGTGACTTTTGGGTGACTAAATAATATTAGACCAATTTATGATGTCTCAAACTAAAGTGGTTTCTAAGTCTTGAGTAGCAAACCAACTATCTAATTTAGTCACTAAAGAAAGGGAGTTACCGAACCTAGAAATTTTACGTTCAAGAAAGGTATCACTAAATTGTTATTAAAAAATAAAGGATTAGTGGTTCATTTAATGATTAATAAAATAAATTAAGTAATAACAAAACACACCCAAATTAGAAAATAAGAAATAACTAATGAGGTTACCTAACAATAAACTGAGTTCGTAACTGTATGTAACATCCCGAATTTTATAAAAATGAATAAACATGTGGAATAAATATTGAATAAATATAAATGGACTAATGAGTGTCCCAAAATATTGGAATGATTAAATTGGGATTTATTAGGGATATTTATGATTTATTGAGCTTACGTGAGATAAAGTTATACCCGATTAGGATATGGGTGTCGGACCAAGTATCTCCGATTGAGATGCCATTGGTCAGGGCTATTAAGAATATTATTAGGAATCCGGATCTATATTCGGAATAATGTTTAGATAATGTGTTGAGCCCAAACTGTGAGCCTGTTTGTTATAAAGCGGTGAGATTTTAATGTAAAGCCAAATATTAAAACATAAACTCTCACTTTCTTTCCACTTTCACGTCACTTTCTCCCTCTCCTTTCTACACTCCTTCTTCTTCTTCTTTTTTCACCTTCTTCTTCCCCCTCCACCCTTCTCTTCGAAAATCTAAGACAAGTGGAGTCTTCTTCTCCTCCACCATTTCTGATCTCTTGGGAGCTTAAAGGAAGCCATTGGGTGTTGATCCTCTTCCTCTCTTCTCTAATTTCGTTTGGTCTCTCCCCCTCATTTGGTTCCATTTTCGTTTTATGGTGAGGTAAGCTTCTCTCACCATCTTTAATGAAGTTAATATCATGTTTATGGGTTTTATGGCTTGGGGGAGTAATGTAGGTAAATGGGGTATTTAATGAAAGCTTTAAATATGGAACCCTAGAGTGGGATTGTCATAAATGTTAACATTGGTGGTAATAAATGAAGAGGATGAATGCATAGTTGGAAGGTGATGAGGAATAAATAGATAATAATGGTTGTTGGGTTTTAGTGAAACCCTAACTTTAATAAATTAGGGAAAGTGTGAAATGTGAGTAGAATGTAAGTTTAATGATATTGGAGAATGGTATTAATAATGAAAGATGGCCATTTGTGGTGATTAATGAGTATTGGTAATGGTTGTTGGGTTTTGATGGAAACCCTAGCCCTAAGAATTTGGGGAAATGGATATAATATAGCTTGAAAGGTTGAAATGAATGTAATGGGTGATATTTAATATGTGTGTTGTTAATTATAATGATGAATAATGGTGAACATTGGAGATAACCCTTAATGATGGAATTAATGGGACATACATATTGGTTGGTGAATTGATAGGCCATGATTTGTGTCATTAGAGTTGTTAATTAAGGATGGTTTATGAGGGACAAGAGTAACTTGTGTGGAGCTCTAAGTGATAATGATGATTGTTGATGGATTGATGTGATTTGGGATTACATTATGTAATGGAGGAGCTAATGATGACATTGGGTTTAGTTGATCTTTAAGATCTAGAGGATCTTGGCTTGGGGAAAGGAATTCCCGAAGCCTAACACAATTGCATAAGTTGACATTTACCAAGTTTAGGACTTGATCTTGAGCTTTATGATAAGCTAACAAATGTTTAGAGTTATGATGGTTATTGATTATGTGTATGCATATGTATGGTATGTAGATCGTCTGACGACCCTCGTCAATTATTCTTATTTTTCCAAAATAATTTTTTCACTTTTAATAAAATCATCCACTCGGTCTTAATCATAAAAATCTTTACTTTTATTAAATACATTCAAAGTAGTAAAATCACGCTTAAAATAGCAATTACCGCCTAAAACCGATTCAAAATACCATTAATAAAATAGTTATTTAGGAACAGCGGAAGAAAGAAAACAGTCACGGTTCACTCGGAAATAATCCTCTCACCCGGTCATCTCTCACTCGGGACAGCTTAACTTTCACTCAGAAAAGGTTCACTCATATCCTCACCCAGAAACACTTTGTCCTTCACTCGCAAGCACTCTTATCTTTCTTCACTCGAAACACTCTAATCTTTTCACTCGGAATTGAGTCTCTTGGCTATTCTTCTCTCGAAAAGAATGAGGGGTACTCAAATGGGCATCAAATTAATAGACCCTCGCTCGGGTAAGGAATCCACTCGGCTAGATTCACCAGGTGGTCAACTCTGCTTCAATAACAATGCAAATTCATTCATAAAATAAACACCGATCAAATAGCATCACAAATCATGACCGAATCAAATTTAATTCAACATACCGTTAACATATATTATCACACACTCGGAAAAACTCAATATATATATATTACATAATTTCATTCAAATTCACTCGGTGCCTTGGCATCAATCCTCCGCTTGGCGCACCTCTATGGCTCCGACCTCCTCCCTGTCACTGGTTACTAAAAATTGTAAACAACAGCAAGGGTGAGTGTTTAGCATCATAATTAATCTAGAACGGAATTTAAATAACATACGAGTATAAACTCCGTCCGATTGCTTTATCCTCAAATTGCACATTACACTCGGCAATTAACTCACACTCTACAATATACTTACACTCGGCAATTATAGCAATCAACACTCGGTAATCATAGCAAACCACACTCAACAAATTTAGCCATTCACACTCGGCAAATATAGCCAATCACTATGGCTCCGACCTCCTCCCTGTCACTGGTTACTAAAAATTGTAAACAACAGCAAGGGTGAGTGTTTAGCATCATAATTAATCTAGAACAGAATTTAAATAACATACGAGTATAAACTCCGTCCGATTGCTTTATCCTCAAATTGCACATTACACTCGGCAATTAACTCACACTCTGCAATATACTTACACTCGCCAATTATAGCAATCAACACTCGGTAATCATAGCAAACCACACTCAACAAATTTAGCCATTCACACTCGGAAAATATAGCCAATCACACGGCAAATACAACAATTCACACTCGGTAAATATAACAATTCACTCGGCAAATATAATAATTCACTCGGTAAATATAACAATTCCCACTCGGTAAATACAACCACAACAATTATTTCAACTTTCATTCGGCAATTAAAACCAATTGCACTCAGCAGAATTATCAAATCATCATTTATCACCACTGACTCAGTCAAAATTAACACAGTATCCGGATACTCAAAGGATCGGCCTTCAGCTGGGAGTCCGACTTGACATCCCGTGAACCCGACTTGGTTCACCGAGCCCGACTTGGCTCCCCACCACATAATCACATATTTCATTATATAAACATAGGCACATCATTTGCAACTGTCAAAAACTGACTTGTGCTCATAACATAGGTCAACCGACTTATTGTCCTTTCATATTCAATCACATAGCATAATTATACAATCCTTTACTGGAAGCCTGTCAGGAGCCGCTCCTTGCTTGTGCAAACGCACCGGCGTCCACTCCCTGCCCTCAACAGTATACAGAGTATCTCATACACTATGTAACTTAATATAATTAAACGTGATCACCAGTCGGTCAGCCTACACCCATCAACACAAGCCACTATACTAGTTGTCACAGCATCAAATATTTCAAATTCAATCGGCTCAAGCCACACACACGATCGGAAATCGATCGGTGTCCACATACATGCATCCATACTCATTCATATACAATTCATTAGGCATTATCTCAATTATCATAACATTAAATACTTCTCAAGTCACATACACGATCAGAAACTGATCGGTGCTCACACACATGCCTACTCATACATTCTCAAATTTCATTCAGCAAAGTCACACACACACACACACACGATCCTAAACTGATTGGTGTGCACATCCATACATACATTCATATACATATTCACACGGTTTTCATTCAATATCAATTCTCACTCGGTTCAGTCATTACGTTGACTCGGACAGTATGTCCTATTCTAATTAATTATAACCCGAACACCCCCTTACCTCTGTTCTGAGCTTCAACAGTTGCTGGGTGCACCGTTCCATCTCCGTTCCAGCACCAACTTCCTTAATCGCTCTATCAGTGTTCGTTCCTCCACCTACGGTTCTGAAACGTGAAACATATTAATGTCACACCACCATCCACACGGTAAAAGGGCCAGTTCCAGGCTCACGGCCAAGAGGAGTGGAGATCGGAACAGTACTCCTTCTCACATGGCTATACGTCCAGAAAAGAAAGGGAGAAGGTGAGGTATTAATTTTCAACGGTTAAAAGGACTTACCTTGAAACCACTGTCATAGCTTTGTAATTATTTCAAGGTTTGATGCAAAGATGGACCTCCTTTCAAAGCTTAAATCTCTCAACAATGGAGGAAGAAGAAGAAGAGTAACAGATGTTCTTCACGTGAAAGAGTGAATGATTGCGCAAATGATTGAGGAAAGAGAAGGAAACCATTATTTAAACTCATGGTAACCGGTTACCTTCTCAACCGGTCACTTCCAACCGGTAACCTCTTCAACCGGTCATTTCTCCAATCCCTTTACAATTTCTTTAAAGATTTTATTAAACTTCTCTTCTTCTAATCACACCCTTTATAATTAATCCATAATTCATAAAAATATCAAATAAATTCCTAAAAACAATTATTAATATTCTCTACTTCTCAAAATTTTCTATAAATTTCCGGGATGTTACATCCACCCCCTAAAAAGGGATTTTGTCCCCGAAATCAACATTCCTTACTGCAAAAAGATTGGGGTACACTCACCTCATGTCCAATTCCAATTTTCCAAGTGTAGGTTACCCCATTCAATTTCTGCCACTTCACCTTTACCAACGGCACTTCCTTGTTTCTCAGCCGTTTGGCCTGATACTCCTCAATACCGATCGGTGTAACTTCCATAGTCAGGTCTTCCAATTCAAAAGAGTCACTCAGCACAATCATAAAATCACATGGAATATTCACCCGGAGTTGTGACACGTGAAACACTCTGAATATTAGTTAACGAACTGAGAAGATCCAGTCGGTAAGCAACATTACCGATTAAACTTATGACTCTTCAATATCCGACCTACACCCTTGGTCGGTGAAACCTTCAAGAATATCTAGTCACCCGTCTGAACTCAAGCAGTCTATGCCGACTGTCATAGTAACTTTTCATTCGGTCTTGGGCCATTTTCATTTTCTCTCGAATTAAGGCAACCTTTTCCTAGCCAAGAAGTGAACATTCTTAGTCAATCGGTCTACAATCACCCAGATTGCATTACACCCAGATTGGTGACGAAGTAACCCGGACACGAAATCCATGGTGTTACTCTCCCACTTCCAACTCAGAATCTTCAATGGTTGGAGCAATCCAGGGGGTCTCTGGTGTTCAACCTTATAAGACTTTACATACCCAGTTATTGCTTTCTTCATTCCCGACCATCAGAATCCTTTCTTACTCGGTAACACCTGAATAATTGCTCAAAGAACCTTTTTGCATGCACCATCACTCGGTCTCGGAATCTCCAAATTCCATCGTTACCTTTGGTTAATCCCATTACCTTGAGAATATCACTCAGATATATCTCTGCCCGAGTCCAAGCTTTTCTTCACTAAAAATTATTCCTCTCGGAAATGCTTCACTCAGAATCAAAGACCATCTCAAAGACGTCCCTGAGCACAAGCTCTCGCCCATTTTTAAGACACCCGAGCACGAATTAAATGAATTCACCACTCGGATATCTACTCCCCTTGGGAACTATTCACTCAGAAACATACTCATTCGAAATCCCTCTTTCTCTGTCCAGAAGTGCTTTTCCTGGAGAAAGGCTCACTCGGTATATCTTAATCAGTACCATTCCACTCAGAAAGTGTTGTACTCCACTCGGAGATATCCCACTCGGGAATTCCCTATTCAGAAATATCTTAGCCCGAGTACTCATTCGAAATTAGCTTTTCTTCACCCGAAAGTACTTCTCTTAGACATGATTCACTCGGAAATTCTCCACTCAGTGTATTTTGGTAGGAACTCAAGTCATCCGACTTCCTTTTTTAGGTCATCTCTTCTCCCTACAATCCAGCAGTAATTTATACTGACTACCAGATCACAATATTTACTTTTCTATACTCATCATTCGTTAATTACCAAATCTCATCTCCATTTACTCCTCATCTCTAATCACTTACCGACTTCAGAAGCACAAATCATACATTTCTCTTCTCTAAATCCAATCATCCAAGATTGGCTAAAACACGTCTGTCTCCTCGACTTTACACGACCTCAACAACTAGTGCAACTACCTGAGGTGATCAGTCTCAAGAGTTCAACACTTTGTAGTTAATCCAAGTGAAAGTCGAGTATACAATCCAACTATCCACATCACCGATTGACATGCAAGCTGTTTACCTCATCATCCATTTACCCATGCCTATTGGCAACTTCACAATGAATTAATGTTAAAAGGAACCCACGGTGGCCAGTCGGTATGATTCCCACGTAACACTAATATCAGTGCAAAGTCCAAACGACTCGGTAAAACTTCTCTTCATTCTTATTCAACTACTTTTTAATCACTTCGTCCTATGTCCTTCGTTCACTACTTCTCCTTATCATGTACACCATAGTCCAATATATATATATATATATATATACTTCACTCGACCATTACTCACACAATTCATTCTCTTAATTATTCCGAGTGAATTCTCACCTCATCAATTATCTCACTGAAAATTATTACCAACCACCCTTCGACTTTTACCTTCAACTTATTCGGTATTATTACACCGTCATTCATCAATTACTCATAATTTCCCTTGATATCCATTAATCAATCGTCTAACAATGTCTAAACTACCTCATAGAAGCACTACAAAAGGCTCATCCTTTCCAGGAATAATTATATTAGAGCATTCGTCAACTTATTTCATTCTATATAACATCAAACTCTATTATTCAAACAAACATATGGCTACCAACGCACTTACTATTCTCATTTCACCCCAGGATTTAACTTCCTCTCGGGAAATTAGTACCCGAGTCCCAGAAGTGTTGGCTCGGTTACCATGCCCACTCAGTTGCTGCCTCTGTTGGCAATCGGACCTAAGGTGTCCCGGTTGTCCACATAGGAAACAAACAATTTGTCCAGTCGGACAGTGTTTTACAATATGGCTCAGCCACAACTATAACGCACTCGGCTACCCAACCGATTACCAGATAGACCTGTAGAAATCCGACCAGAAGAGAAAGAAGACTTAGCGGAAAACTTACCGCTTCGAAAGAACCGATCCATTTTCTTGAAACTGGATCCTCTTGCCTTCACGACCTTTTATCTTCCGTCTGAAGGGTCCTCTGTAATTGCACATCCACGGTCAGTATATCCTTGTTCACTAAAGTTGAATAATTCCGAATCTCAATCGGCATAATCACACTGCGAATTCTAATTCATAATCCTGCTTCATACTTGGCACACACACCACTCTCGGTTCCTTTCAGTGAGAAAGAGTGACAGAAGTCACAGCTCATCAAACTTAATAGCGTGCTCGGCCATTAACACTCGGCCCTGTCTCAATCTCAAGTTCCATTTTCTTTCGAATTTCCTAATTATCCGAGAAGTACTTAACAAGAAACCACTCTCGGAAATTCACCCACACTAACGACTCACTCGTCGTCTTCATCGCTACCTTAGTCCGAGACCACCATATCCTAGCCTCTCCTTCAACTGATAAGTTATAACTGCACCTTATGCTCCTCCGAGCACTCGGAATACTCAAAAGCTTACTCGGTTTCCCATATCCAACACACATCCCACCGTAATCGTGCCCTCCTCTGCAAGCAGGGGGATTCCTTTTCAGGAATTTATCAAGAGTGGGACCTGATTTGGTCCTACTCATCAATTGAGAAAATCCCGAGAAGAATAGTCATCTTCTCCACCAGAACTAGTTTTTCCGGCCATAAAATAATTCCATAATGAATAACACTTCACCGTTAATAACCAATACTTTACCAGTGAGTCCGATATTTACCTCATATAAAATACAACGCCACTGGAGTACCAAGGGAATGATGCCAAGCTGCACAAACAACCACAAGTACACTGCAATAAAATGTAAAACATAGTCCAGTATAGGACTCACACAATCACTCGGTTCGCCCATCCACTTGGCTCTTGAAAGAACCGCTCTAATACCTGTGACATCCCTAGTCAATTTTCTCATTTTTCACAATAAATAATTTTTTGCGTTTAAAAAAATCATCAACTCGGTCTTAATCATAAAAATCTTTACTTTTATTAAATACATTCAAAGTAGTAAAATCACGCTTAAAATAGCAATTACCGACTGAAACCGATTCAAAATACCATTAATAAAATAGTTATGTAGGAACAGCGGAAGAAAGAAAATAGTCACGGTTCACTCAGAAATAATCCTCTCACCCGATCTCTCACTCGGGACAGCTTAACTTCTACTCAGAAAAGGTTCACTCATATCCTCACCTAGAAACACTTTGTCCTTCACTCGTAAGCACTCTTATCTTTCTTCACTCGGAAACACTCTAATCTTTTCACTCGGAATTGAGTCTCTCGGCTATTCTTCTCTCGGAAAGAATGAGGGGTACTCAAATGGGCATCAAATTAATAGACCCTCGCTCGGGTAAGGAATCCACTCGGCTAGATTCATCAGGTGGTCAACTCTGCTTCAACAATGCAAATTCATTCATAAAATAAACACTGATCAAATAGCATCACAAATCATGACCGAATCAAATTTAATTCAACATACCGTTAACATATATCATCACACACTTGGAAAAACTCAATATATATATATATATATATATATATTACATAATTTCATTCAAATTCACTCGGTGCCTTGGCATCAATCCTCCGCTTGGCACACCTCCATGGCTCCGACCTCCTCCCTGTCACTGGTTAAAAAAATTGTAAACAACAGCAAGGGTGAGTGTTTAGCATCATAATTAATCTAGAACAGAATTTAAATAACATACGAGTATAAACTCCGTCCGATTGTTTTATCCTCAAATTGCACATTACACTCGGCAATTAACTCACACTCGGCAATATACTTACACTCGGCAATTATAGCAATCAACACTCGGTAATCATAGCAAACCACACTCAACAAATTTAGCCATTCACACTCGGTAAATATAGCCAATCACACGGCAAATACAACAATTCACACTCGGTAAATATAACAATTCACTCGGTAAATATAACAATTCCCACTCGGTAAATACAACCACAACAATTATTTCAACTTTCATTCGGCAATTAAAACCAATTGCACTCAGTAGAATTATCAAATCATCATTTATCACCACTGACTCAGTCAAAATTGACACAGTATCCGGATACTCAAAGGATCGGCCTTCAGCTGGGAGTCCGACTTAACATCCCGTGAACCCGACTTGGTTCACCGAGCCCGACTTGGCTCCCCACCACATAATCACATATTTCATTATATAAACATAGGCACATCATTTACAACTGTCAAAAACTGACTTGTGCTCATAACATAGGTCAACTGACTTATTGTCCTCTCATATTCAATCACATAGCATAATTATATAATCCTTTTGCTGGAAGCCTGTCAGGAGCCGCTCCTTGCTCGTGCAAACGCACCGGCGTCCACTCCCTGCCCTCAACAGTATACAGAGTATCTCATACACTATGTAACTCAATATAATTAAACGTGATCAACATTCAGTCGGCCTACACCCATCAACACAAGCCACTATACTGGTTGTCACAGCATCAAATATTTCAAATTCAATCGGCTCAAGCCACACACACGATCGGAAACTGATCAGTGTCCACATACATGCATCCATACTCATTCATATACAATTCATTAGGCATTATCTCAATTATCATAACATTAAATACTTCTCAAGTCACATACGCACGATCAGAAACTGATCGGTGCTCACACACATGCATACTCATACATTCTCAAATTTCATTCAGCAAAGTCACACACACACACACACGATCCTAAACCGATCAGTGTGCACATCCATACATACATTCATATACATATTCACACAGTTTTCATTCAATATCAATTCTCACTCGGTTCAGTCATTACATTGACTCGGACAGTATATCCTATTCTAATTAATTATAACCCGAACACCCCCTTACCTCTGTTCCGAGCTTCATTAGTTGCCGGGTGCACTATTCCACCTCCGTTCCAGCACCAGCTTCCTTAATCGCTCCATCAGTGTTCGTTCCTCCACCTACGGTTCTGGAACGTGAAACATATTAACGTCACACCACCATCTACACGGTAAAAGGGCCATTTCCAGGCTCACGGCCAAGAAGAGTAGAGATCAGAACAGTACTCCTCCTCACATGGCTATACGTCCAGAAAAGAAAGGAAGAAGGTGAGGTATTAATTTTGAACGGTTCAAAGGACTTACCTTGAAACCACTGTCACAGCTTTGTAATTATTTCAAGGTTTAATGCAAAGATGGACCTCCTTTCAAAGCTTAAAGCTCTCAATAATGGAGGAAGAAGAAGAAAAGTAACAGATGTTCTTCATGTGAAAGAGTGAATGATTGCGTAAATGATTGAGGAAAGAGAAGGAAACCATTATTTAAACTCATGGCAACCGGTTACCTTCTCAACTGGTCACTTCCAACCGGTAACCTCTTCAACCGATCATTTCTCGAATCCCGTTACAATTTCTTTAAAGATTTAATTAAACTTCTCTTCTTCTAATCACACCCTTTATAATTAACCCATAATTCATAAAAATATCAAATAAATTCCTAAAAATAATTATTAATATGCTCCACTTCTCAAAATTTCCTATAAATTTCTGGGATGTTACAGATCGTATTCTGTGTGATACGATGGAGCATTCGGAGCATTGGAACTGTTTCGGCTCTTCCCTCGAGGTAGGAGAGGAGTTAACATTCAAATTGCATGAGTAAAACAATAGTGATTGTTGTATGTGATGGATACTCATGCTTGCCTTGCCATGTATATATATTGAATTAATTTAAATGGCAAGATGATAATTATTGAGGATGATGTGTGAGAATATGTGGAATCGTTGTGGCAATGTATGAATATATGTATATAAGTTGATGATGAGTTTGAATTTTACATGATTAATATGTTTGGAATGAGAATTTTATAAGTATGACTGTTGGAACAAGTTGTATATACCTCACATGTCGTATATGATGTGTTGGATATGATTAAATTGGCCTTGAATATGATTTCATGTGTTGAGTTGTAAGAATCTTCATTTTCTGCGTAAGATTTGATATTCTCGCTCAAGCGAGATGGGATCTCACCCAGGCGAGAATCCCTTGTCTCGGTATTATGGCCACTGGGCCAATTTCGCCCAGGCGAGTGAGTGTTCTGCTCGAGCGCGTTGAGTATGATGTGATCAGGTGAGATTCTGGATGAATCTCGCTCAAGCGGGCGTGGCCGCGCTTGAGCGAACGAAAGAGGAGTCGGTTTGGAGTAATTTCACCTGAGTAAAAGACTGAGTGCTAGGAAGCCTCACTAAAGTGAAAGAGATAAGTCGGTTTTGGAATGATTTGCCGAGTGAAAGACTGATCAAGAGATGAGTCGGTTTTGGAATGATTTACCGAGTGAAAGACCGATCAAGAGATAAGTCGGTTTTGGAATGATTTTCCGAGTGAAAGACCGATCAAGAGATGAGTCAGTTTTGGAATGATTTGCCGAGTGAAAGACCGATCAGGAGATGAGTCGATTTGGAATAATTTGCCGAGTGAAAGACCGAGCGAGAGATGAGTCAGTCCTGGAATAATTTAGACGAGTGAAAGACCGAACGAGAGAGGAATCGGTTCTGGAATAAGTTCACCGAGTGAAAAACCGAGTGTTGGGAAGCCTCGCCGAGTGAGCGAGTGTGGAAGGGAAGGATGGCCTCTGGTCGTATTTCACTTAAGCGAGTAGGTGCCTCGCTCAAGCGAGTGCTCGGGAAATGGTTACTGG
Source organism: Clitoria ternatea (assembly GCA_037962975.1). NCBI lineage: Eukaryota > Viridiplantae > Streptophyta > Magnoliopsida > Fabales > Fabaceae > Clitoria > Clitoria ternatea. The sequence continues at coordinate 120,746,533 of CM075670.1, forward strand.
AACAATTTTGCCCAAGCGAGTGGCCAGGTATGTGGTGTCTCGCTCAAGCGAGCAACATGGGAAATAGATACTGGCGTGATTACGCCTGAGCGAGCCGAGGCGCTCAAGCGAGATGGAATGGTCTCGCTTAAGCGAGTGGGGCTCTCGCTTGAGTGAGTAAACCCCTGATGAAATTTTCCTTTCTTTTCTCGGTTCTGATGGCATTGGGCCTTCTTCCCCTTACTTTGTTAGATACTTGAGGGGATGTATAGGGATATATATATATATATATAATTATGACATGATATGATGGATTGTTGTGTTTCCATCTTAAATATGAGATAACGATGATGGATAATGGGTTGAAAACCACCAAATGAATGTATAAAGGCATTGATGAATAATGGGAAATATTATGACACCCGTGTGGTTGATACAAGTAATTGACTTGTATGTGTGTGGGGCAATAATGATTGCTATATATATATATGTTCCGAAAATACCTTGTTGTCACATGTGTGGATTAATATTATGATTGTTTGCTATGCCTTTCGATCTCCATGCGTGGATTGATATGAAATGATGTTGTGGCTATTGAAGTGCCTATTATATGTATGTTGTGCCTTGAGGGGCCTTGTGATTGTTTGTATGCCATTGATGATAAGACTAAAATATACAATATACCCCTAATTGAGAGGGTGAGATATCCTTGCGAGGTTGTTGGGCATATGCATTATTGCATTTTGCATTCATGGCATGGCATAGCATTGATGTTTTGTGGTTGCGATCATAGTGATGAAAGATCCTGCGGGATTCTATGAAGGGAGTACCCCTTGCAAGGCGGGAAACCAACTTGATAATGATATGATATTGTGCCGGTGGTTGCGATCACCTGGTTATGGAATGTGAAAGGCCCTGCGGATAAGTGCTTATTTTATGATTAAATTCATGACTCAATTGGACTTATTTTCTAAATAACTTAACTAAATTGATAAATAATTGAGCATGATTTTGATTATAAATAATGTATTTTGTAAAGAAGCTTGAATTATCAAAATCAGTGAAAAAGTTATCAAAAGCCTTGAAGAAACCAAGAAGCACCAGAGCATCAAGCAAGGACGCTTGAGCGTGGCACACTGCATGCTTGAGCGTGGAAGAATCAGAAGGCAGCTTGAGCGAGAAGAATAAGAAGAACCTCACGCTTGAGCGCAAGCCCGAGCTCGCTCAAACGTGACCCTGAACATAGCTGTGCGCTTAAGCGAAGGACTTACGGAACTTGAGCGTGACATAATTCAGCATCAGGTCCAAGCGCGCCTGAGCGTGAGATAAGCGTGGATTGAGAAGAAGAGCGCCTGAGCGCAAAGACTCCACGCATGAGCACGACTGATAGATAACAGAGCATAAATTCAAGCTCGCCCAAGCATGAATCAAGTGAGGAAACTAGCATACTGAACAAGAAGGCCACGCTTAAGCGTGGTTAAGACAGCTTGAGCGTGAGACAACCAAGTGGACATCAGAACCCTCCACGCTTGAGCGTGACCACCAAGCTCAAGCGTGACTCATGCAGTATGGGATTTTTAATTTAATATTCACCAATGGTGCGATGCAAACTCAACCATTTTCTTGTGTTTCTGTATGTCTCTGAATATTCCTTCATGGGGTCTATGCAAGTGGCAAGGGAAGCTGAACCATAACCCCTATAAATCAAGCAGAAAACAGGACATCAAGCATCAGATTCATCCCCTGTATTTCCCTCACAATCCAACCTTTTCCATTATTTTCTGTATTTATATTTTGAAGGTGAAAATGCAAAGCATGAGTAACTAAACTCCCTTATGGGATTGGTTGTAATCCATTCAATCCTACAGTAATGCTGCTGTAAGTTTTTATTTTGTAATGAGATTTGATAAGTTTCTGTATTTCCTTCTGCGTTTAATGCCTGAAAGTACTTGATCACTATTTTCTTGTTTTAAGTTTTCTCAAGTATGCTGGGAAGTGACTTTTAAAAGCAGATCTGAATGAAATACTTGTTGTGAGTAGGTAGACAGGGATGGCATCTAACGCAATAAACGTCAAAATAATCAATCGATAATGCTGGGATGATTTCAAAGTGACTGAGGGATCAGCGGTTTGAAATCATTCTTATGAATTTTATAGTCGAGGGATCGATGCAAATGACTTTAATTATGACGTAGAAACTATCTTTTCAAGTTACTTACGTAAAAACTTATACAGCTTACAAAAGGTGAGATGTGATGAAACCAATCCCTGTTTTACAAAACTGATTTTTCTCAAAATTATTCACTGTTATCTTTTGCAAAATTTCACTCTCTGTTATTTATTACTTTTTCAATCAGCAACATGTATAACAATCCAGAACAAAACTTTCTGTCAACTCAGTTCAAAGCTAAGATTTTCATGCTAACACCTCCTCAGTGGAACGACAACTATACTATATTACAACCTCTGTGTTTAAACTTGGCACATCTATTTCCTTGAGTTCATATTATACAAACTTGATTGTCTTTCATTAAACTCTCCATTCATTTTAATATATGAAAATAATTGTATCAAGCTTTGGCTAAACAAGTTCTGTATAAACCCACAAAAATAGCATATCAAGTTTTGGCGCCGTTGCCGGGGAGGTGATTCAAGTTTGAATATTTTAGCATTGAATTGACAAGACAGTGTAAATAAATTTGTTTTCAAGTTGTTTTAATTTTTATAGCAACTTTGCTATTTTGAGTACTTGATTTATGATCTTGAGAGGACAGGTTACAAAAGAACAATTTGCATTCGATCCAAAGATAGACAGGTTCCTCAAGAAAATAAAGAAAGCCAAGCAGAACTTCCAAGCAGGACAAACCTCCTCTCATACAATGGATGTCAACAACAACAACCAAAACCCACCAAGGAGAACACTTGGAGATTACACTCTACAACAAGGACCTAGACACTACTCAAGCATTGCTATACAAAATACAATCAGGGCTATAGAAATGAAACCTGCCTTCCTTAGTTTAATTAGTTCCCATCAATTCCATGGAATGTCCAGTGAAGATCCATACACTCACTTGGCCACATTCTATGAATTAGTAGGAACAATGGGCTTTGAACAGGAAGTAATTGAAGCAGCGTATCTAAGATTGTTCCCTTTTTCTCTTACAGGTAAAGCTAAAGAATGGCTCCAGTCGCACCCAAATCAAAGCCTGAACAGTTGGGACACAGTGGAAGAGAAATTCCTACACAGATTCTTCCCACCATCTAGATTTATCAAGGCTAAGTCAGATATTACAACATTTAAACAAAGCCATGATGAACCCTTTTGCGAGGCATGGGAACGTTTCAAATCTCTCCTAAGAAGATGCCCAAACCATGGCTTAGAAGATATTGCCCAATTGAATATATTCTATAGTGGACTTAAAGCAGATACCAAAATGATACTGGATGCAGCAGCTGGAGGAACCATGATGACAGTGGATGCAGAGCAAGCTACAAGGATTATTGAAGCATTATCATCCACAGATTACCAAGCTCAGCATGACAGAACACAAGTCCAAAAGAAGGGAATGTTGGAACTCAATACAACAGATGCCATTTTGGCTCAAAACAAAATTTTGACACAACAAATTGAAGCTCTGACACAGCAAATGGCAAAACTCCCTCAACAACTGCATGCTGTACAATCCTCTACGGGAAACCAATAAGCACAAATGAGATGTGACTTTTGTGGAGGAGAACATCAGAATGGACACTGTCAAGGAGAGCAAGGAGACCAATCCATCCTATATATGAATAACCAAGGTAAGCAGGGTAACTTCAATAACAATGCTTACTCTAACAATTTCTCATAGGGATGGAGGAATAATCAAAATGGTGGATGGAAGCAAGAAGGAAGCACGTCCAACAGACAACAACCTTATCAGCAAGGCCCTTCCTTGACAGAAAGGACATCAAAACTAGAGGATACTCTAGAAAAATTCATGCTGGTCTCAATCACCAATCAGAAAAACACCAATGCTTCAATAAGAAACCTGGAGACTCAAGTGGGGCAATCGGCTCATCAAATCGTAGAGCATCATAACTCTCAATTTGGAGCCAATACACACCCAAATCCGAAGGAGCAATGCAAAGCAATCACAACAAGAAGTGGGAAGGTCATTGGACAACAAAAAGAAGGTGACAAGGTGGAAGAAAAAGTGGAAGAAAATTTTGAAAAGGAAACAAAGGAGGAAGTTAGTGAAAAGAAAAATAAAAAAATTGAAGATGTACATATGAAGGAGGAGGAAGTTGAAAAAGAAAAAAAAAGAAATAAAAGAAGGGAAGAAGAAGGTGGACGACCCAGTACCACAGCTGAAAAGCTTACCGTATCCAAAGAACCCTTCAAAAATAAACAAGGAGAGGCAATTTACAAGATTTATGGATATCTTCAAAAGGTTACAAATAAACATACCTTTTGTGGAAGCCATGGAGCAAATGCTAACTTATGCAAAGTTCATGAAGGAGCTGTTAACAAAAAAGAAAAGATTTTCTGAAGAAACAGTGGAACTCGTCGCAGGATGCAGTGCCATCATTCAAAAAGCACTGCCACAAAAAATAAAAGACCCCGGAAGTTTCACAATCCCAGTGACTATTGGTACTTTACCAGTAGGAAAAGCACTGTTAGACTTGGGAGCAAGCATTAACCTAATGCCCCTCTCAATGGTGAAAAGAATTGGAGATCTGGAGGTGAAGCCAACACGGATGACCCTCCAACTTGCGGATCGATCTATGAAGTTTCCATATGGCATAGCTGAGGATGTGCTGGTAAGAGTTGACAAGTTCGTATTTCCTGTAGATTTTGTCATAATGGATATTGAAGAAGATGCAGAAGTGCCTCTCATTCTGGGAAGACCCTTCATGAAAACCGCAAAAGTAATCATTGATGTGGACGATGGAAAGCTAAAAGTAAGAGTGCAAGATGAGGAAGTAAACTTCAATGTGTTCGATGCAATGAAGTATCCAAAGGAAAAGCAACAGTGCTTAAAAATTGACATTGAAGAAGAAGCCATCAGAGAACAAACCAGTGAATGGCTCAACAAAGATCCACTAGGTGAGCTAAACGTTGAAGCAAATGGAACAATGGACGAAGATGGGGGACACTCGAAGGAGGACAAGCATGACATTCAAAAAGAAATTTATTATGAAAAGTTGTCAGAAAAGACAAAAGAAGTTGTCCTACCAAAAGTGGAGTTAAAAGCCTTACCTTCACATTTAAAATATGTTTTTCTTGATGATGATAACCAAAAACCTGTTATTATTAATAAGGAATTGACAGGTACAGAAGAAAGGCAATTGATTCAAGTTTTGAAAGAGCACTCAACAGCAATTGGATGGAGACTGGAAGATTTGAAAGGAATAAGCCCAGCCTAATGTACGCATCACATTTATATGGAACAAGAATTTAAACCAATTGCTCAGCCACAGAGACGCTTGAATCCAACCATGAAGGAAGTAGTGAAAGGGGAGGTAATTAAATTACTAGAAGTTGGTATAATTTATCCAATTTCTGATAGCTCTTGAGTAAGTCCTGTGCAGGTTGTTTCGAAGAAAGGAGGAATCACCGTCATACAAAATGAAAAAATGAATTGATCCCTACAAGAACAGTCACAGGATGGAGGATGTGTATCGACTACAGAAAACTGAACACTGCAACTCAGAAAGATCATTTTCCTCTACCCTTCATCGATCAAATGCTGGAAAGACTTGCAGGACAAGCATACTACTGCTTTCTGGATGGTTACTCAGGCTACAACCAGATAGCAGTTGCACCAGAAGATTAAGAAAAAACAGCATTCACATGTCCTTTTAGGGTGTTTGCATACAGAAAAATGCCCTTTGGGTTATGTAATGCTCCTGCAACATTTCAAAGATGTATGCTAGCTATCTTTTCTGATTTGGTGGAAAAATGCATTGAGGTCTTCATGGACGATTTCTCTGTTTTTGGTCCATCATTCGATCAATGTTTGAAAAATTTGACCATAGTACTAAAAAGATGTGTGGACACTAATTTAGTTTTAAATTGGGAAAAATGCCACTTCATGGTCACCGAAGGCATTGTGTTAGGACATCAAATCTCCAAACGAGGCATTGAAGTGGACAAAGCAAAAGTGGAAGTAATTGAGAAATTACCACCACCAGGGAACGTGAAAGGAGTAAGAAGCTTCTTGGGCCATGTAGGATTCTGTAGAAGATTCATCAAGGACTTCTCAAAAATTGCAAAGCCTTTGAGTAATCTCTTAAACAAAGACACTCCTTTTATTTTTGACGATTCTTATTTACATGCATTTGAAACCTTAAAACATAGACTAACATGTGCACCTGTAATAGTTGCCCCTGATTGGGAATTAGACTTTGAAATGATGTGTGATGCCAGTGATTATGCTATTGGAGCCGTATTAGGACAAAGGAAGGAAAAAGTTTTTCATGTCATACACTATGCTAGCAAAGTTTTGAACCCTGCACAAACAAATTACGCAACAACAGAAAAAGAACTCTTAGCAATAGTGTATGGCCTGGAAAAATTTAGACCTTATCTGATTGGTTCCAAAATCACTATTTTTACTGATCATGCTGCTATTAAATATCTACTGAATAAACCTAATTCTAAGCCCAGGCTAATTAGATGGATCTTGCTGATGCAAGAATTCAACCTAGTAGTCAAAGATAAAAAGGACAGCGAAAATTTTATTGCAGATCACTTGTCCCGTCTTGTCAATCAGGAAGTCACACTACTCCAACCTGAGGTGAAGGAAGAATTTCCTGATGAAAAGCTACTAATGATGAAAGAAAGGCCATGGTTTGCAGACATGGCAAACTTTAAGGCTGCTGGAGTATTGCCTGATGATCTTTCATGGCAACAGAAGAAAAAATTTTTGAAAAATGCAAGACAATTCATATGGGACGATCCTTACCTATTTAAACTTAGATCAGACCATATTTTGAGGAGATGTGTGTCCCAAGAAAAAGCTAATAGCATCTTATGGCATTGCCACAGCTCACCCTATGGAGGACACTTTAATGGGGAAAGGACAACAGCTAAAATCCTCCAATCAGGTTTTTATTGGCCTTCATTGTTTAAAGATGCTAATGTTTTTGTGCAGCACTGTGATGCATGTTAGAAGACAGGTAGCATATCAAGAAGACACGAGATGCCATTAACCACCATCCTGGAAATAGAAGTCTTCGATTGCTGGGGCATAGATTTTATTGGGCCACTACCAATGTCATTTTCAAATGAATACATTATTATGGGGGTAGACTATGTCTCAAAGTGGGTAGAAGGCATGGTATGTACTAAAGCTGATGCCAAGACTGTCATCAAATTTCTTAAGAAACACATTTTCAACAGGTTTGGCACTCCAAGAGTTTTGATAAGTGACGGAGGCTCTCATTTCTGGAACACCCAACTCCAACGATGCCTAGAACATTATGGAGTCAAGCACAAAGTAACCTCCCCTTACCATCCGCAAGCCAATGGCCAAGTAGAAGTATCCAACACAGAAATTAAGAGGATACTGGAGAAGACAATTAGTCAAAGTAGAAAAGATTGGTCCTTGAAACTGGATGACGCTCTATGGGCTTATAGAACAGCTTACAAGGCACCAACTGGATTTGTACCATATCAGTTGGTATATGGAAAAAACTGCCATCTTCTAGTCGAACTTGCACATAAAGCATTTTGGGCAATGAAAGCACTCAATTATGACCCAAGGGCATAAGCTGAAGAGAGGAAAATCTAGATGCACAAGTTAGAAGAATGAAGGAAGCAGGCTTATGACTCATCAAGGATTTATAAAGATAAAATGAAGGCTTACCATGATAGGCACATCATGAAGAAAAGTTTTCACCAGGGACAATCTGTTCTTCTTTTCAATTCAACGATGAAACTGTTTCCAGGAAAACTCAAATCTAAATGGTCAGGACCCTTTATTGTGAAGGAGGTGAAATCTTATGGGGATGTTGAATTACAGGACCCTAAGTCTGAAAGAACTTGGGTTGTAAATGGACAAAGACTAAAGCCCTATCTAGGAGGAGAGGTGGAGAAGGTCGCCACCAATATTCTACTGAAGGATCCATGATCAAACCTAGGCATCAAGCTAAAGACGATAAACAAGCGCTCATTGGGAGGCAACCCAATCTTTTATGCTTTCTTTTCATGAGAATTTTACTTTAAATATTATTAAAGTTTCTGTTTATTTTATAGGTCACTCATCAAGAGAAATCCAAAAAAAAAAAATAAAAAAATAAAAAAATCAAGTTTCAAACAAAGACAAACATAACTGGAGCTTAAGATTGATTAACCATGGTCAAGCTGAATCTGTTCAAAGAAGCAAAAGTAAAAAGGTATGCTTAAACAGATTAGGAGAGCATCAGGAAAACATCTCGCCCAAGCGTGAAGACTCTCGCTTAAGTGAGACAAAGTAAGTCATCCCACGCTCAAGCGCTGGATATACTCGCTCAAGCGAGCCAAGGTGAGCCATACACTATCCATATCAGGCTTAAGTGAAGGACTCAAGCTCTAAGCGTGGCACCAATACAAAAGGAATTTTCAACAAAATAAACCCGATCACGCTTAAGCGTGATATTCTGCGCTTAAGCGAGAGGCCACGCTTAAAGTAAGAGTACTTCACGCTTAAGCGAGAAGTTAATATTAGCATCAGGTACCAATTATGAATATCACGCTCAAGCGTGACAGATACACGCTTAGGCGAGCAATAACTGATTGGATTGTAATTTAAATTCGCTTGAGCGAATAGCAATACGCTTAAGCGAGGAAGTACATACTACATCAGGAGATGCACGCTTAAGCGAATATTGAGAGTGCCCAAGCAAGACAAATTTAAACGCTCAAATGTACCATCATTGGTCGATCACGCTTAAGCGTGATATGCCTACGCTCGAGCGAGAAATTCAAAATGGCCCCTGATGCTAATAAATAGAATATTTTGTAACTGACCATTAACTCTTCCACTCAAATAACCATCCATTACCTCTCCTGACTCTACAAATTTTGTAACCGACCATCCCCTCTCATCATTTGTTCCTTACCCTCTCATTTCACAAGGTACATTTTACTGCATTTTCATTGAAACTAAGTATATTTTCTCTTCTCTGCATTACTCTCTGCTTCTCTCAGGTGACCACTAGACTCTCTCTCTGTTTTTAATTGCATCATATGAGAAATGAGACTCCTTTTCAAAATGCATGCATTGAACTCTGTAACCATTTTCTTTTTAGTCTTACTGTATGCCTATATGATCTGAAGTTGATTATTTTCTGGGATGTTTAGAAAAGAGATCGGTACTATTATGCTTCAAATTCTTTGTAATGCATGTTAAGTGTTCGTAAAAAGTCCTGGAAAGTATTTGGTTTGCATGATAAGCATACTTAGTACGAAATGGCTCTCCTTAATGCTTAGACTTAGGACTAAAAATGCTCTGTTATCTTGTTGAGAGGATTATGTACTTGTAATGTCACACTACATTCTTTTCCTTGATATGTGATTACAGATGGCACGAACTAAGCAGACTGTACCTAATCCCCCTCCAACCACTTCAACAGCAAGAAGTTCCAGAAGAAATAAAGGAAAGAGGCAACGCACTGATGACCAAGACAATGCCCTAAAATTTAGAAATAAGGAAAAGAGTAAACGTTATGAGGACATCTCCAACTGGACCTTCATACCAGAACGAAAGGTGGATTTGGCCTTGGGAGATTGTGATGACTTTCTGCAAGTTATACGGAGGAGAAATTGGTTGAAGATATGCTACCCAAGAGACAAGTATGACCCAGAAATTGTCAGAGAATTCTATGCTAATGCTTGGACAAGGGATGGAGCAGGAGATAGAAAGACTTATGTGAGGGAAACTTGGCTCTCCTATGATAGAGATGAAATCAATTTTTACTTAGGAAGCATTATAAACCTAGGAGAATGAGAGATATGTGAATATGCTGCCATGCTTACAAGAAACCAACTCATTGCCACGAGTGATCTTGAAACAGCCATATGTATTCCAGGGCATCACTTTCAGAGGGGGCAAGGAGAGAACCCACTACGGGTTCTAAGAAAAGACATGACCTCCATCTCTCAAGTATGGACGTCCTTTTTGCTTGCTAACATAACACCTAATGCCCATGTGTCTGATCTAATTTTCAGCAGGTGTTATTTATTATACTGCATTTTACAAGATGACATTTCCATTGATCTGGCCCAAATACTCTCTGATGAAATTCACAAATTTGTGGTTGCTGACCAAAAATATTCTCAGGCAGGCCAGAAGGTAAAAGGAAGTCTGGGCTTCCCTGTTTTTATTACTGACTTTTGTGCAGCACATGGGATTGAGGTTCAAGACCTCAAACCTATCAGGCCATCTATAGATAAATGCTTCATCGAGCGATTTTGCAGCACACATGAAGCCCAGCAACAGCCACAACCAGTACCACCATAGGCAGGACCAGAACCTACCCCTCCGCCTCTCAGCACAGAAACCGCCATGATTTTACAGGGCATTCACCTCTTGAAAATCCAACTCAGCCACCTTCTGGCACAACAAAATGCTCATCATAGAGGTTTGATGCATATTCATAATGGCCTATATCACAGCATCCCTGCAGGACAACCCAATCCTTGGATGCACCCCGCCCAATTTGAAGCCCTCATTGCTTGGCCTGGGGACAGGCCTCCTTTTGTGGGAGGGGGTGAGACTGCACAAGAGAGGCCAGGACCTTCCTCACAGCAACCTCCAGAAAGAAACCCGGGAGCAGAAGAAGATTCCTCTGAGGATGAGTGATGAATTTTAATGCTTCAGTTTTTAATTGGTTTAATTTGCTACTTTAAGCTTTATTTCAAATTGTCATTTTATAGTTTTACTTTGAACTCTTTTAGTTGATATTACTGCAGCATGCTTTGGAATTGTGTGTGATTTTTTGCTTGAAAATGTAACATTTTTGAAAAACCCAACCAAGATTTAACTTTTTGAAAAAGAATAGGTTCTAAGCAGCAAAATAATTTTAGACAGTAACACTGATTTTTAAAGGCAAAATGGCTGAATTAAGAACCAAGGAACTAGAATGTATGTACTTTTGATTGTTTACATGCTTGAGCCCTTTTCTGTTAGAATATGGAAATAGCCTTATATCCAGGTAAGAAGTGAGAAATCTAAACAGTGAGAGTCTCATGAGAATTTGTCGAATAAGCATTGCCTGATTTTTTGATTAACAGTTTATAAGAAATTAAGCAGGGAAATGACAAAGGCAATTTTGAAAATAAAATAAGCTTATAGCCAAAAAGCTACCCTTTAAAAATGTTCTAATTTTTGTAGCCATTTTGAGCCAAAAATTTTATTCGAACACCCTAAACCAAGCATGAGAAAATCTTACCTTATCAGCATGCTTCAAAATTTTGTGAAAAGAGCATAAAACAATTTTTTCAAAAGGTGATAAAAGAAACTGAGGCTGAAAAAGAAATAAAAGTTCTCCAAAACAAAGAACTAGAAAAAGAACAAAGAATTCAGTTGCATAAAAGAAGAAGCCTCATAAAAGTTTGAAAAAAAAAACTCAGAACATATGCTCTTCTTCTTCTTCTTCATGCATGCACTTTGAACTCAAGAAAAACCAAGAATTCTTGATAGCCCAGCCTCATTACAACCTTGAAAAGACCTTTTTGATCCTTACTTATCTTATGAATTGATTTTAATTAGAAATGACCGGCAATGTTAATTAGGCAGTTCTCATGATGAATGTGCAACACACGCACCTGGTGAGAAATAATGGGAGTTCTTTATTCTTACAGCAATTGGTTACTTGCTTTATGAACAAATTAATGGTGCATTTCATTTTAAAGAATTAGTATTAAGGAGATCATTTGCCTAAACATAAACTCAGATTATTGTCTTTAAAAAATTTTGTCTGCAACAGAAGCTGATCTTATTGAATGCTTGATTCCCTTTCCAAACTTCTTTTTACTTGAGGACAAGCAAAAATCTAGGTTGGGGAGAGTTTGATAAGTGCTTATTTTATGATTAAATTCATGACTCAATTGGACTCATTTTCTGAATAACTTAACTAAATTGATAAATAATTGATCATGATTTTGATTATAAATAATGTATTGTGTTAAGAAGCTTGAATTATCAAAATCAGTGAAAAAGTTGTCAAAAGCCTTGAACAAACCAAGAAGCACCAGAGCATCAAGCAAGGACGCTTGAGCGTGGCACACTGCATGCTTGAGCGTAGAAGAATCAGAAGGCAGCTTGAGCGAGAAGAATAAGAAGAACCTCACGCTTGAGCGCAAGCCCGAGCTCGCTCAAGCGTGACCCTGAACATAGCTGTGCGCTTAAGCGAAGGACTTATGAAACTTGAGCGTGACATAATTCAGCATTAGGTCCAAGCGCGCCTGAGCGTGAGATAAGCGTGGAAGCGCGCCTGAGCGTGAGATAAGCATGGATTGAGAAGAAGAGCGCCTGAGCGCAAAGACTCCACGCCTGAGCGTGACTGATAGATAACAGAGCATAAATTCGAGCTCGCCCAAGCGTGAATCAAGCGAGGAAACTAGCATACTGAACAAGAAGGCCACGCTTAAGCGTGGTTAAGACAGCTTGAGCGTGAGACAACCAAGTGGACATCAGAACCCTCCACGCTTGAGCGTGACCACCAAGCTCAAGCGTGACTCATGCAGTATGGGATTTTTAATTTAATATTCACCAATGGTGCGATTCCAACTCAACCATTTTCTTGTGTTTCTGCATGTCTCCGAATATTCCTTCATGGGGTCTATGCAAGTGGAAAGGGAAGCTAAACCATAACCCCTATAAATCAAGCAGAAAACAGGACATCAAGCATCAAATTCATCCCCTGTATTTCCCTCACAATCCAACCTTTTCCATTATTTTCTGTATTCATATTTTGAAGGTGAAAATGCAAAGCATGAGTAACTAAACTCCCTTATGGGATTGGTTGTAATCCATTCAATCCTAAAGTAATGCTGCTGTAAGTTTTTATGTTGTAATGAGATTTGGTAAGTTTCTGTATTTCCTTCTGCGTTTAATGCCTGAAAGTACTTGATCACTATTTTCTTGTTTTAAGTTTTCTCAAGTATACTAGGAAGTGACTTTTGAAAGCAGATCTGAATGAAATACTTGTTGTGAGTAGGTAGCCAGGGATGGCATCTAACGCAATAAACGTCAAAACAATCGATCGATAATGCTGGGATGATTTCAAAGTGATTGAGGGATCAACGGTTTGAAATCATTCTTATGAATTTTGTAGTCGAGGGATCGATGCAAATGACTTTGATTGTGACGTAGAAACTATCTTTTCAAGTTACTTACGTAAAAAGTTTTACAACTTACAAAAGGTGAGATGTGATGAAACCAATCCCTGTTTTACAAAACTGATTTTTCTCAAAATTATTCACTGTTATCTTTTGTAAAATTTCACTCTCTGTTATTTATTACTTTTTCAATCAGTAACATTTATAACAATCCAGAACAAAAATTTCTGTCAACTCAGTTCAAAGCTAAGATTTTCATGCTAACACCTCCTCAGTGGAACGACAACTATACTATATTATAACCTCTGTGTTTAAACTTGGCACATCCATTTCCTTGAGTTCATATTATACAAACTTGATTGTCTTTCATTGAACTCTCCATTCATTTTAATATATGAAAATAATTGTATCAAGCTTTGGCTAAACAAGTTCTGTATAAACCCACAAAAATAACATATCACCTGCGGGGACCATTGTATGATGATGAGCCAGTGGTTGCGATCACTTGGTATTTGATATGATAAAGGGCTTGCGAGCACCTATGATGCCCATGGTTGCGATCATGAGGCGAGAGTACCCCTTGCGAGGCGGGAAACCTATGAGAATTGTTGAACGTGGTTGCGATCACGAGAAAGCACCTTGCGAGGCTGCTATAGGGAGTACCCTGACGTTAGCTGTCGTGGCCCCAACAAATTAGTACATTAAAACTAATTAATGTAGTACTAGGGTGTCAACCTAGGTCGTTCTCTCAAAGATCAATACTAAAATTTAGGAAAATCAAGTCTTAAACTAATTTTTAACAAACCAAAATAAAACAACTAAAATTTATTTTTACAGACAAAAGTTCAACAAGCATACAATGGGGGGTTTGTTTGAGTGTTACATAAATTTAAAACAGTATAAATAATGAAACTTAGAAAAAATAAATAACAAGCGATTGATTTTCTTGGAGTATTGTAATTAAATTTATCCTTGGTTCACTAAAGATATTTTATACACTTTCATTATGTCGATTTCTTAGCTCAATTTGAATTGATTAACTAAGCGTCTATTTCAATTCACAATTCCTTTACTTTCATTAAAAATGAATATTTTAATCAAGCATCCTAATTAAGCAAAAGGAATCAAGATCTTAAAATCTAGGAATTATTGAGCATACATAAGAACATCGCCTACATACATAATCTATTCTCAAATTATGGAATTAAGCAAACCATAATAACTAAAAGTGGTTATGAAAATATTCATCAAGCATGTATACTTCCTTAACCAATTTTAATCTAAATCTCATTTTATTCCATTTGTATAATTAAACCGATTAAGCATACAAATTTAATTAAACAAAATAGAATTAAACAAGCAGAGTAAGATTATGAAGAAATCAACAATAATGAAAATATATTATTTTAGAAACAAGAACCTCAAAATCATTATTACAATATTCTCCAAGAAAATCAATCTAAGGGTTTTAGCCCTCCATAATTAAAACAAATTAAAAATCGAACCCGGAATGACGCTCCTCTAAAATTCTTCCTCTGTTTCCTACTGACTCCTCTGCTCACTGTCCTCTCTTCCTTCTTGCTTCTCCTCTATTTATACTAGTTTCTACTGATTTCCTTCCAATCTGTCCAGCCTATTCTTCCACCTTGTTCCCTCATTTTTCGTTGGCAATATGGAGCAATAGATGGAAGTCCATTTTCCAGCAGCTTTTAACTTTAAAATTTTGTTGTTTTGCTGTCCAAATTAACATGAATTGCTGTCCAAATTCCTTCAGCATTCACGTTGATTTTACTCTAGATTTAATGTCCAATTTTCTTGTCAATTGTTGTCTCATTCACGTACTGCACCAGCCAGTTTTTTTTTACGTTGGAACATCATGGGCTTTAGGTGAGTGATAGCTTAATTAATTAAGAAACCATTCAGCTGGTGAGTCCTATAAAGAGAAGAAAGCATTCAATATTTTTGTCCAATTTCCCATCAGCTTTTCACATTAATTCCCATGGCTGCAGAGTGCTTTTTATTTTAGTGAATAAAATATGCAAAGCATATTCACAAGGGGCCACTAAATGAATAAACAATGCGTTAATCTTGTCTCCTTTTCTTTTTATTGACCGTGTGGACCTTGGAGTATGACTTTTGCTTAAAATAACAAGCCATTGAACCTTGCTATTGCCGTGAATGGTATTGTGGAATGGAAGGCACTTGTTGCATTAAAATAATTGGAGCATGGACCCTTGCTTTTGACTTTTGTTGTTTTCCTTTGTATGCATTAAATAATTGGCAATTGAAACTTCTTTTCTTTGTGTGCTGTCTGTGAGATGCTTGGCTGAATGGAGTTTATTTTGTTCATTTTTTTTAAGCATTGATAAGGCTAAAACAATTTCACATTAATATACTTGTCAAGAAAAAGTAATTAATGTGATTTTGTACTTGGAGAAGAGTAATTTATTTGCAAAATAATCAAGAAGCTTCCAATAATTTGATAGCCTATAAAATAAAATAAAATCAAATTAAACTTAGTTAATTCAATAGATTTTATTTTAGGATGAAAGCTTAATTTATTTTAAACATACTAATTAACAAATTAAACAGAAATAGTAGAGATTAAAAACAACAATCACTAATAAATAGTAACAGTAAAAGAAAACATAAATCACAAAATACAACACTTAATAGTAACAGTAAAAATAAGAAAACATTGATCACTAGCAAGTAGTGAGATAAAAATTAAAAATAGAGACTACTGACAAATATGCTTAAAACACAGTTATTACAATTTAACAGTAGATAAAATAGACAAACAGAGTAAGTAATTAAAGGTAAAATGATATGTCATCAAATACCCCCACACTTACTGTTTTGCACTCCTAGGCAAAATCAGAATGAAAACAAATCTCATAATTTATTGAAAATGTTAAAAATTGAAATACAGTAAACACACAGAATTGGCATGTATATTATTGACTTTTAGAATATACAGAGGTGTAGGAGTTATCTAACATGTAGAATACAGAGCATCAGGATATGTATAAAAATCATCCAAACACTTAGGCATGTGAGAATTAAATCAAACTGAAAAGAAAATCATAAGTGACAGAACCTCACAAGATATACTCTCAACTCTCAAGTGTTTTGGGTTTGTGTATACTCTCAAAACATTTCCTGAAAAATAGATAGTCTAAAAATTTGGCAAGTTTCTCAATTCCATAATCAACACAAATGCATGTATAAATCAACAGGGCTTTTAGGGTTGTAATGTGGCCAAGGTTAAAGTGGGTGGTAAAATTTTAGAATTGTGGCAAGTACCAAAAAGAATAAGGAGCAAATAATTTTACAGGTAAGCATGAGGATAACACTTTATGTTTCAATTTCTTTTGGTCGCAATCATCAAATTATTTTTTGTTCTTCGTTCATTATTTTATTATTATTTTTTTTTCTTATGCGATTGGATAATACTTGAAACAAGAGTTGCGACTCATTTTTGCACACCCCCAGACTTATTTGAATGCCTGTTTTTGACTTGATTCCAAAGCTCCAATATATTCCTTAAGGTAGGTATATTTTTGGTTTTTCATCCATGGCTTATTTGAGCTGCAACAAAGAAATGGTTAAATAGGCTCAAAGTGGCTAGCAAAGGATAATTTATTCATGGTAGGCTTCTATGGCTTAGTGGCTCAATTGAACAAAATGCCTGTATCATTTCAAATACATTCACATGAGTTTCAAGTATCATCAAGAAACAAGACAAAAATTAGGATGTAAGCATTCAGGAATTTATCACACATGAAAGAATTAAGATGGTTTAAAGTGATCCATCAAATTTTTAAGGCTCAAAAATCTCACAAGGTATAATTCTATCATATATGATCATCTCTCAATTATCATGTCATTCTCAACATACCAAAATTGTTTGAGTTTAAATATAACATATCATTAAGCTTATATCAGACATGAAAGAATTTACCTGTTACTCATGCATATCTTAAAATTCCAATAAAACATGCCATTTTAAAACAAAAACACATAATCTTTTATTTTAATTCTTTTTTTTTGGAAAAATAGTCACACAAAATTAATCACACAATAAAATCAACAACACATGAATGATCCCACCCCCACACTTAAATCATACATTGTCCTTAATGTAAGACAGAGCATACAAAATAGACAACAGAATGAAAAAGTAAAGAGATGGGTAAGAAAAACTCCCTCAAGGTGGATCAAACTCAAATACCACATCCTTTTGAAGCAGATTGGATAATGGTCTAGCCTTCTTGTGCCTTCCCATATCTTGCAGAGATTTTTCTTCTTGATTTTCATCAAGAGAAGTAAAGATTATCACCGGAAGCTCCTCATCATTTCCCAAGTATGAATACTTGAGGTTTTCAAGTAAGAGATTTAGCTCCAGATTGGGTGCCTGCAAAGTAGATGGAACTAACAAAGCAGATTTGGATTCTTGCACCTCAAAAATTTTGTTAGAGTCTTCTTGAAAATCTGCATTTAGAACAGGTATTTCTATAGACTCTAAATCAATAGTTATGTATTTGTCAATTTCAGCACAAATATCACAATTCTCAGAATTATTGCATGTAAAACAACTGTATGAATCATCTATACATTCCAAATCAACATCAGAAAAATGTTCAAAAACTAGTTCCACTAGTGGAAAAAATGGCTTTAATCACGGTTAAAAAAGGCTTTTAATCACGGTTGAACAACCGTGGTTAAAAGTGGGCGTGGTTGTATATCAGGATATTTAATCACGGTTGAACAACCGTGGTTAAAAGTGGAGTGGATATAACCACGGTTGCCCCTAACAACCGTGATTAAATGTACTGGACCAAAAAAAAATTAAAAATCGTGGTTATCATCTTCACCATTCAGAAACAGCAAGAACACAATGAACACCAACACCAGAAATAAGAAACGTAGCAAGAACGCAAGAAACAAAAACAGAAGAAAAGTAAATGAATGAAACAAGAAATGAAGAAAAGTAAATGAATGAAACAAAATCAGAACAACTACAAGAAACAAGAAACAAGAAACAAGAGAACTACTGCAAAACGAAGAAAACAAGTATAAATCTAAAATGTAAACCTGTAAATAATCAATGGCGTACGATGGGAAACCTGTAAATGGCATATGAAAAATAGTGAGAAGTCACATAATAAACAAATCTAGAACGTAAATAATGAAATGTAAATGTAAATGGAAACATGAAAACAGAGAAGAGAAACCTTACAGAGAAGAAGGAGAGAAAAGAGAGTTAGGCGCGCTCATGAAATTACGAAATTTAAAACGAAAAGGAAGCTATAATCACGGTTACACAAGGAACCGTGGATATATGTATAACCTATAACCACGGTTATGCGAGTACCCGTGGATATATGTATGACCTATAACCACGGTTACTCCAGGACCCGTGGTTATATATATGTATGACCTATAACCACGGTTACTCCAGGACCCGTGGTTATATATATGACATATACCCACGGTTGAACAAGGGACCCGTGGTTATATGTGAAAATCTTATTTTGGCATTAGAAAACACCATAAAAAATTTAAGAATTTTTAGAATTTATTTGGTAGGTAAAGTAGAAGGCTAAAAATCCAAAAAATAAAAAAATAAATCACAAAAAATAAAAAAATTTGAGAAAACAAGGGTTTTTTGAAAATCTGAGCAACCCCAACTGGCATAGCGAGTTGGAATGAATGCGGATTTTTTTTCTACCCCAAAATCATATGCAGCAATAAGGATTCTGAGTTTTCTAGCTCAAGTTATGCTCGTTTAAAGTTTGCCGATTTTTGTCGTCACAAAATTTTTGTATCTCTCACTCAAAAATTTATTTTTCAAAAATTCCAACTCGAATGGCTAATAAGTACCAAAAGAAGTCATGACGCAAAAAATCAGATCAAAATTCCATGTTTTTCTATTTTTTTGGATTTTCCTAAAAATAAGGTGAATAATATTTTGACATATAACCACGGTTGTCAAACAACCGTGGTTATAGACACACTTTTAATCACGGTTGCCTAACAACCGTGAATAAAAGTTTTCCCAAAAATTTCAAAAATGCCATCTCGTTTTGACATATATCCACGGTTGTCATACAACCGTGATTATAGAGACTTTTAATCACGGTTGCCTAACAACCGTGATTAAAAGTTTTCTCAAAAATTTCAAAAATGCCACCGCGTCATTTTTAATCACGGATACACACTAATCCGTGATTATACCCCCGTGGTTGTATCCATTTTTTCCACTAGTGTTCATCAATAATGTCAATTTGGAAAACAGAATGATTTTCAGAAGGGTGTTTCATGGCATCTAGAATGTTAAATCTTACCTTAGTGTCACCAAATTCCATAGAGAGTGTTCTAGCATGGACATCAATTATAGTTCGGGCTGTTTTCAAAAATGGTCTTCCTAAAATGATAGGAACAGGGATATCAGACCTACCTTCTTCCATATCAAGCATGTAAAAATCAGCCAGAAAAACAAGTTGATTTACTTGAACCAGAACATCCTCTATGACTCCAGCAGGGTAAGCAGTACTTCTATTGGCTAGTTGAATCACTACACCAATAGGTTGTAAATTTCCAAGAGACAAAGATTTGAAAACAGACATAGGCATAACATTTATTGAAGCTCCTAAATTTAACATGCAATTTTCAAATTTGTTGTTGCCTATGATGTAGGGTATAGTAAACGTACCTGGATCCTTGCATTTCTCAGGAATATTTGAAACTTCTTTACTAAGCAGTGCAGATACATTCCTTCACATACTTATCCTTTCATTACCCTTGAGTCTCCTCTTGTGAGTACACAATTCCTTCAGAAACTTGGCATACTTGGGGACTTGTTTGATTGCATCAAGAAGAGGTATATTTACTTCCACTTTCCTGAAAGTATCCAAAATTTCTTTGTCCACTTCTTCCATCTTCTTGCTTAGAATTGCTTTAGGTGGGAATGGAAGAGGGATATGAGGTGGGATTTGGGGTGGTTGCATCTTAGACTTTCTTGTGCTTGAAGAGGGTACATCATTCTTAACTATTGCAGGCTCAGTTGTTTGTTTTTTAGGTTCTTTGGGTATAGGTACTTCAAGGTTCTTACCTGATCTTAATTGAATTGCACTCACATTTCTTGGATTTGCAGCTGGTTGAGATGGTAATTTGTCAGAGTTTTAAGATTGTAACTGGCTCAATGATGAAGCTAGTTGCCTAATTTGGTTGCTTAACTCTGGATGGTAGCATTATTCCTCTGTTGATACTCTAAATTTTGTGCAGCCATTTATTTCACCAGTTCTTCCAAAGAAGGGCCACTTGTGGATGGTTGAGGTGTAGGTCTTTGAAAGGTTGGTGCATTGCTTTGAAATGGGGGTTGAGGATTTTGTTGGTTACCCCACCTCAGGTTTGGATGGTTCCTCCAACCTGGGTTGTATCTGTTGGTGGAAAGGTCATGGTTTTGTTGTTGTTGCTGTGGTGGAGGTCTATCATGGTAGATGTTAGCTGCATAGGCTTGGGGACTATTATTATCCTTTTCTTGTAGGGAAGGACAACAATCAGCGGGGTGCTCTTGTGAAGAGCAGATGCCACATACTTTAGCAGTCATGGATTTTTGATTTACTGCTAATTGTGTGACCAAAGTGGTGAGAGCGTCAAGTTTACTCTCTAGTTTAATGCCAGATAAACTAGAATTGGAATCAAACATGGGTTTGAAAGAATCATTTCTCACACCAAATTGTTGAGAGTTAGATGCCATCTTTTCAATCAGGTTTCTTGCTTCAGCAGCAGTCATATCTCCTAAAGCTCCTCCACTTGCCGCATCTATCATGTTGCAATCAACGTGGTGCAGACCTTCATAAAAGTACTGAAGAAGAAGTTGTTCCGAAATTTGGTGGTGAGGGCAACTTGCACAGAGTTTCTTGAATCTCTCCCAATACTCATAAAGACTTTCTCCCTAGAGTTGCCTAATGCCAGATATGTCTTTACGAATTGCAGTTGTTCTAGAGGCAGGAAAGAACTTTTCCAAGAACATTTTCTTTAAGTTATTCCAACTTGTGATTGATCTTGGAGCAAGGTAGTACAACCAATCCTTAGCAAAACCCTCTAAAGAATGAGGAAATGCTTTAAGATAGACATGGTCTTCTTGAACATTTTGGGGTTTCATTATGGAGCACACAATGTAGAATTCTTTGAGGTGTTTGTGCGGATCTTCACCCGCAAGACCATGAAACTTAGGCAACAAGTGTATAAGTCCGGTCTTAAGAATAAAAGGGACATCCTCTTTAGGATATTGAATACACAAACTTTCATATGTGAATTCAGGTGCAGCTAGTTCTCTAAGAGTTCTCTCACGAGGTCCAGCCATATTAGAAAAACTAACAGTAGTACTTTCAGTAGATTCAGATGAGATACTATCACTATCAATATCAACAAAGTTATTATTAAATCTAGCTTCTCTAATTAATCTATGAAAAGTTCTATCAATTTCAGGATCAAATGAATATAAATGCTCAAAAGTCCTTCTAGTCATACATAGCATACAACAAGATATTTGATGATCATGAGCAATAAATCATAAGAATCCTAAATCATGCAAAAGGAACAAAAGAGATTTTTTTATATATATTTTTTAATTTTTTTTAAAATTTTTTTTATTTTAAAAAAATTAATTTTAAACAAGAATTTTTTTAAAGATCGATGATCCCCGGCTGCGGCGCCAAAATTGGACGTTAGCTGTCGTGGCCCCGTTAAATTAGTACATTAAAACTAATTAATGTAGTACTAGGGTGTCAACCTAGGTCGTTCTCTCGAAGATCAATACTAAAATTTAGGAAAATCAAGTCTTAAACTAATTTTTAACAAACCAAAATAAAATAACTAAAATTTATTTTTACAGACAAAAGTTCAACAAGCATACAATGGGGGGTTTGTTGAGTGTTACAGAAATTTAAAACAGTATAAATAATGAAACTTAGAAAAAATAAATAACAAGCGATTGATTTTCTTGGAGTATTGTAATTAAATTTATCCTTGGTTCACTAAAGATATTTTATACACTTTCATTATGTCGATTTCTTAGCTCAATTTGAATTGATCAACTAAGCGTCTATTTCAATTCACAATTACTTTACTTTCATTAAAAAATGAATATTTTATCAAGCATCCTAATTAAGCAAAAGGAATCAAGATCTTAAAATCTAGGAATTATTGAGCATACATAAGAACATCGCCTACATACATAATCTATTCTCAAATTATGGAATTAAGCAAACCATAATAACTAAAAGTGGTTATGAAAATATTCATCAAGCATGTATATTTCCTTAACCAATTTTAATCTAAATCTCATTTTATTCCATTTGTATAATTAAACCGATTAAGCATACAAATTTAATTAAACAAAATGGAATTAAACAAGCAGAGTAAGATTATGAAGAAATCAATAATAATAAAAATATATTATTTTAGAAACAAGAACCTTAAAATTATTATTACAATATTCTCCAAGAAAATCAATCTAAGGGTTTTAGCCCTCCATAATTAAAATAAATTAAAAACCGAACCCGAAATGACGCTCCTCTGAAATTCTTCCTCCATTTCCTATTGACTCCTCTGCTCACTGTCCTCTCTTCCTTCTTGCTTCTCCTCTATTTATACTGGTTTCTACTGATTTCCTTCCAATCTGTCCAGCTTATTCTTCCACCTTGTCCCCTCATTTTTCGTTGGCAATATGGAGCAAGAGATGGAAGTCCATTTTCTAGCAGCCTTTAACTTTAAAATTTTGTTGTTTTGCTGTCCAAATTAACGTGAATTGCTATCCAAATTCCTTCAGCATTCACGTTGATTTTACTCTAGATTTAATGTCCAATTTTCTTGTCAATTGTTGTCTCATTCGAGTACTGCACCAGCTAGTTTTTTTTTACGTTGGAACATCATGGGCTTTAGGTGAGTGATAGCTTAATTAATTAAGAAACCATTCAGCTGGTGGGTCCTATAAAGAGAAGAAAGCATTCAACATTTTTGTCCAATTTCCCATCAGCTTTTCACGTTAATTCCCATGGCTGTAGAGTGCTTTTTATTTTAGTGAATAAAATATGCAAAGCATATTCATAAGGGGCCACTAAATGAATAAACAATGCATTAATCTTGTCTCCTTTTCTTTTTGTTGACCGTGTGGACCTTGGAGTATGACTTTTGCTTAAAATAACAAGCCATTTAACCTTGCTATTGCCGTGAATGGTATTGTGGAATGGAAGGCACTTGTTGCATTAAAATAATTGGAGCATGGACCCTTGCTTTTGACTTTTGTTGTTTTCCTTTGTATGCATTAAATAATTGGCAATTGAAACCTCTTTTCTTTGTGTGCTGTCCGTGAGATGCTTGGCTGAATGGAGTTTATTTTGTTCATTTTTTTTAAGCATTGATAAGGCTAAAACAATTTCACATTAATATACTTGTCAAGAAAAAGTAATTAATGTGAATTTGTACATGGAGGAGAGTAATTTATTTGCAAAATAATCAAGAAGCTTCCAATAATTTGATAGCCTGTAAAATAAAATAAAATCAAATTAAACTTAGTTAATTCAATAGATTTTATTTTAGGATGAAAGCTTAATTTATTTTAAACATACTAATTAACACAAACTAAACAGAAACAGTAAAGATTAAAAACAACAATCACTAATAAATAGTAACAGTAAAAGAAAACATAAATCACAAAATACAACACTTAATAGTAACAGTAAAAATAAGAAAACATTGATCACTAGCAAGTAGTGAGATAAAAATTAAAAATAGAGACTACTGACAAATATGCTTAAAACACAGTTATTACAATTTAATAGTAGATAAAACAGACAAACAGAGTAAGTAATTAAAGGTAAAAAGATATGTCATCATACCCCTTGCGAGGCGGGAAACCAATGATTATGAATGATTGATTATAGTGGTTGCGATCACCCGTTGGTATGAAATCGGATCCGTTGCATATGCATTAAACAGTTGACATGTGCATTAGCCATAAGAGCATGGCATTTGAAATGGGAAGACCACGAGTGATGAGAAACCCCTTGCGAGGAGGAATTGAGTGAAGTCTTAATGAATTGATGATGATAAACTGTGAATACCCTGTTGATAAGTGGCAAAGTGATTGCTTGTGTGATTATGTATGTGCTTGTGCTTGTTTATGATATGAATTGTGATTCATGGGGCTTGTATGCCTGTTATAATAATGAGATGATGAATGAATAATAATTTAATGATTTTATAGCAAAGCACACATGATGTTTGTATGCATATTGTCGCGACCGGGATCGCGGCAGCACGACCGACCCTCAAAAAATGATTTTCTTTGGTTCGAAAAGAAAAAAAAAACAGGGAGTCGCCACTAATATTTTTTAGGATAAAATACCAGAAAAACCTTTTGTCAAAGCACTAGTTATAAAAATGAAATTCCATGTTCGGGAGTCTAATTACAGGTGAGGAAGGTATTAGCACCTCACAACTGTCCGTTATAAAAACGGTTACCTCAATATGATAGCGCGCATTATAATTAGGCCAATAATTATTTTAACTTCTTCATGAAAAAAATATATATATACGAGATGACAAAATATACAAAAATAAACACGGAATATTTACATGAGATTAATAGGACGTCTCGTCCAAATTAAACTCGCTTCACCTTTTTCAAAAAATGAGATTAACAGGACGTCTCGTCCAAATTAAACTCGCTCCTCCTTTTTTTTAAAAATAATAAATGAATAAATAAATAAATAAAAAGTAATAAAAATTGCAATAATAATAACAATAATAATTATTATTACACCTTTTATACTAGTCCGAATAGAATGTGTGAAGCACTCTTTTTTATTAATATTTATCAATCAATAGATATTAATTGATAATTGAAAAGGGAGACAAAGTCATTGAACAATAATTAAATCAATAGAAAATAAATAAATACAAGTACTAAAAAAATCAGGGAGGAGAGTGGGACCGGTGTAACGTAGGAGGAGCTGGGCGGTGTGACGAGGGAAAAAGAGAGAAAGAGAACTGGGTGGTGTTGTGGATTTAAGGAAGCTGGGCGGTGTGGTGTGAAGGGAAGGACAGTGTGGAGGTTTAAGAGAAGGACAGCGTTGGGTGAGGAGTGAGGGAAGTGTTGCTGAGGATTCTGAGGGGTGTTGGACGGTATGGAGAGGGACGGTGTTGAGAGGGGGACGGTGTGGATGAGAGGAGAGAGGGACAACATTTGGGAGGAGTGAGTGAGGGAAGTGTTGGTGAGGATTCTGAGGGGTGTTGGACGGTATGGAGAGGGACAGTGTTGAGAGGGGGACAGTGTGGATGAGAGGAGAGAGGGACAACATTTGGGAGGAGTGAGTGAGGACGGTTGTGAAGAGATATGGACGATGTGGGTTTTAGGAGGAGCTGGGCGATGTGAAAGAGAGCAGGACGGTGTGAAGAGGAAGAGGGATGAGTAAGAGGACAGTAGTGAGAGTGGAAGACGGTGTGGAGAGGATGAGGGACGATGTTGAGTTTGAGGGGGGCTGGGCCGAGTGAGAGAGAGCAGGACGGTGTGAAGAGGAAGAGGGACGAGTGAGAGAGTGGAAGAGGTATGGAGAGGATGAGGGATGATATTGAGTTTGAGGGGGGCTGGGCCGAGTGAAGAGAGAGCAGGACGGTGTGAAGAGGAAGAGGGACGAGTGAGAGAGGACAGTAGTGAGAGAGTGGAAGACGGTGTGGAGAGGATGAGGGACGATGTTGAGTTTGAGGGGGGCTGGGCCGAGTGAAGAGAGGAAGAGGGACAGTGGAGTTTTTTAAAGCTCTGTTTCTACTCTCTAATGCTTCCTCGTTTCCCTTCAAGATCAAGATTTCTTATGCCCTTGAAGGCTTCAGGATCCTTTCTATTTATAGAGGTCTTGGACGTTAACAATTAGTGGCAAGTGGGGTTTTTTATTATTTCTTTCTTGTCAGCCGCCCCACTAATCAACAAAGCAACTTGGATACAGCCTGGATCTTGACAATAATGGAGGCTGGTGGGAATGTTTATTATTTTCCTCCTTCGTCTTGTTGTGAGCCGCCCCCCTTAATTCAAGGATCCACTTGGATAGTGGAAATCCATGTCAGCATGCGCAATTGGTGGAATCTGACTCGGATTTCACTTTCTCTCCAGAATCTGAGTGGAAAAGGTGCCTTTTGTGCACAAGACTGAGTAGAAAAGGTGCTGTTCCTACAAAAACTGAGTGAAAGCTTTGCTCGGTGTTGCTTTGTTGGTCGGTGTAGTTGCTGTGAAGAGGGTCAGTATTGTGGTTATGAAGGGCTGGACGAGCAAACAATTCTGGTTGACACATTCAATTGGAACCGACTGAAGAGGAGGACTCGGAAATGGTTGAAGGATGGCTCAGAAATGGTTTAAAAGTGGCCCGGAAATGGGTGGAAAGTGGCTCGGGAATGGGTGAAAAGTGGCTCAAAAATGGCTGAAGAGGCTTTACTCGGTGCTGACTAAAAATTGGCTCGGTGCTGACTGAAGAGGCTTCACTCGGTGCTGACTGAAAATTGTCTCGATGCTGACTGCAGAGGCTTCACTCGGAGCTGGCTGAAAATTGGCTCGGTGCTGACTGAAGAGGCTTCACTCGGTGCTGAGTGAAAATTGTCTCGGTGCTGACTGCAGAGGCTTCACTCGGTGCTGACTGAAAATTGGCTCGGTGCTGCCTGAAGAGGCTTCACTCGGTGCTGATTGAAGAGTGAGTGACTCGGAATTGTTTCAATCGGATGTATTTTGCTCAGATCTTGTTTCTTTTGAAGCATTCACTCGGAATTACTTCAATCGGAGGTGTTTTGCTCCGCAATCCTTCTGCTTGAAGCTTCATTCTGCCCTTTTGCTTGATTCACTCGGCAAATCAGAACCATTCTTTCTTTAACTTCACATTGATTCAGTCGTGAAGTAAGTTTCACCCAGAAACTCATCACTCGGATTGAATCACATTGATTCACTCAGAATGTTGTCAACCGGTTTGGAAATAAGCTTCAACCCACTCGGATTCACAACGGGGAGTCGTCCTTGTTTTTTATCAGAATGGAACTTTGTGAAAATCTAACAACTCGGACATATTTAATCGGGAGTCGGCTTCATACTTCAATCATGATGTGCTCGGATGTTGGGATTGTTTCACTCGGAATCATCCTTTACACTTTAATCAAAATTGAGAAATTGAGAATCTGACCACTCGGAACCGGTCTTCTTTCCTCTCAGAACCTCTAACACAGCTTCAATCTTCCGAGTGTATTCACTCGGATATATTCACTCGGAATCCGGCTTTACCTCGAATCATAAGAGTTTCATTCAACAATTGACCCTCGGATATGCTCACTCGGGACTCAGCCTGTTCACTTCAATCAGAAAAGCTTCATTCAGTAGCCTGTTCACTTTAATCAGAAAAGCTTCTCTCAGCCTGTTCATTTTACTCAGAGTCGGTCTTCCCTCCACTCAGAATTTGGGACTCAGCTTCATCATTCCTTTGGGTGCCATCACTTGGATTCAGCCTTGTTTTCTAGTTGGAGCCTTGCATTGCTCGGAAATGCAACTCTCTGCACAACTCACTCAGAGTTCAGAGCGTTTCTTCGTTTGAAAGGTAACTCGTCCACTTAGAAACGCCTCACTCCAGAGACATACCACTCGGTGACTTCTCGCTCGGAAACTCCTACTCGGAAATGATCATTCCGAGTCATCTTACTCGGAAAATATCATTTCCGAGTCCCTCTTTTTTTTTCTTTTTTTTTGAAAATTCCCCATTTTTGACTGGACCGAAATAGGTGTTCACACATATACACGTGATCACAATATATATATTATTCGTCATTTTGAATGTATAACTCACTCTCCCATGTGGTCTCCTTTTTAGCATTGTGATGCAGGTTGCCATGGGATGAGTTCGGATTTTTAATTAAAGATTTGGTGAAGGTAAATAGTGGTAGAGGAAGTGCCTTAGCCGGCATCATTTATCAGTTCTTATGTAATGAATGAATTGGTTATGAGAATATAGATGATATAGAGATTTTGGATACGGATAGGGTAACCCTTAGAATTTGTGGATGTGAATATGAAGGTAATATGTAAGTGATGACTTGATAAGTATTGGAAGGATTGAAATTGAATGATGAACATTGATAATTGTGATAGTCGGGAGAATATCCCCGGATGTATATGTATACATATATATAATTATGTCTTAGGCAATGCATGTGTATATTGTGAGTGAATTAGACGGGCTTGTTTTATTAGGCTTATGTCGGGTTTTTGCATGCTTTACCAAGCCTTTTCTCATATCGTCATATATGGGACTAGGCGTTTGCCCGGTATACACATTTTTCTTCCACTGTAAACTCTATCATTTTTGTATACCGTTATGGGCATTTTAGTTACCGATCCAGTTTTAGCTTATTTAAATTGTACACTTTGGTTTTCGGTGATTCGGGTTTCGGTGTGACACCAGTATTATTTTGGTACGTGAAAAATTTACTCTCATTTTATTTATCATTATGTTGATCACATCGAAATTTGAGTCTGGAAAATTGGGGTGTTACAAAGGTGGTATCAGAGTGTTGGTTGCTCTGAATTAGATTTATTAATTAATACCAGAGCATGGTTGCTTTGTGAGGAATTGATATTATGGATGATTGGAGCATGATTGCTCAATGGTGAGATATTTATGGTGATCTTGGGAGCGAGATGCTCATTATTGGAATATGGTTGTTTTGTATAGAGTAAGAGTGATAATTATCTAAAGGATAATGATATATTGAAGTATTGAATACCCTATGTGGACTTGTGAATGACTAGTTGTCTAAGGATTATGGATTGATTATAAGGACATTATTGCTTATTGAGGAATTATTGTGGATCATTAGAATTGAGTTGGGATTGATGCTCAATGAGGACTTTTTATGAGATTGTGATTCATAAGATGTGGTTATTGTCTATTGGGAGTATACCCTTTATCATTGAGGATGTATGATGCATTTGTGGAGCCTAGTTGCTCATATTATAATCATGAATGAATTATGAGATTGAATATGAGTGAATGAATTTCCTCAATATATGATTGATAAGTGTTTGATTATATTGAGTTTGCTGAAAGAGAATCAAGTTTGTATAATATGAACTCAATGAAATGGATGTGCCAAGTTTAAACACAGAAGTTGTAATATAGTATAGTTGTCGTTCCACTGAGGAGGTGCTAGAATGAAGATCTTAGTTTGAATTGATTAGGCAGAAAGTTTCAGTTTTGATTTGTTGTGAATGTTGCTGAATGAAAAACAGTAAGTAACAAAATAACAGAGGATAGCACTTTGCAAAATATAACAGTAAATGAGGTTGGAAAAATCAGTTTTGTAAAACAGGGATTGGCTTCATCACATCTTCACCTCTGTAAGCTGCATAAGTTTCCATATAAGTAAATCGAAAAGATAAGTTCTACGTCACAATCAAAGTCATTTGCATCGATCCCTCGACTACAAAATTCATAAGAATGATTTCCAAACCGCTGATCCCTCAGTCACTTTGGAAACCATTCCAGCATTATCGATCGATTGTTTAGACGTTTATTGCGTTAGACGCCATCCCTGGCTACCTACTCACAACAAGTACTTCTTTCAGGGTCTGCTTTCAAAAGTCACTTCCCAGCATACTCAAGAAAACTTAGAACAAGAAAATAGTGATCAAGTACTTTCAGGCATTAAACGCAGAAGGAAATACAGAAACTTATCAAATCTCATTACTCAATAAAAACTTACAACAACATTACTTTAGTGTTGAATGGAGTACAGCCAATCCCATAAGGGAGATTAGTTACTCATGCCTTGCATTTTCACCATCAAAGAAATGAATACAGAAAATGGAAAGTGTGAAATGAAAAATACAGAGGATGAAATGATGTATCAGATGATGTTAGGAGATTGATGATCCTGATGCCCTGTTTGCAGCTTGCTTTATAGGAGTTTTTGGCTTAGCTTCTCTTACCCACTTGCGTAGAACCCATGCGGCATCTTTCAGAGACTGGTGGAAACAGCAGAAAGTGGATGAGTTTGCATCGCATTACGGGTGAATAAAGAATTAAGAAGCCCACGCTGTGTGAGTCACGCTTGAGCTTGATGGTCACGCTCAAGCGTGAAGGGCTCTGAAGCTTTTTAATAGTCTTGCACTTGAGCTTCCTTGTCCACGCTTAAGCGTGGTTCCTTTGTTTAGCATATGCTTGATCCTTCGCTTCAAGCTGGGCATGTTACGCTTTAAGCGAGCTCCTCTATCCCCACAGATGTGTTCCACGCTCAAGCCACGCTCAAGCGGGATCGAGGTCACGCCCAAGCGGCTCCTTATCACGCTTGAGCGTGAGATGCCCCTGATGCTGTTCCTTAATTCAATTCAGTCACGCTTTGAGCTCCATGGTTCCACGCTTGAGCGCCAGTCATGCATGAAGTCACGCTTGAGCGAGCTCGGGCTCACGCTCAAGCGTGAGGGGCTGTTGGTGTGTTCCTCATTGTTTCACTTGGGTGCATGGGCAACGTAGGCTTTTGTTTCCTTCACGCTCAGGCGTGTAGTGTACCACGCTCGAGTGTCCTTTGCTTGATGCTCTTTGTTTCTTCAAGGCTTTTGTCACTTTGTTCACTGATTTTCAAATTTCAAGCTTCTTTTCTTAATACTCCCTTTATGATCAAAATCATGCTCAATTATTTATCAATTTTGTTAAGTTATTCAAAAAATGGTTCTAATTAAGCCATGAATTTAATCATAAAATAGGCACTCATCAAACTCTCCCCAACCTAGATTTTTTGCTTGTCCTCAAGTAAAAAGAAGATTTGGAAAGGGAACCAAGCATTTCAAAAATCTGAGTTTCTGTTGCAGACAAAAGTTTAAAAGGCAATAATCTGAGCTAATGTCTCGGCAAATGATTTTCTTAATACCAATTCCTTAAAATGTAATGCACCATTACCTTATTCATAAAGCATGTAACCCATTGCTGTAAGAATATAGAATTTCTCATTATTTCTTACCATGTGTCTGTTTCGCTCATCCATCATTAGAACTGCTCCGTTAACATTGGCCGTCATTTCTAGTAAAACCAAAATTCAAATGAATAGCAAGGATCAAAAGGTCTTTTAAGGGTGTAATGAGGCTGGGTTAACAAGAAACTTTTGGTTTTTCTAGGTTTCAAAACGCATGTTTTAAAAAAGAGCATAAGTGTTTTAGGTTAATTTAGAAGGCTCCTTCTCTGCATTGAAACTTCAGATTTTTCTTTTGTTTTACTCCAGCTCTTTTATACAATCTTTGGAGAGCTTACTTATTCTTTCTGCATTTTCTTCTACTGCCTCCATTTGATTCATCTTCTTTTGAGAAAAATATTTTATGCTCTTTTTTTAAGATGAACATGCAGGTAAGATAGGATTTTTGCTTTTATGTTTAGCTCCGGGAAGAGAAAAAAAAAAAATTTTATGCTTTTATGGCTCAAAGATGGGCTACCAAAAATCGGATATTTTTATCAGGGTAGCTTTTTGGCTCTTGGCTAACTATGTTTTCAAAAATTGCCTTATGATTTCCTTGCTTGTTTCTTAAGAAAAAAGGTTAATTAGAAAATCAGTCAATGCTAATTTAACAAATTCAAATGAGGCTCTCAAGTGTTTAGATTTCTCACTGATTACTTCCTTATTCTAACAGAAAAGGGTTCAAGTCATGTAAACAAGCAAAAGTACATGCATTCCAGTTCCTTGGTTCTTAATTAAGTCATTTTGCCTAAAAAAAAGAATCAGTGTTGTTGTCTAAAAACATTCTGCTGCTTAGAAACTTTTCTTTGTTCAAAAAGTGAAATCTTTGGTTGGGGTTTTCAAAAATGTTCAAAGTCTTAATCACCAAAACAGAAATAATCACAAGCAAACAAGAATAATCACAAGCAGATAAGAATAATCACAAGCAGATAATCTCAAGCAATTCTAAAGTGTGCTGTACTAAAGATAAAGTAAGCTATAAATTGTCAAACTAAGTAGCAATTTTAATTGTCAAGAACTGAAAGCATTAAAAAGTTTCACTCTTCCTCGGATGAGTCCTCCTCTGTTCCCAAGTCTCTTTCTGGAGGTCCCTGAGTTGAAGTTCCTGGCCTATCCTCTTGTGTAGCTTCACCTCCCCCCACAAAAGGAGGCCTGTCCCCAGGCCAAGCAAGCAGGGCCTCAAACTGGGCAGGTGGCATCCATGGATTGTGTTGACCTGCAGGAATGCTATGATAAAGGCCATTATGAACATGTAACAAACCTCTATGCTGAGCGTTCTGCTGGGCCAGGAGATGGCTGTTTTGAACTTTCAGGATGTGAATGCCTTGTAAAATCAGGTTGGCTTCTGTGCTGAGGGGGGGTGGGCAGGTGCAGTGCTGAATGCTTGCTGTGCTGCTTGTGAGGCATGTGGAGGAGGTACATCAGTTACAGGGAGTGCTGGATTACTGCAGTAACGCTCAATGAAGCGTTTGTCTATGGAAGGCCTGATTGGTTTGAGGTCTTGTACCTCAACACCATGAGCTGCACAAAAATCAGTGATAAAGGCAGGAAAACCAAGACTCCCTTTTACCTTTTGACCTGCCTGGGAATACTTCTGGTCAGAAATCACAAACTTGTGGATTTCATCCGATAGTACTTGGGCTAGATCAATAGAGATGTCCTCTCTCAGAATGCAGTATAGGAGATAACACCTACTAAAAATCAAATCAGAGACATGAGCGTTAGGTGCTATGTTAGCTAATAAGAAGGAAGTCCAAACTTGAGCAATAGTAGTCATGTCCTTTCTTAAAACTCTCAGTGGTGTCTCCCCTTGCCCCATTTGAAAGTGGTGTCCTGGAACACAAATAGCGGCTTCAAGGTCATGTGTGGCAATGAACTGGTTCCTTGCAACCATGGCAGCATATTCGCAGATTTCCCCTTCTCCTAAGGTCATGATGTTCCCCAAGTAGAAATTGATTGTGTCTCTGTCATATGAGAGCCAGGTACCCCGCACATAGGTTTTTCGTTCCCCCCCTCCATCTCTTGTCCAGGCGTTTGCATAGAATTCTCTTACCACTTCAGGGTCAAATTTCTCCCTTGGGTAACATACTTTTAACCAATTTCTCCTTCTTATGATCTGCAGGAAGGCATCGCATTCTCCCAAGGCCAAGTCTACTTTCCTTTCTGGTATGAATGTCCAATTTGAGATGTCTTCATACCGCTTGCTGTTGCCTTTCTTCCTGAATCTTGGAGCATCATCTTGTTCATCTGTGCGTGGTCTTTTGCCCTTGTTCCTTCGGGAACTCCTTTTTAGGGAAGTGGTGACAGGGGGATTTGGTGCAGTTTGCTTGGTTCTGGCCATCTGAAAGGATCCGAGAGTGAAAGAGAGAATGGTTTGCAAAAGAAAAGTGTGACTTATGAGATGAAAAGACAATTATTGGAGAAGAGAGGGCGGTTACAAAACTTAGAGAGTCAGAAGGTTGTTGAACGGTTATGTGAGTGAGAGAGTGGGCAGTTTCAAAATTCTGCATTTATTAGCATCAGGGGCTGTTTTGCATTCTCACGCTTAAGCGCCATGATGTCACGCTTGAGCGCGAGAGTTCCACGCTTGAGCTCCATATATCCACGCTTGAGCGTGATCGGCCTGGATCCAGAGTCTGAGAATGAAGACTTCACGCTTGAGCATGTTTTTGTCACGCTTGGGCGTAAGAGTTGCGCGCTTGAGCGCAGGTTTATCACGCTTGAGCGTGTGGGCATTGCTCCAAGGTATGCTTTCCTCGCTCAGGCTGGTTTTTATCTCGCTTGAGCGTGCAACAAAGTTTTAATACCTGATGCTCTATTCAATGTCTCGCTTGAGCGCATGTTTGGCAAGCTTGAGCGCAGGGATGTTGCGCTTGAGCGCCAAAGTATCACGCTTGAGCGTGATCAACCACCTGATGCCATATTTAATTTCTCGCTTGGGCGCAGGGGTCTTGCTTTGAGCGTGTTAGCCTCTGATTGCTGTCCAGGTCCTTTCGCTTAAGCGAAAAAGGTCACGCTTAAGCGAGATCGGGTTTATTTTGTTGAAAATTCCTTTTGCAGAGGTGCCACGCTTAAGCTTGACTCTCACGCTTAAGCTTGATGAGGATGGTTTAGGACTTACCTTGGCTCGCTTAAGCTAGATTATCCACGCCTGAGCGTGGTGATGTCCTCATGTCTCTCTGAATTCAACTTCCAGCTCCAGTTTTGTTTGCCTTTGTTTGATACTCTTCTACAAGGTAAACAGAAACTTTTAAAATGAAAAATTTTCAAAGAAATAAAACATAAAAGATTGGGTTGCCTCCCAATAAGCGCTTGTTTAACGTCATTAGCTTGACGCCTGATAGATTTTTCAATATGGGTCATGGAGTTGGTGAATGAGAGTGTTGAGTTTTTCCACCTCCTTGCCTAAGTCAGGCCTTGGCTTTCTTCCTTTCTGTTTTTCAAGTGCACCTTCAATAGCAAAATCAGCTTGTTCTTTTTGCACTCAAATTTTTACTTTTCTGTCATCCACATCTATGATGACTTTGGCTGCTTTCAAGAATGGTCTCCCCAGTATTAGAGGAACTTCAGAATCTTCCTCCATATCTATGACAACAAAGTTCTCATGAAATTCAAATTTATCAACTTTGACCTCAATATTTTCAGCAATACCATAAGGGGTTTTTATTGATTGATCTGCCATTTTTAAAGTCATGTTTGTTGGCTTCACTAAAAAATCCCCTATACTTTTAAGTGTGGATAATGGCATCAAATTTACACTAGCACCAAGATCTAATAAAGCTTTACTTTTTAAAAGATTTCCAATAGTAACGGGAATAGAAAAACTCCCTGGATCTTTGGTGTTATAAGGTACTGCTTCATGTGTGATAGCATCATGTCCATCTTCTTCCTCAGTTATTTCCTCAGTCAGTGTGGTTACAGCCTTGCAATGCTCTATTGGGTTTGTTTCAGTGTTTGCTCCATACTGAGGCTTCTGTTTTTCAGCAAGTTGTTGGGCTAGTTGTCCCAATTGTGTTTCCAAGTTCCTAAGTGATGCCTCATTGTTCTTTTGACTTGCTAAAGAAGTTTGCATAAATTTTTCCAAGGTGTCCTCTAATCTAGAGGTTCTCTCCACCAAAGTAGGACCATTATTTTGATATGGTTTATTTGAAGAGCTGGGTTCTTGCTTCCATCCTTGGTTTTGGTTACTTCTCCATCCCTGAAACGGTTGGTTAGAAAAATTTGAATTGAAATTACCAGACCTTCCTTGGTTGTTCATGAAGTATACAGTTGCTTCTTGTGAGCCACAGTTCTCATTGAGATGATCTCCTCCACAAAAGTTACATTTTGTAGGCATTTGTTGTTGCCCTGGTTGTAATAATTGTACTGCATGTAATTGTTGTGGAAGATTGGCTATCTTTTTGGTCAATGCTTCTAATTGTTGGGTCAGAATTTTGTTCTGTGCTAAGATGGCATCTGTGGTGTTTAAGTCAAGAACTCCTTTCCTTTGAACTTGCTGACGATCATGTTGAGCTTGGTAGTCTGTTGAGGATAAAGCTTCTATTATCCTTGTGGCTTGGTCAGCATCCACTGTCATCATTGTTCCTCCTGCTGCTGCATCTAAAATCATTTTAGTGTCAGCCCTTAAACCACTGTAAAAAATATTAAGTTGTGCAATATCTTCAAGTCCATGGTTTGGGCATTTTCTGAGCAGTGATTTAAAGCGTTCCCATGCCTCACAAAAAGGTTCATCTTGGCCTTGTCTAAATGTTGTAATATCTGATTTGGCCTTGATGAATCTAGATGGAGGAAAGAACCTTTGTAGAAATTTTTCTTCTACTATGTTCCAGCTATTTAAACTTTGATTTGGATGAGATTGTAACCACTCCTTTGCTTTTCCTGCTAAAGAAAAAGGAAATAGTCTTAGATATGCAGCATCAATAACATCTTGGTCAAATCCCATGGTTCCAACCAATTCATAGAATGTGGCCAAGTGAGTGTACGGATCTTCACTGGACATTCCATGGAATTGATGTGAACTAATCAAACTCAGAAATGCTGGTTTCATTTCTAGTGCTCTGACAGTGTTTGGAATTGCAATGCTTGAGAAATGTCTTGGCCCTTGCTGTAAAGCATAGTCTCCAAGTGTTCTCCTTGGTGGATTTTGATTGTTGCTGTTGTCCTCCATTGTAACAGAGGAAGTTTGTCCTACGTGGAAGTTCTGCTTGGCTTTCT
Organism: Clitoria ternatea; assembly: GCA_037962975.1. Lineage (NCBI taxonomy): Eukaryota > Viridiplantae > Streptophyta > Magnoliopsida > Fabales > Fabaceae > Clitoria > Clitoria ternatea. The sequence continues at coordinate 120,783,080 of CM075670.1, forward strand.
TGATTTTCTTGAGGAACCTGTCTATCTCAGGATCAAATGCAAGTTGTTCTTTTGTACCCTGTCCTCTCAAGATCATAAATCAAGAATTCAAAGTAGCAAGGTTAGAAAAAAAAATAAAAAACAAATTACAAACAAGTTTATTTACACTGTCTTGCCAATTCAATGCTAAAATATTCAAACTTAAATCACCTCCCCGGCTGCGGCGCCAAAACTTGATAAGTGTTTGATTATATTGAGTTTGCTGAAAGAGAATCAAGTTTGTATAATATGAACTCAATGAAATGGATGTGCCAAGTTTAAACACAGAAGTTGTAATATAGTATAGTTGTCGTTCCACTGAGGAGGTGCTAGAATGAAGATCTTAGTTTGAATTGATTAGGCAGAAAGTTTCAGTTTTGATTTGTTGAGAATATTGCTGAATGAAAAACAGTAAGTAACAAAATAACAGAGGATAGCACTTTGCAAAATATAACAGTAAATGAGGTTGGAAAAATCAGTTTTGTAAAACAGGGATTGGCTTCATCACATCTTCACCTCTGTAAGCTGCATAAGTTTCCATATAAGTAAATCGAAAAGATAAGTTCTACGTCACAATCAAAGTCATTTGCATCGATCCCTCGACTACAAAATTCATAAGAATGATTTCCAAACCGCTGATCCCTCAGTCACTTTGGAAACCATTCCAGCATTATCGATCGATTGTTTAGATGTTTATTGCGTTAGACGCCATCCCTGGCTACCTACTCACAACAAGTACTTCTTTCAGGGTCTGCTTTCAAAAGTCACTTCCCAGCATACTCAAGAAAACTTAGAACAAGAAAATAGTGATCAAGTACTTTCAGGCATTAAACGCAGAAGGAAATACAGAAACTTATCAAATCTCATTACTCAATAAAAACTTACAACAGCATTACTTTAGTGTTGAATGGAGTACAGCCAATCCCATAAGGGAGATTAGTTACTCATGCCTTGCATTTTCACCATCAAAGAAATGAATACAGAAAATGGAAAGTGTGAAATGAAAAATACAGAGGATGAAATGATGTATCAGATGATGTTAGGAGATTGATGATCCTGATGCGCTGTTTACAGCTTGCTTTATAGGAGTTTTTGGCTTAGCTTCTCTTACCCACTTGCGTAGAACCCATGCGGCATCTTTCAGAGACTGGTGGAAACAGCAGAAAGTGGATGAGTTTGCATCGCATTACGGGTGAATAAAGAATTAAGAAGCCCACGCTGTGTGAGTCACGCTTGAGCTTGATGGTCACGCTCAAGCGTGAAGGGCTCTGATGCTTTTTAATAGTCTTGCGCTTGAGCTTCCTTGTCCACGCTTAAGCGTGGTTCCTTTGTTCAGCATATGCTTGATCCTTCGCTTCAAGCTGGGCATGTTACGCTTTAAGCGAGCTCCTCTATCCCCACAGATGTGTTCCACGCTCAAGCCACGCTCAAGCGGGATCGAGGTCACGCCCAAGCGGCTCCTTATCACGCTTGAGTGTGAGATGCCCCTGATGCTGTTCCTTAATTCAATTCAGTCACGCTTTGAGCTCCATGGTTTCACGCTTGAGCGAGCTCGGGCTCACGCTCAAGCGTGAGGGGCTGTTGGTGTGTTCCTCATTGTTTCACTTGGGTGCATGGGCAACGTAGGCTTTTGTTTCCTTCACGCTCAGGCGTGTAGTGTACCACGCTCGAGTGTCCTTTGCTTGATGCTCTTTGTTTCTTCAAGGCTTTTGTCACTTTGTTCACTGATTTTCAAATTTCAAGCTTCTTTTCTTAATACTCCCTTTATGATCAAAATCATGCTCAATTATTTATCAATTTTGTTAAGTTATTCAAAAAATGGTTCTAATTGAGCCATGAATTTAATCATAAAATAGGCACTCATCAATGATTGATGTATTTATTTGTGTAAGTCCGGCCAAGTTCCTTACCCTATTATCTTCAAATGACGAATACATTATTATTGTGCATTGATGTTGATATATGGAATGCAAATTGATTTGATGATAGATCCATGTGGGATGTTAATCATGGAAATGAAATATTGAGTTTACGAATATAAAATACAAGATATGAATTGATATGATGGTAGATTTATGCCATGTGTTGATCATGGATAGGGCGTATTGAGAAAGAAATTGATATGGTAGTAGACCATATATGTTGAGACTTTAATGTGCACGTGCACCTTGAGTATAAATCGTTGGTCAGGTCTCTTATATGCATGATGCTTGTGGCGTCTAGCCAAGGAGTGCTTGTTAAACGAAATGGAACTCACATGTTGGAGTTGATTGAATGAATAATATTGAAGGAATTCCCTAGTGTGGGTATGTTTGAATTTAAATGATTGGTCGTGTCATTTGTGAAGGATGGATTTTATATCCTTTGGCATACGAACTCTATATATTGAATGATACGAGTGATTTGTTGTATCCCCTTAGATTGGGAATTTGAATAGGTGATAAGTGATTAAATGTGAAATCGGATACGTGTTAGATTGGGGTTGTGTCTCAATTTTTAATGTGTGAAAACCGAGTGAATAATTGATTTGATTTTGACCCACTAGGTGTGATAACCTAGATGGACCTGGCATGATCTTGTATGATCAAATATTGTGGATGATTGATTTAATTGACCCTATGGTGGTCTGGGCTCTATGTTGTTTTTATGAGCTATATTTAACGATGCTGTGTGTATGGGAGTGTTTCCGGATGGGTGCTAGGTAACCCCTTGGATTCTCTAAGTCTGAAGAATTGTCAAACCTTGTGGTTAGTAGATCCATAGTAAGATTTATTGTATAATGAATTATTGAGGCTAAAGTCGGTATGTGATGAAATACGAATGATGAATGTAACCCCTGATGATTGATGAATAACAATGTTGAATTTGGGGTATGATTGGTATTGGTTATGGTGTACATGATTCTATGGTATGACTTTGGGCCAAATTGTATACCTTTGATGTTGTGATTATGACAATAGCTATGGAGTACGATATGATATAAGGGTGACATGAGTGATTGTGAGTCAGTGAATAGAAACTTGATCATATCATTACCCCCCTATTTTATTTGAAGGGTGCTATATTAATGGTAGAAGGACATAGTGATGTTGTACTACGTGAAATGTAGGTCTAATCCATGGACTTTGGTTGCGATCTATGAGGAGAATCCCTAATGTGAAAAGCTTATTATACGATTAAGTAGCCTATTTGATAAGAGTTTGATGAATCTTCACTAGTGGAAAAAATGGATATAACAACGGGATATATTCACGGGTTGAAGAGGATCAGTGATAAAAACATGCGCGGTGGCATTTTTGAAATTATAAGGTGAACGTTATAATCAGAGAAAACTATATATCCATGGTTAACATCATAACCGTGATCGTACCCATCAATATATATTCACGGTTGGGAAGTCAACTATGGATATACAGTACCTGAAATATATATCCACGGTTGTGTGCACAACCGTGACTATATATTCATGGTTATGATCAGGGTTATGATGTTAACCGTGGATATATATTGATGTTTATAATGACGGTTGTGTTTCCAACCTTGGATATATAGTTCAAGTTTTAGGTTTTAATCACTGGGTACTGTATGTCCACGGTTGTATATATAACTGTTGTAACATCCCGATTTAAAACGAAGTACCGGGTGAAATAAAGTCATTAAAATAATAATAAATTGAGAAGTGGAAAATTATTTATTAATTACCATTAACTCAATTAATCAAATGAGGGCTGATTAAGTGTGTTTAACTATTGATTGTTGCTGATGGTGACTGGGTGACGTGAGCAGACTGCTGCTTCACGTTTTCCCACCCCACCTTCCATTCCTTCGTGCATGCATATATGATTGGTCGATGGGTCTCTTGCCATTCATTCCTTCAGATTTCCCTCTGCGACTTCTCTCTTCTTCTTCCTTCTCCTCTTCTCCTTCGTTCTTCTTCTTCTTCGTTCTCTTCTTCTTCTTCTTCTCTGTTCTTTGTTTCTATTTTCTGCTTTCGGAAACCACGTTGACGGTACTGCAGAGGAGTCAGAGCTCCCTCATACTAATGAAAGGCGATCGTCGAAGTGGAAGAAGAAACAGCCCCTGTTCCTGAGTCAATCGTGGAAGACAAAAGTGTTCAAGAGGAGGCTGAACGAGTGGAAGTAACGAGCGAAGCAGCAAGGCAGAGGATCAACATCCAAGCAGAAGAGTCTCTCGGAGTTTCGTAGTTGGTAGGGGGAGTATCTTATATTTTAAATGCATGGGTTATGGACGGGTTCCGGGTGCTGATGATTACTGCTTTCTTTGTATTCTGTTTATGTGTTGTGCTTGCATGAGGAGTTTGTAATACCCGGGTGCATGATGAGTGAGAGCTGAGTGTTGCATGTTTAGTCCCGTCCTTGAAATGCATGCTGATAGCCTTGAGAATGTCGAATGATTACATGAAAAGGGTGTGCTGAATTGTTGATGATGATTACCGTGTGGCTTATGTGACGTGTAAGTCGTTATGAATATAAAATGCTAACTGCATGTGATCGAATGTTGACATAGTGAATCTAGTAATATATCACACTGATGCATGTGCTGTCTGAGTCCTGATACTGATGAGTACCGATTGCATGGAACGCATGTGTTGTTGTATTTATCTATTTGAGCTATGATACTGATTGCATGAGAATCATGTGTGTAGGACTAATATATTGAGTTCTGAGAATGCTTATTACCGATTGCATGTGATGCATGTATGGTTGAGTGAAAGGTTGTGTATATGAACTCCGTGTTGTGTGATGAATCCGTGTGTGGCGCATGGGATGCGTTGTGCTGGGAGCACGTAGTGTGGGACACTACGATCGGTTAATTAAAAAGCGTGGGAAGCTGTGAAATCCTTTGAGTGGGACTCAAGGTAGCCTCTGAGTGGGACTCGGGCATGTGCTGTCTGAGTCCTGATACTGCTGAATATCGATTATATGAGATGCTTGTGTTGTTGGATTAATTTATTAAATCCTGATACTTCTTGACACCGATTGCATGGAACACATGTGTTGCTGTATTCATCTCTTTGAGCTATAATACTGAATGCATGAGAAGCACATGTGTTGGACTAATATGTTGAGTTCTGAGAATGCCTATTACTGACTGCATGTGATGCATGTATTGTGGAGTGAAAGGTTATGTATATGAACTCTATGTTGTGTGATGAATCCGCGTGTGGCGCATGGGATGCGTTTGTGCTGGGAGCACGTAGTGTGGGACACTACCATCGGTTATTTAAAAGCGTGGGACGCTGTGAAATCCTTTGAGTGGGACTCAAGGTAGCCTTTGAGTAGGACTCGGGATGCCCGTGAACACCTCCGTTGGCGCTGAGAGCGTTGGTGTCACCTTGTGGGCAAACGGTTGGGTACATGTAAAATGGCTAAGCAGCTGGGAGCTGAGTTGATAGCTGAGAGCTATGTATAAAAAGGCTGGGAGCCTACGTTGCAACGTCAAAAACCGATCACACACGAATGCAGAACCGAGTGAATTATTCTATGTGCATTTATTGTTAATATCGATAGAAATCTGTTCTGTAAATAATTGTTAATGTCATTGTATTGTTATGTGCATATATCCGAGTGAGACTGATGGACTCTGATCGTGAAATGTTGAATGTGTACATCCTAGTTAAAGTGGTATTATGTTTATTTGATAGTAGCCGTGTACTTTATATTGTTGCATGATTAAGGATAATCCGAGTCAGTATCTATCATTTAATATCTAAGATACTCACCCCTACTGTGGCAATTTTTCAGTGAATATCTCTCGAAATGAGGAGTGGAGAAGGAGCTGAATGCCGAGTGAAGTGCTGGTGCACTATGGAGATTCTGTGTTTATATATATGCTGTGTATATGTCTTGTTAAGCCTTGGCCGGCTCGTATTTCAGTCGTAGTCTCTTTATACTAGAACTTGAACCCTCTTGGGTAGAAGACGAGACCGTGTGCCTGTACTTAATTATATCCCTCTTTTTATCCATCATACTGTGTCTTGTTCTATATTGCGTGAATGATCTGAGTAATATATGTATGCGTACTTACTGAGTGAGTAAGGTTGGTATAACCATGGGTAGAAATGAGATTAAGGGTTGATGGGGGGGAAGTGAGACGGTGATTTATTCTGAGAGCCGAAGAGTTTAAGTATTACCGAGTGAATGACAGCACGGAACACCGAGTGAGGACTGATCTAGATACTTCCCGATTGATAACTGTTAGGATTTTCCCGAGTGTGGGATAATTGGCAATTTCCGAGTGAACCGAGAGTGGACCTTTCCGAGTGGACCAGGTGCTGAAATCCGAGTGCGGGAATGCCGAGTGGAGTGAGCGAGTGCCGAGTGTAGTTTCTCGCTGCAGCGAGTGTGCGTCGTTGTGTGATCCGCCTGAGCGTTTTTCCTTCTTCCGCTGGCAGCCTCCTTTAGTCGGTTTTATTCCTCTTGCCTTCTTTTCCCTCATTTCTTTTATGCCCGATTATTCTAGTTTAATTATGAAAAATTTTCCCTGTTTTATTATTTATTATTTATTAAAATAGGGTGTTACAACTGTGATTATAGATTTAATATTTATCCATGGTTAGGGTCGTAACCGTGGTGATAGAGTTAACATTTATCCACAGTTGTTTGTTCAACCGTGAATATATGTGTAATATATTCACGGTTTCAAGGGGAACCGTGAATATACATCCTTTCTGAAACTTCAAAAGCCGCGCCTTTCAGCCTTTTTTCACTTTCTCTTCTTCTTTCGCGTTGGTTGTCGTCTTCTTCCTCGTCCTCCTCTTTCCTGGTCATTGGCTTCTCCGTTCACTTCCTTCTTCACTTGAGTTGTTACGTCGTCCCTGTCTGGTAAGTCGTCCCTGTTTTTTGGTTTTCCACTTTCTCCTTCTTCACTTGAGCTGTTTCTCATCTTCCCCATCTGTCCCAGTGTGGTCGTTATTGTTGTTGCCTTCTTCTCGCTCGATTCTTGTCCCAGTGTGCTCTGTGCTTGTCCTAGTGGTGCTCTATTGTTCTGTAAGTTCCCTGTTTTTGCTTGTTACCATTTTTATTGATCCCTGTTTGGTATGTTAATAATACTTCTGTTGTTGGGATGAGAAAGTTAGAACCCATGCTGTTTTTGGATTGTTGTTTTGAATAGCTTTGTAACCAGACTTCACTGTATACTCCCTTCTACTTTTGTAAAAAATTTATGCTTTATGAGAAATTTGAGATTCTTACATTTTTTCATTTAAGAACCCCCTTCGTCAACTTTCCATCTGGATTGTTCGGTGAAGTCACAAACTCGATAAATCTAGTGGTGCTGTCTGTGTTGTTTTTCCATGAGGATGTGTCTCCTTCATAACTAAAATCCCTAGAATTGAAAAACTCTGTTTGTATTCTATAGATCTATATTACAATATTTACTTTGTCATCTACCCATGTATATATATACTAATCTCATAATAACTGGGATTCACTGTTTTCTTCTCTATATTGATTTCGCTAAGATATTCCAAGAAATCTAACCTATGTAATATTGAGAAAGTGGGAATCTAACTAATGACAGATATAGAACTGCTTTCACTAAGATTTCTTTTCTAGCCTGATTAAGAAAAGATTTCTCTCACCCTTCTACTTTTGTAAAAAATTTCTGCTTGATCTAGGATAGGGTCCTGTTCTTAGATCTCTCTTAATCAGTATGTAGCCATAGGTAATTTCCTACTTCTATCCACTACTTAATTTGGAGGATGGATGATATTTTGTATCCACCTTGAAGATGGAACTTGACATCCAAAGAAAACGACAATCCAAAAACAAAAAAAGGGTGTTCATAACTGCCCCCTTACCCAATTTTAATCCACCAAATTAATCTTCCTATTACATTACATGATAGTTGATTGGGCAAGTTCTCTAAAAAATTAAAATTAACATTAGTTAAGTATTACACAAACCAAATGAATATTTCAATTAGGGAGGGCTTGACCTATTTATTTTGTTAGTTAAGTATTAAAATTAACATTATTGTTCATTTGGTATGACTAATCTACCCCCGCAACAATACTTGGTCCCTACCGTGACCACTGAATGCTGATCATGGTTCAAATAGGGACCAAATTAACGTTCATGCTGTTGTTGTTAGTTGCTCTTATATGTTAATTTTATTGCTGTTGTATATGTGTGGTTGTTAATTAGTATGAAAGTTACTGTGCATGAGTGAACCGTAGTTCCCCGTTTGAGATTCAACACAAATGGTCATTAAATTAATTAATGTCATCGTTTATGTTGAATCTTGAATTGTCCATTTGGACAGTTTGGGATGAACAATTATTTTTTATACGTCATTGTTAGTATGTACAAGTTAGGAGTTATTTTAAAATTTGATAAACTTTTGGTAACTTGCATTTTATGTTGTTCTCTGGGTGCAGATTTGGTTGTGGTTGAATTTGATTTGACCACTCTCATTTTGTGTACTTAGAGACCAATGCGAAATGCTGCCGAAATTTCATCGAATTTTAAAATAACTCCTAACCTGTATATATGAATGACGTATAAAAACAATTGTCATCCTGAATGGGTATAGGACCACCACCTTTGAAGAAAAAGTAAGGTTGATCATAGCACCTTGTAAACAGTTGGCATGGATCGGAGTTGGATAACTGCATCACGCCTAAGTCTAGAGTATGAGGGGGGAGTTGAATCATTTATAGAATTCGTAGCGAGGAATGCAGTGGAGGTGAATGGAAAGTATTTTTGCCCTTGTGTTAAATGCTTTAACCTGCGTCGGGTAGACTTGGAAGAGGTGCGAGAACATCTACTGTGTGACGGTTTTCTGCGTAGTTATACGCGTTGGATATGGCATGGTGAAGATGTGGTGGTGCCAAGTAACAGCTCTCAAACTGAAAATCAAAGCTTGATGCATGACACCGATGTCGACATGGATGACCGACTCGAGGATATGATCAATGATGTGGGGGTAGAAGGTTTTAAGAAAGCTCATGTATATACGACTCTATGCGAGGACTCTGAGCAACCGTTGTATCCAAATTGCGTCAATTTCACGAGGTTATCAGCAGTTTTGCGATTGTTTAATTTGAAGGCCATAAACGGGTGGACGGATAAAAGTTTCACTGACTTACTGAAGTTGTTGAAAGAAATGCTCCCAGCTGGAAACACCTTGCCGAACCGTAACTATGAGGCCAAAAAGGTGTTGTGTCCTATGGGTTTAGAGTATGAGAAAATACATGCATGCCCAAATAATTGTGTATTATTCCGGGGTGAGTTAGAAATGCTGCATCGATGTCCTAGGTGTGGGGTGTCACGGTATAAGAAGAAAGAGGCGGATTCTGATGAGGTATGCACTAAAGGGTCTCCTGCAAAGGTGTTGTGGTATCTGCCTATAGTTCCAAGACTAAAGCATCTGTTTGCCAATGCAGATGATAAAACTTATGAGATGGCATGCTGATGAAAGGGTTGTTGATGGACTACTTAGGCATCCGGCCGATGGATCGCAATGGAAGAAAATGGATACGATTTTTTCAGAATTTGCCCATGAACCAAGAAATGTTAGGCTTGCACTAGCCACAGACGGCATGAACCCATTTGGGAACCTGAGCACAAACCATAGTGCGTGGCCTGTTTTGTTGTTTGTTTACAACTTGCCGCCATGGTTGTGCATGAAGCGGAAATATGTCATGTTATCGATGATAATTTCTGGTCCACGACAACCGGGCAACGACATTGATGTATATTTAACTCCATTGGTTGAAGACCTCAAAAGGTTGTGGGAAGACGGGGTTGATGTGTTTGACGGGTTTACCGGGCAGTCATTCAAATTGCGTGCCATGCTCTTTTGCACGATCAATGACTTTCCAGCGTATGGTAACTTATCCGGGTATAGCGTGAAGGGTCATAAAGCTTGTCCAGTATGTGAGGAGGGGACTAGTTCTGTGCAGTTGCACCATGGTAGGAAAAGTGTTTATCTTCGACATTGAAGGTTTCTTAAAGCGAATCATCCGTTTCGGAGGTTGAAGAAGTCATTTAACAGTGCCCAAGACTTTGAAATGGCTCCTCCACCACTATCTGGTCGCCAGACATATGAAAAGGTGAAAGACGTCAACGTGCAGTTTGGTAAATATGAAAAACAGCACCCGACACAAAACAACTGGAAGAAAAAGTCAGTGTTTTTTGACCTGCCATATTGGAGGGAGCTTGATGTAAGACACTTCATTGATGTAATACATGTGGAGAAAAACGTGTGCGACAGTTTGGTTGGTACACTCTTAAACATACCCGGGAAGACTAAGGATGGCCTAAACTTACGTATGGACTTGGAGTTGATGGGTATACGTCAGGATTTGCATCCACAATCAAAGGGCAAAAGAACATATTTGCCCCCAGCATGTCATACGTTGTCCAGAAAAGAAAAGCAAAGTCTGTATGAATCGTTACGAAGTGTGAAAGTTCCGTCTGGTTATGGCTCCAACATCAACTCGTGTTTCCATGAAAGATTTGAAGTTAGTTGGGTTGAAGTCTCACGATTGTCACATGTTGATGCAACAGTTTCTCCCTATCTCCATTCGGGACATTCTTCCTAAAAATGTGAGAAATGTCATAACAAGGTTGTGTATGTTTTTCAATGCCATATGTTGCAAGGTAATCGTGCCCGGCGAATTGGATGTGCTGGAACAGGAAGCATCACTTATATTATGTCAACTTGAAATGTATTTCCCTCCCTCTTTTTTTGGCATAATGGTCCACCTAATCATCCATTTGGTGAGAGAGGTCCGTTTGTGTGGTCCAGTGTTCTTACGGTGGATGTATCCCGTTGAGCGATATATGAAGATATTGAAAGGGTATATGAAGAACCAACGTCGTCCCAAAGCTTCAATTGTAGAAAGATATATTGCAGAGGAAGCAATTGAGTTTTGCACGGAATACATGTCATATGCTGCAAGCATTGGTATTCCAACGTGTAACATCTCGATTTAAAAATTAATTACCAAGTGAAATAAAGCCATTAAAATAATAATTTCAGAAGTGGAAAATTATTTATTAATTACAATTAACTTAATTACTCAAATGATGGCTGATTAAGTGTGATTAATTATTAATTGTTGCTGATGGTGGCTGGGTGACGTGAGCAGGCTGCTGCTTCACGCTTTCCCACCCCACTTTTCCCTTCCTCTGTACATGCATATATAATTGGTCGTTGGGTCTCTTTGCCTTTCATTCCTTCAGATTTCCCTCTGCGACTTCTCTCTTCTTCTTCCTTCTTCCTTTCCTCGTCCTTCTTCTTCTTCTTTATTCTCTGCCTCCATTTTCTGCTTTTGGAAGCCACGACGACGGTGTTGTAGGGGAGTCGGAGCTCTCTCCTGCTAGTAAAGGACGATCGTCGAAGCGAAACAGCCCTGTTCCTGAGCCAATCGCGGAAGAGTCTCTCAGAGTTTCGTAGTTGGTAGGGGGTATCTTATATCTTAGATGCATGGGTTATGAGCGGGTTCCGGGTGTTGATGATTGCTGTTTCTGTATTCTGTTTATGTGTTGTGCTTGCATGATGAGTGAGAGCTGAGTGTTGCATGTTTAGTCCCGTCCTTGAAATGCATGCTGATAGCCTTGAGAATGTCAAATGATTGTGTGGAAAAGGTGTGCTGAATTATTGATGATGATTACCGTGTAGTTTATGGGACATGTAAGTTGTTATGAATATAAAATGCTGACTGCATGTGATCAAATGTTGACGAAGTGAATTTGATAATATATTGCACCGATGCATGTGTTGTCTGAGTCCTGATACTGCTGAATACCGATTACATGAGATGCTTATGTTGTTGGATTAATTTATTAAATCCTGATACTGCTTGACACCGATTGCATGGAATGCATGTGTTGCTGTATTCATCTCTTTGAGCTATGATACTGAATGCATGAGAAGCACATGTGTTGGACTAATATGTTGAGTTTTGAGAATGCCTATTACCGACTGCATGTGATGCATGTATTGTGGAGTGAAAGGTTATGTATATGAACTCTATGTTATGTGATGAATCCGCGTGTGGCGCATGGGATACGTTTATGCTGGGAGCACGTAGTGTGGGACACTACCATCGGTTATTTAAAAGCGTGGGACGCTGTGAAATCCTTTGAGTGGGACTCAAGGTAGCCTTTGAGTAAGACTCGGGCTGCCCGTGAACACCTCTGTTGGCGCTGAGAGCGTTGGTGTCACCTTGTGGGCAAACGGTTGGGTACCCGTAAAACGGCCAAGCAGCTGGGAGCTGAATTGATAGCTGAGAGCTATGTGTAAAAAGGGACCTTTTCGAGGACCGTGCTGTAATAAATGTAATAGTTGAACCATGCATCATGCCTGGTGAATAAGGTTAGACTTTTGAGTAACTCCCTAGAGCATACAGTGATGGGTACACTAAAGAAACCACCGCACCTTGACCCTCAAGGGTAGTCTAGGGAGTATACCGGAGGTAGACCTCCAATGGCTCAGATTCACGCCCGACGCCGGATAGCCCGTGACAAACTCTGATATACTTTGACAAGAGGCGGGGGTTTACTATCACCATCGAGTACCCGTTCTGATGAGATATGTTTTGCATCCTTGTTGATAGGGTTACGATTCCATACCCTTTTGTGAAAATAGAACAAAGCAAACTTCGGTCGCTTTAATGGACAAAAGGATAAGACGGGACTTGATCGATGATGTATTGTGATTGATGGGGTTCATGCATCATATCAGCTAATCATATTAGTAAAAACATGAAACTCATGCATTGCATCCTTATAATGAGATTGTAACTACTTATGATTTCATTGTGATAATGCAAACTTTAGGGATTCAAGGGAACACATGGGGAATAGAAATGGTCCGATAGGACCAAGAGCAGTGAGATAACTTAGAATATACAATAGGGACCCCAAAGAGAGTTAGAAAGGATGATTAAAAGTGATTGATTTATGTGGGGTGAGCGTAAGAGATGACACTCCCTGATTATTTGGAGGTAGAGACTCACCTTTATAGCTAATCATCCCAGACCGGCTAGGCAAGCGTACCGTATGAGGAGAGCACTACGCCAGGAAGACTAGGCAGGTCCCAGCCATCTGCCCATGATCCCCGAGGACTCTCCAGTTGATGTACCCTTGCCACCTCAGCCCGAGGCAGAGAGACTCTATGACCGAGATGTTGAGGTCATAGAGAGTTCAGTCAGACGATATGGTGACCCACCACGTCCTTTGAGTGTGGAGGAGTTCGAGGAGTTATCGGGTAGGGAAGCAGCCATAGAGGCAAACCCTTTCTGCTTCCATCCCTTGCCCGTTCCAGCTATGGTTCCACCCTCTATTTAGCAGGCAGAGATCCCAGCCGCACCAGGTCCAGTTGGAGCACCACCGAGAGAGCCGACTCTGGAGTATGTTCCCCCCACCCCCTCGCCCCCCGTAAAGGAGAAGGATAAGGATGATCCAGAGGAATTTTCACTTAAGGATATGTTGATGGATCTTGTGGATCATATTGCACTACCAGCCATTCCCCTTGCAGTTCAGGTGACAGGCGGATTAGAGGACATCCCGATGCGACAAGGGGTATTGGTACTAACCTCAATGGAGAGGTATTTAGTTAGATGACAATGGGATCGATCTTCATGATTTATTTGTCACATCTACAGGAGTTATATGTATGGTGAGACAGAGGACTACCTAGATATGTCAACAGCAGCCCAGGGCCTATTGGTGGAGGCCTATAAGGCTTATGTCAGTCGTAGGCATCAGCGGGTTTGTTGTATCAGTGACCTACTATCCACAAGTTCTACCCCTCCAGATCCATCTCAGCTGGGGACTACCTCTGATCCACCTGTATCTCCATGGTTAGATGACGAGTTTATGGCCGGAGATGGGTAGATATAGGATTTACTTTATATGTATGTTTATTTCCCTGTATTTTGCTTAAGGTGCTTGTGTGCCCCTCTTTTGCTTCAGTTGTATAGATTTGACGAGACTACTGGATGTATATATAGTACCTTGTATACATATGTTATGCTTTTGTTCCACCATATGTTATCTTGTACAAAAAAACTTCCACATTTTTCTAAAAAAATTAGTAACCTCTTAGTTAACCAAGATAGTCTAGTGGAAGAGATTATCTTAGTTAACCAAGGGTGTTACACCTTGTGTATTGGTGATGATACTTATGTTAGCCCAATAAGATGAAGAGTAATGATGTGTGTATATGTATATGTTTTGCTATAAGTCTTAGTTAATGATTATGATATACCTATATGTTGATAGAATGATGAAGTTGTGATGATAATTGATGTTTTAAAACAAAGCCTACATGTTGTTATATGCATATGCACATAATCACAAATGTATTCATATTCGTCACTTGGAATGTATAACTCACTCTCCATGTTGTCTTTTTAGCGTTGTGATGCAGGACGTATATAGGGTGAGATGCATCTTATTTTGGAACTCTATGTTTTAGTGGTTAATGTGAAATAGTTGTTTTGGGATACCTTGGCCGGCAAATCATTCTTTTGGGATCATATATGTATTTGATGACAATGGTGTTAATGTAGATGTTGTGTTGATGGCTTAAGTTTACATGTACTTGGTTTCACATGTTTTTGTGTATACATGCGTATACGATAGGCTGATTCTTTTGTAAACAACTATATGAATATTGACAATGAAAGTTTTATAGCCCCTTTGATGGGAATGGTGCATATGTTGATATAAACCCATGAATGGGTGAATTCTTAAAGTGTAAGGATATGTTTAAAATGGTTATGCATGACCTAGAAGTAGATTTGATGATTTGAATAATGTTCAGAGTTAGTATAAAAAGGTCTTAGTGGATTCATGATATGTTCTTCCATGTCTTATGCCATAATGTGAGTAATTCTTGATGATTTTATGCATAAAAAGGACTAGGCATTGCATGATCTAAAGTCCAAAATCATGTTTTCTTTAAAAATTGGAAAATGGTGGAACAGGGGGCCAACCACGGCCAGTGGTTTACAACCATGGCCAATGGAAAGTTATACCCTGGAGTACATTTTCTTATGAAATTTGGGCATGAAAACAGAACCAACCACGACCAGTGGTTTGCAACCACTGCCAGTGGTGGGTTTTGCCTTGGAAGTGGACCTTTGTTGAGAAAATAGGGCATGGAAAACATATCCAGCTACGACCAGTGGAGGGATCTGACTTGAAATGGGTTTTCTGGCACGAAGGCAGTGACAACCACTATTAGTGGTTGTGCTCAAATATTGGATTTTCATACTTTTATGCTATTTCGGGTTAGGATTCATACTTCTTTACTTCATGGCATGTTTATACAAGTGAAATCAATTTGAGTATTCTTGGATCCCTTATTACATCCACTCTTGCTTCCAAAATTAACATACGTGTTCCGCTAAACACTTGTATGGTGATTGTGTAATTTATTACTTTAAGTTGACATTTGTATAAATCATCCACCTTTTTATATCGTCATATATGAGATAGGTCTTTAAAAGGTCTGGGGTTAATTGTTAAAGTCTTTAATTATAGTGTTCTTCTTCCAACGGTGGTCTAAAATCGTGAAACATTTATCCTAGTTTTCATTATTTAAATATTGATACCTTTAACATTATTTATCGGATTAAGGGCGCCACAACAGGTAAGATAGTTAACCTCATGTGGTCGTGACTGTCTTGACGCATAAGCTATTACTCTTTCATTCTGCATCAATACACATCTAAGACCATTCTTGGAAGCATCATAATACACCACAAATTCTTCCTGTAAGTTAGGCAAGGCCAACACAGGTGCAGAAGTAAACCTTAACTTCAATTCTTGAAAGCTTTGCTCACACTTGAGAGTCTAAACAAATGGTTGATTTTACGAGTCAACCTTGTCATGGGCATCACTAAATGAGAAAACCCTTTGATAAACCTTCTATAGTATCCAGTCAGACCAAGAAATCTTTTATCTCGATTACTGAATTTGGTCTTTCTTAAGCTATCAAAACCTCTACTTTAGATGGATCAATTCCAACACCATCTTTAGAGATAACATGTCCAGGGATTGGACCTCAACCAACCAAAACTCACATTTTAACAATTATATATAATTTCCTCTCATGCAGAATATCTAACTCAAGGCGAAGATGCCTTTCATGTTCTTTATGGCTTTTTAGAGTAAACTAGTACGTCATCGATGAACACCACCATAAACTGATCAAGATACAAATGGAAAATGAGATTCTTGTAGTCCATGAAAATCGTAGAAGAATTTTTTACACAAAATGGCATCACCATATACTCGTACTGGCCACAATATCTTCGGTCTTCACCCTTATTTATTAATATCTGAAACACAAATCAAATTGAAAATACAACATCTCCTTTTAACTGATCTAATAGATCATCAATTTAAGGTAAATGATACCAATTCTTGATAGTCAACTTATTTTACTAGTGGTAATCCATACACAACCTCATACTTCCATCTTTCTTTTTCACTAACAACACAAGACTTCCCCACTATGAAATACTTGAATGATAAACTCTTTTTCAAGAAACTCTTCTACTTGCTTCTTTGATTTAGCCAATTCTATAGGAGACATCCTATTGCTACCTAAATTTGTCCAGACCTATTTAAAATTTTCAAAAAAAATACATAATACATCAACAGAATTACCAAGTATTTGACATTTACTTTGAACCAAATCATCAGATTGAGCAACTTTTTCACTGGTCACAGCAAAGACTCTTCCAATAGCTTGTTATTGACTAGTTCTACCATTGTGGCCATTTTTACCACCATTGCCATTTCCATCACCATTTCCATGTCCATTACCATTGCGACCACCATTGTGGGCGTAATTTACTTTTCCATGACCACAACCTCTAAAAGCACCACGGCCTCCACGGTTAGCATATTAATGAACCATCACATCTCTAAGATTCAATGGATAATTAGCACGAGTGTATCCAAATTGGTTGTATTTATAACAAACCACAGCTTCTTCATTGGGACAATCAACATGGTGAACCCCACCACATTTGAAACATTTAATTCCTTGACCATTGACCCTAGGAAAATACTTCCTTAGAAATTTGGCCTTGAAATTTCCTAAGTCGAAAGAGTGTTAACCGCATTCATGTGACCTTTGGTTAAGAGCCACCAAGATTCAACTTTCCTCTTCATCGTAAACACAACATATTTAGTTTTTTGATCTTTAGTACACACCATGCTAGCAAAAATTCTTTCAAGATCACGAATCCATATATCAACATCTTCAGGCTTATAACCTCTATGAAATCCAGAAGGCTTGCGCTTAAGAAAACAGTCAAGACCATGATTCCCTTGACAAACATACTGATAATTTTGTTTTTGTTGTTGTAGGATCACAACAAAGTAGTTGAGAGCTTCAACCATAGCATTAGTGTTTGGGTTCAGTCTATCAACCATATCTTAATCTATATACATAACATGAGGATGACACTATAAGTAATTTATATAATGTTCTCAACATAATACTTTTCAAAGAGTTCAAGGGTTCATGACCTAACCACATACCATTATGTATTAAACAACATTAAATAAATAATATATTTATATATCATAAATATATTCATTCATTTAGAAGGATAATAGTGGAATAAATGTAACACCCTCAGTTAGCTAGGACAATCCCTTCCACTAGATTATCCTGGTCAACTGAGAGGTTACAAGTTTTAGAAAAATGTGGAAGTTTTTTCTTTTGTACAAGGAAACTTGGTGGAACAAATACACCTTATATACGACATAATCATATATAATATACGGTCGTAACAGCAACTGTACATACTGAAAGTAAAAGGGCACACAGGCTCCCATAAATGAAAATAAAATAATCTTTCCTAATCTTCCCGTCCTCGGACCAAGAAGAGCTCGTGTGATCCTCGATGCGAAATTAATCTGTGTCAATTCCCGCGATGTCTAGAAAAATTTAGCGTAAGGGTGAGTCTTCAGCTCCACAATAATCGGAAAGGTGTCTCATAGACACCTGCCAACATACAACACAAACAATCCAAGATCGAGTCCCACCCACTCTCCTTGGGGTTCCTAAGATACATTCTAAGTTATCTCACCACTTTTGATCTCAGCTAATCATTCCCATTTTCCCAGTCACCTCTCAGGGTTACTAATATCTGTATTTGTATGTTGTTAACAGGTTTTGATAATGACAAAGGCACAAGCATTATAAGATCTTCATGAATCAAAAATAAATGAAATAATCAAAGTTGATATATAAACTAAAGAAATCATGAAGAAAACGTTTCCACAAGGTCAAGAAATCAAGAAACCAATGCACAAAGACAAAGGAAAGCAACCATGAATCATAACACATCAAGGAAAGACCATCAGGCATGGAAAAACATCAAAATACAATGCCTGAATCGATTCATTCGTGTGTGAATCGATTCACAACCTTGGAAGTCATCAAAAATTGGAAACAACATGTCATGAATCGATTCACCATGACCCTGAATCCATTCAAAGCCCTGGAAGTCACCAAAAGTGGAAACAGAATGTCATGAATCGATTCACCATGACCTTGAATCGATTCACACAAAGATGCAAGCCCAGGAACCGCAAACAGAATGCCCTGAATCGATTCAACAAGGCCTGAATCGAGTCATACGAATCTGGAACTCTAAAATACACAAATTAGAATGCTCTGAATCGATTCACAAAGCTACGAATCGATTCAAGAAGTGGAAAACACCACTAAAAAGACAGATTTAAGTAGGAACCAACTATCCAAAACCTAAAATATGCAAAGACAAGCTGGAACCACTATTTGCAATGGCTAGAAGGACTTTGAAGCTGCTCCAAGGCTCTATAAAAGCAAGGGAAACACAAGCACAACCATAGAGAAGCAAGAGATAATCAATTCTTCAATCCTTCCTTGGGCTTAGTGAGTTTATATCTTTGCATTTTTTGTAAGTTGAGCTTTAACTTGTATATCCTCTCTTGTTGAGAGTTAGAAATTTAAGAGAGCATTCACTTGTACATCTACTCTATTTAGAGAGTTCATATCTTGTAAACACCACAAAACACAAAGGCTTTTCACTCTAGGTTGAGTTGTCACAAAGGTTGGGGTTCAACCTTTGGGTATTGAGAGTTTAAGAGATTGGGTGGGTTGCCCTTATACTAGTGAGGATTGAGTTCTTGAGTGTGGGACACTAGGAAGCTGCAATCGCTCATAGCTTGTAATCTTTAAACTTTAATAGTGGAAATCCTTCAAGTGGGTTGCTTGAAGGCGAGACGTACACCGGGGTTGGTGGAACTCGTTAAATTGGTTTGCAAGCTCCTCTCGCTAACTCTCTTACATTCATATACTGCATTGAATTGATTTATGTTGGTTGATTAGGATTTACATACTTGAGCTTGCTTGAATCAGTTTACTTTGAATATTGCACACTAAGTGTTTGATAAATTATTTTAACTATATACACCTCTTGTTTGCATTAGCTCTTGCATTAAACTTGACTTCACATGCATAATCTTTAAACTTGTGACAAAAGAATCAAGTTCAAAGGCATTCTAAGCAAAGTTTTAAAAACTCAATTCACCCCCCCCTCCCTTCTTGAGTATTGAGGCCACTTGAATAACAAGTGGTATCAGAGCTTGACTCTTGGTAGATCAATTTTAACAGCTTCAAGAGATAAGATGGCCTCAAGTTCTCTAAATCTTTTTCCTGAGGGTGGTGCCACAAATAGACCTCCCGCTTTCAATGGGGAAGGTTATGCGTTTTGGAAGGAAAGAATGAAAATTTTTATTTAATCCATTGATCTAAGAGTTTGGAATGCCATTGAAAATGGTCCATATATACCCATGCATACTATTAATGATAAGAATGTTGAGAAACTCATGGATGAGTGGACTAATGATGAAGAAAAGAAAGTTCAATACAAATATAAGGCTAAAAACCTCATTACTCTTGCTTTAGGACCCGATGAATTCTTTAGAGTAATGACTTGTCAAACGGCCAAGGAAATATGGGATACTTTACAAGTAACCCATGAAGGTACTAGTGATGTAAAAGACTCCAAGATTAGTACCTTGACTAGTAAATATGAAAGTTTTAGGATAAGCACCGGAGAAACCATTGTAGAAATGCAAAAGAGATTTACACTTATAATAAATCACCTTATTACTCTTGGAAAAGTATATACTAAAAAAGAGCTTGTGCATAAAGTTTTAAAAAGTCTTAGCAGGGAATGGCAACCTCTTGTCACTGCCATCAAACAATCCCCAAATATCAATGAGATGTCTCTTGCCACACTCTATGGAAAGCTTCAAGAGCAAGAGCAAGAACTAAGATATTTGAAGCAAGCGGAGGAAGAAGAAAAATCCTCCAAGAAGAAAGGCTTAGCTCTCAAAGCCACTTCCACACATGAAGAAGAATCATGTAGTGACCTTGACGAAGAGGAAGAATTTGGGTTGTTTGTAAAAAGATTTGGAAAATTCATGAAAAACAAAAGATTCCAAAAGAACTTCAAACCCCAAGGTAAGAAACCTATTTCTAATGAGTTTTCTTCCTCACCAAGTTGTTTTGAATGTGGCAAGGAAGGGCACTTCAAGGTGGATTGCCCAAATTTTAAGAAGAAGAGCAAGGAGAAAAGAGGAAGAAGAAGAGCTTACATCGCTTGGGATGAAAACGATGTAAGTAGCTCCGATGAGTCCGAAAGTGAAGAAGCAAATCTTTGCTTAATGGCAAATCACCAAGAAGAAGATAATGAGGTAAGTCTTCTTGATTTAGATAAGAATGAATTACTAGATGCTTTTGAAGAGTTGTATGATAAATTTATCAAGCTTTCTAGTAAATACAAATTGTCAAGAAAAACCATTGACACTCTTGAGAAGGACCTTATAGAAGTTTATAAAGAAAATAAATGTTTGAAAGATGAATTAGAAAATGTTCAAGCATGCTCTAGGACCAAACCGTGTGAATTTGTAAAGAAATGTGACATTCTAGAAACCAAGGTTTTAGATTTAAATAGAACATTACAAAAATTTACAAATGATAGAGATAACTTAAATATATTACTTGGAAACTAAAGATGTATGCTTGATAAAACCTGTTTAGGATACAACTCCACCAAAAAGGAAAAATATTACAAAAACTTCTTTGTACCACCTAGGAGATCATCATCACCTTCCATGAGATGCAATCATTATGGTTTTAAAGGTCATAATTCTTTAAATTGTAATGTTAGAAAATTAGGACCAAAGGTTATTAGAAAGGTGTGGGTTCCCAAAGGGACACTACCACAAACTAACCTAAAAGGACCCAACATACAATGGGTACCTAGTTCTTTAAATTAATCTTGTTTTGCAGGTATGCTTCAAGGCAAGCAACACCCATTGGTATTTGGATAGTGGGTGTTCAAAGCATATGACGGGAGACATAAGCAAATTCACATCATTCACACCCAAAAAGAAAGGAAGTGTGACCTATGGAGATAACACCAAAGGAAGAATTCTAGGTATTGAAACATTGGTAAGAATTCCTCTGCTTCTATTAGTAATGTATTGTATGTTGAAGGCCTCAAAGACAATTTACTTAGCATTAGTCAATTATGTGACAAAGGATATAGAGTTTTGTTTGAATCAAATTGTTGCATAATTGAACATAAAATTAATAAGGAAATCAAGTTTGTAGGTCAAAGAATTGATAATATTTACATGATTGATATGGATAGTTTGTCCTCAAATGATGTACAATGCTTCATGACTAGAGAGGATGAAACTTGGCTATGGCATAGAAGAATAGCTCATATACATGCAGACCATTTGAATAAACTTGTTTCTAAAGAATTAGTAATTGGTTTACCAAAGCTTAAATTTGAAAACAAATTTTGTGATGCATGTCAAAAGGGGAAACAAGTAAAGGCATCATTTCAAGCTAAAAACATTGTTTCCACTCAAAAGCCTTTACAACTTTTGCACATGGATCTATTTGGACCTTCCAAAATCAAAAGCTTTGGTGGTAATTACTATGGTCTAGTGATTGTAGATGATTATTCAAGATATACATGGACCTTGTTTCTTGCTCATAAAAATGAAGCATATCATGCATTCAAGAAACTTGCTAAGATTATCCAAAATAAGCAAAATTCAAAAATAGCATCCATTAGAACCGATCACGGGGGAGAATTTAAAAATCAATCTTTTGAAAAGTTTTGCGAAAAATATGGTATCAATCACAATTTTTCAGCTCCTAGAACTCCACAACAAAATGGAGTAGTTGAAAGAAAGAATAGATCCTTAGTGGAGCTTGCAAGAACCATGTTAAATGAAAATAACATTGCGAAACATTTTTGGGCCGATGCGGTAAATAGCGTTTGTCATGTTATGAATAGATGTTTAATAAGGCCTATTCTAAAGAAAACCCCCTATGAACTGTACAAGGGAAGAAAACCCAACATTTCATATTTTCATATTTTTTGATGTAAATGCTTTGTGCTCAATAATGGAAGGGATAATCTAGGAAAGTTTAATGCTAAAGCTGATGAGGCAATCTTCCTAGGATATTCACAATATAGTAAATCTTATCGAATCTATAACAAGCAAACAAACACTATTAAGGAGTCTATTCATGTAAAATTTGATAAAAATAGCCTTAACTCCCCAAGAAAGGAAGATGTTATTGATCTTGCAGGAACATTCCAAGAAATAAGTTTGAATGAAAAAGAAGAAGTCAACAATGAAGGAGAAACAACACAACATGAGCAACCACAACAATGGATCACCTTGAAGGATCATCACTTGGATAAAGTCATAGGTGAAATGACTAAAGGTGTAAGTACTCAAAACGCCATTAGGAATGCATGTAATCATTTAGCCTTTGATTCACAAATAGAACCCAAATGCATTGATGAAGCTATTATTGATGAACATTGGATGTTGGCCATGCAAGAAGAATTGAATCAATTTGAAAGAAATGAAGTTTGGGAACTAGTGCCAAAACCCAATGATCACCAAATAATAGGAACAAAATGGGTGTTTAGGAATAAATTAGATGAAGATGGTATAATCACAAGGAATAAAGCTAGGCTAGTAGCTAAAGGTTACAATCAAGAAGAAGGCATTGATTATGAAGAGACATATACTCCCGTAGCTAGGCTAGAAGCCATTAGATTATTATTAGCCTTTGCATGTTGTAAGGACTTTAAATTGTACCAAATAGATGTCAAGAGTGCTTTCTTGAATGGATACATTCAAGAGGAAGTGTATGTTGATCAACCTCCAGGTTTTGAAAACTATCAATTTCCAAATCATGTTTTCAAACTAAAGAAAGCATTGTATGGCTTAAAACAAGCTCCAAGAGCTTTGAATGAAAGATTAAGTAAATTCCTTTTAGAAAACAATTTTGAAAGAGGAAAGGTTGACACAACATTATTCATTAAGCCCAAGAAAAATGACATACTATTGGTTCAAGTGTATGTTGATGATATAATCTTTGGTGCTACTAATGAATCGTTGTGCAAAAAGTTTGCTAAGCTAATGCAGGAAGAATTTGAGATGTCCATGATGGGGGAACTTACTTTCTTCCTTGGACTACAAATTAAGCAAACTAATGAAGGTACTTTCATTAGTCAATCAAAGTATTGCAAGGAATTGATTAGGAAATTCAACATGGACAAGGCAAATGACATTGCCATACCTATGGGCACTTCATGTTATTTGGACAAGGATAAGAAGGGTAAGGATGTTGAACTCACAAAATATAGAGGTATGATCAGATCCTTACGTTACTTAACCGCTAGTAGACCGGTTATCATGTTTGCTGTTTGTATGTGTGCAAGATATCAAGCATGTCCAAAAGAATCACACCTAACTACAGTAAAAAGGATAATGAAATATCTTGTTGGAACTCCAAATGTTGGTTTATGGTACCCCAAAGGGGTTGAATGCACTTTAGTTGGATATTCTAATTTGGATTTTGCAGGATGCAAACTTGATAGGAAAAGCACTAGTGGAACATGTCACTTGCTTGGTAGTTCTCTTGTTTCTTGGCACAACAAGAAACAAGTAAGTGTTGCACTATCTACAGCTGAGGCAGAATATTTTGCAGCTGGTAGTTGTTGTGCTCAAATCCTTTCTAGACTTTGGTGTTATGTTAGACGATGTGCCTCTTAAATGTGATAACACAAGTGCTATTAACATTTCAAAGAATCCTGTAATGCATTCAAGAACCAAACATATTGAAATCCGACATCATTTCATTAGGGATCATGTATTAAAGGGTGATTGTGTACTTGAACACGTTGAAACCTCTAAACAACTTGCAGACATATTCACCAAACCATTAGCAAAAGAATAATTCATTCACATCGGAAGAGAATTAGGAATTCTAGACATATCCAATTGCATTTGAATGATAAATGTTTCTGACAAATACTTGATTTTCAATATGTTGATTGATTAGTGTTCGTGTAGTGATTAAGAATCCTTAGATATGTCATAACGTGGTTGACAATTGTGTATTGTGTTAATCTCAATTAGTTGGATGAATTAGGAGGCAAAGATTTTCATCAAAATGAAGTTTTAATGATCTAAAAAGAGTTGCAATATGCCTTGAATCAATTCAGCTCAGGAAAAATGCAATTAGAAGTAACACAAAATTGAGTGAATCGATTCACACTCCCTTTGAATCGATTCAAATACCTGATTGTCCAAATTTCTTTAAAACAGAATCGATTGAATCGATTCATGACCCCCTTCGAATCGATTTACAGCACTGTTGCTTAACTTTTTCCATAAACAGAGAAGTTCGAATTGATTCACACTCCCTTCAAATCGATTCAAACCCCTGATGCCTCTTAAAACTCCAAAACAGTAACGGTTGAATCGATTCAAGCTTCCTCTGAATCGATTCAAGCTTCCTCTGAATCGATTCACGTGACGGTTTTTGTGCATTTTTAACACTGATTGGGTTCGTTTCTCATTATTCCTTTATCAGTCTTCTCACCTTTTCTCCTCCTTCTCTCTAAACCCATCTATCTCTCACTCTAGAACTTCTTCTCCAAATCTCCATTAGCAATGGCTTCCTCCTCTCAACCACGAAAGAAACAAAGAGCCAATGTTGCTGCTGCAACCATCCCTCAACATTCGGATCTTTCAAGGTTCTTCTCCACCCAAAAGGAGTTGGAAAGGTACCAAACTTCCTTTTCTGAAAAACACCTCATCTCCCCTCATTGGCTTGATGTTCCATTCTTTGAATCTTCTGGGCTTTCTCTTCTCAACACTCTTCACCAACAAGAGCTAATAGGATTCATGGCTCTTGAGGAAGTTGCAATCTATCCAGAACTAATTCGGGTTTTCTATTCAACATTACGCCTTTAAGATGCTCGATATTATGCCAAAGTGAAAGGCAAAACCATTCTTCTTGACAATGAAGTGCTAAACCAAGTTGGAAAGCTCCCTCTTAACAATGCTCAATTCCATGGAAAGGAACCCTCTCCTTCATGGAACTACAATCCTTTGGAGACAAGAACCTACTTAAACCTTGCCACTCCCTCTAGCACCGTTGGCACACTAAGCCTTGACCACCGCCTTTGGCATTATGTCTTGGTGAAAATTCTCTTTCCTTCCGGTGGAAATTATGCAAGATTGAGCGAGGCACAAATCTTGTTGCTATGGGCCATCATCAATCAAAAAGAAATTAATTGGATTAATGTTGTAAGGCACCATATGATCGAGGCTCAGAATCTTGCTTGCCTTCCCTATGCCATTCTAATCACAAAATTACTACGCCAATACAAGGTGGACTTGAAAAATGAAGTGAAAGAAATTGTAGGCCCCAAAGCACCAATTGGAAAAACTCATCTCACAAAGATGAATATAGTTGAATATCACGGGTTATGGAAATTTCTTCGACGCCCTCGTAATGAAGCTGAAGATGCTGCTCCTCCTCCTCCTCCACCCGCTCCTACTGATGACTTGTTTGCTAGGATCACTGCCCACATGGACCGGTGCCTGGATATCATGGAACCCAACTTCAAATCTCACTGGATAAGCTTGAAACCAACATGGAAGAACGCTATACTGAGTTTGCCACTCAGATTTCCAGCATTTACTTTCCTCAGCCTTGATTGGCATTTTACGTTATGCTTTTACTTGACAGTTAGTTGCTTTTTATATTCAGACTTGGTTGCCCTTCTGAGGCATTTATTTTGGTTTTTTACTTGACACTGATTCTATTGCTTGTTTGGATGGTTATTTGCTTAAATGTTATATCTATTTGGATGTCATATTTGTTTGATCATTTTGATGCGTTGTGTGATCGTTATTCACTTGGTTAATCATCCTATTTACACGCTTGGTTAATTATTCCTTGAATTTGTTTTTGATAATGACAAAGGGGGAGAGATACTTGAAAGAAACAAAGGGGGATAAAGAAACAAAGGGAAAGAGCCTTTAGAAATTCAAGATACATTGTTTTTTAAAGATGAATATCTAATTGAAAAACAAAGGGGGAGATAAGGGATAAGAAAGACTTGATAAACGAAGGAAAATTCACTCTGTCTTTCAAATGATTCTTTATCATTGCTTCTTTAATATTATTGATATTAACAACCCAAGAGATGGCCATTGGTTGTCATCATCAAAAAGGGGGAGAATGTATTTGCATGTTGTTAACAGGTTTTGATAATGACAAAGGCACAAGCATTATAAGATCTTCATGAATCAAAAACAAATGAAACAATCAAAGTTGATATATAAACTCAAGAAATCATTAAGAAAACGTTTCCACAAGGTCAAGAAATCAAGAAACCAATGCACAAAGACAAAGGAAAGCAACCATGGATCATAACACATCAAGGAAAGACCATCAGGCATGGAAAAACATCAAAATACAACGCCTGAATCGATTCACACACGAATGAATCGATTCACAGCCTTGGAAGTCATCAAAAATTGGAAACAACATGTCATGAATCGATTCACCATGACCCTAAATCGATTCAAAGCCCTGGAAGTCACCAAAAGTGGAAACAGAATGTCATGAATCGATTCACCATGACCCTGAATCGATTCACACAAAGATGCAAGCCCAGGAACCCCAAACAGAATGCCCTGAATCGATTCAACAAGGCCTGAATCGAGTCATACGAATCTGGAACTCTAAAATGCACAAATCAGAATGCTCTGAATCGATTCACGAAGCTACGAATCGATTCAAGAAGTGGAAACACCACTAAAAAGACAGATTTAAGTGGGAACCAATTATCCAAAACCTAAAATACGCAAAGACAAGCTGGAACCACTATTTGCAACGGCTAGAAGGACTTTGAAGCTTCTCCAAGGCTCTATAAATGCAAGGGAAACACAAGCACAACCATAGAGAAGCAAGAGACAATCAATTCTTCAATCTTTCCTTGTGCTTAGTGAGTTTATATCTTTGCATTTTCTGTAAGTTGAGTTTTAACTTGTGATAAGTGTTGATTAAGCATTGATTTCATGACTCATTCGAATTAATTTTGTAAAGAACTTGAGCTAAATTGATGAATTATTAAAGGAAGTGAGCATGAATCTTTTAAGTAGTGATGGATAGGTGTATAAAAGAAATATTGTGTTAAAACTCTTGGAAAGTTGCAGGAAATTCAACAGGAAAGCAGGGCAAGCTTAAGCTTGAGCAAGCAAGCTTAAGCGTGAAAAATCAAGCTTAAGCTTGGAGCAATCAAGCTCAAGCGTGAAAGATCAAGCTCAAGCTTGAAGCAGGCAAGCTTAAGCGTGAAAGTGGCAAGCTCAAGCGTGAAAGCATCAAGCTCAAGCGAGAAAAATCAAGCTTAAGCTTGAAGCAGGCAAGCTTAAGCGTGAAAGTAGCAAGCTCAAGCGTAAAAGCATCAAGCTCAAGCGTGAAAGCATCAAGCTCAAGCGTGAAAGATCAAGCTCAAGCTTGAAGCAGGCAAGCTTAAGCGTGAAAGTAGCAAGCTCAAGCGTGAAAACATCAAGCTCAAGCGTGAAAGAGCAAGCTCAAGCGTGATCGGGGGCATTTGAAGACAGCAAGCTCAAGCTTGAACAACCAAGCTTAAGCTTGAGCAAGCAAGCTTAAGCTTGAACAAGTTGGAAAGCATCAGGACCTCTCACGCTTGAGCGTGAACACTAGGAGCTTAAGCGTGGAATGATAAAAATGGAAGCCTAAGCATGGATTAAGCATGGCCAGCATGAATTAAAGGAAACAGAGGCATCAGGACCCCTCTCACGCTCAAGCGTGGGAATAAGCCGCTTGAGCGTGAGGAATGGATATTAAGGCCTCGCCTGAGCGTAACTGAGTGAGGCTAAGCGAGGAGCAAGCGTGAGAAGGCAAGGAAGCCACGCTTGAGCGTGAATTACTTCAGCTTGAGCGTGAGATCATCAATAAGCATCAGAACTCTTCACGCTTGAGCGTGACCATCAAGCTCAAGCGTGACTCAGACAGTATGGGATTTCTTAATTCTTTATTCACCAACAATGCGATGCAAACTCATCCACTTTCTTCTGTTTCCACCAGTCTCTGAAAGATGCTGCATGGGTTCTACGCAAGTGGGCAAGAGAAGCTGAACCTAAACTCCTATAAATCAAGCTGCAAACAACATCATCATCATGAATCAATCTCCTAACATCTGATACATCAGATCCATCCTCTGTATTTTTCATTTCACACTTTCCATTTTCTGTATTCATTTCTTTGATGGTGAAAATGCAAGGCATGAGTAACTAATTTCCCTTATGGGATTGGCTGTAATCCATTCAACACTGAAGTAATGCTGTCGTAAGTTTTCATTGAGTAATGAGATTTGATAAAGTTTCTGTATTTCCTTCTGCGTTTAATGCCTGAAAGTACTTGATCACTATTTTCTTGTTCTAAGTTTTCTTGAGTATGCTGGGAAGTGACTTTTGAAAGCAGACCCTGAAAGAAATGCTTGTTGTGAGTAGGTAGCCAGGGATGGCATCTAACGCAACAAACGTCAAAACAATCGATCGATAATGCTGGAATGGTTTCCAAAGTGACTGAGGGATCAGCGGTTTGGAAATCATTCTTATGAATTTTGTAGTCGAGGGATCGATGCAAATGACTTTGATTGTGACGTAGAACTTATCTTTTTGATTTACTTATATGAAAACTTATACAGCTTACAGAGGTGAAGATGTGATGAAGCCAATCCCTGTTTTACAAAACTAAATTTTCCAACATCATTTACTGTTATCTTTTGCAAGTGATATTCTCTGTTATTTGTTACTTACTGTTTCTCATTCAGCAACATTCACAACAAATCAAAACTGAAAACTTCCTGCCTAATCAATTCAAACTAAGATCTTCATTCTAGCACCTCCTCAGTGGAACGACAACTATACTATATTACAACTTCTGTGTTTAAACTTGGCACATCCATTTCATTGAGTTCATATTATACAAACTTGATTCTCTTTCAGAAAACTCAATATAAGCAAAACACTCATCAAGTTTTGGCGCCGCTGCCGGGGAGGTGATTTAAGTTTGAATATTTTAGCATTGAATTGACAAGACAGTGTAAATAAACTTGTTTGTAATTTGTTTTTTTATTTTATTTTTTATTTTTTTATTTTATTTTTTTTTACCTTGCTACTTTGAATTCTTGATTTATGATCTTGAGAGGACAGGGTACAAAAGAACAACTTGCATTTGATCCTGAGATAGACAGGTTCCTCAAAAAAATCAAGAAAGCCAAGCAGAACTTCCACGTAGGACAAACTCCCTCTGTTACAATGGAGAACAACAACAATAATCAAAACCCACCAAGGAGAACACTTGGAGACTATGCTTTACAGCAAGGGCCAAGACATTTCTCAAGCATTGCAATTCCAAACACTGTCAGAGCACTAGAAATGAAACCAGCATCTTTGAGTTTGATTAGTTCACATCAATTCCATGGAATGTCTAGTGAAGATCCGTACACTCACTTGGCCACATTCTATGAATTGGTTGGAACCATGGGATTTGACCAAGATGTTATTGATGTTGCATACTTAAGACTATTTCCTTTCTCTTTAGCAGGAAAAGCAAAGGAGTGGCTACAGTCTCATCCAAATCAAAGCTTGAACAGCTGGGAGACAGTTGAAGAAAAATTTCTACAAAGGTTCTTTCCTCCATCTAGATTCATCAAGGCCAAATCAGATATTACAACATTTAGACAAGGCCAAGATGAACCTTTTTGTGAGGCATGGGAACGCTTTAAAACACTGCTCAGAAAATGCCCAAACCATGGACTTGAAGATATTGCACAACTTAATATTTTTTACAGTGGTTTAAGGGCTGACACTAAAATGATTTTAGATGCAGCAGCAGGAGGAACAATGATGACAGTGGATGCTGACCAAGCCACAAGGATAATAGAAGCTTTATCCTCAACAGACTACCAAGCTCAACATGATCGGCAGCAAGTTCAAAGGAAAGAAGTCCTTGACTTAAACACCACAGATGCCATTTTAGCACAGAACAAAATTCTGACCCAACAACTAGAAGCATTGACCAAAAAGATAGCCAATCTTCCACAACAATTACATGCTGTACAATCATCACAACCAGGGCAACAACAAATGCCTGCCAGATGTAACTTTTGTGGAGGAGATCATCTCAATGAGAACTGTGGATCACAAGAAGCAACTGTATACTTCATGAACAACCAAGGAAGGTCTGGTAATTTCAATTCAAATTTTTCTAACCAACCATTTCAGGGATGGAGAAGTAACTAAAACCAAGGCCAAGGATGGAAGCAAGAGCCCAGCTCTTCAAATAAACCATATCAAAATAATGGTCCTTCTTTGGTGGAGAGAACTTCTAGATTGGAGGACACCTTGGAAAAATTTATGCAAACTTCTTTAGCAAGTCAAAAGAACAATGAGGCATCACTCAGGAACTTGGAAACACAATTGGGACAACTAGCCCAACAACTTGCTGAGAAACAGAAGCCTCAGTATGGAGCAAACACTGAAACAAACCCAATAGAGCATTGCAAGGCTGTGACCACACTGACTGAGGAAATAACTGAGGAAGAAGATGGATATGACACTATCATCTCTGAAGCAGTACCGCATAACACCAAAGATCCAGGGAGTTTTTCTATTCCCGTTACTGTTGGAAAACTTTCAAAAAGTAAAGCTTTGTTAGATCTTGGTGCTAGTGTAAATTTGATGCCATTATCCACACTAAAAAGTATAGGGGATTTTTCAGTAAAGCCAACAAACATGACTTTAAAAATGGCAGATCAATCAATAAAAACCCCTTATGGTATTGCTGAAAATATTGAGGTCAAAGTTGATCAATTTGAATTTCATGAGAGCTTTGTTGTCATAGATATGGAGGAAGATCCTGAAGTCCCCCTAATACTAGGGAGACCATTCTTGAAAGCAGCCAAAGTCATCATAGATGTGGATGACAGAAAAGTAAAAATTCGAGTGCAAAAAGAACAAGCTGATTTTGCTATTGAAGGTGCACTTGAAAAACAGAAAGGAAGAAAGCCAAGGCCTGACTTAGGCAAGGAGGTGGAAAAACTCAACACTCTCATCCACCAACTCCATGATCCATATTGAAAAATCTATCAGGCGTCAAGCTAATGACGTTAAACAAGCGCTTATTGGGAGGCAACCCAATCTTTTATGTTTTCTTTTCATCCTGTTGATTTTATTTTAAGTAAATTTTATCCTAAGATTGAATTTTCCTTTTATTTTGCAGGCAGCTCATCAAATTCATCCCACTCATTATCCAAGGTAAGTTTGCATCCCACATTGTTTAGCCTGGGGACAGGCCTTCTTTCTTAGGAGGGGTGAGACTTCATAGGCTAGACCAGGACCCTCCTCACAAGGGCCTCCAGCAAGGAAACATGAGACAGAGGATGACTCTTCTAAGGATGAGTGATGAGTTTACTGCTTTAGTTTTTATTGCTTTAGTTTACTTTGAGTTAGTTTTGTCTAACATTACTGCAGCATACTTTGAAAATTTTTTTTTTTTTATGCTTTCGGTTGATTGTTTGGATATACCATTACATGCTTGCAGTTGTACCAATTTTGAAAACCCCAACCAAAGATTTTACTTTTTGAACAAGAAAAGTTTCTAAGCAACAGAATGTTTTTAGGCAATAACACTGATTTTTTTTAAGGCAAAATGACTTAATTAAGAACCAAGGAACTGGAATGCATGTACTTTTGCTTGTTTACATGACTTGAACCCTTTTCTGTTAGAATAAGGAAGAAAATAAGCCTTGTATCTTGTTATGAAGTGAGAAATCTAAACACTTGAGAGCCTCATTTGAATTTGTTAAATTGGCATTGACTGATTTTCTAATTAAACCTTTTCTTAAGAAACAAGCAAGGATATGATAAGGCAATTTTGGAAACATAGTCAGCCAAGAGCCAAAAAGCTACCCTGATAAAAATATCTGATTTTTTGGCAGCCCATCTTTGAGCCATAAAAGCATGAAAATTTTTCTCTGCCCTGAGCTAAGCATAAAAGCAAAAATTCTATCTTACCTGCATGTTCATCTTGAAAAAGAGCATAAAATATTTTTCTCAAAAGGAGATGAAACAAATGGAGGCAGTAGAAGAAAATGCAAGAAGAATAGTAAGCTCTCCAAAAATGTATAAAAGAGCTGGAGGAAAACAAAAGAAAACTCTGAAGTTTCAATGCAAAGAAGGAGCCTTCTAATTTGTTAAATAAATTAACCAAAAACACTTATGCTCTTCTTTAAACATGCATTTTGAAACCAAGAAAAACTAAAGATTCTTGTTAGCCCAGCCTCATTACATCCTTAAAAGACCTTTTGATCCTTGCTATTCATTTGAATTTTGGTTTTACTAGAAATGACGGCCAATGTTAACGGAGCAGTTCTAATGATGGATGAGTGAAACAGACACATGGTAAGAAATAATGAGAGTTCTATATTCTTACAGCAATGGGTTACATGCTTTATGAACAAGGTAATGGTGCATTACATTTCAAGGAATTGGTATTAAGAAAATCATTTGCCTAGACATCAACTCAGATTATTGTCTTTTAAACTTTTTGTCTGCCACAGAAACTTACATTTTTGAACGCTTGATTCCCTTTCCTAAACTTCTTTTTACTTGAGGACAAGTAAAAAATCTAGGTTGGGGAGAGTTTGATAAGTGTTGATTAAGCATTGATTTCATGACTCATTCGAATTAATTTTGTAAAGAACTTGAGCTAAATTGATGAATTATTAAAGGAAGTGAGCATGAATCTTTTAAGTAGTGATGGATAGGTGTATAAAAGAAATATTATGTTAAAACTCTTGGAAAGTTGCAGGAAATTCAACAGGAAAGCAGGGCAAGCTTAAGCTTGAGCAAGCAAGCTTAAGCGTGAAAAATCAAGCTTAAGCTTGGAGCAATCAAGCTCAAGCGTGAAAGATCAAGCTCAAGCTTGAAGCAGGCAAGCTTAAGCGTGAAAGTGGCAAGCTCAAGCGTGAAAGCATCAAGCTCAAGCGAGAAAAATCAAGCTTAAGCTTGAAGCAGGCAAGCTTAAGCGTGAAAGTAGCAAGCTCAAGCGTAAAAGCATCAAGCTCAAGCGTGAAAGCATCAAGCTCAAGCGTGAAAGATCAAGCTCAAGCTTGAAGCAGGCAAGCTTAAGCGTGAAAGTAGCAAGCTCAAGCGTGAAAACATCAAGCTCAAGCGTGAAAGAGCAAGCTCAAGCGTGATCGGGGGCATTTGAAGACAGCAAGCTCAAGCTTGAACAACCAAGCTTAAGCTTGAGCAAGCAAGCTTAAGCTTGAACAAGTTGGAAAGCATCAGGACCTCTCACGCTTGAGCGTGAACACTAGGAGCTTAAGCGTGGAATGATAAAAATGGAAGCCTAAGCATGGATTAAGCATGGCCAGCATGAATTAAAGGAAACAGAGGCATCAGGACCCCTCTCACGCTCAAGCGTGGGAATAAGCCGCTTGAGCGTGAGGAATGGATATTAAGGCCTCGCCTGAGCGTAACTGAGTGAGGCTAAGCGAGGAGCAAGCGTGAGAAGGCAAGGAAGCCACGCTTGAGCGTGAATTACTTCAGCTTGAGCGTGAGATCATCAATAAGCATCAGAACTCTTCACGCTTGAGCGTGACCATCAAGCTCAAGCGTGACTCAGACAGTATGGGATTTCTTAATTCTTTATTCACCAACAATGCGATGCAAACTCATCCACTTTCTTCTGTTTCCACCAGTCTCTGAAAGATGCTGCATGGGTTCTACGCAAGTGGGCAAGAGAAGCTGAACCTAAACTCCTATAAATCAAGCTGCAAACAACATCATCATCATGAATCAATCTCCTAACATCTGATACATCAGATCCATCCTCTGTATTTTTCATTTCACACTTTCCATTTTCTGTATTCATTTCTTTGATGGTGAAAATGCAAGGCATGAGTAACTAATTTCCCTTATGGGATTGGCTGTAATCCATTCAACACTGAAGTAATGCTGTCGTAAGTTTTCATTGAGTAATGAGATTTGATAAAGTTTCTGTATTTCCTTCTGCGTTTAATGCCTGAAAGTACTTGATCACTATTTTCTTGTTCTAAGTTTTCTTGAGTATGCTGGGAAGTGACTTTTGAAAGCAGACCCTGAAAGAAATGCTTGTTGTGAGTAGGTAGCCAGGGATGGCATCTAACGCAACAAACGTCAAAACAATCGATCGATAATGCTGGAATGGTTTCCAAAGTGACTGAGGGATCAGCGGTTTGGAAATCATTCTTATGAATTTTGTAGTCGAGGGATCGATGCAAATGACTTTGATTGTGACGTAGAACTTATCTTTTTGATTTACTTATATGAAAACTTATGCAGCTTACAGAGGTGAAGATGTGATGAAGCCAATCCCTGTTTTACAAAACTAAATTTTCCAACATCATTTACTGTTATCTTTTGCAAGTGATATTCTCTGTTATTTGTTACTTACTGTTTCTCATTCAGCAACATTCACAACAAATCAAAACTGAAAACTTCCTGCCTAATCAATTCAAACTAAGATCTTCATTCTAGCACCTCCTCAGTGGAACGACAACTATACTATATTACAACTTCTGTGTTTAAACTTGGCACATCCATTTCATTGAGTTCATATTATACAAACTTGATTCTCTTTCAGAAAACTCAATATAAGCAAAACACTCATCAACTTGTATATCCTCTCTTGTTGAGAGTTAGAAATTTGAGAGAGCGTTCCCTTGTACATCTACTCTATTTAGAGAGTTCATATCTTGTAAACACCGCAAAACACGAAGGCTTTTCACTCTAGGTTGAGTGGTCACAAAGGTTGGGGTTCAACCTTTGGGTATTGACAGTTTGAGAGATTGGGTGGGTTGCCCTTATACTAATGAGGATTGAGTTCTTGAGTGTGGGACACTAGGAAGCTGCAATCGCTCATAGCTTGTAATCTCTAAAATTCAATAGTGGAAATCCTTCAAGTGGGTTGCTTGAAGGCGAGACGTACACCGGGGTTGGTGGAACTCGTTAAATTGGTTTGCAAGTTCCTCTCCCTAAATCTTTTGCATTCATATACTGCATTGAATTGATTTATGTTGGTTGATTGGGATTTACATACTTGAGCTTGCTTGAATCAGTTTACTTTGAATATTGCACACCAAGTGTTTGATAAATTGTTTTAACTATATACACCTCTTGTTTGCATTAGCTCTTGCATTAAACTTGACTTCACATGCATAATCTTTAAACTTGTGACAAAAGAATCAAGTTCAAAGGCATTCTAAGAAAAGTTTTAAAAACTCAATTCACCCCCCCCCCTCTTGAGTATTGAGTCCACTTGAATAACAATATCTATACAATCATATTGAAACAACGAGCAATCACAATCTCAATACAATGATACAGTGCATGAATTCATTTCATTATTTTGAATCTTTGATTAGTTATCATAATGCATGTGGGTCCATCTCCTCCTCAACAATCTCACATACCAATAATCATGTGCACAGCCAGCCACCCTTATCTCCCCTCCCTAACTAGAGCGACCAGAGCTCTCCTCGTTTTGGTTTCCACAATTGGGTAAGGACTCAGTCCCAACATCAAAATGGCCAATCACACATCACCATAGAACAGGCACTCCACGGTCATAGAAAATCCCGCTTCTTGTCGAAGTACACCAGAGTTTACTATAGGCTGTTCAGCGACGGGCGTGAATCCGATGCCACTTGGAATTCTCGCCTTCGGTTATACTCCCTAGACTGCCCTTAAGTATCGAGGCGCTGGTAGATTCTTCAGTGTACCCATCACTATATGCTCTAGGGGATTATTCCAACATCCTTCCTTAACTCCCATATATGATGCATACAATACAAAATTTTCTTTTCACTAGTCGTCGGTAGGGCTCTTTTGATGGCTCCATTTCATTTCTAATGTCAAACTTCTTCTATTCATGAAATTTCAATTTATTCTCTTTCTTATTTTCTCAAAATGCCTTAATTCATAACGGACTCACCGGACGCTTAAAAATAAAACGAGATCTCATATTTTCTAGAAATCATGGGTATGTTAGTGTTACAACGCCCATCATCACATCGGATCCAATCTAATCTCATCACATTATTTCATAATTTATTCATCTCAAGATCCCTACCGAGACATTCCTTTACTCATTCTTTTCTTATTTATTTCAACATATTCAATCAATGTCTCACACAAGTACAACATCATAGTCCGTACACACGTCATCATGCCATATTTCATTCCACATACTCATCATGCATAATTAACACATATTCATTTATGTATACCATTACATAGCAGTCACCAAACACAATATTCATCATACAAGTATTATACAACAATTTTTATACATATCATTATAATGAGGGAATCATGCATGCAGGTATATTCATGGATATTTCTTTATAAGTGTTTTAATCTTGGTTTCTTACTCGTATCATAATAGACTATTTATCTTGATTTATTTAATTATATATGATTACTCTTTTTTTATCCTTATATTTTTCTAATGTCCATTTATGAATTCTTTAATCATTATCAAACGGCTTCTGTGGTCGTGTTTCTTTAATTAATCCAAATTAAATTCTATTAGTCGGGTGCCTATTTCCTTGGTTATTAAACAGGTCATTAATTTCTTATGTATAATTGGTTGAATTAATTATACTCTTTCCAAATCTTTAGTCACTAACTTTTGTACTTTTTATTTTCTCCTACCATTTCTAATGATATTTATGGATTTATTTCCTTAATTTAGTTTGTTATTAAAGGTATACTATCACTCGATTTAGTTCTTTATATACCTTTCGATTATTTATTCGTTAAGCATTCTTCACTAAATTAGGTAGAATTATCTCTTTACTAAATTTAATTTCCTGGTATCTAATTATGAACCCTTAGTCATCGTCAAGCAGTCTTACTGTTGATATCCTTTTACCGATCCAATAATTTTTTATTAGTTGACAAAATTTGTTGTGTGATTTCCTTATATAATATACATGCTTTTTTGTAGATTTGTCAAAAAATACCAACTAGATCGGGTGCTATATCAAACAAGTTGGCAAGGATATCATCAAAGTTATCCATACTACTGGAGATCTGATATCTCCCTTATTTACAGGGTTGTTCCAAGTTGGTAAGCATGTTCTTGACCAACATTTTAAATGTTCTTGACTATTTTGGTAGGCTATTTAGAGTATTATGATTTCTCTTCCACAAGGAAAAAATTAGGAATTTTGATACTATATGCGATGGTTAATCTCAAGGTTCCACCCTGTTTTAAAAGAGAATCACTACTATTCATGTTTTTTGTTTCATTTGGATACTTCTCTTTTTATTGGGATAAAGAAAGAGCTTCTTAAGGTGGAATCAAGCAACCAACACTTCTGTTCAAGAAAAATGTTAAACCAAAGTTTGCCACTAAATATTAAAGCTTTAAAAGTCTCAAATTTAAAATCCCACACATCTTAAAGAAAACAAAGTTCTATTTTTTACCTGTTTCTTTGTTTGGAATATCTTCCAAAAGCAATGTTTATTTATACCCAACTTTGTTACACTATTTTTTTTGTAAACCCTTTCTATATGATGATTTATTTATGAAAGGGTCCAGTAACTAGGATAATCTTAAATTGTTTTATTTTATTTAATGATTTTTCAATATTGCTTGAAAGTTGAAATGCTCTCTTTATTGGATTACACGGGTTACGGGTAAACTGAAGGATCTGGAATTTACTATATATGAAGTGGTTTAA
Organism: Clitoria ternatea; assembly: GCA_037962975.1. Lineage (NCBI taxonomy): Eukaryota > Viridiplantae > Streptophyta > Magnoliopsida > Fabales > Fabaceae > Clitoria > Clitoria ternatea. Next base: position 120,821,322 of record CM075670.1, read on the forward strand.
GATCAATTCTTGTGTGTTTTGTCACTCAACAATAGGGCCCTGTTGGAGCAGAATTTACTTTGCTAGATAAATAATGACATAGAAGCTTCATGACACAAAAGTAAAAGCTGAAATACTCTTCTAAATGATAACACATTAGATATTAATAGTAGCTTCGTTTGTTTGGTTCCAATTTGATGCGCACCCGCTAATAAAATGAAATGATTCTTATGAGACTGTATTTGTACAAGGTAGATTTGATATTGTTGTACTAGAGTTTGAAACTTTTCATCATCTGAAAAGAAAGAAATTTTGCTAAAGTGTATTGATATTATTAGTGGAATAATGATGTTTTTGTCAACATATACAAATGGTAAGTGTACTAAAATTTAGGTATGTCACGTTGTCAATGCTAATAAATATATATAGTACCAAACACATTATGATTAATTGACATTATAATTAGTAATTGATAGAAATGTGTGAATTTATATTACATTAAAGTGAATATTTTTCAATATATTTATGGTTTGTTTTGAATTTATTAAATATTTTACTTCTATTATGCATAATGATGATATAAAATGGTGGTTTCATTCAACTGAAATGAGTATAACAACGATAATTAAAATTACTAGTTGTAGGAATATGAGTCTTCACTCTAGGCACAAATAAGTCACATGACTAGTGTAATACTTTACCAAAATCCATAAACTTAAACATGGTGGTAAGTAGTTATATTAAAAAAGGGTGAACTACTTATAGCTTCATTTCTGCTATATTCTTCATATTTATCATTATTTCTTATTTTCTAACTTTTAATGCCAAAAACAAGCTAGAGGTACCGAGTGCGGATTTTATATGATGAGGCATATGTTCAATATTGTCTTTACAGGAATTATTAATTCATGGGACAAGGTATATTGGGTAATTGTTCATTTCTAGCTAGTATGTTAATTTGATGTTATTTTATTGGATCATTTAGTATTTGTGATTGTTCTGTTTAGATTAGGAAATAAGACAAGGTTAGATATTGATTGATTATTCATTTCTGCTATCTTTACTTTAATGTTATTGTGTTGGATCATTTAGTATTCATGATTGCTATGTTTAGAATGAGGAATAAGACAAGCTTTGATGTTGGTTGATTGTCCATTTCTAGTATCTTCAGTTTGATATTATTGTATTGGATCATTTTGTATTTATGATTGTTATGCTTATAATAAGGAATAAGACAATGTTTGACATTGGTTGGACAAGGTTTTAATGGCAATTTAGAGTTATTGATGGTACTTTTTAACTTATGTGAACAGCATAAAGTAAGAAAAAATGTTGATTTTCAAAAAAGAATGAGGGCCAAATTGAGCAGTCATCTAACGTTAAATTTGTATGATGACACAATATGTGCTTGCTTCCTATTTTTTCATTCATGGCCAAATGTATTCACTCGGAGGTTTTGATTGTCTTGAATTTGCAAACATTCACAAAACAACAATCCTATTTAATAGAGATTTCTACATTGTAGTTTTTGTTGTTTTGGATATATAGTTTATGTTAGGATTAAAGACACAAAATCTATGTTTAACTTTATGCATTTATATTTATTGATGTTTTGGATATATGTATACATTATATAGTTAAATTCAACATTGATATGAATATTAATGTTTGACCTTAAATATTATTGATGTATATATATATATATATGGATGTTTATTTTTATTAAATTGTCTTTTAATAAAAAAGAGTAAAACAAAGCATTCAAAGCAGACAATTTTGACACTGGTTAAATTCTGAAACAAGTGTTAAATTTGATAAAATTAACACCGGTTATAACAAATATATATGTGTTAAAAATATTTTTAATGTCGAGTACAAAAAAGATAGGTGTTACAAATCATATTTAACACTAAACATGTTGAAATATTTGATGTTAAAAAGTATAATTAACACAGGATATAATGGTATAAGAACTAACTGGTGTGGAAAACAATATTTCAAACTAGATGTTTAAAAAATCTGGTGTTGTAATAAATAAACAACCCCAATATTTTACAAGTTTGGTGTTAAAGTAGTAATTAACACTAGATAAATGGATAAAATATCCGTTGTTAAAAGTCTTGATTTTTAACACTTGTGCACTTAACACCCCAAAATATTCGATGTTAAAGTCGATTTTACCCGGTGTTAACAATGTTTTTTGTAGTAGTGTCATTTGTGCTGTCGGACCCTTTAAATCCTTTAACCATAAACATTTCAATCTATCTTTGTGGATTGTTCATGACATAACTTAGCGTTATTAACTATGAATTAATCTCACTCAAGTCGTCAATAACATAGAAATAATTTCTCACACAACAACACCTTTTACATAGTTTCATAGAATTTCACCGACATTATAATAGATACAATCATGACCACTATAAGTTATACATCACATCAAGAATCTAGAGAGGAAAAACTTGAGAGTGCATTTGGCCAAGGGGATATCAAAAGGGAATCAAGGGTTTTACCTTAGGAAATATTTGCATGCAAGCCAAACTAATGAGACTCCATGGCATGCATCGGCTTGAAATTGCATCGGTGGGGTGAGGGATGAAAAATGAGGGGTCTTTGATAATGGTGGTGGTGAAAGCCTACGGTGGTACATGGTGGTTGTTTATGGTTACAATGAGACAAAAGGAGAAAAAAGAGAGTTGCCTATGGTGGTGGAGGCCATTCGACCTTGAAGAGAAGTGTTGTAGGATTTTCTTCAAATCCTAGGAAAGAAAATGGATCTTCCTCTTGCTCTTATTTAGATCCAAGCTTTAAGCACTCGAAATCATGAAACCGAGCTGGATAAGGAATATGTATGGTACTGGCCGTGACAAGTTTGAAGTGAAAATGGAGGTTTGGTTGGTGGAAGAACCTAGGTCTAAGCTTAATTTGCTAGAAGAAATAGAGGAGCATGGTTAGGCAAGTATGGTGTAATTGCCATTCTCTAAGCTAGAAAGGTAAGGAACTTGTGGTCTCACCACCTTTGGGAGGAGTCCAAAGGATAAGAAACTACAGGAAGGAGCTAATGCTTTACTTTCTAGAGAGAAGTTGGACTCTATCTCACTAAAACTCACTTAAAATTCAATTTATGACAAATTAGAAATGAGAAGAGGAAGGAAAGATAGGCCACCATGAGCCTTGGGATATCACTAAGGCCCAATCCCTAATTCTTAAAAATATTGGCCCAAACAAGCCCAAATGACAAAGGTACAAACTACAAAGCTCAAAAGTGGCCCAACAACAAATGGCTATGCAAAGCCTAAACTAAATCCTAATTTCTAGGCCTAATAAATTCCTAAACTAATAAAATGAAACCTAAAATATATACAAGAGAATGTCAAGGCTCAAAGGTGTCCTAATAGAGGTCCGAAAAATGTCTCAGAGGCTCCCTACTCTAAAATAGTACAAGAAAAACAAGTAAAGGCCTTTAAAAGTTCCTCCTTGGGCTTGGGCCTATCCAAAGAAGCCAAGGGCTTCTGGAAGATCTCCTTGACTTTCTTGACCCTTGACCTAGTTAAATGGCCATTGAAGCTCTCAAAGGCAACCTTTAAGCTTTGTGTAGGATCAAGGACTTTTGTATAGGTGAGGCCTGTGTCAAGAAGAAAGAGAAAAAGTTACAAGAGTGGGAGAGGAAGAGAGAGCTAGGTGTAAGAGGGAAGAAAATAAAGTGGAAATGGGAAAGCAAAATTGTAAAGATGGAGGGGAATATTTATAGAGGGAGAGATGCGGTCTGGTGTTGACATGTATCCACTTAGGTAGCAATATCCTAGAGTACATGAGAGATGAGGTGTCAAGTGCTGGTGGTGCATGAGATCATGAAGCATGAGGAGGTGACATGTGGCCTATTAGGGAGATAAATTCATATAAATTTGTCATAAAAATAAATTTTAGTTCTGATAGAATTAGACAAAATGGTCAACATGAAAATTATAAATCTCTCTTTCCCCTTTCCAAGGATTCCAAGATCATCAAATTTTGATACTCGTAGCTAGAGTTATGGTCAAAATACAAAGACTGCCCAAATCTGGATGTGAAACTAGAACAACAACTTAAAATAAAAACTAGGAAAAATTGGTTGGGAATTAGCTTTCAGTGTCTTCATAAGAGTTATAGAGGGTTTTATTATGAGAATTATGAAAAAACAATCGTTCTATTACGATAATAGTAGAGGAAGTTATGATTAAATATAAAAAGAGGTTCGGGTACCGCATAAATTCTAGGAACAACACGAAGAATTAAAAATAGGGAATGATTGGCTTAGAAATGGCCTTTGAGTTCTTCACAATAATTATAGCTAACTCCACTACATAATTTTAGAAACAAGAATTGCTCAATTCTGACATTGGGAGATGAAATTACATTGAAAATAGGTAGGTAGGTGTGTGTTCACATTTTTCACTAAATTTGATAAGATGCAAGGGTTAAGGCTTTAACTGGTTTTGATAATTGTTAAAGAGACGCTCTAGGGGAGATCCTTAATTAAATTTTTAAGTCCCAGAGTACTCTTTTTTTCTCAGGGCCTCCAAAATTCCTTGTTGCTTATTTCAACTCCAGGTACAATTCCAGATGTGCACGCTGATTGAGAAACCAACTAAAATTTTTCTTTTATTGATAATAGTATTACTATCATCACTATTATCACTATTTTTACTATGATCTCTAACACCATTATTTATCATTATATTTATTATTCTTATTTTTACTATTTTGTTTATATTATATTATTATTTCATTAATTATTATTATTATTATTATTATTATTATCATCATCATCATAAATTTTTATTTTTATTCTTTGTCCTTACTATCATTGACTATCACTATCAATATTATCATTTTATCATACTTGTTCATATATCTAGGCATTACTACTTTCACATAAAACCACATCAATGTCGACCAAAGCCCAAATACTCATCATTATCAATCGATACACTATCGACCACAACCCTATACATAAATAGTCATTAACACACACCAAGCCCTTATGGGTTTGTTGTCTTAAAACATTTCCCGAAAGATCTAGGGTGTTATAATTGGCTTCCTTTCCTCTTTTATCATCTCATTTAAATTTCAAGCTCTCCTCCTTTTTTTCTCCTTGTGACTGAACCATCACCACAAGGGTGTTCTTCTTCTCTTTTAAGCTACTTAAAAATAGCCTAATTTTTCTTCTCCTTGGAGCATTCTTGGGCCTCTTGAAAAAGAAGGAAGGCAAGCAAGCAAGTACTCAAAAGAACTTCCTCCTCTCTCATGTGAAAGACTCCAAGGTAAAGGGGGAACTCTCTATTGAATCTTGTCTAATCTTGTTGCATGTAATGGTATCTTGGTCTTGTTTATGATTATGAAGAGTTTATGTGTATGTATGGTGATTTCTTGACATTTTAACCAAGGATCATGGTTGCAGGCGAACAAATGGCTATCAAAATGAAAACTTTGACATTGCATGGATATTTCCTACGCATATATGCTCTTGTATATGATTCTTATAATTTCTAGAAAATATTGGAAGGTTGAAACATTAAGTGCTAAAGAAATCTCCTCCTTACATGTTGTGTAAATACCATGGATGCTTGAATGATAGCTTAGAACACTACTAAAAAAAGCCCTAATTATGACAAGAAAAAGTTGTCACTAATAGCCAATAGTATTACCAATGACATCAACTACAACGGAATACCGTCGCTACAAATCTGGTGGTAAACATGTCAACAACAACAAGTAAAGACCATGGCAAACTTTGTGATGACTGTATCTCATCGATAAAAGCAGTCCCCTTTTATACCATTCCATCGTTGGCTCGGGCCCACCTTAGTGACGGTGAGTGGTTCGTTGTTAACGAATTTAATATCCACTGTCGCTAATTTAGCCTTATTAGCGACTGCCATAACATCATAGCTAATTAGATATCAAAGCGTCGTCATTAACGTCGTAGCTATGTTCTTGATAGGTGTCATCGCTAATGTCGTAGTTGAATAGGGACTAACATTTGTGATGATCCTGTTTCGTAGCTACATGTTTGACATAGTAGCAATGGTGTTTTGGCCATAGCTATGTTTTTGAACACATCGTTGTTAATTTTCGTAGCTGAACAGGGACTAACTTTAGCAACGGGTCTATTTCGTAAATGAAATCATAGTAGAAACATGAACCTAGATGCTTATACATATTTGAGCTATTATTTGACTTGACTCTAGAAAAAAGGTCCATCCACAATGCTATTACTCAATTTATGTAATAGATATTATAATGTGTTTCCATCATAATTCAAGTAAAAAAACAACCAGAAATAAGGAATCAGGGTTTGCCTTATTTGAGTTCAATTAAAATGAAAAATTTATGTTAGCTTCAAAAATGGTGTTAGCCTAACTATAAAACATTGTTGAGAGAAAAAACTACAATTGATTTCAAACTCACTAAATTGCTTTTTGACTCGAGTTTTTCTAAATTTATCTAGGAAAGAGATTACAAGTGAATTAACTCAGTTTCTCTACCTAGGGCTAAATTTATAAACTCATATCATAAGAATTTACAAGTAAACTTGTGAGTTTGACAATGATGACATCATAAACTTGTTTGGAAAGATGGGCTGTGGCAAATCAAATTCAGGTCAAATCCACCCAATATTGGGTATAAAACCCAGACATCTCTTAGCATGTATCTTACAGTCTGCAAAAAGTCTTAAATTTAAATAAATGAATCTTTCTAATTTAAAATTTAATTAGATGTTCTTTAATCCATTTTCACTTAGCCATAAATTTTAAGAAGCAAACAATCAATGTTAACAATTTCAAGACATAAGGTAAGAATTTTTTTAGTCAAAAAGAGAAAGTAGCATTTGTTATTCAAGTGGCCTCAATACTCAAGAGGGGGGTGAATTGAGTTTTTAAAACTTTGCTTGGAATACCTTTGAACTTGATTCCTTTATTATAAGTTTAAAGATTATGCAGGTGAAATCAAGTTTAATGCAAGAGATGATGCAAAATAAGAGATGTATGTGACTGAGACAATTTGTCAAACACTTGGTGTGCAATATTCAAAGTTAACTAATTCAAGCAAGCTTAAGTATGTAAATCACAATCAACCAATACAAATCAATTAAGTGCAATATATGAATGTAAAAGAGTAAGGGAGAAGAGCTTGCAAACCGATTTAACGAGTTCTACTAACCCCGGTGTACGTCTCGCCTTCAAGCAACCCGCTTGAAGGATTTCCACTATTGAAGTTTAGAGATTACAAGCTATGAGCAATTGCAGCTTCCTAGTGTCCCACACTCAAGAACTCAATCCTTACTAGCACAAGGGTAACCTACCCAATTTCTCAAACTCTCAATACCCAAAGGTTGAACCCCAACCTTTGTGACCACTCAACCTAGAGTGAAAAACCTTTGTGTTTGGTGTAGTGTTTACAAGTAAGTTACTCTCTTAATAGAGTAGATATACAAATGAATGCTCACTCAAGTTTCTAGCTCTTAACAAGAGAGGATTTACAAATTAAAGCTCAACTTTCAGAAAATGTAAAGATATAAAACTCACTAAGCACAAGGAATGGATGAATAATTGATTGCCTCTTGTCTTATTTTTGTGCTTAAGTTTGGGATGCATTTATAGAGCCTTGAAGGAGCTTGGTGGAGTTCCTAGCCGTTGTAGAACATGGGCACTGAGTTGGAATGGAGAAATGAGCTGGTTTCCACTTAAAAGGAACTTTCCCTAAATTCTGGCACGACTCTAATCGATTACGCCTCAAGCAGTAATCGATTAGCTTTTGAATTTTATAGTGTTACACAGTAGATAATCGATTAGGCATTTTAGTGTAATCGATTAGATTTAAAACAGGGACTTGCTAATCGATTATTTTATACTCTATAATCGATTACTCTTGGTACCTGATGCATTTAATTGTGTCTCGTAGCATTGTAATCGATTAGGCCTTCTTGTAATCGATTAGGATGACAAACAGAACTTCAGTAATCGATTATGTCTGACTTGGTAATCGATTAGCTTGACTACCTGATGCTCAATCTTCAAACTTTCAACTGGTAATCGATTATCCCCTTGGTGCAATCGATTATCTTTGCAAACAGAACTTAGGTAATCGATTAGGTCTATAGGTGCAATCGATTACTTCACAAACAGAACGTATGTAATCGATTAGCTTGAGTCCTCTAATCGATTAGTCTACACGTTTTTGTCTATCTGATTCTGTTTTCTCTGTTTTTCATGGTTGCTTGGCTTTTTGCTTCAATCCTTCAATGTGCTTTGTCATTATCAAAATAATTCAACCTGAAATGTATTCAAACAAAGCATTTAAGTAAGGAAAAACCATACTCCACTTAAGATGAAGAGTAGTCAGTATATGCGGGTGACACAAAAAATGAAGCACATGAAGTGCCCTTCAAACTCTAATCTTATACAGTATCTGTCGAAGAAAATACCCTTCAAAAGAGTGGGAACAGAACATTTTGAATTAGAATTAACTCTTTATAAGAGAAGTATAGTTTTAGGTCTTTATTATAAATTATTCATTACCAAAATTTGTATTCATTTGTTAATTCTTAGTTAGGCATTAATATGTATCATTAATTAACACTGAAGAGAAACACAACAATACACTGAAGGGAAACACTGAAGGGAAACACACAGCAATACACTGAAGGGAAACACACAGCTAAGTGAATAATACCAAAGCAACTTAGAGAATAAAAAGGGGCCTAACAAGCAAAGCAATGTAAATTACCTGCGGGAGTGACTCGCGGCTTGCATACGAGGGAGACGACGTAGATGAGAGAGGGACCTTTCCTAACTATGGCTCGCAGACGAAGGAGATGGGAGACATAAGAAAGGGGAACTGAGAGACGGTGGGAAACGATGGAGATAAGGGAGACGAGAGACACAAGAGATGGGGCCTGAGAGAGGGTGGTTAGAGGGGAACTGAGAAAGGGAGGTTGGAAGGGAACTCAGAGAGAGAGGTCGAAAGGGACACTTAGAAAGGGGAAAAGGTTTTGGGAGGTTTAGGGCTTAGAGAGGGGAACTGGAAATGATGGGAAAAGGTGAAAGTCGAATAAGTCATTTAATTTCATGACGGATAAACTCTGTCACGACACCGTCACTAGACTTAAGAAGGTAGACGTCACTAAACTGTTGCTTGTCCTAACAAAGGTGGACACTTGTCCACCCTAGTGACAGACGAATACTCCATTGCTAAAGTGAAAAACCTACCAACGCCAATATACTGTGGCTAAACGTGGTAACCAACATTGCTTTATTTGGCGATGGGCTCAGCCACAGATACTATATAGATAAATTTTATGATTGCACAATGTCCATCGCTCAGTTGGAGGGAAACCAAAATTTTGCGACGGAAAGCTAAATCATCACTAACTTTTGCTTCACGTTTGGGTTTAGCGACGCGTATATATGCGTTGCTAAGCTACAACAACATTAGCGATGCCATTTGGCCAGTCGCTGCAGTTGGCGCCAATAAAAACCTTTGGAGGGAAACAAAAAAATTAAGGAGGGAAAAGTAGCGACGACGTCAATGACGGGTTTAAATGTAGCCACAGAGATAGCGACGAGTGTTTGTAATTTTTAGCAATGGGGTTTTTGTGGTTGTTGACTCGGTAACTAATTTGCTTTTGAGGGTCGCTTTTTGCCTTGCGGTTACTAATTAGCGACGACTTTATTCGGTTGCTAATTTGAAGTAACTATCAAAGACTTTTTTAGTAGTGGAATTTATGACTCGATTATGTGATCAAAGATGTGATCTTGATATTTTTAGATGATTTTAAAAATGATGCAAATATAAAATTTTATAAAATAAATTATGTCTATGCTTGAGTTTTAGGTGTTAAATACATGTGTGACTACTCCTTTAAAAATATGAAAATTTGGTGCATGATTGATATTAGTATCTTGATGTTTTGTGCTGGAAAACAAAATATGAAATTTTGGACAATATGCTGCCCAAATAAAAATAAAAGTAAGAGATAAGGTTTAAAAGGGGAAAATAAAGTTTTGTTAATAAGTGAATTAATATGTTTATCGTATAAATGTTACAAGCAAAAGACTTAATTTTTGAGTATATATGAACGTGTGAATGGTTGCTGCCGTGGATGTTTGTGTGTGAGAAAAAATGAATTGGGTATGTAATAATGTATTGGGTACTGTCAAGAATGTGGAGGTGAAAGGAGAGAGAACTATGTAATTGTTGTCATCAATCGCGATTTAAATGTATTAAAACAAAGGGAAAATGGCGTACTAAGAGACTTTGTGTGAATTTTGAATTTTGGATAGTATTTCATTAGCTTTTCATTTTATAAATATGAGATTTCAAAAATTAAACACTTTTGGCTTTAGAATAACTCGAATCAGAATTTTCTAGCAAATATATGGTAAGAACAAAAGTTTCTGACAAAATCGACAAAGAAAATAATTTAACAGAAATTTCAGCACTTGATTCTCATTGATTTTTTGTCAAGAAACTATTCTTATTCAAAGCTTTATTCAAATAAATTTGAAAAGGATTTGGTCTTGAGAACCTAAAGAAAATAAAGTTTTATGGCCCATTAATGCGACGGGACGATGTTTCATAAATCGGGTAAAGCATTACAAAAACAACATTTTTGGCTATACAATGTTTTATTCTATTCAATTACTAGTGATCTTCCACTATTTCTAAAAATAAGAAGACAAAGGAATTGATGGCTTGAGGATTGATTAGACAAATTTTCGTTGCAAGATAATGCAACGAGGCGACGTCTCTTGTATCGGTATAATAAATTTTGTTATAAACGACAATTCCCTATGATTAAATTCCTTTTTTAAAAACTATTGAATGAACGGATTTATCGTAAGACCGAGATGATACCGGTTCTGTAGTGAACTATACGGTGGAACGACATCCTGCTAATTTGGTTAACAGTATACAGTGATTATAAATTTCCTGATTTAACCTTCTTTACCTTGTCATTAGAATATAAATACACCTACCAAATAAGAATCTTAGGAAAAGTCTAAATATACTAAACTTTAAAGAAGGAAAATACGTTGTTTTACTTTTATGGTTATAGACTTTTATTAGAAAGATTAATTTCCTCTATATTAGCTAACTTAGAACAATGGAATAAATAAAACTTTCCTTAAAAATTGATATTAGTCTTAAAGTACTTAGAACTCTATAAAGAACCAAGTAATAAGTGGCAATGGCATAATCCTAAACTGAACCTATAAAACACTAGGGACAATATGACAGGCATCACCCTCTTCCTTAAAGACAACGAACTACCAACGTAAGGACCCTACTCGATGATAATGGACAAAGAAAAGATTAAAACCTGGAGCATTCATGCATCATTTGCATATGTGGAAGTTATGAGTTGGATCGTAGCTAGAAGCCATAGTGAGAGGGTACATTAGAGAATGTGGGTGTTCTGATTTTGTGGGAGAATCTTGGGAGTACCTTTGGGTCAGGCATCTAATGGCTTGGTGTAGCACCAAAGGCCGGACATTCTGTGGCAAGCCAAGTGTACTTTAACTAAGACGAGCATCTTTAGGGATGTGTAGTGCCAATTTTGCTTGAATATGATTACAAATAGGTGTGATGGATCCACATTGTGTTGGATGTGCATGTCCTTTACCCTTGGTTATTGCGGGAACTTACCGAGCTTTGGTCGCTCTGGCAATATACGATTGGTGTTCCTCCTAGTAGACGTACTAAGGAGATGAGAAATTGTGGAAGGAGGTTTTAGGCCCTATTCGCATCATGAGGACGTTGAATAAAAAAAATCATAAGATACCTAACTCATGCATAGCATCTGAATAACTAACAACACTAATCTTTGATGCGAGTTATGTAATGGTTATGCTTGAAAATATGTGATGATTATACTTGTGAGTTATGTAATGGTTATGCTTAAGAGTATATAATAATTATGCTTGTGAATTGTGTGATGATTATGCTATAAGAATAGTGTGAAGACTATGTCCGTGCCTGAGTAATGTATACGTATATGATGTTATTAAATGGTGTTAGTCTGATAATAATATTCATACGCATGGTTTGAAGTAGAGTTAGTCCCCCAGGTAGCTATTGATTGGGTATGAACCCATGAAAGTAAACTTACAACTAAGTAATATTAGGAACTAGGGATATGAAATAAAATGAATAATATAGGTAAAGTTTCCACGATTGTGTATATATTCCCTGTGTTGTGCAAAACCAAATGGTTTGGGGAAACATCAACAATGACGAACATTGACCAACAAGTAGGAGTAGTATCTCACCTTTACTGTATTCCTTTAGCATGGTGTACGGACCTTCAAAAAGGTAGAAGACTAGTGGTGTAACGTTCAGGAGAAAACTTCCAACCATCCTGAAAGAGATCTCAGAAGCTTCTGGAGAAAACCCTACGAGGGTTGATGCACGAGCTGGTGAGCCGCCAGTAGAGCCACCCCTATGAAAAGGATGTAGAGGTGATCGAGAGCACAGTGTGAAGATATTGAGATCCTCTTCGTCCCCACAGATATAAGGACTTCTAACACATGGTAGAGGAGGACCTATCTTCTAAGCCCGATGAGATGAGCCCCCATTCGAAGCCCGAACCTCTTAGGATGGTAGTGCCAGCCGCTCGCTCTTCTACTCCAGAGTACACTCCCACAGCTGAAGAGGCCTTAGCACATGCACCAGTCAAGCCGGTCAAAAAGGAAGACTCAGAAGAAGATATAGAATAGGAGCCCATGGAAGAAGACGAAGACGAAGCAGAACCCTCCGTGATGGATAACGTCCTGGCCCGAGCTGAGTAGGACCAATTGTAACGCCCTTGGTTAACTAGGTCGAATTCCTACACTGGGATGTCTAAATTAACTCAATCATGGGCCTAGCTCATGTTGACCAGGCTTTTGTCACGCCATGTGAGTATAGACTAGCTAGCTTAAGACCTTTTCTAATCAACGTATTCATCAAGTTGAATATAGATCTCAAGAAATAAGAATATTTTATTGCTAAGCTTTTCAAGAAAGTTACCTTTCAGATTTGAAATAAGACACATTGATGTTGGTATATGTGTGATGTTAAGTAAATATTTTCTGTACAATGTTATATTTTAAGTTGATAATTAAATATAATTAAAAAATAAAAAATATTTCAATGATAACATAATTATAGAGATTTAAATATATATTATCAAATTAGTTCTCCTCCACTTGATCACAATTACAAAATATTAAAAAAACTTTTTATTTTATATTTATATATTAGACATTTTATATTTATATAAATTTTCAACTATATGTATTATAAAAATCTATTCATATAATTTAAATGTTATTACATTATCTTGTGTAAAAATCATATAATTTTGGATGTTCAAAGTATATTTCAAATAATGACATAATTTTAATCGGTGAATCATTTTGACAAATTTTAATCAACTTGATGAACATTAGAATTTATTTATATGCACAGATTGAGAATTTCTCCCAGGATATAAAAGATTTAATTTTAATATTCTTTATTTTTTATGTGACTTTAATATTAAACCACGTTATTATATTCTTATTTTCTTTACAATTATTTTTTATTTTCATTCAATTTCATTTGTTTTTTGTATTTAGTTATAGATTGGAATGTACTTTGGTGATTATATCGATGAAGTAAGCACCTTACTAAAAAAATATTCCAACAAAAGAATTAATTTCATAAATAAACCTTTTTATATACCATCCATTCCACGGGTTTTGACCACTTTTTTACAAAGGTAATCTAGTGAACTTGTAAATGAAATTATCAGATTGGGTTTCACAAGGCTGATTTTCAAGTATTTTAATAATAACTAGCATATGAACCTATGTTTTGCACAAATTTTAATTTTTTTAATAAAATAATAATATTATTAGTATATAAGTTGATTATTAGAATTAAATTACTTTTAAAAAGCCTTCATTTAAATTTATTCATATAATATCAATATTAATATACCATCTTATAATTAATTTGATTTCCTTTTAATATTAAGTGATTTGATAATATTATAATATATAATAATTATGATATTAAATCCATTTTCATTATAATTATGCTTATTAACTTTGAATAATTTATTTAATTTTTATTATAATTAAATTAATTAAATTTTAAATAATTTATGAATAATTTTATAAATTTATATTTAATGGTGATAATTAATTTATATAACGTATTTGCACCTATTTTGGTTTTAATATAAACTAAATTTGGCTTAAATATGTTTTAATTTTTATAAAGTAATATTTTAGTTTTAGTCCATATATTTTCGTTTCTTTTACATTCCTTTTGTAATTCCCTAATTTTAATTTGTTAGCCAATTTTAGAAAGTTAAATCGGATACGTGTTTTAAATTTAGCCGTTAATAATTATTTAATTGCTTGAAAGCTAATAAATAGAAATTTAAAAATGTATCATTAAAATATGGGGTTTGTGTGGTTAATTTTTAGGATTTAAATCAAAGGGTATTTAGTTTTAGTAATTAACCAAAATGATTAAATGACCAAACCAACCTAAGTTAATTAAGTCAATATTGTTGTTGGTATTTGATCCGGTTTGGATACCGGCCTCCAGACTATGACATCATCTTGACTGTTCTGGAAGGTCAACCGGTATCACAAGTCAATATCCGGACTATAAAGGTACCTTGCTAGGAGCTCTCCCTTCACTTGTTATCCGAGATAGCATCTAAGACACCTGATCTATTTTTCTGTTACGCATAACCGTTTTCCTATACTACGATAGGATAAGTGGCTTTACCACTTATCACGATTGATACCCTGCACAGCGGAAGGTGTCTTTGTCACCTGTCAAAAGGTGCAAAGTACAGCTACATGATCGATATACGAAAAAGATGGATCTTCCCCATTCCTGTATCAGAATCGTACACTGATCATTGAACTATCCTCGATCGTACACTGAGTATTGAACTACTCAGAATAATACGCTGCACACGGCATTAGAGCCTCCTGGCCCACTTACACCCAACGATTCATTTTCCATGTTCAACTATAAATAGCATATTCTCATACACATACAAGGTTACGTTGTTCTCACTCATAACTTATTATTGCATCGTTCAAGTCCTTTGTGTTCTTAGTACCTTCACTAACTTGAGCGTCGGAGAATCTTCGCAGGTGACACCACCTTTCGCCCCCACCAACGCGAAAGTCTGGTGAGAAAGATCTCCAGGACAACAAGACTAGTCTCTCCCATTGAGAGGTCGGATTATAATACTGGATACCCACTGTACCGTGTACAAACACTTAAATCACTGACTTTTTGGTGGCTGGTTCCCAGTCCGGATCCTTGACCCCGGACTAGACCAGTTCAATATTTAAGGATCCAATTGAAACACCTTTGTAACGTCCTACCATGTAACATTTGTAACATCTTATTTCATATACATATATTTTCTAATTTCTTCTTCTCTCCCACGTCATGCGTTCTCTCTATCTTTCTTTTAATCCTTAATTCTCACTATCTTTCTTTCTCCTTGATCTTTTTTTTTATTTTTTTAATTATTCTCCCAATCTCACGTATCTCTCACTCTCCATCTCAACTCTTTTCATTTTTTTCTTTCGCGACAGGTGGCCCCATGTGTCTTGCTAAACTTTCTTTTCTTTTCATGCTAACCACCTCTCATTTTTTATTTATTCTATTCTAAAGTCTCTGCTATCAATTCTCTCTATATCTCTTTTATTGTTCTGAGCATCAGGACCACCACCCTCTAATTCTTCATCTCCTTTTCCTATCACTTTCTTTCTCTCTCTCCCTCTCTCTCTCTCTCTCTCTCTCTCTCTCTCATTCTATTTCATAAATAGCAAACCTCTCTTTTTTTTCTTTCTCTTTCTTTCTTAATTTCACTTCCATTCCCTCTCTCAATTCCACATACCTCTTTGTTGCACCCACTCAACTTTATTTTTTTTAAATCACCATCCTCACAATAATACTCACATTCTTTTTTTTCCAAATTTATCACCCCTACTAAATCCATCTCTCTCTCGCACTCAGTTTTACATGACCAAAGGCAATAAAAATTATACCATGCGTGGGGTTATGTTAGGCAACACTTAGATATCAGATTCAGAGGAAAACAAAAGTGATCGACGTAGTTTTGGCGTTTCTGACTCGGTTCGGAAAGTCGACGGTTACCGTACTATTATTCGGTTAGTCAAAACATATCTAAAATATGTCAAAATCATGGCTTTGGAATTAATCTACGAAGGGTTGTTGAAATAATTAACTTTAATTTTTAATACTGTTTAGATATTCCTGATTAAGCGTAATTGGTGTCGAAGGCATTTGGGCAATTGTCTACATATTTCGATAAGTTGACAATTTCCTAATTTCGAAATACCTGTTTATGTTATTTTGAGTTATTAAAAATAATTATGTTAAGTTTTAGAAATTTTATTATTAAGATAAAATAATATTTTATGGGTAAAGATGATTTTATATAAAATATATATAATTTAGTTAAAATTAATAATGACTTACAATATATTTTATTTAAGTAATTAACTTATTATACAATATTTAAATTATTTAAATAAATATTTGCATCATAAATATATTATATGTTATAATTGAATTTTTTTAAAAAAGTAACTAGATAAAAAGTATTTTAGAAAAATTTTGTATCTTGGCGTTATCTAGGTATTAGATGAATTATATTGAGAAAAAATTATTAAATAAAAATGTCGCTATAAGATATTAAAAATTTTAAAATATAAAATATATATAATAATATTTAATTGTAGTTTTGGCGGTTAATAAGTTAAAATAATAATAATTATTAAATCTTAAAATTTATTGGAATTATTGAAATTATAAGGATTGATTATTTAAATGTCAAAAATGTGATTTTTAAGTAGCATATAAATTGTTAAAATAATTATTTTTAATTTACGAAATTCTGGCCTTGGAAACCAGAAAACATTTATTAAATCGGAGTATCTCAAGCTTGGGAATGGAGGATTCCAAGTAGGGGGAGCATTATATCTTAAATGTATATATTATGAATGGATAGGGGTATATGTGCTTATTTATATTGATGAATGTGATATTGATTGATTGTTTCTTGAAGAATTCCATGATGATGATGATGACGATGTTCTTTGTGGTTGTTGGCAATATACCCCTTAATTGTCATTGTTGGTTTGATTGATAATTTTTAAATATGTTGGTTTCGCATGCGTATACATTGATGATGACTGGATGATTATAATTTTAAATTACATGAGGTTGTCATTATTATTATTTGCGATGATGATTATCAAGCTTGAGGTAGCTTAGTGAATGTTATGTTGATGATTAATTTTTGGTTGTTGCATACTATGCTTGTTGATATGTTGTGGTGAAACCCTTGATGATGGTAACCAAGTAGTAGCCCCTGATGACGGTAACCAGGTGGTTTATTGATGATTGATAATTATTTGGCATAGCATTTGCATTCAAACACACATAGGACTACAGGGGCCTATGATATTGGCCCAGATGGAAGGGCGGTCTGATGGTAAGGCACAGACCCTATGATGGTTTCTTTGGATTCCACAATTGCTTTCGAGTAGGACTCAAGGCCAGCCTGTAACATTACCGTTATCGTTGGGAGCGATTGTGTTGCATGAATGGGTGAGCGGTTTGGTACCTGTAAAATGACAGAATCAGCTGGGAGCTAAGATATATTATTATATTGTGTAATTCCAATCATTAGAGTTGAATCCGTATGCATATGCGTCCACATATAATTATTGAGGTTGAGAAGCTATGGGATAACTCACAATATGTACTGTTGTCTTATTTGCATTTAAGGTATTGCAAACTTTGTTAAATGACAGTAAATAAGGATGGTTATATTCGTGAATGAGTTATGGTAGAACTGGATGGGTAGTTGACAATACTAAGGTTACATTCGGTTCAATACCTGTCATTTAACATATATATGCTTACCCCTAAGTTATTATTTTTTAGTGGATGTGGACCAAGGTAATGCTTGGTGATTGCTCGGTTGGAGTTATTGTGGTCTTGGAGACCCATATAAATATGTATATATTTGTATAGCTTTTAGTATGGTATTGCCTTGTCCGACACTCTTGATATATATGTTATATGTTTGTATGTAATGGAGAAATAGGTAGCTGATAACCTCACTAGAGGTTTTGTAGTTGTTTTGTTCCTGAATACTTACGCATAGAAATTAGTAAATTAAAAGTATATAATGTTATCGAATTATATATTTTGCCCAAGAATTTTCTTGAGAACCATATAGTGATGCCTATATGTGTTTGGAGTTTCCGTGTGACTTGATAGATTCACTAAAAATAAAAAAAATGTTTTTGTTATATAGGTGTCACAAATTTTAATGGTATCGGAGCTAACTTAAAAATTCCAAGGCCAAGGAATAAGTTGTATGCTATATGCTATAAGTTGTATGATATTATGTGATAAATTGTTAAGTATTGGAACTACGATGTGATCAGCTGTGAATAGTTGTGTATTCTTATCCTTGGAATGATATTAATTTCAGGATAAGATATGGCAAATCGTCAAGGCATAGATGCCATGGCGGTAGCCTTTAACACTTTCTGACCGTGATGAGATTGTTTATTTCCAATGCAATAAGAAGGGGTATATTCACCCTAATTGTCCTCAGAACCAGCAGGCAGGAAATGCCAATGCAAACCGTGGAGGCTTTAGAGGTTGAGGCTATGGAAATGGTAACCATGGTGGTCGAAGTAATGGTGATCGTGGTAACATGATGATTGGAAGAAATGACCAAGGTGGGCATGCTAACCCACGAGCTGCTAGCAGAGTATTCGCTATTAATGCTGAAGAGGCCACACAGGCTAGTGATTTGGGGCAGAGTAAGTGTTTACTCAATGATTTTACTCTTGATGTTATCTTTGATTCTGGTGCTATACATTTATTTATATCTAATGACTGTGTAAAACGTTTAAGATTGTTGACTATCAACAATTGACGAGTGGTTTTTCTAACGCAGAGTATCAAAGACTTCGTAGTCCAAGGTATATCCCAATTGCTTATGCTATTATCTCTGGATGACAGAAAGAATGGATCCCGATAAGATGATATTCCTGTTGTATGTAATTTCCCTTAGGTATTTCCAAGAGATATACCCAGTGTTCCTCCTAAAAGAGACATTGAATTCTCTATCGACCTTGTGCCTGGAGCTGAACCAATCTCTAGTACACCTTATAAAATGTCCCCTGTTGATTTGGCTAAACTGAAAAGCAAGTTGACGAGCTATTAGAGAAGCAATTCATTCAACCCAGTGTATCACCATAGGGTGCCCTGGTGTTGTTAGTCAAGAAAAAAGATAATAGTATACAGTTATGTGTTGATTACCACCAATTGGATAAACTGACGATAAAGAATAAATACCTTTTACCGAAGATTGATGATCTGTGGGGCGCTTCAGTCTTTTATAAGATCGACTTGCGATCCAGATACCATGAAATTTGTGTCAATGCTCCTGATATCCCTGAAACAGCATTCAGGATTCATTATGAACACTTTAAATATGTGGTAATATCGTTTGGCATGTCAAACGCTAGTGTTCATGAATTATATGAACAATATCTTTTATCCTTATCTGGATCGGTTCGTTGTGTTATTCATTGATGATATTTTGATTTATTCAAAGTCACACCAAGAGCATGAGAAACATCTCTACTTAGTACATCAGGTAATAAAGGAGAAGTAATTGTTTGCAAAGCTATCAAAATACAAATTCTGGTGGGATAGGATCCAATTTTTGGGGTACGTTATCTCCAAAGATGATGTTTTTGTTTATCCATCCAAGGTGGAAGTCGTTATGGATTGGGAAAGACCCAAATCTATCACTGAAATTAGAAGTTTTATGTGTCTACCGGTTATTATCGTAGATTTATTGAGGAATTTTCCAAGATTACGTTGTCAATGACAAAGTTGACTAGAAAATGTGTTCCTTTTGTGTGGACCCCTGAATGTGAGAAGAGTTTTCAGGAATTAAAGGCAAAATTGACTTTCACTCCTATGTTGGCATTGCCTAACCTACAGGAAAGCTTCATGGTATACTGTGATGCATTTAGGTTGGGCCTTGGATGTGTGTTAATGCGGAAAGATCAGGTTATAGCTTATTCCTTGCGATAACTACGACCCTACAAGTAGAACTATTCCACCCATGATTTGGAGCTTGCAACTGTGGTCTTTACATAGAAAATTTGGAGACATTATCTGTATGCATCCAAATTTAAGGTGTTTAATGACTATAAAAGCTTGAAATATCTGTTTGATTAGAAGGAGTTGAATATGAGACAAAGGAGATTGATAGAATTTCTAAAGGACTATCACTTTGAGTTGAGATATCACCTAGGAAAGGTAAAAGTTATTGCTGACGCCTTAAGCCAAAAATCCATTCATGTTGCTATTATGATGGTAAAAGAGATGGAACTGCTTAAATAGTTCAGAGATTTAAATCTAGCAGTGGATGTTTCTTTACCTAAGAAGGTAATTGTGGGTACCTTGAAGATAGAAAATGAATTCCTGAAGCTGGTTTATGCACAGTAAATGTCTGATGCTTATCCTGCTGAGTTGAAAGAAACTCAAGCTGGCGGTAAGGACCTGTCATTAACTGAAGGTTCTGATGATATTTGGAGGATTAAAGGCTTGACGTATATGCCCAATTCAGGTGATTTAAGGAAAATGGTGCTGGATAAGGCTTATAAAAGCATGTCAAGTATCCATCCGGGTACTACAAAGATATTATGTTGCATTTTCTGTCAGAAAGCTAAGGTTAAACACTAGAAGCCATCTAGTGGTCTACAGCCTCTTGAGATTCCTGTATGGAAATGAGATGCAATTGCTATGGATTTTATGATGGGATTACCCAGGACCCAAGCCAGTCATGATGCTATTTGGGATATTGTGGATAGATTGACAGAGTCTGCACATTTCTTGCCTATCAGTATGTGGTATTCATTGTAGAAACTAGCACAGTTATATATTAGTGAGATCGTTCAACTACACAGCGTACCATTTAGTATTGTGTCAGATAAAGATCCGAGGTTCACTTCCTGATTTTGGGGAAGCTTGCACTAGGAGTTAGGTTGGAAGGTCCAGTTGAGTTCAGCCCATCATCCTCAGACGGATGAGCAGTTGAAACATACTATTCAGAGTTTAAAGGACTTATTAAGGTCCTGTGTGCAAAAGCATGGTGTTAGTTAGGAGTAGTTCCTCCATCTGATTGAATTCAGGTATAATAATAGCTACCACAACAACATAGGTATAACTTAATTTGAGGCTTTATATGGCCGGAAGTGTCAGATGTAATAACCTTGATTTTTGAGAATAGGAACCCAAATCCTCAGGACTCCTGAGGATCCTTTGTCAAGCTTTCAGTAGGAAGCTCAAGGCTTTGGCCTGTTCCCTAAACAGTTTTAGCATGAGAAAATAGTGAAAAACAGAATTAGTTAAGATATTCAAAATGAAGTGTAAGAACACCGAGAGAATATAACGAGTGAAAGAAGCAAAGATAAGAAAATGATAATAACCTTAATAACGTTCGACAACACCATCTAATTAAAAATAATATGTTAATAACGACTATTTTGTTAAATTGAGTACTAATTAATTTATAATTGTATTAGTTGATAATTATTTCTTGCCAATAATATTTAATAGATAATGCTTCATCTTGGTAATTAATACCTAGTTCCAACCAATAATTAGTTATTTTGGAAATATATTAAAAGTCTAATTATTTAATTTTAAATATTGGATATTTATTTATTTATTCAATTTGAAATTTTATAATATCATTTAATAGTAATTATTTATTTAATGATGATTATTTTAATTGAGTATTAATTAATTGATAATTATTCAATTGATAATTATTTAGTTAGTAATTATTCCCGGCTAATAATATTTAGTTTAACATATAATAATAGTTTATGCTTAATAACTGATATTTAAAATTTATATTAATAAAATATATTCAATGGATTATTTTGAAAATATATAAATATTCATAATATTTATTTTGAAATTATATTTTAAATTATTTATTTATTTAATAATCATATTTAATAATAAAATATTATCGGGTTCCTCATATTTGAACTATGGGACCCAGTCAGAGGTCGGACTCTGGTCGTTCGACCTGATCCAATAGGGAAACTAGTCCTATTAGGATCCCTCCGTGAAGAATCAAGGGTGTCTGACTTGGCCTAACCAACCCAATCAGAACCTTTAACGTTTCCTACGTTTGACCGTTTATATGCTTTGGGATATCTGATGATGACACGGTCAGTCTTTGGTGACTTGTTTTGATGTTTTAGGAACTTTTCCTGAAGAGGCCGAAGCCTGGTTCAGACTTTATCACCCTCATTTTTACATAAATCAGCTTCTTCAGAAAACGCTTTAAAGCTCGACCCGAGCACCTTCAGTATTTTGGACCCAACTTTTGCATACGATCTTAGAATCAAACATTTTTGGTCTTAATCTCTTTGTTTTGAAAAGATCTTCAATCTCTGTTTCTAGCCCCAAACTCCGATTCTCACTCTATCAACCCTAAAATTGAGGATTAAGCGTGTTCACCTCAAAATTCGAATGTTTGGACATTTTTACCTGCGCATGGTTCAGAAAAAATTCATAACTCTCTCATAAAACCTTCGATTCACACAAACCTAGTGTCAAAATCTCCATAACAAAATTATCTACATTTTTTTATGAAGGCAATAAAGGCTAAATCCCTCTAGATCAGTATAGTTTAATAAATCTTTACAACTCTTTAACTATTTTGTCACCATACTGGCAACCTTCATTAAAATTTGCATATCTCCTTTGTCCAGTGCTTGAATCACTCCTTTCTTTTTGCTATGGATCCGTATTAAATATCTCTACAATGTTTATGAAGGGCACGAAACCAAATTCTCAAAGTAGAGTTAATGGTGAATTTATTTCCAAAGCCATAGTTGATTTGGGAGCTTCTGGAGAACCCTATTGTAAATCGGGTATATCTCGGGCTAATAATCTTAGATTGTCACAAATGATATATCAAATTAAATAGAAAAGGAAGATCTAAAAGCTTCATGAAGGGCATGAAAGGTAATTCCTTACCCATTTTTCCCAAAAATTTATTTTGTTCATAATTTCATTTCCGTCACAGCCTAGAGTAGTTTTTGTATTTTGGGCATATCCCCCTTGTCCAATATTGGGATTTTACGTATTTTAGCTCGTTCTAAAGAGAAAACAATGATCTACAACTTTCATGTTTTGAGTTTTTACAAATTATCACCGTAACCTATTCAAAAATGTATGACAAGTTGACGCCCTAGAACTTTGACATATCATCTTTCATGCAACTATGGCCAATTAAACCCCTCCACCCAAGGAACACATGTTAACTCCAAAATAACTCCTCCCCCATGCATAACTACAACCTGCCACTTACCATCTTATGTGTCTATCCATGATTAACTCTTTCTCTAACAAGGAGAAGTGATGACATGATATGTTATACCATCATTGCCTTACCATGTCCAAACCATGAGATCATGATCCTTCCACTATCTCCTCATTCATTTTTACGGAAGCAACCCACCAACACTCTCCTCCCTTAATTTTTTTCTTTCATTTTCCAATAACTAACACCCTTCATCCTGCCACCATTTAGCCTCCAATAACTACCACAAATCTCATCTCTACTCCCCACGGCTCCAACCAAACACCATCACCTCCAAAAACTCACTTCTTCTTCCATCCTCCACTAAACCCATGATACCCTTCTTTTTCTAGCTCCAATTGGCTTTAATTTTATCATAAAAAATTGTCACCTAGATGGCCATTTTCAACATGCCAATTTCCTCTAAGACCGTGGCCACCATTTTGATCATCAAAGTAAAATTTTAACTCTTAATCCTTGATTCTTATTTCTTTTTGCCTTCTTTCAAAATTTTAACACTTTTCATGTTGATTATTTTCTGTTCTTGGATGAAAGTCATGCCTCCTTTGCTTGATCTTAGTTGCATGATTGGTTTCTAGGTACCGAAGAAAGATCAAAAATGAACGGTGAAAGGTTCAAAGTAAACGACATACTATCGGTAAAAGATCCTCTTAAAGTAAATCAATGAATGGCTGTTTATGATTTTTCTTGGCTGCCCTTGACCCTTGATGGCTTGAAAAGATTCATGCATGTTAGTTCTAGCGACCCAGAAGTGATTGGTAAACGTTTCAGAACGTTCCATGAATTTTTGGTGAGTTTGCTATTTTCTTCCTCTGGGCAGCGGCTGTCCGGCAAGGTAAGGGGGTCTCACCTCATCTAATCTTGTTTTTAATCATTCCAAAATATAACTCGTATACTCAAGAACCTTCATTTTAAATTTTATCATGATCCAACGGTGATATCTCAAGTTACGTAATTTTTCATCGACTGTATTTAACGTTAATAGAATATGTCATTAAAAAGTGTTTTAATAAATTTTATTAAGCATATCTTGATAATGGCATATTCGAAAGAAAGTTTTATCGCGATCGGAACTAGAATGAAAAACTTGGAAAATTTAGCGTTAGACGGGCTCGATTTGATTTGATATGGTTGTATTATTATATTTTAAACTTTATGGTGTAATTTGTAATTTGTTTCTGGTAAGCCCCACTGTTAGGGATTAATTTATCGACACGCATCGCTAGAAGTATTCTGGTAATATCACGTTCTTCGAGAAAGTTCCCCGATCAGATGGTTACATGTTTTGTTTTAAAAGTGGCATCACTTTTAAATTGTTATAAAGTTTTATAAGAGTTAATTAAATAAATAAGTTGATTTTGAAAAATGAAAAATTTTACTTGAAAAAGTCTTATCAATAAGTGACACGGTTTAGGCCCGAACCAACTTTGTAAACTAAGATAAAGAAATGGAAATAAAAGGAATTTTTGAAGTATAATAAAGTGGACATAAGAACTTAGAAAATTTTGAGACCAATTTTAGACCAACTTTGGTAACCAATTGGAATAGAAATATGAAAAGGACTTTAGGAACTTAATGAAGTAGAACTAATTTGGGACAAGACTTCATTGGGAAATAAAATTTTGGGTTTGAGCCTTTTAATGGGCTAAGTAAATAAAGTAGGAAGAAGAAAAGAAATAAAAGGGAATTTTAGAGTCCAATTTGGAAATGTTATAGAAAAAGGATGTTAATAAATTAATTAGGACAAGAAATAGGTACTTAAATGAAATAAATATAATTTTAGGAGTCCAATAAAGAAATGGGTGTTAGGAGTCAAAAAAAATTTAGTAACTAATAAAATATGTGAAAAAGGAACTTAGGTAATATTTATGGGTTAAATGGCATAAATAAGCAAGAATGATTTTAGGGCAGGTCATATAAGAAATAAACATTTAATTTATAGAACGTTAATCACTATAGGAAGGATTTTAGAATTTAAACTTTGAACTAGTAATAAAAAGAAGTAGAATGACTTATAAATTAAATAATAATTATTAGTGGTTGAGTAATGTTTGACTAAGTTCATGATATAAAGGTTAGAATAGTTTCTAGATTCTAAGTAACAATTGACATCTTAGAAAAAGTAAACTACAGCTAACTAAAAGAATATAACTCAAGAAACAAATTTGTTGATAAAATTAAACAGAGTCAGAGTAAAGAAAACACACTAAAAGTTAGTAACTAGAAATTTAAAAGGAACATTACTAAATTGACAATTGTACATAAAGAATTAGTGAGTCATTTAGTGACCAAGGAAATAAGACATTCAACTAATAAAGCATAATTGGATTAGTAAAAGAAAATCCACAATAAGACCACTTGGTAATGACTAAAGAATTCATAACTTGACATTAGAAAATTAAATGAAATAAGGAAATTTAATAAGTTAAAGTAAATGTTATTTATGATGAGGATTTAAGAAAGGAAGAGACATCGATGTCAACATTATTTGGCAGGACCTAAGCACTGGCTTAAATAACATACGAATAAATCAAGGATGAATTAATCTAGTAGTATTAAGTAAGAAACAATGAAAGGTATTTGGACATCTTAAGAGGAATCAATATAACTATACTATAATATTTAAGGGTTAAAGTAGATAAAGTACATCTTTAATAAGCTAAAATCGCCTAGATGATATACTTAGTAGTTATAAGATCACTTAGTACCTAAGGATAATTTATGGATGAAGAAAAGCATACTAGGAATACAACCTCATTAGTAATAAGATTGATTGGTTAGGATTGATAATCGAGATAAATAGTCTGATAAGATACGAGTAAGAAACCAAAATTAAAACACTTATAAACAGATATCCATGAGTATACATGTATGCGTGATCCTCTCATTATAATTATATGTATAATAATTATCGTATAATACTTGTATGATGAATGTCGTGTTTGGCGACTGCTATGTAATTATGTGCATGAATGAATATGTGTTAATTATACGTGATGAGTATGTGTGATGAAAGGTATGATGAGTATAGTATGATAACATGTGTACGGACTATAATGTTGTACTTGTATGATGCATTGAGTAAGTATGTTAAAATAAACAAGAAAAGAATGAATAAAGAAGTATATCAGTAGGTATCCTGAGATGAATGAATTGTGAAAATGATGTGACGAAATTAAATTGGATCCGATGTGATGATGGGCATTGTAGTGTCAATGTACCCATGATTTCTAGAAAATATGAGATCTCCTTTAATTTCTAAGCGTCAGGTAAGACTGTTATGAATTAAGTAATTTTGAGAAAGCAAGGAAAAGAATTAATTGAAATTTAACGAGAAGAAAGAAGCCCAACGTTAGAAATGAAATGGAGTCATTGAAAGGACCCTACCGATGACTAGTGAAAAGAAATTGTGTATTGTGTGCATTATACATAGAGGATAAGGGTGATGGACGAGAAATTCCCTAGAGCATAACAGTGAGGGGTACACTAAAAAAACAGTCGCGCCTCGACCCCTGAGGGTAGTCTAGGGAGTATACCGGAGGCGGACCTCTAATGGCTCAGATTCGCACCCAAAGCCGGACAGCCCATGGCAACTCTGATATACTTCGATGAGAGGCGGGAGTTTCTATGGCCATTGAGTTCCCGTTTTGATGAGATGTGTGATTGGTCATTGTGATGATAGGACTGCAGGTCTTGTAACACCCCGAATTTTATAAAAATGAATAATTGATGAGAATAAATAATAAATAATTGAATGTGAGTGGACTTGTGTCCCAAAATATTAGAATAATTACAATTGGAATTTATTATGGACATTTATGAATTACTGAGATTTAAGGAGTTAAAATTATACCCGATTAGAATATGGGTGTCAGACCAAGTATCTCTGATTGAGATGCCGTTGGTCAGGGCTGTTAAGAATATTATTGGGAATCCGAATCTATATTTGGAATAATTTTTGGATAATGTATTGAGCCCGAACTGAGAGCCTGTTTGTTATAAAATGGTGAGATTTAATGAGAAGCCAAATAATGAAAATATAAACTCCCACTTCCTCTTCTCCTTTTCACGCCACTTTTCTTCTTCTTTCTATTTCCTTCTCTTTATTCTCCTTCTCCTTTCTCATTCCTCTCCACTCTTCTCTCCAAAACCTAAGCCATGTGGAGCCTTATTCTCCTCCACCATTTTCATTTTCATGGAAGCTTGAAGGAGAAGCTTGTGCTGGAACTCCTTCTCCTTCTCCCACTCTATTTTCATGTGGATCTCTCTCTATTGGAAGCTTATGTTGTTTCTTTGGGTGAGGTAAGTTCCTCATCACCCTTTATGAGCTTTATGCCCTAGATTTTGGGTTCTTGGTATTTGGGGGAGTATTTATGGTATATGGGTTGTTGGGAGAGCATTAAATCATGGAAACCCTAAGGTGGGGTGGCTTAAATGTGAGCCTTTATGAGCATTTAAGAGGGTATTTAAGATTAATGTTGGAAGGTGATGAGAAATAAATGGGTATTAATGAATGTTGTTGGGTTTTGATGGAAACCCTAGCCCTAAGAATTTGGGGGAAATGGATATAATATGGTTTAAAAGGGTGAATGGAATGTCAATAGGTGATATTTAATGATAAGTTGTTAATTATAATGAAGAACAATGATGAACATTGGAGATAACCCTCAATGGTAGAATAAATGGGATATGTATATTGGTTGGTAAATTGATAGGCCATGATTTGTGTCATTAGATTTGTTAATTAAGGATGGCTTTAAAGAGGCAAGGATAATTTATGTTAAGCTCTAAGTGACAATGATGATGTTTGAAGGATTGATGTGATATGGGATTGCCTTATGGAATGGATGAGATGATGATGATGTTGAGTTTAGTTAGCCTTAAGATCTAGAGGATCTTGGCTTTGGGAAAGGAATTCCCGAAGCCTAATACAATTGCATAAATTGGAGTTTAACAAGTCTAGGACTTGATGATAAGCTAGAAAATGTTTAAAAATTATGAGGAATGCCTTGTGATGGCTTATTAATTGTATGAATGCATATGTATATTATGTAGATCATATTCCGGGTGATGCGATGGAGCTTTTGGAGCATTGGAATGGTTCGGCTCTTCCCTCGAGGTAGGAGAGGAGTTAACATTCAAACTGCATGAGTAAAATCGTTAGTGATTATTGTATATGTTAGTACTCATGCTTGCCTTGCCTTGTGTATGTATTGAATTAATTGTAATGGCAAGTTGATGATTATTAAGGAAGATGTGTGAGAATATATGGATTTGTTGTTGCAAGGTATGAATATATGTATATAAAATGAAGATGAGTTTGAATTTAACATGATTAATATGTTGGAATGAGAATTTGATAAGTATGAATGTTTGAACAGGCTGTATATGCCTTTCATGATGTGTGTGAACTGTGGGATAAATCCAAATTTGGCTTATAATGAGAAATTCCGAGTGAAAATGATTAGAACAAGTTGTATATATCCCACATATTGTATATGATGTGTTGGAAGTAAGTGAATTGGCTTAAAATGTGATTTCATATGTTTGAGCTGAGTGAATTTTGTTTTCTGCTTTTGTACTGGTATTTTCACTCAAGCGAGATGGGATCTCACTCAAGCGAGAGTCCCCTGCTTCAGAGAATTAGTCTCTGGACCTTTTTCGCCCAAGCGTGTGTGAGTGGCTTGAGCGAAAGTGTGAAGTCTGATGCTAGGTTGGTGCTTACTCAAGTGAGTGACTGGTATGGTTGTGTTTAGACCGAGTGTGAAGAATGCATGGTGAGTAAGTGGGATTCTGAATGAAATTCCACTTGAGTGGGAACCTTAGAAAATAATTTCAAGATTTTAGTGAAGTTCCGAGTGAAATTCTGAGTGGACTATGCCAAGGCAGAACCCTCCGAGTGAGGGAGTGGATAAAATTCTGAGTGAGAGTCTCCCTGTGTGATACTCCGAGCAGTGGAGTTCCGAGTGGAAATTTTCGAGTTCAAGGTAACTCATTCCGAGTGGAGCCCCTCCGTGTGTGTAATTCCGAGTGGGAATGCCACCGAGTGGGGATACATGGTGTGTTGTCCAGAAGTATTCTGGAATAAATTCTCTCATGTGAAAATGAAAGGAAGTCGGATTTGGAATGAATTTAGCGAGTGGAAAATCAAGTAAGGAAAGACTCGGTCTGGATTATTTTCCGAGTGGAAAACCGAGTGAGAAAAGACTAGGTCTGAGATGATGTTGCCGAGTGAAAAATTGATTGAGATGACTCGGGTTTGGAATAAATTGCCGAGTGAAAGGCCAAGTGAGAGACGAGTCGGCTTTGAATAATTTTGCCGAGTAGAAAACCAAGTAAGATGAGTCGATGTTGAGATGAATTATCGAGTGAATGGTCAATCAAGTAATGAGTCAGTTTCAGAGAAATTAGCCGAGTGATAGATTGTGTGAGTGTGAGTCGGCCCAGAAATGATCTGGTTGAATGAAAGATGAGTCGGTCTAGATTGTTATGCCAAGTGGGAACCGAGCGTGAGATGACACGGATCCGGATGAATTTTACCGAGTGAAAACCGAATGAATAATGGGTCAGTTTTTAGAGGGATTTCTGTGGAGTTAAAACCCGAGTGATGGGAGTCAGTTTTGGTGGGACTTTGCTAATTGAAAACCCAAGTGTTAGGGAGCCTAGTTGAATGAGAGGGTATATACTTGGCAGTGTGAAGTTGGTCCTGGAATGATTTAGCTGAGTGAAGGACCAAATGGGAAGAATCAGCCTAAAACAGGTCCACTAAGTAGAAACCGAGTGTTGGGAAATACGACCTCTGGTCGGATTTTGCTTAAGCGAGTGGACTCCTCGCTCAAGCGAGTGAGTGTGGAAATGGTTACTGGTGTTGTTTCGCCCAAGCGAGTGACTGGGTGTGTGGTGCTACGCCCAAGCGAGCAACCTGGAATTTAGTACTGTCTTGATTTCGGCCGAGCGAGATAAGCTCGCTCAAGCGAGCCTGAGGTCTGATACTTAAAATCCCTTCTGTTTAGGAAAGCTTGGGGCGGTTAAAATAAATAGCATTCATCTCGCTCAAGCAGAAGTGAATCTCGCTTGAGCGAGATACTTGAAACTTTGGATCTTGCTATTTTTCCCTCAATAACTGATACCGAGCCCCATTCCCTTATATTAAGGGATATCTATGGTGATTTATATGTGGTAATTATTGATGATATGCCACTATGGGGAATTAAAAATAAATTGATGAATTAGAAATGAATTATTTGTGATGTTTCTACCACTAAGAGTGGGATATGAGGGAATGATGAGGAGAATTTAATAATGAGGCTATAAGATACACTTTAAGATCATGGTGATAAATAATGAGAGAAAAGCCCACTAAATGAATGTGTGGTAATATTGATAAATATTACATAATGATGTAAGTATAATGTGGTAGAAGGCAAGTGTTGACTTGCCACACGATATGAAATTGATATATGTGATGTGTTGAGGTGTATATTCAAGAATATGAATATATTGAGCATAAGTGTGATTGTCAAATATGTGAATGATAAATATGCCTCAAATAATTCTATGTAAGGCTTGATGTTATGATTGATTGCTATGATGTTTGATGTCCATGTATGGATTATTATGAATGATGTTGTGGCCATTGAATGCCAATTTTATGAATGATATGCCTTGAGGGGCTTGCAATTAATTACATGATTATTGAAAATGCCGAAATTGAAATATATCCCTAAGTGAGAGGGTGAGATATCCTTGCGAGGTTGTTGAGCACATGCATTATTGCATTGTTGCATTCATGGCATAGCATGGCATTGATATGCATTATTATTGAGGAATCACCTTGCGGGGTGCCACGAAGGGTATATCCCTGAGTGAAGAGGACGTTGTCCTATTGTTATTGAATAATGTTGAATATATCACCTTGCGGGGTGCCACGAAGGGTATATCCCGGAGTGAAGACGATGTTAATGTAATTATTGTTGAATATATCACCTTACGGGGTGCCACGATGGGTATATCCCGGAGTGAAGATGATGTTGATCATGTTGTTGAATGAATCACCTTGCGGGGTGCCACGAGGGGTGTATTCCCGAGTGATGATGGTATTGTGATAATTATTGTGAAATGAATCACCTTGCGGGGTGCCACGAAGGGTATATCCCGGAGTGAAGAGGACGTTGTCCTATTGTTGTTGAATAAATCACCTTGCGGGGTGCCACGAAGGGTATATCCCTGAGTGAAGAGGACATTGTCCTATTGTTGTTTAATAAATCACCTTGCGGGGTACCATGAAGAGTGTATCTCTGAGTGATGATGATAATTTAAGTGATTGTGATTATTGTTGAATTTGAAAATCGGATCCGTTGCATATGCATTAAACAGTTGACATATGCATTAGCCTTAAGACCATGGCATTTGAGATGGGATGACCACGAGTGATGAGAAACCCCTTGCGAGGAGGTATTGAGTGAAACCTTAATGGATTAATGATGATAATGATTACGAATGCCCTTATTGATAAGTGGCAGGTGATTGTGTATATGATTATGTATGTGCTTGTGCTTATTTATGATATGAATTACGATTCATGAGGCTTGTATGCCTATTGTGATAATGAGATAATGAATGAATGATAATTTGATGTTTTGATAGCAAAGCACACATGATGTTTGTATGCATATACACATGATCATAATATATATATGTTATTCGTCATTTTGAATGTATAACTCACTCTCCCATGTGGTCTCCTTTTTAGCATTGTGATGCAGGTTGCCATGGGATGAGTTTGGATTTTAATTAAAGCTGGAGTGAAGGTAAATAGTGGTAGAGGAAGTGCCTTGGCCGGCATCATTTATTTGTTCTTATGTAATGAATGAATTGGTTATGAGAATGTAGATGATTTAGAGATTTTGAGTATGTATAAAATAATCCTTTGAATTGATGGATGGTGAATATATATGTAGAATGTAAGAGATGATTTGATGTGTATTAGAAGGATTGAAATTGAACGATGTTCATTGATGATTGTGATAGTCGGGAGAATATTCCCGAATGTATAAATATGATCATATCTTAGGCATTGCATGTTTATATAATTATGTAAAATGATGATGGCTGTCTATTAGGCGTATGATATGCCATTGCATGCTTTATCGAGCCTTTTCTCATATCGTCATATATGGGACTAGGCGTGTGCCCGGTATACACATTCTTCCGCTGTAAACTCTATTATTTTCGTATACCGTTATGGGCAATTTATCTATCGATCCAGCTTTAGGTTATTTAATCTCACTCTTT
Organism: Clitoria ternatea; assembly: GCA_037962975.1. Taxonomy (NCBI): domain Eukaryota; kingdom Viridiplantae; phylum Streptophyta; class Magnoliopsida; order Fabales; family Fabaceae; genus Clitoria; species Clitoria ternatea. The sequence goes on from CM075670.1 coordinate 120,854,116, forward strand.
GGTTTCCTGTGATTTGGGTCTTGATGTGATCATGGTGGTGTCTTGGAAATATTTTCAAATGCGAAAAATTTATTCGCATTTTTATTAAATATGACGATCACATTGGGATTCGAGTACAGAAAATCAGGGGTGTTATAGGTCTTTACCCATTTGGGAAAACCAAAATGAAGAGAGCTCCGGTCGGTCTAGTAGGCAGGAAGGATAAGGCAGGATTGGAACTGATTGAGATTGAAAAGGAGGAGATGAGCCCACATGCATCATGATGACTAATAAAAGATTGGAAATAACAAAATGAACTCATGCATTGCATCATTGTACTGAGATTGTGATTTCTTGTTGTTGAGTATGATTGTATAGAGCTTAGTAATTCTGAGAGGTGAATGGGAAAATGGGAATGGTTAGCTAAGATCAAGAGTGGTGAGATAACTTATAATGTATCTTAGGGACCCTAAAGAGAATAAGATAGACTCAATCCTGGATTGTTTGTATTGTGTGTGGGACGGGTGTCGATGAGATGCCTTCCCGATTGTTGTGGAGGTAGAGACTCACCCTTACGCTAAATTTTTCCAGACGTTACGGGGATGGGGACAGACTTCGCGTCAAGGATCAGCTAGACTCTTCTTGGACTATGGACGAATAGAATAGGTTAATTTTATTTTCATTTATGGGAGCCTATGTGCCCTTTTTACTTTCAGTATGTATAGTTACTGTTATGACCATGTATTACATATGACTATGTAATGAATATGATGTATGTGTTCCACCAAATTTTCTTGTACAAAAAAACTTCCACATTTTTCTAAAACTTGTAACCTCTCAGTTGATTAGGATAATCTAGTGGAAGGGATTGTCCTAGTTAACCGAAGGTGTTACATCAGATGCTTCTTTGTTGGTTGGAAACCGGTGAGAGTCTAACGTTAGGGCTTGAAATTGTACAACAAACGACTGAACAGATCGAGATGGTTAGAGAAAAGATGAAAGCATCCAAGATAGACAAAAGAGTTATTATGATAATAGAAAGAAACCCCTTGAGTTTCAAGTTGGTGACTTTGTATTTTCTAAAGGTTTCTCCTCACAAGGGTACCAAGCGAGTGTTAAAAATCACGAAGTTGAGCCCAAGATATATTAGACCGTATGAGATCCTGAAACGGGTTAGTTTTGTGGCTTACCAGATTGCCCTTCCTCCTCATCTGGCGAGCCTTCATAATGTATTCCATGTATAGAAGTTCAGGAAGTATATATCGGACTCTACATATGAAATTCCTAATAACGATGTTGAGATCAGAGAAAATTTGACTATACCTACTGAGCCTACATAGATCATGGATAGATTGATCAAACTCTTGAGAAGCAAGGATGTACCGTTGGTAAAGGTAACGTGGCAACAGGTAACTGTACCATTTTTACTTACGAACATGAAGACTTGATGAGATAGCAGTATCCTGAGTTGTTTCATTGAGGTAGGTATTGTTTAAATTTTGAGGACGAAATTTTTGTAGGAGGGGTAAATTGTAATATCCTATTTCATATACCTATATTTTCCAATTTCTTCTTCTCTTCCATGTCATGCGTTCTCTCTATCTTTTCTTTTAATCCTTAATTCACACTCTCTTTCTTTCTCCTTGTTATGCAAGCACTGATCTTTTTTTTATTTTTTTATTTTTGTCTCAATCTCACATATCTCTCAATCTGTATCGTAACTCTTTTCTTTTTTTATTTATTCTATTCTAAACTCTCTACTATCAATTCTTTCTATCTCTCTTAACTCTCTTTTATTTTATAGCATCAGGACCTCCACCCTATACTTTTTCATCCCCATTTCCTATCACTTTGTTTTTCTTTTTCTTGCTCATTCAATTTCACAAATAACAAACTTTTTTTTCTCTTTCTTTCTTAATTTCATTTCCATTCTCTCTCTCAATTTCGCATACCTCTTTACCGCACCCACTTAACTTCATTTTTTTTTAAAAAAATCATCATCCTCACAGTAACACTCACATTCTTTTTTTTTCAAAATTTTCACCCCTACCGAGTCCATCTCCCTCTCACGCTTAGTTTTGCATGATCAAAGGCAATACAAATTATACCATGCGCAGGGTTATGTTGGGCAACGCTAAGATATCAGATTCTGAGGAAAACGAAAGCGATCGGTGTAGTTTTGGCATTTCAGACTTGGTTCAAAAAGTCGATGGTTACCGTACTATTTTTTGGTGAGTCGACAAATATCTAAAATATGTCAAAATCATGGTTCTAGCATTAATCTGTGAAGGGTTGTTAAAATAATTAATTTTAATTTTTAATAATTTTTAGATATTCCTGATTAAGCGTAATCAGTGTCAAAGGCATTCGGGCAATTGTCAACATATTTCGGTAAGTTGACAATTTCCTAAAATATGCCGAAATAACATTGTTGGCTTTGAAATACCTGTTTATTTTGTTTTGAGTTATTAAAAATAATTATGTTAAGTTTTAGGAATTTCATTATTAAGTTAAAATAACACTTTATGGGTAAAGATGATTTTATATAAAATTATAATTTAGTTAAAAGTAATAATGACTTACAATATATTTTATTTAAGTAATTAAATTATTATACAATAGTTAAATTATTTAAATAAAGTTTACATCAGAAATATATTATATGTTATAATTAATTTTTTAAAAAAAGTAACTAGATAAAAAGTATTTTAGAAAAATTTGTATCTTGGCGTTATTTAGGTATCAAATGAATTATATTGAGAAAGAGTTATTAAATAAAAATATTGTTATAAGATATATAAAATTTTGAAATATAAAATATATATAAATAATATTTAATTATGGTTTTGGTGATTAATAAGTTAAAATAATAATAATTATTAAATGTTAGAATTTATTGGAATTATTGAAATTATAAAGGTTGATTATTTAAACGTCAAAATGTGATTTTTAAGTAGCGTATAGATTGTTAAAGTAATTATTATTAATTTACAAATTTCTGGCCTTGGAAACCAGAAATCAGTGATTAAATCAGAGTGTTCAAGGAGCTTTTCGAGCTTAGAAATCAAGGATTCTAAGTAGGGGAGCATTATATCTTAAATGTATAGATTATGAACGGATAGTGGTATATATGCTTATTTATATTGCTGAAAATGATATTGATTGATTCTTACTCTTGATGAATTCTATGATGATGACGACGGTGATGTTATTTGTGTTGGCAATATACCCCTTAATTGTCATCATTGGTTTGATTGATAATTTTTAAATATGTTGGTTCCGTTCATGCATATGCGTTCATGATGACTAGATGATTATAGTTTTAAATTGCATGAGATTGTCATTATTATTATATATTGATGATGATTATCAAGCTTGAGGTAACTTAGTGAATGTTGTGTTGATAATTAATTATTGGTTGTTGCATGTTGTCACACCCCAATTTTCCGGACTAAAATCTCGATGTAATCAAGTTAATTAATCAGTAAAATACGAGTAAATTTTTTTACGTTTAAGGAAGTCCAAACCCTTGAACATTACATCAAGATCTGAACCCCGAAAAACTGAAAAGTAAGTTTTAAGAATATGAAAAATGGATCGATAAATATATAGCCCTAACATGTATACGAAATAATCGAGTTTACAACGAAAGAAAAAATGAGTATATAGGGCACACTCCTAGTCTCATATATGAAGATATGAGAAAAGGCCCAAAAATGAAGAAAGGAACAAGAAAATTGAATTCTGGTCCACTCACTTAAGCGAAACATGATTCACTTGGGCGAAGTCACGTGCATTTGTTTGAGTGAGCCCAAACTTGCCTGAGCGAGAAACAACAGACAATCAGACCCAAAAATTTTGCTTGGGCGAGACACATCCGCCCGAGCGAAAATAGTCCAGTAGCTATTTCCATTTAATTCGCTTAGGCGAGACACCACTCGCTTGAGCAAAAACATCAGAGAATCATTTCATTAGAAACTCGCTTGAGCGAAAAAGAGACAGAATCAAATCTATCATTCTCGCTCGAGCCAGCCTCTGCTCGCTTGAGCAAAAAGCACAGAATCATTTTCAAGGATATGCGCTTGAGTGAGATTCACTCACTTAAGCGAAAAATGTCTAGAAGCATTTACATATATACTCGTTTGAGCGATAAATGTCACACCCCGATTTTTTGGAATCGAATCCCGATGTAATCAAGATAATAATTAATAAAAATGTGAGTAAATTTTTCACGTTTAAAATAATTTCAAAACACCACAACGATTACATCAAGACCCGAACCACAGAAAATCGAAGAGTGAGATTTAATAATTTATAAACTGGATCGCTAATCAAAACGCCCATATATGTATACAACATAACTCGGGTTTACAGCGGAAGAAGGATATGTATACAAGGCACCCGCCTAGTTTCATATATGAAGATATGGAAAAAGGCTCAAACAACCATGCAACCACATCATATAAGCCTAATAGGTCACAACCAAGCAAGCATCCAATATCATTCATTGCCTATCATGAATTTCAACCTTAGCTTATGTATTATTAATACATCATCCATATACATTGTCATCCATGCAATATCATCAAATCGATGGTTATCAACTATAATCTTATACAATTCATTCATTACAACATAATTGATAGTCGTTGCTGGCCAAGGCATTCTATTATCACTATTTACCTTCTTTGAGAGCTTTAAATCAAAAACCCAAACTCATCCCATCACAAGCCTGCATCACAATGCTAAAAAGGAGACAACATGGGAGAGTGAGTTATACATTCAAAATAACGAATATAAATACATTGTGATTATGTGTACATGCATTCAACCCACATGTGTGCTTTGCTATAAATCATCAATTCATTATTAAACCATCATCAAGGTATTATCTTAGGCATACAAGCCTCATTATTCATAATTCATGTCAAGCACAAGCACAAGCACATACACAATCACATAGCCCTACATCATTATGGGCATTCACAATTATCATCATTAAGTCATTTAAATCTTAAATCAATTAACACTCTCTTAAGAGGTTCTCATCTCTATTTGGTCATCTCCATCTCAAATGCCATGTACCTGTGGCTAATGCATATGTCAACTGTTTAATGCATATGCAATGGATCCATTTCTTAACATCAGGTGATCACAACCACCATATCATTAGTTTCACAAATCTACATATCAATTGTCATCACGTCAATTTCCCGCCTCGTAAGTGGTACTCCCTTCATGGAACCCCGCAAGGTTATTCCTTTCATACATATCATACAATCATCACGTCGGGTACTCCCTTTGTGGAACCCCGCAAGGTTATTCATTTCTCAAATATCATATCATCATCATGTCGGTACTTCCTTTGTGGAACCCCGCAAGGTTATTCATTTCTTAAATATCATATCATCATCACATCGGGTACTCCCTTCGTGGAACCCCGCAAGGTTATTCATTCATCAAAGATCATAACATCATCACGTCGGGTACTCCCTTCGTGGAACCCCACAAGGTTATTCATTCATTAAATATCATTACATCATCACGTCAGGTACTTCCTTCGTGGAACCCTGCAAGGTTATTCATATCACATATATCTTATCATCATCACGTAGGGTACTTGAGACGCCCCAAAAATACGGGGGAATTTTTTGTGTTTATCAATCATTTATAAATCGAATAATTAAAGTGGTGAAGTTTTTAACTTAACACTTGGATGTATGAAAAGCCCCTTCCATATATGAAGATATGAGAGGGTAATTTAAAAAGATGGTTTTGTAATAAATTTCCAATTAAAAATAGCAGAAGAATTAATTAAATTGGTTGTTGCATGATTGGATTTTAAGAGGAAAGATTTCATGAGACTCCATGATTCATAGTATGTCTAAGGTACTCCTAAGATGATGCAAGAAAAGGGTTTGATGCAAGAAGGATAAAAATTTATTGAATAACACAAAGGAGGGCTTCAGGGTGCCACTCGCTCAAGCGAGTACCATATTCGCTTAAGCGAGCTTACATAGGCACGCTTGAGCGAAACCAAGAGAAACTGAGCGAGGAAGAGTTTGAGCATCACGGTGTCCCCTCACTTGAGCGGTCCCCCTCTCGCTTGAGCAAGATTCGAAGGCCACACTTAGGCGAGCCAGCGAAACGCTTGAGCGAAGGAGGAGAATTGCCTCAGGGACTAATCTCGCTTAAGCAAGTTCCATCTCGCTTGAGCGAAATTGCTCCAGTGACATTAGAAATTCTCTACCCGATTTTCGCTTGGGCGAGGCAAGGCTCTCCTGGGCGAAAATCGTCCAGTGTCCATCTCCCCTCTCCTCGCTTAAGCGAGTCTCAAACCAAGGTCACTTCGCCTGAGCGAAAATGGTCCAGTGACCAACCACTGATTCCAGCCGAGTCTCGCTTGGGCAAGAAGGCTATTCACTTGAGCGAATTTCGACCAGTGGCCACACGCCTGTTTCACAAGGGTCTCGCCTGGGTGAGACCACCACTCGCTTGAGCGAGTTCTCCAGAACTTGTGCAGAAACGTGGATTTTCCACAACTTAGCACCTCAAACTTCAATTCATGCTATTTTTACCTATTTTAATGCATTATATCCTTTTAACCATGCAAATATAATCTCATCCAATTATCTATACATTTTAAATTCAATCACCATTCATTCATTGCATATCATTTGAACACATCTTCTCATAAATTCCATAAAGTACTACGAGACACAATACTCATCATTCATTCATAAGAATTAACATCATCGAACATCATAATTCATCATCTTACATCATTTGGTCCATTAATGAAAATTGGCCATGCATACCAAGGTCCAATTTTCCTACATGACCCTCAAAATCATCATCTCTAATCTAGATAACAAAATAAGCATACATATACATCACATGCTATACAAAAGTCTAGATTTCGCCGGCCAAGGCACTTCCTATACACCTATTTACCTCCTCAACCAAAATGTACTTCAAAATATCCACTCTTCCCATAAATGCCCTGCATCACAAGTCTAAAAATGGACAACATGGGAGAGTGAGTCATACATTCGAAAAGGATGAATATGTACCATGTGATTATGTACATATGCATCAAATATGTATACTCTGCTTACATACATCATCTCATTCCTCATTATATCATTATCACACACATACCACAACAACATTTTAAGTCAAGCAAGGTATACAAGCATATACATAATCAAGTCCTACGACATTGGACTAATACACAATACATTATTTTACTCAAATTACTACTTGGTATTCATATCTTCATGTTGTCTTAACGTATTATATCATCTCTAATACATCCATCATCATAACTCATCTCCTTTGGCATAATTCCCTTCTATATGCAAATGCTCTTAAGCTAATACATATGCACAATGGAATATTTCAACAATTGTAGATCTGACTGTGGGAATATAAACATCGATTGTGGGATTCAAGTATGATTATCTAATCATACCCCTACTGCAGTAGTAAAATGTGTACACTTATTCTTAAATTTATATGCATTCACTAATTGTTTTACTGGCACCAAACCGCATTGCCCATCTTGCAACACCTGGTCATTTTCACCATGACCGTGGTATACGACATATTCAACATATGTTGTTACGGGCTGGCCAGATCTCAAATCATGGCGGCTGTGATCCCAAGGACCACCAGGGTCACCTGCTCATCAAGAACCACCCCCCACAAGGGTCGGCCACATGTAGCTCCCCGTAGCAATACATGGGCGGCTTCGTGACTTACACACCGAGTCACGGGAAAATAAAATTGCCCGTGCACCGAGCCACCCTCCCACTGGGTCGGCCGAGGGAACTCCCCTATGTTCCAACATCGGTAGCTATGCAGTATGCCATGGATGCAAATGCAAATCATATGTATTTCTCACTCTATGCATCCTACACATGCCACTCATCATACATCATCATCATCATCACCAATATCACCATAAAGCTTTTAGTGAATTCATTATTGTTGGTTATTCTTATTAGTTTAAATCTTTGTGTGGCATTCTCGATAATTCTCATTCACATCTTTCGATTTTATCATTAATACAAAGGCTTCAATCATTCTCTATCAAATATCATCAACATTCATTATACATTTACGGTGGACATGTGTATCTCCACATAATAATCAACACTTTACGCCACCATACAACACACCAAAATTATTCTAAATGTATCAGGCATGTTGCCAAAACATATCATCACATCATACGCAACATTATGTAGCACTCCAAGTAAGGCAAACATGCATATCAACACATATGGCAATCATATACCATTCAAATTCATGCATTTAGAACATAAGACTCCTCTCCTACCTCAAGAGAAGAATTCCGATCGGTACGACGCACCCGCCTCGTCGTTTGGAATAGGTCCTACATTAATATACATGTAAAACCTCAATTAATCAACTATTCCAAACACAAGTTCAATTCTAACTGACTATTTGTGCATCTACAACTCATAACATGCATAGAACATGAAATAAACATCATTTTCATCATTTATTAGGCTTCGGGAATTCCTTCCCATCAAGCCACACTCATTAAATTCAAGGCTATCAACAACGATAGCCTAACATCCATAAAATACCACACCATTTCATTTATCAACACCTTCACCCATCAATGACATGTATCCCTTCTTAAAACACACTCTTGAACCAATATTATGCATTTTCCTAATTTCTCATAGTTAGGGTTTTCACCAAAACCCAATCAACATCATAAATAATCATTAATCCTCCTCACTTTCCAACCATAAATGTATCTACCATCATTAACCCCTAATAAATATTCATATTTATGATAACCCACTCTAGGGTTCAAGCATTAAATACTTTCTTCAACCACCCATCCATATACATTGCTCCCCAAATCACATTAACACATATATATGGCAAAACCTCAATAAATGATGAGTATACTTACCTCACACCAAAAAACAAAGTTGGTTCAAGAAGGAGGGAGAGGTAGTATGAAAATGGAAGGGAAGAAGGAGAAGACTTCAACTTCAATGGCCTCCGTCCAAGCTTCTTGAAAATGAAAATGGAGGGGAAGAAGATCACCATTTGGCTAGGGTTTTTGGAAGAAGAAGAAAATGAAGAAGGAGTAGAGAAGAAGAAGTAAAGTGTGTTTGCTAAAGGGGTCACGGTGCATAGGTGAAAATAAGAAAGGAAATGAAGGCTTTTAGTTTTAATTCTTAACCCTTCATTAAAAGATTCATCGTTTTAAGACCAACAGGGCCTTTATTCGGGCTCAATACTTAATCTAAAAATTATTACGAGTACATACCCAGACTCCCAATATTATTCTCAACAGCCCTGACCAATATCATCTCAATTAGAGATACTTGGTCCGACACCCATATTTTAATCAGGCCTAGTTTCAGCATATCCGGTCTCCATAAATCAACAGCAGTCCCCAAAAATATTAATTTAATTATTCTCAATATTTGGAACATCAAATGACTCATATTCAATTATTCAATATTTATTTCCTTAATTTATCCTTTTATTTTTAAAATCTGGGATGTTACAGTACTCCCTTCGTGGAACCCCGCAAGGTTATTCATATTACATATATCATCACGTCGGTTTCCCGCCTTGCAAGGGGTACTCCCTTCATGGAACCCCGCAAGGTTATTCATTGTGATCGCAACCACATAATCAATACTATGCTATGCCATGAATGCAAAATGCAATAATGCATATACCAAACCTTAACCTAGCAAGGATTTCTCACCCTCTCACATAGGGATATATTTTAATTTGGCATTTTCAATAATTAACATACAATCATTTACAAAGCCCCTCAAGGCATATCATTCATATACTTGGCATCTCAATGGCCACAATACCATTCTCACATTAATCCACGCATTGAATTCAAGAAGGCATGTTAACAAACACATGTCAAGTTCATAGCATCACATGCTAGCCAATACAATTCAAGTTACATATAAAAGATTTCACTTGCATTAAACATAATGGCAATAGCAATAATAATAATCACTATTTTATCAAGGGTATGTTCAACAACAATATCCCATTTTATTCAACATTATTAATCATTATTCAATATGTATGGCATCATCCATTTTTAATCACCATTGATACTCTTTCAAAATTCATTGAGTTATAATAACTCATTGCCATTCAATTGTCCCCTCATTAGTTTCATCATCAATTAAGGTGTGTCATACAATCACATCATTTACTTTTCCTCATGATTCATAATATATCAATAGGGGGGAAGCATACATGTTTTCATAACATAGCATAGGCATACACATACCTTACCATGGCCTTAAGCCATTCCCCAATCACCACTAAGACACACCACACATATACCCCTAGTGAATCCACTTATTTTTACATAATAAAAGGGGTTTTGGATACTAATGAGCTCATGACAAATTTCAACATCAAGACATGAGGAAAGCTTATTTTTATTCTTAAAAATAGTAGGACATGTCATAAATATCACCTATTAGTTTGAATTTGATAACCATAAAAAGCTGAGCTCAAAACCTTCTTAAATTTAAATTTTATGACGCAGTAGGTCTGGTGTTTTATGCCTAATAAGAGTTAGAAAACTCCAATTAGTGTGAATCTACAACTTTCATGAAGAAGTCAGAGGCCAAAAATGTCATTAAGATGCCCAAACGAGCTAAAAATAGCAAAGAAATCATAATAGTTGGAAAAATAGCATAACAGTGGTCATAACAGGGCCATGAATCGATTCCTATATGTGGTGAATCAATTCATGCGTGAAAATCTCAATATTTAGTGAAACCAGGGCCTAGGAATCGATTCCCCCTTGGTATGTATCAATTCACGCGTGCCAATGCCCAAAAACAGTGAAACAGAGTATGAGTCGATTCAACCCCTGGTATGAATCGATTCACACGTTTCTGCAATTATGAATAGTAAAACCAGAGAGTTTTGAATCGATTCACACACTATTGTGAATCGATTCATGACAGCACAGAGCCTATTTTATGCAGAAAATGCCATGTTTTTGAACTTCTAATCCCCCTAACTTTTTCATACAAATTCTAATGCCCACCAATTTTTAACACCAACTTATATATATTATTTGTGACGTGTGGCCACCGGCTGCACTTAAAAATTCCCAAAAATAAGGGACTTATGTGCATAAATACATTTTACCCATTTTGAGGCACTTTTGTGCAACTCAAGGGCCTATTCTCAATGAAATTGGCCCATTCCAATTTCTACAAGTCATAAACTACATATATGGGCTATTGGAACTATTCTGTGGCATCCAAACATGCTAAAACTCAATATAGCCCTATTAGTTCCTTGATTATGCATAAACATCATGAACATAATTCCATATATTTTAACAATTCATCCATCTATGGATTTCTACCAGTAAATAAATCATGCCCATCTAGGGACTTAAAAACTTTCATTGTCATAAATCATACACATAATTCTCAAAGTCAATATATTGCCAAGTATGTTAATCATCACATAACTAATACAACTATGGCAAGGCAAGCATGAGTAACAACACATATATACACCATTAATCATTCTACTCATGCATTTGGAATGTAAACTCCTCTCCTACCTCGAGAGAAGAACCGCAACGATTCGCATGCTCCGAAAGTTTCACCACATTGTCCGGAATATAATCTCCTAACAACACACATAAATATACATGTATTCAATTTATGAGCCATCACAAGGCACCATCATAAATCTAAATAATTGACAACATCTCTTAAGGTCCAATATCAGGTCTTAGACTTGTTAAAACACCTATTCACCTACTTGTGTTACTCTTTGGGAATTCCTTTCCCAAAACCATGATTCTCTAAATCTCAAAGGGGCTAACCACACCCAACAACAACAAGATCACATTCTTCCCTCATGTAAGATGTATTCCATATTACCTCAATCATTCAAATGCCATCGTTGACACTTAGAGTTCATTATGAGCCATCTTAGCCCCTATCAATCTTCATCTATCAACATATTCCGAATGGTACATATTATGGTCTAAGACTTCATCAAATCACACTTCCAAGTCATTAATCCATCACAACCTTTTTGGTTTAGTGTTTCATATTCCTCATTCTTAATCACACCTATTTTATAGGTTGCACCATCAATGGTTCTCTATCATTTCACTATCACTTATCATCATACAAATCAATACCCATACTCTAAATATCACACATTTCCATTCAAAATCAACCCTCAAATCAACATTACATGTTTCCCTCAATTCCTTAGGACTAGGTTTCTATCAAAACCTAACAATCATTATCAATAATCATCAACCATCATCAATGGCTATTTCTCCTCATCAAAAATATTCCCCCAACATCATTAAACACATTTTCCCACTCATATTTTGCATTTCCCCCAAATTATAGGGTTAGGGTTTTATCAAAACCCAACAACCACCATCAATGCTCATCATTACACATCATATTTTCATGCCATTTTCGTGTACCCCCAAGGCCCTTATAAAACTCACACTAAAAACACTCCACCTTAGGGTTTCACATCATTAATGGCTTCCCAACATCTCCCCATACACAATACACTCACAAGATTCATAATAACCCATAACCTAGGGCTAGAATTCAAGAAAATGGTGAGGAAACTTACCTCAAGCCAAAAATAGAGAGAGCTCCAAGAGAGGGTGAGAGAGAGACGAAAATACAAGGGGAGAGGGAGAGCTTTAAACCACCATTGTCATCTCCTCCAAGCTTGAAGCAACCAAAAATGGCAGGAGAAGGGAGAGCACACCACACTCTAGGTTTTTAGAGAAGAAGAAGATGAAGAGGAAGAGGAATATGAGAGGAGAAGAAGAGGAAGTGGTTTGCAAAAGAAGAAGAAAAGTGTCATGAAAATGAGAGAGGAAAAGAGAGTTTTGTTTTTAAATTTTAACCCCTGATTAGTAATTTCACCATTTTATAACAAACAGGATCTTAATTTGGGCTCAATACTTTATCTAAAAATTATTCCAAAGACATATTCAAATTCCCAATTATATTCTTAACAGCCCTGACCAACGGCATCTCAATCGAAGATATTGGTCCGACACCCATATTTCAACCGGGTATAATTTGAGCTCCTTAAATCTCAATAAATTATAAATATTCATAATAACTCCCAATTTAATTATTTCTAAATTTTTGGGACATAAATCAATTCATATATAATTATTTATTATTTATTCTCGTTAATTAATCATTTTTATAAATTTTGGGATGTTACAATAAATGGCCAGAAACCACACATCTTGCATAGTCATCTCACTTGAGCGAAAATCATCTCGCATATGCATTCCAACTTGCATAATTCAATCAACATGGCATACAAAAATGCATTTCACACTATTTTGGACCAAGCTATGAATTGACATATGTTTAATCATGCATTTAAGACTTATTCCAACAAGCCACACACCTCAATTTGAACTATAACTCAACTTGTGCATCAATGATAATTTATATGCACTTTGGCCTAACTAAACATGCTAAATTGCAACTTAGGCCTATTTGGCCTCAGCTACTCACACATATAAGTCATATACATACATTGTGAGCTATGTATGACCTTTACTTAAGATCTTAGCTAACCCATGCTTCCCAATATCCATATATTTCAACATCTCAATTGCATATGAATGTCTAACATACATTTTATTTGCTCATAATCCTTGAATAATATCATTTATTCATCATTATGGCATAAAGCCAATGTACTACAATAGTCATCCGTCAATGTCAAGGTCATAACCAAAAATTAGCCTTATAATATTAAGGACCAATTTTCACACATGACCCATCAAAATACACTTCATATCCATCCAAATACATACCAAGCATATATCAACATTATATGCTATACAAAATAATTGTCGACCAAGGCATTCCTATACCACAAATTTACCTTCTCCACCTAAACATATACACTTTCAAAGTAGATGCATCTCACCCCATGCATATCCTGCATCACAATGCTAAAAATAGACAACATGGAAAAGTGAGTTATACATTCCAAGTGACAAATATGAATACATTTGTGATTATGTGTATATGCATTTCAACAACATGTATACTTTGCATTAAATCATCAATTATCACCATAATTTTATTATTTTAACACCATACACATATATCATGTTCATCAGTCAAACTCATAACAAAGTATATATACATACACATCATCATTGCCCTTCACCATATTAGGCTAACACAAATATCATCATCCATACACAAGGTCTTTACTTTGCATTCATACTTTACTTGTTGTCTTTAGGTTGTCTTTCACCTATCTTAACCATCATCACAACTCATCACCTTTTGGCATATCTTCATGCTATATGCAAATGTTCTTAGGCTAATAAACATGCACAACAGAGTTAATATCAATCGCAGATCAAACTGCGGGAATATAAAACACCAATTTATGGGTTCAAGCATGAATACATAACCATGCCCCTACTGTAATAGTAAAATATGTACACTTATCTCATCATTTGCATGCATAACATCATATTTTACTGGTACCAAACCGCATCGTCCTTCTTGCAATACCAATCATTTTCACCATGACCGTGATAAACGACATAAACATTATATTGGTGTTATGGGCCAACCATGAATCATACCATGGCAGCTGTGATCCAAAGGACCACCGGGGACACCTGCTCCTTAAAGAGCCACCCCCACAGGGTCAACCACATGTAGCTCCCTGTAGCTAAGCATGGGGAGCTTTGTGACTCCACCACTAAGCCACTAGGGTAACAACAATAATGCTTATGCACAGAGCCGCCCTACCACTAGGCCAATTGAAGGAACCCTTAACATTCCCTTACCGGTAGCTATGCAATATGCCATGGATGCAATGCAAATGCAAATCATATGCATTCTCACACTATGCGTCCTATCATGCCATTCATCAACCATCACCATCTCCAACATACCACAATTTTTAGTATTTTTATCTCATTGATATTGCCATTGTTTCATATTTTAATGTGGCATTCATAATATTTCACCAATGTAGTTCAATTCACACATACAAGGTCATACTTGTGTCATCCACAATGGCACTAATAATCATCAATAATAATAATCATCAATTGTTCAAGGGTATGCTCAACAACAATATTCATCTTCATTCATCATAAACATTTATTAATCAATATTTGTGGTGAATGCGTATATGTTCCCAACAACATAGAGCACATCAATTGTCTCAATATATCATAATAATTATCGATCACTACAAAGCATACCACCAATATTCCGAAGACACATCATGTAACACCCCGGTTCTCCAGACCCGAATCCCGATGTAATCGTCATAATTAAATAATAAAAACATGAGTAAATTTTTTGCATTCAAAAATAGTTTCTAAACACTATCTCAACTACACCAAGACTCAAACCGCAGAAAACCAAAGAGTGAGATTTAGTAACTTATGACTGGATCGTTAAATAGTTGCCCAAAACGGTATACAGAAATAACAGAGTTTTACAGCGGAAGAATGTGTATATCGGGCATACGCCTAGTCCCATATATGAAGATATGAGAAAAGGCTCGGCAAGCACACAAAGGCATATCATAAGCCTAATAGGTAATCATCATCTTTTCACATAACTTCCTGAACATGTAGTACCTAAGATATATGTATGTACATATCTGTATGGTCATGCAACATACATCTTCAATATTTATATTCGTAATTGACCATAACCAGTTCAACCTCAAATTCATATATCTCCACTACTTATGCTTTCCCAAAATAATTACAAAATCGACATTCTATTATATACCAAGTGGGTATAAATCCGATGCCTCCAATAGTAATACATCATCCATATTTGTACGTATTCACAGTTCATCCATCAACATCAATAATTAACAACATCATAATATTCATTTTATACATAACTCATTAAATTACAAATGCTGCCGGCCAAGGCATTCCATTACCACTATTTTACCTTCATAAAAGCTTTACTTTAAAAATATCTTCTTCCCATGGCATTCCTACGTCAATACTAAAAAGTACACCACATGGGAGAGTGAGTTATACATTTCAAATGACGATATGAATACAATTGAAATTATGTGCATATGCATATCAACATCATGTATGCTTTGCTAAATGCATCATTAATCATCATAATTTGTCAAATCAATAACATATACATAATTCATATTATTTCATCTTTTCATAGCAAAGCAAGCATATACACATCTATCACATCGCCACAATGGGCCAACATCACCAACGCCTACCATTTAGGTCTTTTCTCAAAGCCACCATGGGCTATCATCATAATCATCAATCATAATTAATCATGCCCAACATTATAATGGGCTATAGCACACCTATCATCATATTCAACATCATTTTAGATATACTCATATCATTTATTAATCATATGTGGTCTTTTAGGTATTTAATTACCCATCTCATCAACATCATACCACCATCTCAATCATCATCAATCATCATCATATTCTGGCATATCTTCATGCTATATGCAAATGCTCTTATGGCTAATGCATATGCACAATGGAATAGACAACAAATGCGGATCCGACTGTGGGAATAAACACCAGATTGTGGATTCAAGCATGATCACATACCATGCCCCTACTACAGTAGTAAAATGTGTACACATATATCATAATGCATGCATAATCACCAAATTTTACTGGTACCAAACCGCATCGCCCATAATCCAACACCTGGCCATTTTCACCATGACTGCGGTAAACAACATAATCAATATATGGTGTTGCGGGCCGGCCAGATCTCAAATCATGGCGGCTGTGATCCCATGGACCACCGGGGTCACCTGCTCATCAAGAGCCACCCCCCACAAGGGTCGGCCACATGTAGCTCCCCGTAGCAATACATGGGCGGCTTCATGACTTACACATTGAGTCACAGGGGAAACAACATATTGCTCGTGCACTGAGCCACCCTCCCACTGGGTCGGCCGAGGGAACTCCCCTAACGTTCCAACATCGGCGGCTATGATATGCCATGGATGCAATGCAATGCAAATCAAATGCATTCTCACTCTGTGTATCCTAAATGCCACTCATCAATCATCATCATAATAATCACCAACACCACCATATACACCTTAGTGGATTTTATCATTGTTGGTTTTAACCATTGCTTTTCAAGTTTTATATGTGGCATTTCAGTTAACATCTTTCATACATATATATATTTCATATCACACATGCAAGACAATACTTGTAGTCAACCACAATGGCATCACATCATTACATAGTATTCATCAATATTACCACACTTTCATTCAGGGGGTTTTCATCTCATTATTCATTACCATTGTCTCATGTATACATATATATGTATATATATTAGTGTGGCATTCACAACATTTTCATTATCATATTTCATACCACACATACAAGATCATGCTTGTATCACACACAATGGCACACAACAATTTATCAATATTAACGATTATCCTTTACTCAAGGAAATAATCCACAACTTCATTCATCATCACGTAATACCGATGTCATCTTTGATTCATTGAGATATAACAATCACTAAGTCATCCATTCATTCACTCATCAATCTTAAAATTATTCTAGGTTATCTCTCATAACCCCACCACCAAGTTATCTTTATCATTCCATCATGTCCCACTCTCAGTGGTAAGCATATCATAGTTAATTCATCCCCAAGCATATCATTAAGTCTCTAACCTTCACTTTATCATACCATGTCCATATATCCCATATTCATTGCTCAAATATCATATAATGTAGAGAAAAAGGTCTAACATAAGCCCAATTCAAAGGAAATGAAGTAAAAATTCAATCTGGGCAACTCGCTCAAGCGAGACCCACATTCGCTTGAGCGAGATCAGCATGACTCGCTTGGGCGGCCCCTTTCGTGTAAGCGAAATGCTTCCAGTAGCGCCCCCACGCTCACTCGCTCGAGCGAGATTCCCTTCCACATGGCCACTCGCTTGAGCGAGTAGAGTCACAACATCAGACCCCTCACGCCCGCTCAAGCGATTCATGCTCGCTTGAGTGAAAATCATCCAGTACCTATTCTAGGCTTGCTCGCTTGAGCGAGATACAATACACCTCATCACTCGCTTAAGCGAGACTCACCCAGTGACATATTTCCATCACGCTTGTTCGGGCGTGGCCACGCTTGAGCGAGATTCGTCCAGTATCTCACCAGCCTTATTGTACACACCTCGCTTGAGCAGAACACCATCTCGCCTGAGTGAGATTGAGCCAGAAACCATAATACTGGTCCAGGGGATTCTCGCTTGAGCGAGAATCCATCTCGCTTGAGCGAGATTATCAGAACTTATGTAGGGAAACGTAAATTTTCCCAACCCAACACATAAAATCTCATTCTAAACTAATTTAATTACAACCAACACATCATACACATCACATAAGGCATATAAAACTTGCTCTAACCATTCATACTCAGAAATTCTCATTCCAACTCATCAATCACTCTTACTTATTTAATCTATGAGGGGAAGATTTTAACTACACCCCACACCACTCCCTCATTCGTTTTTCCACACAATTTCTTCAAAATAATCCTCTACAATTTATGTAGTTCATCCATTCATAGATTTTCACCATCATCTAATTTATGTCCAACCAAGGGACCATCAAACACTTATCATTAACATCATATAAATACATATATTTTCATAACAATCAACATAAGCCAAGCCATCATTCATCACTTCAGCAACTTAATCATATAAGACATTCATGGCAAGGCATTGCATGAGTTCAACATATACATAATTAGCAATTAATTCACTCATGCGATTTGAAATATAAACTCCTCTCCTACCTCGAGAGAAGAACCGTAATCTTAACGCTCTGATTGCCTCGGCCGTTCCGCATCATCGTTTGAAACACAATCCTATCACAACAAATATATATGCTATTAATACTATCATAAGGCTCCATCTCTCAAAACCCATTATCAAGTCCTAGACTTGCTTAAACTCTGAATTCATATATTCATGTTAGGCTTCGGGAATTCCTTTCCCAAAACCAAGATTCTCTAAGTTTCAAAGGGTTAACTATACCCAACAACACAATATTACATCCTCATCAATATAGCATCCAATCCTCATATAAGTCATCCATTTGCCATCATTCTCACCCATAAGCAACATAAGCTATCCTAGCTTCATTTAAGGCCACTAAGAATTCATAATTCCCAAGTGATATGTATATATATATATATGGCCTAAGGCCCCTTTCAAGGCCACCAAATACACCACAATGGATATTATGCACTTATTCTCAAAATCAATTCCAATAACCACATATATACTCATGTGCACTCATCCCTCAAATCATCATACCTATATACATGCATATATCATTATTTGTAACTCATTACTTAGTTCACAATTTTATCAACACCAATATTCAACCCTTATCCTTTAAAATTTATTTTCATGTATTAAATCATTCTAAGGTACCAAAAATCATCAAGACCACCTATTTAGCCAAAATCCTCAATTTATCATACTTAGGGTTTTTCATCTAAAATCATTTAACAATACTTTCAATCAATCTCCTTTAATCATCATGGTCATTATAACTCTTTTCATCCCACAACATAAAACCACATTCCAACTCACACCTCCACTATTTATGCTTGGGGGTTTCACTCTAGGTTTACCAACACAATCAACACCCATCCACATGCAAGGCTTCTAACATTATCATTTTAAGCTTAAGAAATCATAGACCACAAATAGAGGAGGAAGGATTCGAAGTCTTACCTCAAGAGTCCAAGCTAAGGCCAAAACGAAAATAAGGGGAGGAAGAGAGGAGGCCACCAAATATTTGCCCCATTATGCTGTATAAACCTCATGAATCCATGCATTATTTTTAATTTTGGCAAGAATGGAAGGGAGAAGGGTGGTGGACGGTTGGTGGAGAGAAGGAGAAGAAGAAGAAGAAAATTGAAGGTTAGATGGGAGAAGAAGAGGGTGTACCCGGTTGGAAAAGAGAGAGGAGAGAGTAAAGGTTTTTGGGTTCATAACCATTGGGTAAAAGGGTGCCCCATAATGCCATTTTCCTATGGGCAATATTCCTCTTTGTCCTTTGGACAAAAGAAAGTAGCAAAGTGGAGAAAAATCACACGGCTATGAAAAGAGAAGGAAGGAAATTTTCATTTTTCTGTTAATTCAATTTTGGCTCGTATCTTCCTCGTTTCATATACTACGTCGTATCCAATTAATCGTTTCCTTAGTACTAACAATTATTTCAACTATACCATCACAACCACAATAATTTTCTGGACATCCTAGGCCCATCAATTATTTAATCCGATCAAGTGGGTCCCACACCATTCGTTAAATCTCACGGTTCCAGTAAATCTTAATCTACCGATAATTCATCTCTAATGTCTAAGAAAATCCCCCATAATTATTTGACCATAAACAATCAATTATCATTACCCAATAAATTTATTTTCTTTAAAATCTGGGACGTTACACATCACACCTTTGCCAAGCACATAACATTGTAATACTCAACATCACAATTCATCAATACAACAAAGGCAAGGCAAACATGTGCAATATTACATACAAAAATCAACCAATACTGTATTCATGCATTTGGAATATAAAACTTTTCTCCTACCTTAAGAGAAGTAATCCGAGCGATTCAACGGTCCCGTCTCATCGTTCAAAATAGATCCTACACCATATGGTATAACACACCATCATTTTCTATTCTAAATCACCAAGATTTACATATTCCAAATTTAACACTTGGTGCATATAACATATTAACCATCAACTACTTTTCATTTCATTAATTTCACCACAACCACCATGGGTTTGGTGTACAAGTTCATTAATAAGCATTTAAGGCTACACCCATTAATGGGTTCTAACACCAATGGTCATCAACCACCATTAATGACCATCGAACATCATTAATGTCATCTACTATCATCAATAAATATTCTTTCAACATATTTAATGATGCCCACATTATAAACATCACACATTTCCTCTTAAAATCAATTCTACAATCGACATTAAATGTTTTCCCCAATTCTTAGGGTTAGGGTTTCACCCAAAAGCCCATCAACCATTATAAATGCATAATAATCTCCTTCACATTAATTACCATCTCATATACCATCACTAACCCTTATAAATATAGTATTCGAGACACCCCACCTTAGGGTTTCCATATTTAATGCTCTTATTTAATATTCGCATGCATTTAAACACTCACCCAACAATCATAACCTAAAACCTAGGACACAAGCTCATTAAAAATAGAGAGGAACTTACCTTAACCAACAAACAACAATGAGCTCCAAGGAAGGGAAAATGGGTAACAACAAATGAGAGGAGGAACAGGAAGAAGCTTCAAGCCACAAGCTTCTCCTTCAAGCTAATGGAGAAACGAAAATGGAGAGGAATAAGAAAGGCACACCACCACTTAGGGTTTTTAGAGGAAAAAAGATGAAGAGAAAATGAAAATAAAGAGGAAATGAGAAGAAATAGACATTTCCCTTTTGGGAAATAGAAACCAATATGAATGGGAAAAGAGAAAAGAGAGTTTTACATTTAAAATTTAACCCATTTATTAAAACTTCTCCACTTTATAACAAACTGGATCACCGTTCGGGCTCAATGCATTATCTAAAAATTATTTCGGAGACATATTCAAACTCACAATAATATTCTTAATAGCCCTGACCAACAATACTTCAATCAGAGATACTTGGTCCGACACCCATATTTTTAATCGGGTATAATTTCAGCATATTAAGCTCAATAATTTATGAATACTCATAAGAAATCCCAATTTAATTATTTCTAAATTTTTGGGACATGAATCAATCCATATACAATTATTTACTATTTATTCCTCTCAATTAATCATTCTTAATAAATTTTAGGATGTTACACATGCTATGCTTGTTGATATGTTGTGGTGAAATCCTTGGTGATGGTAACCAAGTGGTAGCACCTAATGATGGTAACCAGGTGGTTTATTAATGATTGATAATTATTTGGCATACCATTTGCATTCAGACGCACATAGGACTGTAGGGGGATCGTGATGTCAGCCTAGATGGTAGAGAGGCCTGATGGTAAGGCACAGACCCTGTGGTGGTTCCTTCAGATTCCACAGCTGCCTTCGAGTGGGACTCAAGTTGGGCCGTAACACTACCCCTGTTGCTGGGAACGACTGTGTTGCATGAATGGGCGAGCGGTTTGGTACCTGTAAAATGGTCGAATTATCTAGGAGCTAAGATATATTATTATATTATGTAATTCCCATTGTTAGAGTCGGATCCGCATGCGTATGCATTCACATACAAGTATTGAGGTTGAGAAGCTATAGGATAGCTCACAATATGTATTGTTGTGTTATTTGCATTTGAGGTATTGTAAACTTTGTCAAATGATAGTAAATGATGATAGTTATATTCGTGAATGAGTTGTGGTATAAGTAGAAGGGTAGCTGATAATACTAAGGTTACATCCGCTTTAATACCTGTCATTTAACATATATATGCTCACCCCTAAGTTGTTTTTCAGTGGATGTGGACCAAGGTGATGCTTAGTGATTGCTCGGTTGGAGTTATCATGGACTTGGAGACCCATATAAATATGTATATATTTGTATAGTGTAACAGCCCAATTTTTAATTAAATTTGAAGCGGTAATTAAACTGTAAAAAATTAAAGTTTCTCAGAAAAATAAGAAATAAATCCTAGAAAATAAGAAATCTAATTATGAATACAAGGATATTTTTAGTCTGACTTAAAATGAAATTAAACGAAAATGGAACGTGGAATAAAATAATAAAACAAAATAAAAATCTTCTATAGTAAAATGCTACAGTAAAATGCTACAATAAAATGCTACAGTAAAACATGGAATGAAAAATCTTGTAACTTCCTGAGAGTTCTCCATTCTTCCCACCGCCTCATTTCACTTCGATCTGCTACAGTGATTTGTTACAGTAATTTGCTACAGTAACCGCCATTGGAAGCCTATAAATAAGGCTCCAACCTTCCAAATTTCCTCAAACCAAAAAACCTCACTAATCCTGTAACCTTTCATCTTCCTCTTTAAGTTTTTAAAACCTTCATTGTCATACTCAAGCTCTTTAATTTTGCATAAGAAGAAATTACGCAAACTTGAAGATTTGAGGAAATACAAGGGAGTTTAGCATAAGAAAAGCTTAAGGATCTTCAATTGAGGTAAGAAAGAGGGGATAGGATATTAAATACATAGAAATTAAGTTAGAATTGCTTGCTTAATTGTTTAGAAACTCATATAGTTAGATTTTAATTTAATTTGAATTAAATTGTGAAATTGATGCCAAATGGTTTGGAATATGATATTAAACAATTACTATAACATGGAAAATGTGTTTCCATATTCTTTGAATTATTAAATGTTATGGAAAATATGTTTCCATATGTTTGAAATATGATATAAATATTATGGAAAATGTGTTTCCATATGATTGAATTATGATACAAATAATATGGAAAATGTGTTTCCATATTCTTTGAATTACAAATAAAGTAGGCTTAATTGATTGTTATAATAATTTTATTGTTAAAATTAATTATAAAGGAATTTGATAATTTAATGCATTCATGCATCATATGCATTGGCCGTTCAATGAATCCGCAGAGGGGTTCTTTAAGGGGGTTCCCGGTGGGGGAACGCGCTCTGTTGAGCAACAGACCTCTGCGGTGGTTTTATACCACGGCCGTCTTAAGGACTAAGCAGTGTGTCCTTAAGGGGGGTCCCGCAACACTTGTTATTGATATTATGATATTGTTATCCGATGTGGTGTTGCATTATGGGGCGCAGTATCGATTAGATATCCGTAAAAATGTTATTGTTGGAAATCACTGCGGATGTTCCCACCAGAATGGATCCATCATGCATTTTCATTCATATAAAAGAACGTAATATAATAACATAAGTATAATACAAAATACTTGTTTGGCATCTACATCGCATAGCATCCTACTTGTGATTATGTATGTTCTAATTTGATTTCTATTTATTTGATATTTTATCTCACTCTTTCTGTTACTTGTGGCAACCCTTTAGTGGTTAACCAGGAAGACATGTGACAAAGTGGATGTTGCTGAATATGGATGAATTATGAAGGCTTTTGATGATGATGCTTGCTTGCGTGACTACTATTACTGTATTATGTATATGCTATGTTTTGGTACTTTACATCTTTATATTTTATAAGATCTAGGTGCCTGTTGTAAAATATAATATGTATAAAACTTTGATGTTATGTATAATAATAAGAAGTCAATTATGAAAAGGTTGCGCACTCTGATATTGTATTAGTAGCCTCTAGAATCAGGTTGTGAATCTCTTGATAATTACCAGGTGAAAAATAAGTTATCCATCAGATTTTACATGGTGACGGTAATTATCTTGGGATTTGCAAGTTGACTCCAGGGCGTTACAACTGAAGTGGTATCAGAGCAATGGTTTATAAAATATAAAGAAAACCTTAGGAAGTGACTAGAGATTAACATAAGATAGCTTGAAGTGTGTGAACCTTGATTTCTATTTGTTTGAAATTTGTGTGCTTGTGTGTTACGTGTGCTCTTTGTATGTTTCTGTTTAGTATAATTACTAGTTAGATAACATAAAAATTGTTAGAACTCTAAGTATATTAGATACTCAGTAACTGAATGTAGTGGTACTCGTACCTGTAGGAAAAGAAATGGCTAGACTACAGAACGATGATGCCATGGCTGCTGCATTCAATCAATTTGATGAGATCCTTGAAAGACAGGAACAATAAAGGTTAGCTGAAGGAACCCATGGACTTGACCGTTTCCTGAAAAGGAAACCTACCCAGTTTAAAGGAGACTATAATCCAGAGGTGGCTTACCTGTGGATTAAAGAAATTGAACGTATTTTTCACTCCTTACCTTGCACTGAAGCCCAGAAGGTAGAATATACTACCTATATGATGGTAGGGGAAGCAGAAAATTGGTGGATCTTCGCTCGTGATAGGTTACTGGAAGCCGATAGGCTACTCAACTTGGAGAATTTTAAAGAAAGCTTTCTCGAGAAATATTTCCCTACTAGTGTTAGAAGCAAAAAGGAATTAGAATTTTTAGAATTAAAGCAAGGGAATATGTCTGTCGGAGAATACACTACCAAATTTGAGGAATTATCACTGTTCTATCCTCTTTTCCAACAACCAGGAACTGAGGCTTCTAAATGTGTCAAATTTGAAAATGGCTTAAGGCCAGAAATTAAAGAAGCCATAGGACATCAAGAGATTAGGACTTTTCCTACTTTAATCAACAAATGCAGAATCTTTGAATAGAACCATTAGGCTAGGATCGAGCAGGAGAAAAGCAGTAAACAATTGAGACCTCAACTAGTGAACTTTAAAAGGCGACGAGCATTTGATCAGAATCGATTTCAAGGAGGATCAACTTCATCATCTGGAGGATGTGCGAACCAGCCAATCACATGGAACTACTATAAGTGTAGAGGAAATCATAGAACCCGTGATTGTACACAGACAGATGTTACCTATTTCCAATGCAACCAGAAGGGACATATTCGTCCTAACTGCCCACAACTTTACCAAGGCACTAACACTGTGAATGTTAAAACTGAGAACAACAACAATGGAGCCAACAAAGGAGGAGCCAACATTCAAGATGGACGTAATACCAATGGTCACGGAGGACTTAATGTCAAAGGCACAGCTAGTCGAGGACGAGAAAATGGACAGCTAGTGAATAATCAGAACAAATCACCTGCAGCTGGCAGAGTATTTGCAATTAGTGGATCAGAGGCATCGCAGGCAGACGACTTAGTACAAAGTGAGTGCATTCTTAACAATACTACTTTATCAGTTTTATTTGATTCTGGTGCGACACATTCTTTCATTGTTGAAGAATGTTTTAGGCGTCTGAATTTACCTATGAAATCTATGCAATATGATTTGCTTGTCTCTACTCCTACTGGTAACCATCTTAGGACAGCTAACGTGTGTGAAGGCTGTTCTATACATATAGGGGGTAGA
The DNA here is from genome assembly GCA_037962975.1 of Clitoria ternatea. Taxonomy (NCBI): domain Eukaryota; kingdom Viridiplantae; phylum Streptophyta; class Magnoliopsida; order Fabales; family Fabaceae; genus Clitoria; species Clitoria ternatea. Next base: position 120,880,255 of record CM075670.1, read on the forward strand.
AATTTTAACGTGAACTTAGTATGTTTACAATTAAAGGACTTGGAAATTATCTTAGGGATGGATTGGTTATCTGCTAACCATGTCCTTGTGGATTGCCGTAATAAAACCGTGATCTTTCCACCTGACAACATGGAATGTCAGGAGTATGATGCCTCACAAAACCCCATAGGATATTCCTTAAACAATAAAGCCCAATTATTCATGGTATTTGCAGTTACAGAAGGAAAAGTTATTCCTGATGTAAGTAAGATACCAGTAGTCTGTGAATTCTCAGAAGTATTTCTTGAGGATGTTCCCGGATTACCTCCTGAACGAGAGATAGAATTCTCTATTGACCTAATTCCTGGAGCAGAACCCATTGCTAGAGCACCCTATAGAATGTCTCCAATGGAACTGACTGAACTAAAGAAGCAAGTGGATAAGTTATTAGAAAAGCAATTCATATGACCTAGTGTATCTCTTTGGGGAGCACCTGTACTACTAGTTAAGAAAAAGGATGGTAGTATGAGACTTTGTGTCGATTATCGCCAACTGAACAAAGTAAAGGTTAAGAATAAATACCCGTTACCAAGGATTGATGACCTTATTGATCAACTACGAGGAGCTACTATGTTCTCCAAGATAGACCTGAGATCGGGATACCATCAAATTCGCGTAAAGAAAGAAGATATTCCAAAGACAGCCTTTAGAACACGCTATGGCCATTATGAATATTTAGTTATGCCTTTTGGTGTAACTAATGCTCTAGCTGTGTCCATGGACTACATGAACCGCATATTCCATCCATACCTTGATCAATTTGTCATTGTCTTTATAGATGATATTCTTATCTATTCCAAAACCAAGGAAGAGCATGAGGAGCATTTGTATTTAGTGCTACAAATATTAAAGGAGAAGCAGCTATATGCCAAACTATCCAAATGTGAGTTTTGCCTTAATGAAGTAAAATTCTTAGGCCATATGATATCTAAGAATAGAGTGTCAGTCAACCCTGCGAAGATTGAAGCTGTAATAGCTTGGGAAAAGCCGAAGACTATCATAGAAATCAGGAGTTTCCTAGGACTTATGGGTTACTACCGAAGATTTATTGAAGGATTCTCTCGAATTGCTCTACCCATGACTCGATTAACCTGTAAGAATAAACCTTTCATTTGGACTACTGAATGCGAAGCAAGTTTCAAAGAATTAAAGAAAAGATTAACAACTACACCAGTTCTAGCTTTACCAAACCCCCATGAAAACTTTGAAATTTATTGTGATGCTTCAAAGTTGGGACTTGGTTGTGTCCTAATGCAACAAAGAAAAGTAATTGTTTATGCTTCAAGGCAATTACGACCACACGAACTTAATTACCCTACTCATGACTTAGAATTAGCGGCCATTGTCTTTGCTTTAAAAATTTGGAGGCACTACTTATACGGTGCAAAGTTTGAAGTTTATAGTGATCATAAGAGTCTCAAATACCTATTTGATCAAAAGGAATTAAATATGAGACAACGTCGATGGATGGAATTTCTCAAGGACTATGACTTTGAGTTGAAGTATCACCCGGGGAAAGCCAACGTGGTTGCTGATGCACTTAGTAGAAAAGTTATTCATGTGGCAGCTTTAATGATAAAAGAATTAGAAATGATTGAAAAATTTAGAGACTTAAACATAGCAGTTGAGGAGAAATCTTCATTAAATATGGTTGTCGGAGTTCTAAAAATCACTAATGATTTTCTGAAGATGGTGTGTGAAAAACAAAGATTGGATGTTTGTCTCCAAGGAATGATCGAGACACAATATAATGGGAAAGATCTAGGATTACAAGAAGGTTCAGATGGAGTATGGAGAATGAAAGGAAGAATATGTGTTCCAGAGGATGCAGAGTTAAAGAAGATGATTCTAGATAAAGCTCACAAAAGTATGCTTAGTATTCATCCTGGATCTACGAATATGTATCAAGATTTAAGAAAGGACTTCTGGTGGAAGAGGATGAAAAAGGAGATAGCTGAGTATGTTTTATCTTGCTTAATATGTCAGAAAAGTAAAGTAGAACATCAAAAATCATCTGGTGGATTACAACCACTAGAAATATCAGTATGGAAATGGGATGACATTGCCATGGACTTTGTGTCAGGCTTACCTAAAACACAAAGAGGCAATGATGCTATCTGGGTGATAATCGATAGATTAACAAAATCAACCCATTTTCTTTCAATCAACATGAAGTATTCACTTGAGAAATTGGCTCAAGTGTATATAAAGGAGATAGTGAGATTACATGGAGTACCGTCAAGCATAGTATCTGATAGAGATCCTAGATTTACTTCTCGATTCTGGGGAAGTTTACATAAAGAGCTTGGTACTAGACTGAAGTTAAGCTCTACCGACTGATGGACAGTCAAAGAGGACTATCCAAAGTCTGGAGGATTTACTGAGAGCATGTGTGTTAGAACATGGTGGAAGCTGGGAACATTACCTTCCACTAATCGAATTCACATATAATAACAGTTATCACTCAAGCATTGGGATGGCACCATATGAAGCATTGTATGGTAGAAAGTGCAGGACACCAATCTATTGGTTAGAGACAGGTGAGCACCTGACTCTTGGACCAGAAATTGTCCAGCAAATAACAGAGCAAATTTGGATGATAAGAAAAAGGATGAAAATTGTGCAGGATCAGCAGAAGTCATATTATGATCAAAGGAGGAAGCCATTAGAATTCCAAGTTGGAGATTATGTATTCTTAAAAGTATCATCCAACAAAGGAGTTAGAAGAGTGTTAAAAAGCAAGAAGCTTACTCCAAGGTATATAGGACCATATGAGATCCTGAAAAGAATTGGTAAAGTGGCATATCAGATCGCATTGCCGCCTCACCTTTCCAATCTTCATAATGTATTCCATGTCTCACAATTACGAAAGTATATACCTGATCCAGACCATGTGATCGAGACTGATGACATAGAAGTTAAGGAAAACCTTACGATTCCAGTAACACCAGTGAAGATAATGGACAGAGACGTCAAGTGACTTAGAGGCAAGGAGATCTCATTGGTGAAAGTAGCTTGGCAACAAGGGGATGAAATAAGCATGACGTGGGAACGAGAAGATGAGATGAGAAGTCAATACCCTGAATTATTCTAACAAGGTACGTTTAAATTTTGAGGACGAAATTTTTATAACGGGGGAAGAGTGTAACAGCCCAATTTTTAATTAAATTTGAAGCAGTAATTAAACAGTGAAAAATTAAAGTTTCTCAGAAAAATAAGAAATGAATCCTAGAAAATAGGAAATCTAATTATGAATACAAGGATATTTTTAATCTGACTTAAAACGGAATTAAACGAAAATGGAACGTAGAATAAAATAATAAAATAAAATAAAAATCTTCTACAGTAAAATGCTATAATAAAACGCCACATGAAAAATCTTGTAACTTCATGAGAGTTCTCCATTCTTCCCACCGCCTCATTTCACTTCGATCTGCTACAGTGATTTGCTACAGTAATTTGCTACAGTAATTTGCTACAGTAACCGCCATTGGAAGCCTATAAATAAGGCTCCAACCTTCCAAATTTCCTCAAACCAAAAAACCTCACTAATCCTATAACCTTTCATCTTCCTCTTTAAGTTTTGAAAACCTTCATTGTCATACTCAAGCTCTTTAATTTTGCATAAGAAGAAATTATGCAAACTTGAAGATTTGAGGAAATACAAGGGAGTTTAGCATAAGAAAAGCTTAAGGATCTTCAATTGAGGTAAGAAAGAGGGGATAGGATATTAAATACATAGAAATTAAGTTAGAATTGCTTGCTTAATTGTTTAGAAACTCATATAGTTAGATTTTAATTTAATTTGAATTAAATTGTGAAATTGATGCCAAATGGTTTGGAATATGATATTAAACAATTACTATAACATGGAAAATGTGTTTCCATATTCTTTGAATTATTAAATGTTATGGAAAATATGTTTCCATATGTTTGAAACATGATATAAATATTATGGAAAATGTGTTTCCATATGATTGAATTATGATATAAATAATATGGAAAATATGTTTCCATATTCTTTGAATTACAAATAAAGTATGCTTAATTCATTGTTATAATAATTTTATTGTTAAAATTAATTATAAAGGAATTTGATAATTTAATGCATTCATTCATCATATGCATTGGCCGTTCAATGAATCCGCAGAGGGGTTCTTTGAGGGGGTTCTCGGTGGGGGAACGCGCTCTATTGAGCAACAGACCTCTACGGTGGTTTTATACCTCGACCGTCTTAAGGACTAAGCAGTGTGTCCTTAAGGGGGTCCCGCAACACTTGTTATTGATATTATGATATTGTTATCTGATGTGGTGTTGCATTATGGGGCGCGGTATCGGTTGGATATCTGTAAAAATGTTATTGTTGGAAATCACTGCAGATGTTCCCACCAGAATGGATCCATCATGCATTTTCATTCATATAAAAGAACGAAATATAATAACATAAGTATAATACGAAATACTTGTTTGGCATCTACATCGCATAGCATCCTACTTGTGATTGTGTATGTTCTAATTTGATTTCTATTTATTTGATATTTTATCTTACTCTTTCTATTACTTGTGGCAACCCTTTAGTGGTTAACCAGGAAGACATGTGACAAAGTGGATGTTACTGAATATGGATGAATTATGAAGGCTTTTGATGATGATGCTTGCTTGCGTGACTACTATTGCTGTATTATGTATATGCTATGTTTTGGTACTTTACATCTTTATATTTTATAAGATCTAGGTGTCTGTTGTAAAATATAATATGTATAAAACTCTGATGTTATGTATAATAATAAGAAGTCAATTATGAAAAGGTTGCGCACTCTGATATTGTATTAGTAACCTCTGGAATCAGGTTGTGAATCTCTTGATAATTACCAGGTGAAAAATAAGTTATCCATCAGATTTTACATGGTGACGGTAATTATCTTGGGATTTGCAAGTTGACTCCAGGGCGTTACATATAGCTTTTAGTATGGTACCACCTTGGCCAACACTCTTAATATATCTGTTATATGTTTGTATGTAGTGGAAAAATAGGTAGCTGATAACCTCACTGGAGGTTTTGTAGTTGTTTTTTGTTCCTGAATACTTGCGCATAGAAATTAGTAAATTAAAAGTATATATGATGTTATCGAATTATATATTCTGTCCAGGAATTTTCTTGAGAACCATATAACAATGCCTATATGTGTTTGGGGTTTCCGTGCGACCTGATAGATTTGCTAAAAAAAATTGTTTTATTAAATGGGTGTCACAACATTCTTTAAAGAATAAGTTGAAACATTTAAGAACTTAAACATGCCACTAAAGCATATCTCATTTAAAATATCATCCATAAGCATAAATTTTTATTTTGCAGACTCATTCTAAATCGTTGCATGACATCTCAATTCTCCTTTTCTAACCCTTTAGCTTCAACCTAGTCATAGATCACCATAATCTTATTTTACATTTATTTTTATATAAAACATTCACATAATTTAAAGTTTAATAACTTATATAATATAGTTGATAAAACATAAATATTAAAGAAATAATACAGAAAAATATGTATGGTATAACTATATTTTTAAAATAGATATGAATGACTATTTTAGAAAAATACAATAGGAATAAGAATAGAAAAAATAAAAGAAAGTCGAATGTTATAATTTAAAAACTACTTTTAATAAACATAGCTTACATCGATGATACCGGTGGCCTTACCTAGCAAAGAAAGGGAGGTGGTGATCTGTGAGTGAATTGCAGGAACTCACGCTGCCAAATGTCCATGCATAAAGGAGCCGTGTGAGTAGTGTCTATGAGACAAGCAAAAAATGAAAGTAAGTCACGGGTGGCGTTTGAAAACATTGCCAAATTCTGATATTCATGCAAAAGAATAAATTGGAAAATTTGATTTGTTTTTTCAATGCCGTTCTAAGGGGACACGAGTATAAATTGAATACGGTGGTTTACGGGTGTTGTATAAGAACTGACGCTAGTGAAATTGAATTGTATTCTAATATCGAAATTGGTGATTCAATTGAATAACGGACAAGAATTTGTTCAATTTGAATTTATAGAGATTTAAATATTATCAAATTAATTCTCCTTCACTTGGCCGCAATTACGAAAGATTAAAAAAAACTCTTTTTATTTTATATAGATTTTGACATTTTATATTTATATGTTTTTCAACTCTTTGTACAATAAAAATCTATTCATATAATTTAAATGTTACTACATTATCTTGTGCAAAAATCATATAATTTTAGATGTTCAAAGTATATTTCAAAATAATAACATAATTTTATTCGGTGAATCATTTTGACAAATTTTAACCAATTTGAAGAACATTAGAATTTATTTATATGCTCGGATTGAGAATTTCTCTTGAGAATATAAAGGATTTAATTTTAATATTTTCTATTTTTAAATGTGACTTTAATATTAAAGCACTCTTATTTTCTTTACAATTATTTTTTAACTTTTATTTAATTTCATTTGTTTTTTTATTATATATTTTAGTTATAGATTGGAATGTATTTTGATGATTATATCGATGAAGTAAGCACCTTATTAAAAAAAATATTCCAACAAAAGAATTAATTTTATAAAAATAAATCTTTTTATATATCATCCATTTCATGGGTTTCAATCACTTTTTTACCAAGGTAATCTAGTGAACTTGTAAATGGAAGTATCCAATTGGGTTCGAATGATGTGTGTTGCCACAAGGCTGATTTTTGAACCTTTTAATAATAACTGGTATATAAACTCAAAAGAATAATAATATTATTATTATACAAGTTGATTATTAGAATTAAATTACTTTTAAAAAGTCTTCATTTGAATTTATTCATATAAAATTAATATTAATATATGATCATATAATTAATTTAATTTTCTTTTAATATTAATTGATTTGATAATATTATAATATATATTAATTATGATATTAAATTTGAACTAATCTGGCTCGCGGTGTAAGGGCTAGCCTCACGAAAGTCTTTAATACTGTTGGAGTGCTTTTGTTTTACACCAGTCTAGTGGGGACGCAATGTTATATCCTTTATTCCAGTGGGAAATAAAGGTCTTGAAGTGATTTCTCGTACCAACCGCACCAGCCTTATATGTTGGGAGCGAAATGGGGTGTGACCTGTATGGACACTCCAACGCTCAAGTCAGTGAATATTCAAGGAGAATTTCAGAATTTAAGCGTAAGTTATAGAGAGTGTTTTGCCTTTGTTATGTTGATGCGTGGGTATTTATACCTGAAGGTAGTGGAAAAGTCATCTTGCTCTCCAAGTTTTCTGTACACTATGTCAGCACTTTTCTAATCCCTTGCAGAAAGGCTGATGCATGAAAGAGACATGTCTAAATGACTCTAGCTACTAGTCAGTCACTTTATAGGTTACTTGTTTGACACGTTGGTGCATAGGTCAACCATGACTTGCGGGTGTTGAGAGAATGACTTACACCGAGTCAGTTCAGAGAACTTGCGGATGACTCTAGAGATCTGGAGTTAAGACACTAGATATTATAGGATATTGGTCCTAAGGACGGATCCTAGTCAAATTATGGTTGTGCCCAAGGGCCGGTATCAGGACCGAATCATTTGCCCACTAGCTTGTTGAAGTGACCATACTGTTTGTTTCAATGAGCTATAGTTCTTCAGCTGAGGTACCTGTTATAGGCGTGGGTAAGATCAAAGTTTTAATCAACTCAAAATTTTTTTACTTGCTCTTCTTTTACTCGTAACTGTTACATATTTATTATTTTTATAAAACGCAGCGTTACATGCATTGTGGGTTGCGCTAATCATGCAACCATTACTTCTAATCATGTGCGATGATAGCAATTTTTACTTATTTTGGCGGTTACCTTTAGACAATGGGCCTTGGAAATTGAAAAGACTCAGCCTAAAAATTCAAATATATAGAACGTTGTCGTATTGGTTTCCCCATTGCCAGGTCTATAAGAGGTAGCTCTGAGGACACGAGAAACACTTCACTGCACTAGCTTACCATTACTTTTCCAAATTTCTTAGAGAACAAATTAAGCCCTAGAAACTGTTAGGGAATCCCATTAGGGTCAGGCAGCGGAAACACAAAGGATTCCCAAAAGAATTGCAAATACGTATATCTCAAAGCATTATGCTAAATTAAAATTTTTTTAATTAGGGTTTACCTCTTGTAGATGCAGAACAAGTTCCTCGATCGAAGCAATTGTAGCTTCGCCCTTAGGAGTCCACACGAGCACTCCCACCAGAAAACAAAGCTCCGAATGCTAGTACGGAAATTTGTTTATGGTCTAATTTCTGAGCCGCAGCCTATGAGCATCTCATGCTCCATATATAGGCTTAGGTCTTAACCTGAGCTCTCATTAAAAATTGGGCTCCTGACTCATTCTAAATGGGTTAGGCCAAAATAGTTTTATTTTCAGTCCAACTAAAATAAAACTATCCACTGGTGGGCTTACTCTATGTGTGTGACCCTATAGGTAAAATATTCGGTTATATTAATAATAAACTATTTTATTATTAATATAAAATAAGAGCGGTATCTAGCAATACATCATTATGTCCGAATATTTTTATCATCGACATGACCTATAAGTGATAATTATTTATATATCTATTCCTTTTGTCATGATATCTAATTGGGCCCAAGGCATGGTCGTCGTCATCCTTGTATGGCCCAATTCATTTTACTTGATACCAGAGTAGACTTTATAGAATAAATATCTAATATATATTCGTCCTAGCATGGCCATGCATTTCATTAGTCTCACTCCATCAAGTGGCCCATAGATATCACTCCTGTCACATAGGAGAGATAAATTCCATCTACATCACTCACATCCCTCTACATAATTTATCTATTGCCTAATCACAATCTTTATGGTCATCTTATTACAGATAACGTTTGATTGTATTAAAACAATAAACTCCTTATGTAGGAATCGTAGTGACTTCAGGTCGAAGGACTATATACCATTATCACATTGAGAACCGTTTATGATACTCATGTAACGATCCATGCAACGTTCTCATGGTGGGTCTGTCCAGTACAACATTACCCTTAATGTGTACCCGTGTAAAGACTTGATATCATATATCCATGATTTATGAGATCAAATCATCAGTACATTTACACACTAATCTTAATGTATTTACATGTCCTTATGTAAATACTTGATTTTGGACGTTTTAGGAATAATTCTCATATGACCTATTATTCCAGGATAAATAGCATTTGTCTAAAACTGAAAAATACTAATTTTATTAATAAGTTAAAATTGATACATTCATAGCTCATAGTGCATACACCAACAATCTCCCACTTGCACTAGAGCCAATCAGACATTTGCCTAATGCCTAATGATCTAGTGTGTCCCTCATGCTTTTGATGTGCAAGAGGTTTGGTGAGTGGGTCGGCAATGTTCTCATTAGTATGCACTTTACATATCTTAACATCTCCTCATTCAAGTATTTCTCGGATGAGATGATAATGCCTAAGTATATGCTTGGATCGCTGATGTGATCTAGGTTCCTTAGCTTGTGCAATTGCTCCACTATTGTCACAGTGGAGACTTATAGGGTCCATAATGCTAGGAACTACCTCAAGTTCTGTTATGAACTTCTTGATCCATACTTCCTCTTTTGTAGCATTTGAGGCAGCAACTTACTTAGATTCTGTAGTAGAATCAGCAACTGTCTCTTGCTTCGAACTTTTCCAGCTTACAGCGCCACCATTTAAACAAAACATATACCCTGATTGTGATCTTGAGTCATCCTTATCAGTTTGGAAGGTAGCATCAGTGTAACCCTTTACAATGAGCTCTTCTTCCCCTCCATATATCAAGAATGAATCTTTAGTTTTTCTCGAGTACTTTAGGATATTCTTGACAGCAGTCCAGTGACTTTCACCAGGATCAGACTGGTATCTACTCGTCATGCTTAAAGCATACGAGACATCTGGTCGGGTACATATCATGGCATACATGATTGATCCAATAACAGATGCATATGGAATCTTATTCATCCGTTCTTTCTCTTCTTTAGTGGAAGAAGATTGAGCCTTTGATAGGCTTATGCCATGAGCCATAGGAAAAGTTCCTTTTTTGGAATCTTGCATGTTAAACCTTTTTAACACTTTGTCTATATATGTATTCTGACTTAGGCCTAGAAGTTTTCTTGATCTATCTCTATAGATCTTAATTCCCAACACGTAGGTTGCTTCACCTAAGTCCTTTATAGAAAAACAGCTTCCCAACCAAGTCTTCACAGACTGAAGGGTAGGAATGTCATTTCTAATGAGTAGTATGTCATCAACATACAGGACCAGAAAAATAATTATGCAGTCAGTAACCTTCTTGTAGACACAAGGTTCATCCTTATTTTTAGTAAAGCCAAATTGTTTAACGGCTTTATCAAAACGAAGATTCCAGCTTCTGGAAGCTTGCTTAAGTCCATATATGGAACGTTGTAGTTTGCACACCTTCCTGGATGCTTCAGGCTTAACAAAGCCTTCGGGTTGTGTCATGTACACTTCCTCAAGAAGATTTCCATTAAGGAAAGTAGTCTTGACATCCATTTGCCATATCTCATAATCATGGTATGCAGCAATAGTAAGCAGAATCCGAACAGACTTTAGCATAGCGACAGGAGAAAAGGTTTCATCATAGTCTATACCATGAATTTGCTTGAAACCTTTCGCTATCAATCTTGCCTTATAGGTACTTATATTTTCATCCATGTCAGTTTTCTTTTTGAAAACCCACTTGCATCCTATAGGTTTTACCCCTTCGGGTGCATCACTAAAGACCAAACTTGATTAGTGTACATGGAGTCCATTTCAGATTCCATGGCTTCAAGCCATTTCTCAGATTCTGGACTTGCAATGGCCTCTTCATAAGATGTTGCCTCATTTTGATCCATTAGCAACACATCTCCTTCCTGAGTTACAAGAAATCCATATCTTTCAGGTTGTTGACGTATTCTACCTGATCTACGCAAGTCTTGTTGTACTGGAGTTAGAGTTATCACAACATTTTGTAGTTCCGGCTCCATTTCCACCATTGTCTCTTTAATGCCTTGTAGGTCTTGAACTTCTTCAAGTTCTACTTTCCTCCCACTGATTCTTTTAGAGATGAATTCCCTTTCTAAGAATATAGCATTTCGAGCGACAAACACTTTGCCCTCGGTAGGATTATAGAAGTAATAACCCTTAGTTTCCTTTGAGTATCCCATAAAAAGACATTTATCTGATTTGGGTCCAAGTTTGTCAGAAGTCTGACGCTTCACATAAGCTTCACAGCCCCAAATCTTAAGAAAAGACATACTGGGTTGTTTCCCAGTCCATATCTCATATGGTGTCTTTATGACAGCCTTAGATGGAACACAATTAAGTGTGAAAGCTGCTGTCATCAAAGCATGTCCCCAGAAGGAGTTAGGGAGGTCAGTTTGACTCATCATTGATCGAACCATGTCTAACAAGGTTCTATTTCTCCGCTCAGAAACACTATTCCATTGTGGTGTTCCAGGAGGAGTAAGTTGAGAGACAATCCCACATTCTTTAAGATATTCATCAAACTCCAGGCTTAAGTATTCGCCACCTCGATCAGATCGAAGTACTTTAATTTTCTTGCCAAGTTGGTTCTCTACTTCATGTTTGAATTCTTTGAACTTTTCAAAGGATCTGATTTATGCTTCATTAGAAACACAAATCCATATCTACTGAAATCATCAGTAAAGGTGATAAAGTAGCTAAAACCTCCCCTAGCCATTGTCCCTATTGGCCCACATACATCACTATGTATCAAGCTTAGAAGATCACTCGCCCTTTCACCCATTCCAGTAAATGGGGTCTTAGTCATCTTCCCTAATAAACAAGATTCATATGTATCTATTGATTCAAAATCAAAAGAGTCTAAATATCCATCTTTATGGAGTTTAGAAATACGTTTCTCATTTATATGTCCTAGGCGACAATGCCAAAGATAAGCTGGGTTTAAATCATTTGATTTAACCCTTTTAGTATTAACATTATAGATAGGGGTTTCGAGATCAAGAACATAAAGTCCATTACTCAAATTTACACAGCAATAAAACATGTCATTCAAATAAACAGAACAATTATTGTTCTTTATTATAAAGGAAAACCCTTTCATATCTAGACAAGAAACAGAATAATGTTTCTTCTTATTGTCGGAACATAAAAACAATTTTCTAATTCAAGAACAAGCCCTGAGGGCAAGGATAAAAATAAGTCCCTACAGCTAATGCAGCAACTCTTGCTCCATTTCCAACGCGTAGGTCCACCTCGCCCTTCATCAACTACCTACTCCTTTTTAGATCCTGCACATTAAGACAAATGTGAGATCCACATCCAGTATCTAATACCCATGATGTTGAAGTTGACAAGTTAATTTCTATTACAAAAATACCTGAAGTGGAAGTCTCACTTCCCTTCTTCTTAAGCTCTTCCAGGTACTTTGGACAGTTTCTCTTCCAGTGTCCCTTCTGTCCATAATGGTGACATTTTCCTTCCTTAGTCACCCCGCCCACAGGTTTTAAGGCTGATGTACTTGGCTTATCCTTGCCTTTCCAAATTGTCTTGCCTTTTCCCATAACAACTTTTCCTTTGCCTTTATACATGCCTTTTCCTTTACCTTTGCCAGAATTGACCATCATTATGGCCTTGCCCTTTCCTTTAGAAATATTGGGCTCAACAGTCCTCAACATATTGAGTAGCTCTGGAAATGTTTTATCCAATGCATTCATGTTATAATTCATGATGACTGGCTTAAAACTGTCAGGTAATGACTTCAAAATGAGATCAGTAGCTAACTTTTGAGGGAAGGGGAATCCTAGCCTAGCTAGATTCTCCAGGTACCCAATCATTTTGAGCACATGAGGTCCTATAGAACCTCCCTCTTCAAGTCTGCAGCTAAATAGGGCTAAAGAAACTTCATATCTTTCTTGGTCAGCTTGACCTTGATATAGTTTCCTTAGGTTTTCGATCATATCGAAAGCCTCCATATGCTCATGTTGCTTCTGAAGCTCAGGAGACATGGTTGCCAGCATAAGGCATTGGACATCTAAAGCGTCATCCTGATGCTTCTTATAAGCATCCTTGTCAGCTTTAGAGGCATTGTTCGCGGGTGCTTCCGGAATCAGATCTTCCAGGACATACTGCTTTTTCTCTTGTTTGAGGACAATCCTCAAATTCCTATACCAGTCTAGAAAGTTGGGTCCAGACAATTTTTCTTTGTCTAGGATCGATCGCAATGAAAGGTTTGAAGGCGTGTTTGATGTCATGGTTATCTAAAACAGAAAGATATGTAGTAAGTATCAATTAAAAAAAACATATTTAATTTTTGGTCTTAAAATTAAACACGTCTCCCACTATTTTGATTCAAAATAAAATCACCCTTTACGAATCAGAAAATCCCGTTAGAAGATTTTCTAGTGGGCAAAGATCCATATTTCACCTAATGTTAAGTCAGCTTTGGCTGATCACTTAACATTTGGTTATTTAGGTAGGAAACTCCTTTCCAATTGTATCTTATACAACTCTTAGACATTGGGTTAGGTAACCATTACCGATCATTCATCTTATGAAAGTTTGTCCAATGTATACGCCTCTAAGTTTATTCAATCCAATTGATAACTTAGTAAGTTAAAACCCAATAAAACATTTTGGATATTACAATTATCCCATCGCGTCTTACTAATATAAATGATAGTACCCTGCTTTGGCAGACCCACTATTCATTGACATTAGTATTGACGAGTGTACTTATTGGAAGGCGTTTGTAACTTAATATTATTTTGAGGGATTTTAATTTATTTTAAATTACCGTCTTTGTTAAATGCTTTAACGCAATAAAATTTTCCCCAAAGCATGCAAACAAAATTGTGAGATGGTTATGGTCTTCCTAGAAGAATAAATAAATAAACCTAAAGGAACTATATGCCAAGGCTTCATGAAGTCCTACTTCTTGAACCCACCATCCTCTTGGAGTCACCACTCCTTGGTTCCTTTCAAATACAAGAGCGCTTAGAGTCACCACTCTAGTTTTCTTCTAGGTCTCTACTTTGTTGCCTCGATCAAGATTACAAGATTTTAAAGAAACTCGCTTTACATACGAGTGAAGGGTTGAGAAAAGAAATACAACAGAATGAAGAGAGGCACAACACGCAGGCTGTATTTAAATAAAATAACTAAGACCATAACCATTCACCATGCAACGTGTTAATTAATTAATTGTAACCCATTTGAAGCATTAAAAAAATTAATTTTTAAACGGGCCATTAAACACGTGGGTCGGTAATAAGGCGCTACGCAGAGAATGTACGGTCGGTAATGAGGCGCTACCCAAAAATTTAGTACTGTAGTCAGGTTGGTTCCCAGGAAAGAGAGGTGGGTCCGATGTGACCGCTTAAGTACCAAGTCTTTCCTAGCCAGAACATCCCACTGACCATTAACAGCTCTAAAATTTCAGCTAGGGTTTCAACCACTTTGAAACCCTAATTCCTTGTTACGAACACTTCACAACGCAGCCGTCAAGGCACATGTAGGCAGCACCGTCTAGGATTTCAAAACCTAGAATTCAAATTGCACCTTTCTCATGACGGCTGCCTAGGTTTCAACGTTTGAACCCTAGGTTAAGGAACGGCCAAGGTTTAGCACTTAAACCTTATCACTTGATGCCCCACAACACGAACTTTTCATGCTCGGAGATGAACACATTATCAAAACATAGTTTGTATGACAACAAAGAATATTAACGAATTCAACACATGTATCACATACGAAAATTGAAAACGCAAATATCATACAAGCCTCTAAAATAACATAAACACATACTTCAAATGAGAAAGCCTATAAACAGTATCTCATAAAATTTATAGAAAACATATGAGCATACGAATCATGATATTATTTCATACATAACATACTTGAATGTTTTTCAAAACAAGTCTCGTAAATAATTTCGCAAAACAGAACATAAAGCTTATAACAAGAAAACGATTTCATAAATCGAAATTTTTAAAAGCTTTTGCAGAATGAAAAAATACCATCATGAAACGTAAACAAATGCCCAAAACATAGCTTTGCAAACCAGGCTCTGATACCACTGTTAGGGAATCCCATTAGGGTCAGGCAGCGAAAACACAAAGGATTCCCAAAAGAATTGCAAACACGTATGTCTCAAAGCATTATGCTAAATTAAAAATTTTTTAATTAGGGTTTACCTCTTGTAGACGCAGAACGAGTTCCTCGATCGAAGCAATTGTAGCTTCGCCCTTAGGAGTCCACAGGAGCACTCCCACCAGAAAATAGAGCTCCGACTGCTAGTACAGAAATTTGTTTATGGTCTAATTTCAGAGCCGCAGCCTATGAACATCTCATGCTCCATATATAGGCTTAGGTCTTGACCTGAGCTCTCATTAAACATTGGGCTCCTGACTCATTCTAAATGAGTTAGGCCCAAATAGTTTTATTTTCAGTCAAACTAAAATAAAACTATCCTCTGGTGGGCTTACTCTATGTGTGTGACCCTATAGGTAAAATATTCGGTTATATTAATAATAAACTATTTTATTATTAATATAAAATAAGAGCGTTATCTAGCAATACATCATTATGTCCGAATATTATTTATCATCGACATGATCTATAAGTGATAATTATTTATATATCTATTCCTTTTGTCACGATATCTTATTGGGTCCAAGGCATGGTCGTCGTCATCCTTGTATGGCCCAATTCATTTTACTTGATACCGGAGTAGACTTTATAGAATAAATATCTAATATTTATTCATCCTAGCATGGCCATGCATTTCATTAGTCTTACTCTATCAAGTGGCCCATAGATATCACTCCTGTCACATAGGAGAGACAAATTCCATCTACATCACTCACATCCCTCTGCATAATTTATCTATTGTCTAATCATAATCTTTATGGTCATCTTATTACAGATAACGTTTGATTGTATTAAAACAATAAACTCCTTATGTAGGAATCGTAGTGACTTCAGGTCGAAGGACTATATACCATTATCACATTGAGAACCGTTTATGACACTCATGTAACGATCCATGCAACGTTCTCATGGTGGGTCTGTCCAGTACAACATTACCCTTAATGTGTACCCGTGTAAAGACTTGATATCATATATCCATGATTTGTGAGATCAAATCATCAGTACATTTACACACTAATCTTAATGTATTTACATGTCCCCATGTAAATACTTGATTAGGGACGTTTTAGGAATAATTCTCATATGACCTATTATTCCAGGATAAATAGCATTTGTCTAAAACTGAAAAATACTAATTTTATTAATAAGTTAAAATTGATACATTAATAGCTCGTAGTGTATACACCAACAGATATTTCCAAAGAAAAGGAACTTTCTTGTTAAGGAAACCAAAAACTCGAAGAGTAGTTTATGAGTTGCTTCCAGAACCCTAGGATTTTCCTAGAAAATTCAGGTAGTGCACGGAACCTTTCTCTATTACTTTTTATTCATATACATTTTTCTTGTTTTGGGTTTTATTCTCAGTTAGACATCAAAGACCCGAGCCTAAAGGTTCTAGACAAGGACGGGTGAGACAAGGGTGGGAGTTTTTGTTTGGGGGAGACCGCTCGCCTAGGGCCGCTAACGAAGATAGCTTTGGTCTTTACATCTCTGACGACGTTCACTTTTATAAATCTATAGGTGAACTTAGGCACATGGTAAAGAGAATGGCTTGTGAAGGAGGAGAGAAAGAAGTTGTTCAGACTCAACCAGGGTGCTAAATTATGATTGCCCATGACATATATTGGGTAGAGCTGTTAGGCAACATCCCTTATGTTTGGGTACAATGAAAGATCATGGAGACTCCCTCTCATCATGCTAGAGCCAATAGGGGAGTAATGGACTTCTGATATCCCATTTACTCAAAAGAAAGGTATACAGAACGATTTGTCACCCTACACCCCACGGTTGGAGACCGTGTCTGCCACATGCCCCTAAACGAGAAATCCATATATATGTATGACATTTTGTTCACACAACTCAGGGTGAGATTCACCTTAAATAACTTTGAAATAGGGGCCGTTCGCTTCCTCGAGTGTGCCACCACCTAGCTGCATCCAAACGGCTGAGGATTAGTCCGCAACCTGGAAGTTCTTAGGGAATATTTCCACTTGACTCCTATATTTCTTGGCGGTTTATGCTTCGTCAGACTCCGGTGTGACTCAAAAATAATAAATTTTGAAGCTTTCACAAAGTCAGCCATGTCCAAAGGCGGCTCATTTAAAAAATATTTCTTTAAGGTGCAAATAAAGGCTAACAAGTCGGTCTTCTAGGAAAATGACATTGGGATTGAAAAATTCTTGGTGTCATAGCCCATGAACATTTTCTACTTACCGGGGAGGTATATGTTTACGACGAGAATAACCTATCCCCCATGTCTGTTGAAGTTTTCAAGCCATGCAAACCTTTTTCTCTGGAAACAGGAAGTTCTCCTACAAGTGACTCCTTGGCTCCTCTTCCTAGAGAGACGCCTACTTATATTTATTCTTATTGAGTTCAAATTTTCTGTCTTCTAATGTTTATTGTTCTACTATTTCAAGAGAAATTAAAAGGTTTGAACTGTTGAAGGCCTTGAAGCAACTTCAAGTTGACTTGGCAACAACTTAAGAAGAGAATAAAATATAAGTTAAGAGGAACATCTCGCAAGCCTAACAAACTAGCGTCAAGTTCCCCGAAGGCGCCGACCCAATTCTGTAGCTGGAGACCAGAGGAAATACCGCTGTGGAGGGCGCCTAGGAAAAATAGTTGAAGAAAAAACAAGAAGCTGAACCAGGCCACAAGTGGCAGAACCAAGACCGAGGTTAAAACTTGTCACCCCCTAAAAAAAGCTAAAAATAAAGAGGTGATATAAGAGGAAGTCATCCCTCAAGTAACACCTATAGAAGTCTCTTCCTTAGCAACCTAGTGTAACACCCTAATCTTTGCAAATAATAATTCCAAAACAATAAGGAAATTTTTTTTTTTTCACAGAAACAGCCACGACTCATTCAACATAGAAGGGAAGAAGTAGGCAAGGGAAAATAGAGAGCATTCACACACATATGGCAAATAACAGAAAAGCTAAGACTGGAACCGGTTCATTTGGTTTAATGTAACACACCAACGCCTGGGCGGATTACACAACATCGTTGGCTCGCTCAGGCGAGGTCTGATACCGCCTAGGCGGGGTATGGCAATGCAACAGCGGATGGAGAGGGAATTCACAAAGGAAACCCCATACCGGTCCTCACTCGTTTCTACGGGACTAACCCTTCCTCAAAGAAATACTAGGTGTTCAGCATAGGGAAACAGGTAAGGGAAGGAGAAGGGAGATGCACACGTGTATTAGTTTGGAGGAAAGGGGGGTCTGAACTCATTCCGCCCAATTCAACTGGGTATGACAACGCCTGGGCGGACTCAACCACAACGCCCAAGTAAGGGTCAACACCGTTATCTGGGATGCATTAACGTAACAACGGAGGGGAAGGGTATTTGGGCGGTGTTCCACACTGACACCTACTCGCTTCAGTGCAAGTCCTCACGCTTGGGCGAACCGTTCTAGTCGTTCAGAACTCCATAACTTAGCCCTCCAAATTATCCATACGGCGACACTCATACTCTACTCAGGAAGTGAGGGTTATCCCACTCGGATTCCAGAACTCCTTCTCACTCGAACTTCACATCTTTCACTCGGTTATCGATACCTTAAACTTAAGATCCAATCCACTCTAAACCACCATTCGAACTCCTCTCTCAGAAGGGAATCACTTGAGGTTTTCACTCGGAAATATCAACTCTTCCTCACTCGGGATTTCATACTTACTTTTACTCGGAAATCCTCAGACCTATAATCATTCGGATTATAATTACCCTACGCTCATAAGACATCCTCAAACAGTCCTCTTCACCGCTCAACCTCACTTACAACATAGAAGAACACACAATATATACTTATATAAACGAAAACATTCATATAATTACAAAACTTCATCATGACTTTTGTTACCCAAAGCTGTCAAGTTTTAACGTAAGGACTACAACCAAAACACGAGCCGGCCAAGGCTTAACAAAACGTTATACAAAGTATTTATATATATATACACATATACACATGTAGATATATGTCCCAATAACGCTCGGATTCATTGTCCTGCACTCGCTCCTCCTTCATCCTTCCTTCCGAGAGATGTTCACTGAAAGTGTAGCCACTGCAGGGGTGAGCTTTTACATATAAAATGACAATCAAGGACTCGGTATCAGTGTTAGCATGTACATTCACATCCATTCAATCGTTTTCAAATTAATTAACGTTAGACACTGCAAAATGACATTTAAGACACACAGACAACATATACAGGTATTCCCCACCCTCGGAAACCATTCATAACACTCCACATACGTTATACGTACTACTCTAATCAACCTCATATCTACATGCATGCCTGCGGATCCGACTCGAGTGATGACTTTCAGTTACAGTTTTACCCTCCCCTGGCCCCTCGTCCTTCAGCTCTTCCCGCGTGGTACCGGCCTCCCATTGGCGTCTCGAGACTCTTCTCTAGCTCCTACGGCTACCACGAGCTCCTTCGGAATCTAGCCGGGGTCTGTAACTGGAAGTCATTCCCTCGGGGCTATTGACCTTCCACGGGTCGCCCCACTCTTACCCATGCAGCTAAATGCATCTACCAACAAGCGTCATCACACCACCGATACCTCCTTCATAACCATTAAGTAGGAACAGATTCAATGCAACCTTTATTCGCTTTATTATTTACACTAATATGTTCAACCATCAGCAATCAAGTAATAGCATCTGACAAATCAACTAACAAGCACACATTCATATTCTCACAGCATTAACAAGGATAGAACCATGCATATCATTCGTTATTATCAATACTAACATACTACTTTACCATCATCTAGATCACAAGCATTTATTGTTCAACCACTATGAAACACACGGATTCCAGAATCTCCAATCATGCATAGGATCCAATCATCACAAACACATGCACATACATTCAAGCAGAACATTCATCCGGTACCGTTCGTGGACCATGCATTTAACATGCAAGCACCCCCTACCTACGAAAGGGACTTCAAGAAGCTTTTCTTCTCTTCGACGTTGAATCTGACGCCCTTCTACCGATTCGTTCAGCCTTTCTCCACTCCGTTGTACTCTGCACTTGGCTCGGAGTTGGGGTGTTGTTCTTCCTCTGCTTTACGATCGTCCTTCACCTGCCGGGGCTCTGACCTTCTTCCCGCACTATCGTCGTGACGGACAGAAACAGGGGAAAGGAAAGAAGATAGAGACGAAGAAGAAAAGAGAGAATGGAGTAGTGGGAGAAGTTATTTGCACCCACGGTGATACTGAATACGCACCTATATACGCATGCGAGGGGGAAAGGAGTGGGATGGGAAAGAGTGAGTCGCAGACCACTCACACCTTCCGCCAATCACAGACAGCCACATCCCATCAATTAAGTCCAATTAACTTGCCATTAACTCTCAGGCTATATTGGTTATGATTAACAACTAATTCTTTACTTTCAATTTTTCTTATTATTTAATTTTTATTCGGTATCTAACTTCAAAACTGGGATGTTACAGTTCTCCCCCACTCGAAAGAATTTCGTCCTCGAAATTCAGTCGGTAACTCACCTTAGCAAACAACTCGGGGTACTGCTGCCTCATGGTGTCTTCGCGTTCCCAGGTACGAGAGGTAGTCTTGCCTTGTTGCCACTCCACTTCCACCAGCTGTACGTTTTTGTTTCTTAAACGCTTCACCGATCGGTCCATGATTCTGATCGGTGTAGTCACGGTGGTCAGGTCTTCCTTGACTTCCACTTCATCGTCAGGCATTGTGTGACTGAGGTCATGCAGATACTTCCTTAGTTGCGACACATGAAATACGTTGTGCAATCGGGATAAGTGGATCGGTAATGCTATTCGGTATGCCATGGTGCCGACTCATTCCAACACCTCATAAGGTCCAATGTATCGAGGGCTTAACTTTCCGCCTTTCAAGGCTCGTTCAACTCCTTTATTCGGAGAAGTCCTCAAAAACACTCTGTCTCCGACTGAAAATTCCAATGGTTTGGTGCGTTTGTCATGGTAACTCTTCTGCCTGTCTTGAGATGCCTTCATTTTTCCCTGTATCACTCGGATTCGCTCTGTGGTTTGCTTCACAATGTCTGGTCCCAATAGCAGACTCTCACCCGTTTTTGACCAGCAAAGTGGGGTTCGGCATCTTCGTCCATATAGTGCTTCATAGGGTGCCATGCCAATGCTGTTATGATGGCTGTTATTGTGCGTAAACTCAATCAAGGGGAGGTACTGCTCCCAATCTCCTCCGTGCTCTAACACACACGCCCTTAATAAGTCTTTTAAACTTTGAATCGTCCGCTCGGATTGTCCATCCGATTGGGGGTGGTAGGCAGAACTGAGCCAAAGTTTAGTGCCCATTTCTTGATGCAGGCTGGTCCAAAACCGGGACGTGAACCTCGGATCCCTATCCGATACGATAGAAGTTGGTATACCATGCAGTCGGATAATCTCATGAACGTAAATCCGTGCTAATTTATGCATCGGGTACTTCATGTTCACAGGCAGGAAGTGTGCACTCTTCGTCAGTCGGTCAACAATGACCCAAATCGCATCATGGCCCGCTCGGTTTGTGGGCAATCCCATGACAAAATCCATAGCAATCGAGTCCCATTTCCACATGGGAATCTCCAGGGGCTGCATTGCACCGTAAGGTTTCTGGTGCTCCACTTTTGATTTTTGGCACGTAATACACCGAGCTATGTATTCTGCCACATCCCTCTTTAGTCCGGGCCACCAGAACTGTTTCTTCAGGTCATGGTACATTTTCGTGGTTCCCGGGTGAATACTATATAGGCTTTTGTGGGCTTCATCAAGCACCAGAAATTCAGTCGGTAACTCACCTTAGCAAACAACTCGGGGTACTGCTGCCTCATGGTGTCTTCGCGTTCCCAGGTACGAGAGGTAGTCTTGCCTTGTTGCCACTCCACTTCTACCAGCTGTACGTTTTTGTTTCTTAAACGCTTCACCGATCGGTCCATGATTTTGATCAGTGTAGTCACGGTGGTCAGGTCTTCCTTGACTTCCACTTCATCGTCAGGCATTGTGTGACTGGGGTCATGCAGATACTTCCTTAGTTGCGACACATGAAATACGTTGTGCAATCGGGATAAGTGGATCGGTAATGCTATTCGGTATGCCATGGTGCCGACTCGTTCCAACACCTCATAAGGTCCAATGTATCGAGGGCTTAACTTTCCGCCTTTCAAGGCTCGTCCAACTCCTTTATTCGGAGAAGTCCTCAAAAACACTCTGTCTCCGACTGAAAATTCCAATGGTTTGGTGCGTTTGTCATGGTAACTCTTCTGCCTGTCTTGAGATGCCTTTATTTTTCCCTGTATCACTCAGATCCGCTCTGTGGTTTGCTTCACAATGTCTGGTCCCAATAGCAGACTCTCACCCGTTTTCGACCAGCAAAGTGGGGTTCGGCATCTTCGTCCATATAGTGCTTCATAGGGTGCCATGCCAATGCTATTATGATGGCTGTTATTGTACGTAAACTCAATCAAGGGGAGGTACTGCTCCCAATCTCCTCCGTGCTCTAACACACACGCCCTTAATAAGTCTTCTAAACTTTGAATCGTCCGCTCGGATTGTCCATCCGATTGGGGGTGGTAGGCAGAACTGAGCCAAAGTTTAGTGCCCATTTCTTGATGCAGGCTGGTCCAAAACCAGGACGTGAACCTCGGATCCCTATCCGATACGATAGAAGTTGGTATACCATGCAGTCGGATAATCTCATGAACGTAAATCCGTGCTAATTTATGCATCGGGTACTTCATGTTCACAGGCAGGAAGTGTGCACTCTTCGTCAGTCGGTCAACAATGACCCAAATCGTATCATGGCCCGCTCGGTTTGTGGGCAATCCCATGACAAAATCCATAGCAATTGAGTCCCATTTCCACATGGGAATCTCCAGGGGCTGCATTGCACCGTAAGGTTTCTGGTGCTCCACTTTTGATTTTTGGCACGTAATACACCGAGCTACGTATTCTGCCACATCCCTCTTTAGTCCGGGCCACCAGAACTGTTTCTTCAGGTCATGGTACATTTTTGTGGTTCCCGGGTGAATACTGAATAGGCTTTTATGGGCTTCATCAAGCACCACTCTCCTTAATTCTCCTCCGCTCGGTATGTATATTCTGTCTCTCACCCGGAAAATCCCATCTGATCCCACAGTCAAGGATAAATCCTTTCCTTTGGCCTGAGTTTCCTTCATTTTGGTTAAGTAGGAGTCTAACTGTTGCTGCTCGTACACGGACTTCAAGAACTCATTGGCGATCCTCAATGTACCGATTGTCATTTTCCGAGAGGAGGGGGTGTCAACATACAAGTTCATGTCTCGGAACCGTTCCAACAACTCTACTTCTTTTACCATCATTACTGCCATGTGGAGGGATTTCTGACTCAACGCGTCGGCCACGACATTTGCCTTTCCGGGATGGTAATCTTTTAAAAACTCAATCCATCTTCTCTGCCTCATGTTCATCTCTTTCTGGTCGAATAGGTATTTGAGACTCTTGTGGTCACTGTATACTTCAAACCGGGACCCGTACAAGTAGTGCCTCCATATTTTCAATGCAAAAACTACTGCTGCTAGCTCCAAGTCATGGGTCGGGTAATGCTGCTCGTGAGGTCTCAATTGTCGAGAGGCATATGCTATTACTCGGTCTCTCTACATGAGTACACATCCTAATCCGAGTCCTGACGCGTCACAGTAGACCACGAAGCTTTCTTGTAAATTGGGTAATGCCAGCACTGGTGTGGTCGTCAACTTGTCCTTCAGCTCTCGGAAGCTGCTCTCGCACTCGGGACTCCACACGAAGGGAATGTTTTTCCGAGTCAATTTAGTTAGTGGTAACGCCAGCTTAGAAAAACCTTCGATGAACCTTCTATAATAACCTGCCAGGCCCATAAAACTCTTTATCTCCGATACCGACTTGGGTCTCTCCCATGCCATTATAGCTGTCACCTTCGAAGGGTCCACCGAGACTCCTTGCTCGGAAATTACATGTCCGAGGAAGTGGATCTTATTCATCCAGAATTCGTACTTTGAAAGCTTCGCGAACAACTGTTTCTCCCTTAACACTTGGAGTACCGCTCGGAGGTGTTCTTCATGCTCCTCGGAAGTCTTAGAATAGATTAGGATGTCATCAATGAAAACAACTACGAATCGGTCTAAATAGGGGTGGAATATGCTGTTCATGTAATTCATGAAGACAGCAGGGGCGTTTGTCACACCGAACGGCATCACTACATACTCGTAGTGGCCATACCGAGTCCTAAAGACAGTTTTTGGAATATCCGAGTCCTTCACTCGGATTTGGTGATATCCCGATCGTAGGTCGATTTTTAAGAAGACTGAGGCTCCACGCAGTTGGTCAATTAAATCATCAATTCTGGGTAGTGGATACCGATTCTTAATTGTGAGTTTGTTTAACCATCGGTAATCTATGCAAAGTCTTATGCTGCCGTCCTTCTTCTTAACAAGTAGTACCGGTGCGCCCCATGGTGATACACTCGGTCTAATGAACCGTTTTCCGAGTAACTCATCCACTTGCTTCTTCAGCTCGGCTAATTCAGTTGAGGACATTCTATAGGGTGCACTGGAGACTGGCTCGGCTCCAGAGATCAAGTCTATAGAGAACTCGATTTCTCTATTGGGAGGGACACTCGATACGTCCTCAGGGAACACCTCTGGAAATTCGCAGACAATCGGAATTTCGTTCACTCGGATTTTACTCTCGCCCTCGGTTAGACAAAGCATCATGAATAGTTGAGTTATACCTTGTGCTGTGCAGTCCTCATGGTGCTGTCTCGGGAAAATTATCCTTCGGTTTCTGCAATCTACTAACACTTTATTGGCTGAAAGCCAATCTATTCCGAGCACGATGTCAAGACCCTTTAGGGGCATGCAAACCAGATCGAAGGTGAAACTCCGATCATACAATGCAAACGTTACGTCTTTGCACATTGACGATGTGAACACATTAGTGCCAGTCGGGCTGGCCACTTCTAAAGTCCGATTCATAGACAGAGTCGGTAACTTCAAACGCTTCACACACTCATCAGCTATGAAGGAGTGGGTAGCTCCAGAATCAAAAACTACACTAAGTGTGTATCTACCGAGTGAGCACTTACATTGTACCAAGTCATTTGCTTGTGCGACTTCTTCTCCGTTGATGGCGTAGACTCTTCCAGTGGCTGGTTGATCAGTGTCTCTCCTCCTGATATTTGGGGCAACCATCATATTCCCTCTAGCTCTGTTGTTTCCGCCCCTTGAGTTTTGTCCATCATTCCTATTGCTCTTCATCTGGAACCCTCCTTGACGCACACTAGCATTTGTTTGACGGAGTTGGGGGCAGTCAGGGCGAATGTGTCCCCTATTCCCGCAGTGAAAACACTTAACATCGGTATCGTTGCAACTCTGAGCAAAGTGGTCGCCACCACATTTAAAGCACTTACCGTACCTGGGTCGTCCACTCATCTGTCTCCCTCGGTCACCACGACCCTGATATCTAGTGAAGGGTTCATTTCTTCCTACGTTCCCTGGCCTCTTGAAACGTGACTGCTGAGGCCTCAGATACTGGTTAGCTCTGCTGCTCTGGCCCGAGTGGGCCTTGTCATCTTCTTCAAATATCCTACATTTATTCACCAATGCAGGGAAACTCCGTATCTCATGGTATCTGCAGGCCCTCTTAATATCTGATCTTAATCCATTCTCAAACTTAAGGCACTTCGAGCTCTCCGTCCCAGGTTGTTGGAAGGGTGGGTAGAATAGGCACAACTCCTCGAATCTCGTCGCGTATTCTTCCACAGTCATGGAGCCTTGCTTCAACTCCATAAACTCCAGCTCCTTCCGACTCCTCACTGTGTCAGGGAAGTATTTCTCCAAGAAGCATGTCTTAAAATCGTTCCATGTCAGCTGAGCTTCATCATCAGGGAATCGGCTTCTGGCTATCTTCCACCAGTTCTCCGCTTCATCTCGCAGCATATACACTGCACATTCTACCTTTTGGGCCTCGGTACAACGAAGACCCCCAAAAATCCTCTCAAGTTCCTAAGTCCATTTAAAAGCTGCCTCCGGATTACGTCCTCCCTAAAACTCACCCGGCTTCCTCTTCAGGAAGCGGTCCAGCACATAGCCATCCTCAGCTCGAGTCTGGCCCTGCCTTTTAAACACGTCTGCAAAGCGTTGGAATGCTGTGGCTATAGCCTCCATGCTTTGGCGATGCGTCATTCCTTATCCTGAAATCGACATTCGAGGATAAGTATACCGAGCCACTTACTACTGATCGGGTTCTCAGTCTAACATTCAATAGCTTAGCACATTATATCATTCTTCCAGGTTACACACACAATCGGACCAGGAGGAAACAACCTCCTATCCTCAAGCCAATATCAATCAGGTTCAACTAACATCACAATAATTATGACCATTTAGTCAGAAAACACGCAATCGCTTACACTCGGTAAGCATACCTTGGCCTTGGACCTTTCGGTCTGCTCTGATACCAAAATGTAACACCCTAATCTTTGCAAATAATAATTCCAAAACAATAAGGAAATTTTTTTTTTCACAGAAACAGCCACGACTCATTCAACATAGAAGGGAAGAAGTAGGCAAGGGAAAATAGAGAGCATTCACACACATATAAGTTAAGAGGAACATCTCGCAAGCCTAACAAACTAGCGTCAAGTTCCCCGAAGGCGCCGACCCAATTCTGTAGCTGGAGACCAGAGGAAATACCGCTGTGGAGGGCGCCTAGGAAAAATAGTTGAAGAAAAAACAAGAAGCTGAACCAGGCCACAAGTGGCAGAACCAAGACCGAGGTTAAAACTTGTCACCCCCTAAAAAAAGCTAAAAATAAAGAGGTGATATAAGAGGAAGTCATCCCTCAAGTAACACCTATAGAAGTCTCTTCCTTAGCAACCTAGTGGAACACCCTAATCTTTGCAAATAATAATTCCAAAACAATAAGGAAATTTTTTTTTTTCACAGAAACAGCCACGACTCATTCAACATAGAAGGGAAGAAGTAGGCAAGGGAAAATAGAGAGCATTCACACACATATGGCAAATAACAGAAAAGCTAAGACTGGAACCGGTTCATTTGGTTTAATGTAACACACCAACGCCTGGGCGGATTACATAACATCGTTGGCTCGCTCAGGCGAGGTCTGATACCGCCTAGGCGGGGTATGGCAATGCAACAGCGGATGGAGAGGGAATTCACAAAGGAAACCCCATACCGGTCCTCACTCGTTTCTACGGGACTAACCCTTCCTCAAAGAAATACTAGGTGTTCAGCATAGGGAAACAGGTAAGGGAAGGAGAAGGGAGATGCACACGTGTATTAGTTTGGAGGAAAGGGGGGTCTGAACTTATTCCGCCCAATTCAACTGGGTATGACAACGCCTGGGCGGACTCAACCACAACGCCCAAGTAAGGGTCAACACCGTTATCTGGGATGCATTAACGTAACAACGGAGGGGAAGGGTATTTGGGCGGTGTTCCACACTGACACCTACTCGCTTCAGCGCAAGTCCTCACGCTTGGGCGAACCGTTCTAGTCGTTCAGAACTCCATAACTTAGCCCTCCAAATTATCCATACGGCGACACTCATACTCTACTCAGGAAGTGAGGGTTATCCCACTCAGATTCCAGAACTCCTTCTCACTCGAACTTCACATCTTTCACTCGGTTATCGATACCTTAAACTTAAGATCCAATCCACTCTAAACCACCATTCGAACTCCTCTCTCAGAAGGGAATCACTTGAGGTTTTCACTCGGAAATATCAACTCTTCCTCACTCGGGATTTCATACTTACTTTTACTCGGAAATCCTCAGACCTATAATCATTCGGATTATAATTACCCTACGCTCATAAGACATCCTCAAACAGTCCTCTTCACCGCTCAACCTCACTTACAATATAGAAGAACACACAATATATACTTATATAAACGAAAACATTCATATAATTACAAAACTTCATCATGACTTTTGTTACCCAAAGCTGTCAAGTTTTAACGTAAGGACTACAACCAAAACACGAGCCGGCCAAGGCTTAACAAAACGTTATACACAGTATTTATATATATATACACATATACACATGTAGATATATGTCCCAATAACGCTCAGATTCATTGTCCTGCACTCGCTCCTCCTTCATCCTTCCTTCCGAGAGATGTTCACTGAAAGTGTAGCCACTGCAGGGGTGAGCTTTTACATATAAAATGACAATCAAGGACTCGGTATCAGTGTTAGCATGTACATTCACATCCATTCAATCGTTTTCAAATTAATTAACGTTAGACACTGCAAAATGACATTTAAGACACACAGACAACATATACAGGTATTCCCCACCCTCGGAAACCATTCATAACACTCCACATACGTTATACGTACTACTCTAATCAACCTCATATCTACATGCATGCCTGCGGATCCGACTCGAGTGATGACTTTCAGTTACAGTTTTACCCTCCCCTGGCCCCTCGTCCTTCAGCTCTTCCCGCGTGGTACCGGCCTCCCATTGGCGTCTCGAGACTCTTCTCTAGCTCCTACGGCTACCACGAGCTCCTTCGGAATCTAGCCGGGGTCTGTAACTGGAAGTCATTCCCTCGGGGCTATTGACCTTCCACGGGTCGCCCCACTCTTACCCATGCAGCTAAATGCATCTACCAACAAGCGTCATCACACCACCGATACCTCCTTCATAACCATTAAGTAGGAACAGATTCAATGCAACCTTTATTCGCTTTATTATTTACACTAATATGTTCAACCATCAGCAATCAAGTAATAGCATCTGACAAATCAACTAACAAGCACACATTCATATTCTCACAGCATTAACAAGGATAGAACCATGCATATCATTCGTTATTATCAATACTAACATACTACTTTACCATCATCTAGATCACAAGCATTTATTGTTCAACCACTATGAAACACACGGATTCCAGAATCTCCAATCATGCATAGGATCCAATCATCACAAACACATGCACATACATTCAAGCAGAACATTCATCCGGTACCGTTCGTGGACCATGCATTTAACATGCAAGCACCCCCTACCTACGAAAGGGACTTCAAGAAGCTTTTCTTCTCTTCGACGTTGAATCTGACGCCCTTCTACCGATTCGTTCAGCCTTTCTCCACTCCGTTGTACTCTGCACTTGGCTCGGAGTTGGGGTGTTGTTCTTCCTCTGCTTTACGATCGTCCTTCACCTGCCGGGGCTCTGACCTTCTTCCCGCACTGTCGTCGTGACGGACAGAAACAGGGGAAAGGAAAGAAGATGGAGACGAAGAAGAAAAGAGAGAATGGAGTAGTGGGAGAAGTTATTTGCACCCACGGTGATACTGAATACGCACCTATATACGCATGCGAGGGGGAAAGGAGTGGGATGGGAAAGAGTGAGTCGCGGACCACTCACACCTTCCGCCAATCATAGACAGCCACATCCCATTAATTAAGTCCAATTAACTTGCCATTAACTCTCAGGCTATATTGGTTATGATTAACAACTAATTCTTTACTTTCAATTTTTCTTATTATTTAATTTTTATTCGGTATCTAACTTCAAAACTGGGATGTTACACCTAGGGAGTAATATAGATTGCTCAACTCAGGGAGACAACTCCTAGGTGGCACTATGTCGTGGCTCTGAAGTCTCGTTTGAGCCCTTTTTTATTCTATCGAGGAAACAAAAATGACTAAGGGAAGCTAAGGTTTCCTCGTTACTGCTTATGTAAGGATCTAGACCTTGCTGAGGTGAAAGAGGTAGTGAAGGCTACAAAGTGGTAGCTTACAAAGCTTAATGGGATACTGGAATCCTTCCACGGGCTCATAGATCACACCCAACAAAGTTCTATTTTTTATGACAAAACTCAAGCTCTGGACACCAAGCTCTGAGCTGCCACCAAAGATAACGAATTGTTGAAGAAGGTTGTCAAAGCCAGGGACAAAGCCTTGGAGGATAGACAGGCTAGTCTGGCCACCCTTAAAAAGGAGTTAGAGTAGCTACAAGCCTAAAAATAGGAGGTGAAATAACTAAGAGAAGAAAACCGCCACATGAAGGAAGAAAACAAGAAGATGAACTAAGAGAAGGCTGACGCTCTAAGTACCAACATTAAAGTGCATGATGAATTTTTAAGCTTAAATAAGGAAATTGTTAAGGCACAATCTGGCCACTATAAGGACAAGGAAAAATTTGAGGCAAACATTACAGAATTGAACGATAAGTTCTAAAGTACTACGGACATGTACGGGGAGAATAAAAGGTTGTAGGATGAGGTCATATTGAACTTGAAGAGAGCGATAGACATGGTGCAACTTTGTGGGACCGTTATGGATGAGGCCTTTAGTGCCGCCATTTGACAAATCATGCATCGAAACCCTGGTGTAAATCTTAACTTAAACGGCGTAAGCCCCTACTTAGAATTTCACAAAGAAAAGTTGGTTGTCGTGGTGTATAATGAACACTGGGAACCAAATGATGTCCCATATAAGCTAGCCACTCTGCCCGCGTCTCAATCTATATCCCTGTAATCGACCTCTCCTGTCAATGAGAATACTGAGGCAGATACTAAAGAGACTATTGCTCCTTCCTCCAACACCACTCAGCCTTTGTGACTACCTATGGACTTGGCTAATTCCTCCTTAGGTCCTTTTTTACTATGGTTTTTTAAGTATTAATAGCTCTGTCCCGGGATAAGTTCTGGTTTTTGAAATCTTTACTTTGTTATAAATGAAAAGTCTTTTCCTTTTTCTGTAGTTATACTCCATTTACCTTTTACAAATAATGATAGTCATGATGTTCTTGAAAACTTGCATATATTTCATCATAACAATATTACATTGAGTCTGTGTTGGGAAATTTAGGATATTATCCTATAGGTCGGACCTGGTCTTTTACTGCGGTAACAACTTATGTGAAATGAACATTGTTGTGTTACTTAGGTAAAAAACCTAAGTAACATAGGTCGTGATTGAATTCACTTACACCACTTGTTGGGGCTCAGTACGGTTCTTAATAGAGACCGATCTTTGCCACTTGTTAGGGTCAAGCAACCAATCATCAGTTGGGGTGCCACTTGGGACGCCCAAAAAATGGGGGTAAATTTTTCGCATTTTACAAGTCATTATTTGATACCGTAATAACGTGGTGAAGTCTTAATCAACACCCTAGATCTATGAAAAACCTCTCTCATATATGAATAACGTGGTGAAGTCTTAATCAACACCCTGTCATCCTGCATCAATACACATCCTAAGCCAAACTTGGATGCATCACAGTACACTACAAATTCTTTCATCACATCTGGTAGTGCAAGCACAGGTGTAGTAGTCAAACACCGCTTCAGAGTTTGAAAACTCAATTCACACTTGTCTGACCATACAAATGGATTCTCCTTTCTCGTCAATCGAGTCAAAGGAAGCACAATGCGAGAAAATCCTGTAATAAAACGGCGATAATACCCAGCCAATCCAAGGAAACTCCTAATCTCAGTCACTGATTTAGGCCTCTCCCAAGCCATAACTGCTTCAATCTTGGATGGATCAACAGATACTCCATCCCGGGAAATCACATGTCCCAAGAATTGTACACTTTCTTCCCAGAAATCGCATTTAGATAACTTAGCATACAACCTTTCCTCCCGTAATATCTGTAAAACAATTTGAAGTTGTTGTGTATGCTCCTCAATAGACTTCGAATACAACAATATATCATCGATGAATACTACTACAAATTGATCCAAGTATGGTTGAAAGATCCGGTTCATGTAATCCATAAAGATAGCAGGAGCATTTGTCACTCCAAAGGGCATCACAACATACTCAAAGTGTCTATATCGAGTCAGGAACGCCGTCTTTGGAATATCTTCCGGCTTCACTCTTATTTGATGATATCCAGACCTCAAGTCAATCTTGGAAAATACCACAGCGCCTCTTAACTGATCTAACAAATCATCAATTCGTGGCAAAGGATATTTATTCTTAATTGTCAACTTATTTAATTGTCGATAATCAATACACATCCTTATACTGCCATCTTTCTTTTTCACCAATAATACGGGAGCGCCCCAAGGTGAAGCACTCGGTCGGATAAATCCCTTTTCTAACATCTCATTCACTTGCTTTTTCACTTCAGTCAATTCCACAGAAGACATTCTGTAAGGTGCACGGGACACAGGTTCAGCCCCGGGAATCAAATCAATGGCAAAATCAATCTCCCGATTGGGAGGCAATTCCGGGATTTCTTCCGGAAATACATCAGGAAAATCGAACACCACCAAATATCACTAGGCATAAGATTATACCATCCGTCCAAAGTAAATAGAATAACATAAGTTACGGAGACATCACTTACCGCATTCTTAGTGTCCAATTCCTGAGAGAAGACTATAGTCTTGCAATAACAATCCACCATAACATGGTTAGCAGACAACCAATCAAGACCCAGGATAACATCTAAGTTCTTCAACGGCATACATATTAAATTCACCAAAAAGGAACGGTCTTCAATTTGCATTGGCAACTCTCCACACATGGTGGTTGCACGGAATGTAAAACCAGTAGGGGTGGAGACACTAAGGGCATTCTCTATTAACACTACTGGTAAGCCAAACCGTCTAACACAACTTTCAGAAATAAAAGAATGCGTTGCACTAGAATCATAAATAACATTTACCATGTAGCCATGAATAAGGCACTTACCCTGCACCAAGTTATCAGTTCTTGCAGCCTCAGAAGCATCAAAGGCAAATACTCACCCAGTCATAACATTTTGAGCACCACTAGATTGAGCATCAGACCTCCTTGAGTGTTGGCCTCCACGACCACCACCGTTTCTAACATTTACCAGAATCATAAATAACATTTACCATGTAGCCATGAATAAGGCACTTACCCTGCACCAAGTTATCAGTTCTTGCAGCCTCAGAAGCATCAAAGGCAAATACTCACCCAGTCATAACATTTTAAGCACCACTAGATTGAGCATCAGACCTCCTTGAGTGTTGGCCTCCACGACCACCACCGTTTCTACCTCCCTTCTAAAAATTAGCACCACGAGTCACAGAAGTATTGGCTCGATTACCATGTCCACCCTGTTGTTGCCTCTGTGGGCAATCTGGCCTAAGGTGTTCTGGTTGTCCACATTGGAAGCAAACAATTTGACTAGCCGGACAATGCTTCGCAATATGGCCCTCCTGACCACAATTATAACATGCACAACTACTAGAATGGCCACTGGAACAGCCTGTAGAACCACGACCAGAAGAGGAAGAAGACGTAGCGGAAGACTTACCCCCACTGAAGAACTGGCCCATCTTCTTAAAACTGAATCCTCTTGCCTTCAAC
This sequence comes from Clitoria ternatea, assembly GCA_037962975.1. Classification (NCBI taxonomy): domain Eukaryota; kingdom Viridiplantae; phylum Streptophyta; class Magnoliopsida; order Fabales; family Fabaceae; genus Clitoria; species Clitoria ternatea. The sequence continues at coordinate 120,913,845 of CM075670.1, forward strand.
ATTTTCTTATCCTTTGATTGAAATGTTCTCTACAATTGTACTTCCTCAGTCAGCCTAGCCTTATTCACCAAAGTAGGATAATCTCGAATTTTCACAGGCACAATCACACTACGAAGTTCAATTCATAATCCAGCTTCATATTTAGCACATTTACTGCCTTTAGTTCCTTCCAAGGAGAAAGGATGATAGAAGTCACACAATTCATCAAATTTGGCAGTATACTCAGCCACTGACATTCTGCCTTGTTCTAATCTTAGAAACTCCATCTCTTTACGGATTTTGTAATTGTCGGGAAAATATTTAACGGTTCACTTGCTGCATTCATTTGCACCTTGGTTCTAGACCACTATACCCTAGCCTCATCTTTCAGCTGATAAGTTGCAAATTGCACTTTCTGTTCCTCTGAACACTCAAAATACTCAAAAGCTTGCTCAATTTCCCGTATCCAAACATGCGCTCCATCATAGTCATGCCCTCCTTTATAAGCAGGTGGATTCCTTTTCAGGAATTTGTCAAGACTGGTACCAGATTAAGTCCTACTCATCAGTTGAGAAAATTTCGAGAAGAAGTCATCTCCTCCACCAGAACTAGCTTCTTCAGCCATAAAGTGTTTCTACAATAACCAAACACATCACTATTAATAACCAATAATCTAACAGGGAGCAGGATATTTACCTCATACACATATAAAACACAACGCCACCGGAGTGCCAAGGGAATGATGCCAAGCTACCCTGCCAATAACATAAATAACCACAACAAATACAATAAAAATACATAATAGCCCCATACAGGACTCACATAATTTATTGCACATATCCACCTATTGCAATCCTGGAAAGAACTGCTCTGATACCACCTGTGGCGTCCTACGTCATTTTACATTTATTTATATCCGTTTAATTATTTTTCTCAATAAATTTTTCACGTTTAATGGTAATTAATTATGTAAAATAACATTTATTTTTCTTAAGCATACTCAAAATAATAAACAATAGTAAATAAATCAAATAATAAAATGGAATTAATTAAAATAAGTGGAAGAAGAAAATGAGGTCAGGGGTCACTCGCTTGAGCGAGACCCTGATTCGCTTAAGCGAAATCAGTGAAGGTCGCTTGGGCGAGTTCCTACTCGCTTGAGCGAGTTCTACATTTTAAACCTGAGTGAGTTACGAGACTTGCAAAGAAAATTCACTAACAATTCAGTCTTTTACAAAGAAAAACAAGCAATATCCTTAAGATGTTTCCTTCATTCGAAGCCAGAACCTTCCTTTACTCGGAAATGGTCCTCTCGGTTATGCCTCACTCAGAAACATCTTAACCTTCCTTCACTCGAAAGGGGTTCTCTCAGTCATGCCTCACTCGAAAACATCCTAACCTTCCTTCACTCGGAAGGTGTTCTCTCGGTCATGCCTCGCTCGGAAACATCCTAACCTTCCTTCACTTGGAAGTGGTTCTCTCGGTCATGCCTCACTCGGAACATCTTAACCTTCCTTCACTTGGAAAGGATTCTCTTAGTTATGCCTCACTCGGAAACATCTCAACCTTCCTTCACTCGGAAAGGATTCTCTCAGTCATGCCTCACTCAGAAACATCCTAACCTTCCTTCACTCGGAAGTGGTTCTCTCAGTCATGCCTCACTCGGAAACATCCTAACCTTCCTTCACTCGAAAGTGGTTCTCTCGGTCATGCCTCACTCGGAACATCTTAACCTTTCTTCACTCGGAAAGGATTCTCTCAGTCATGCCTCACTCAGAAACATATTAACCTTCCTTCACTCGCAAAGGATTCTCTCATTCATGCCTCACTCAGAAACATCCTAACCTTCCTTCACTAAGAAGTGTTTCTCTTAGTCATGCCTCACTCGGGAACATCTTAACTTTCCTTTACTCGGAAGGAGTTCTCTCAGTCATGCTTCGCTCAGAAACATCTTAACCTTCCTTCACTCGGAAATGGTTCTCTCAATCATGCCTCACTCAGAAACATCTTAACCTTCCTGAACTATGAAAGGATTCTCTCAGTCATGCCTCACTCGGAAACATCTTAACCTTCCTTTGCTCGGAAAAGATTCTCTCAGTCATGCCTCACTCGGGAACATCTAAACCTTCCCTTACTCGGAAGTGGTTCTCTCAGTCATGCCTCACTAGGAAACATCTTAACCTTCCTTCACTCAGAAGGGGTTCTCTCGGTCATGCCTCACTAGGAAACATCCTAACCTTCCTTCACTCGGAAAGGATTCTCTCAGTCATGCCTCACTCAGGAACATCTAAACCTTCCTTCACTCGGAAGTGGTTCTCTCAGTCATGCCTCACTAGGAAACATCTTAACCTTCCTTCACTCAGAAGGGGTTCTCTCGGTCATGCCTCACTAGGAAACATCCTAACCTTCCTTTACTCGGAAAGGATTCTCTCAGTCATGCCTCACTCGGAAACATCCCATTTTCATCATTCATGACCCATAATTATTTACAAAACCTGCCCATAGCAATTTATCATTTACATCTACTATTGGCTCCATCCCAATATATATATATATATATATATATATATCAAACTTATGAAAATCGACACTGATCATATTGGCATCACCACCACACCACTTCATTCATATGAACTCATATTTTCATCATGTAGCATGTCAATTCTAGCACACTACTCATCACAATTATTCATAATCATTCGGTCCAAACTATGCTTATTTCGTCACACATAAGAAACATGTAATCATGTCATACATAAACACATTACACATTGACACAACATTTATTTTCATAGTTCATTTCACTTCTTGGCATCAATTCTCCGCTTGGCGCACCTCCGGGGCTTCAACCTCCTCCCTGTCACTGGTTACTAAATTAAAAGAAAACCACAGCAAGGGTGAGTGTTTGGTATCATAATTAATCCAGAACAGAAATTAAATAACAAAATACATGTGTACAAACTCCACTTTATACAAGTAGTCTCACCTATTCATCATCAACATATACTCACCGATCATAAACTCCGTCTGAATTCTTTATCCTCAAATTACAATCATAATTAGCAAATATAATTAAGTACATACACATCATCACACAATGCTAATAATTCCATCAATTATCACCACTGACTCTCACACAAAATTAACACCTACTATCCGGATACTAAAGGATCGGCCTTCAGCTGGGGGTCCTACTTGACACCCCGTGAACCCTGCTGGTCCACCGAGTCCTACTTGACTCTCCACCTCAACCACTGGGTCCTACTTGACCATTGGGTAGCTCAACTGGGCACAAAAACCACAGGAGCCAGAAACGAGGGGCTATACATACCGTCGGCCATCCCACACCACATAATCATACATGTATAACTCACATTCATCATATCATATAATAAGTGGCCATCAACAACAGCTCATGCTCATCAAATGGGCGACCTACTTGTCAAACCCGTCATCACAATGCCACTATACACATCGATTTATCACAATGTAAAACACTTTATTCTCATAATCATCATAAACCATACACAATTCACATTCATACATACATATACACATAATTATCATTTAGTAATCTTTCTTACCGTTTTAATATTTCATTCGACGAGCCGTACCCAAAATACACACCTACTCTAATTAATTACAACCCGAACACCCCCCTTACCTCGATTCCAAGCTTCGACGATTTGTTCTTGATGCCGATTGCGTCCTCTAAGTGCTTGGTTCAAGATCCTACTTCCGAATCCAACACCCGCTTCACCGCTCGGTCCTCTGATGTCTGTTCCGTTACCTACGGAGGTTGAAACGCAAAACTCATCAACGTTATACCACCCTCAATGCTTCAAAGACCATTTTCAAACTCCCATACACTAGAGAAGTAGGAAACAGAAGCTTATCCCCCCATGCAAAGCCATTGTCTAGAGAGAGAAAGTGAAGAGGGAGAAGATAACTCAATTTAAAGGGTCCATTGTACTCACCTCGAAGCCACGATCTCAAAAACGTAGTTATTTCAGAGTTTCGACGTGAAATGGTCCTCCCCTTGAGGCATGCAAGTCCACGGCAATGGTGAGGAAGAGGAAGAAGAAGAAGTCGCGCGTGTACAATGAGGATGAGGAAGGAAACATTGGTATCTTAAGACCAAGGGCAAAATGGTCGTTTCCCTATTTATTTTATCATTTCTTTGAAAGTTTTAATTAAACTTTTACCTTTTTACCTCTCATCGGTAACTTCTAAATTTACCTCCTTCTAATTTCACCTCATTTAACCTTCTATAATTAATCAACCAAATAAATTTACTTATTCCCACCATATTAAATTATCTATAATTGCATTTGTATTAATAATAATTCCCAAAATCTCAATAAATCCTGTTGGGCAATTATTAATATTTTCCGCCAATTAAAATTTTGCTAAAATCTTAAGGATGTTACAAATCTCCCCTAAATCCCTAGTGAATTTTGTTCTTTCCTTCCCTAGTTACTTGGTTTTCTAGTTTTGTAGAAATTTATAGGTTTAAAGACTCTTTTATGGGTCAAGTATGGAAAGTAATGCATAACGAAGCAATTATGTGTCAAAGAAATGAAAAATGAAGAAAAACGATGCCCAGAATAGCGCACCCCATGGCCAGGCCCTGGTTGGAACCATGATCGTGGAGAATTCAGAGCGAACAACGGCCGTGGTTTGTGTCTAATAGAGGGGAGTTATTTTTTGGCTCTTTAAAAGAGAAAGAAAGACACTGTTTTAAGGGTGTCGCATTCTAATGGCTAGAGGTGCATTGTACAAGCATAGAAGGTGATTCGGGAAGACTATCTCAAGGTTTTTCAAGGAGGAAAATGCAAGGGTTATAAAGAATTTGAAGAATTTGCACTCTTTGTGGTTGGTTTTTAATATTCTTTTTTCCCTTTTGTTTGAATCTTTGTAATCCTTGTTTCTGAGTTGTATGGATTCAATGGACTACTTTGATTTCTTGTATACCATGAATGACTAGAATCCTTATTCTTGGGATTTAGGAGGTAGTTTATGATATGTTTGATGTAATCTTTACTCTATGTTATCAATGAGTTTATGTTTTCATTCAATTCTTGATTGCTTATTGTCTCATTGATCTAGAGATAGGCTTTGGGTTGCTTTTAATTAATTTTGGGAAGGACTAAGAAGTGAACCTTATTAATCTAATTCAAGAATTTAAACCTAAGATTAAATCTAGGAGAGACTGAGAAGTGAACTATTTTTATTCTTTTGAGGACCTAAGTTTTTTATAATAATTGAATTTGGGAGAGGCTGAGAAATGAACCTTTTTTAGTGGTTATGGGAACTTAATTTTCATGAACATAAAACTCTTTTTCAAATGAAAGGACGGTTTGTTTGAATTATGAGCACTCTAGTAGAGCTCTGAGAAAGGAAAGCTAGAACCTTAGGAAGATTGTTCTGGTTAACATAATAGTAAAAGATAACATAAAATCTTTAAACATCAACGTGAACCATTCTATCCCCCAAAAATCCGAAGATACGTTTAATTGATTTCAATCTTGAAGATTCTCTGATTTGCGATTCTTAATTACTGTTTTTAGTTTCTTTGCACAGAAATCTTAATTCTTGCTTGTTTAGATAAATAGGATCATAATTCTGAGTACTTGAGAACACGGTCCCCGAGGAGACAATAATTCTTTATATTACGCAACAAACCTATGCATTTGCAGGCACTGCCAAGTTTTTGGCACCGTTGCCGGGGACTGTGTTTCCCTCAATATTCGGCGATGTTGATCCCGTTTAGATAAAACGTTCTTATTTTTCTTTTCTTAATTTTTTCTTTATTCTTGTTTTATTTTAGTTTGATTATTTTTAGTTTTTAGCTTATTATCTTAGTTTTATTTTTATTTCTTTATTTATCTTCATTTTGAATTTTATTTTATTTTGCTTGCTTGATTCTTGTTTATTGGTTTATCTGTGCCTGTTTTATTTTTATTTTTATTAAAATTTAAAAAGATAAATATTATACTTGGTTTATTTTTGTTTGTGCGTTTATAGGTAATTTTATGTAAAGGACCAAGAGTGTTGATCTTGAATTTATTCTCAATCCAGAGATAGAGCACACCCTCCTAGCTAGAAGGAGAACCTAGGGGCAACTTTTTTCTGAAGGAGAAGCTGTAAACATGGCTAAAGACAAGCGAGGCTTGAGAGATTTTGCTGCTCCCAATGCCATGGGTAGCAGACCAAGTATCACATGACCTGTCATTGAGGCCAACAATTTTGAACTGAAGTCGTCTCTCCTCTCCATGGTGCAGCAGAATCAGTTTGGGGGTCTACCATCTGAAAACCCCAACCTGTACTTATAAGTTTTTCTAGAATACTATGACATGTTGAAGGTAAATGGAGCTTCAAGCGACGCCATCAGACTGAGACTTTTCCTTTTCTTTTTGAGGGATAAAGCACGTGCTTGGCTCTATTCTTTGCTTGAAGGATCAATCTCCACCTAGACAGAACTATCCATTACTTTTCTCAATAAGTGTTACCCAAGAAGCAAGACCGACCAGTTGAGAAAGCAGATCATCTCTTTTATACAGAAGGATGATGAAACTTTGTATAATTCCTTGGCATGTTATAAGGAACTACTTAGAGAGTGTCTCTACCATGGGATATAATGATGGCTCATGATCCATATCTTCTATAATGGACTCACCTCTAGCCATCGGGTTACTTTGGATGTTGCAGCTGGTGGCTCCTTCATGAGTAAAAACATGGAGGAAGGGTACAATTTGATTAATGAGGTAGCTTAAAACTCTTATCAATGGTCATTTGAAAGGAATGTGCCTCCTAAAGCTCCAGGTAAGTATTTTGTTGATGATTTATCTCTTTTAACTACAAAAGTTATGGCTTTGTCTGTAAAATTTAAAAAACTTAGTGCAAGTACTATCAATGTTTTGTGTAAGCTTTATGGTAATGCAGGTCATGTTGCCATTATGTTCCAGTTAGAACTTCCTCAGAATCAGGAATCTGAAGTACAACATGTCGATGTTATAGGGGGTTACCAAGGTAATTATAGGCCTACACAAAGACCTTTTACTCCATAAAAGTTAAGATTAAAGTCTTTACTTGAGACCTTTATGGGAAACTAAATGAAACCAAATAAGGAGTTCATAGAAGCTTTAAAGGAACTGACCTCTAAAGTAGATGCTATAACTGTACTTAATAAAAAGTTAGAGATTTAGTTAACTCAGCAGAAGAGTCATACCTTAGCAGAAGAGTCATACATTAGCAGTAACATTGAGGAGCGATAAGGCCTTGGAGAACCCATCACCAATGCAAAAAGAGGCAACGGATCCTAACAAAATAGAAGAGACTTCTACACTAGGACCTAGTGAAACTATGATGAAGGAGAAGAAAGAGGTGAAACCATATCAACCTCTCATACCTTATCCACAAAGGTAATTAGCAAAGGCAAAACTAGATAAATAATTTTGTAAGTTCCTCAAAGTCTTTAAAAAGCTTTATATTAATGTACCATTTACGAAAGTGTTATAGCAAATGCCAATGTACATGAAGTTCTTTATAGACATCTTGTCCTACGAAAGGACCTTTGAGGAAGATGAAATAGTTACACTTACTGAAGAGTGTAGTGCCTTAATCCAAAAGAAGTTACCACCTAAGCTTTAAGATCTAGGTAGTTTCTCAATTCCATGCATGATAGGGAATATGAATATTGATAAACATTTTGTGATCTAGGACCCAGAGTTAGCTTGATGCTATTATCTTTTTTAGATCTAGGTAAATTAAAATCCACTTGGATGTGATTGTAATTAACTGATAAGTCTGTTAAGTATCCTGTGGGTATCCTTAAGGATGTCTCTATCAAAGTAGGAAAATTTTTATACCAGCTGATTTTGTTGTTTTAGAGATGGAAGAGGACTCTATGATCCCTACCATTTTGGGGAGACCATTTCTTGCTACTCTAGGAGAGACTATAAATGTTAAGAATGGTAAGTTATCTCTTAGTGTAGGAGATCAAAAAGTAGAATTCAATCATAAAAATGTTGTGAAAAAGCCAATGATTGATGATTGTTGTTATAAAATTGATGTTTATGATTTTGTGGTGAAGGAAAAGCCCTTAAAAAGCCTTTTTCAGGATCCATTTGATTTTGTTTTAGCTACTTCTACTGATTCTGTAGGTGATCTTTTAGGAAATAGGGATGGAGAAATTCTACCCCAAACTGAGGAGAAAGCTAAAATTGAATTAAAACCTCTCCCAAACATTTTGAGCTATGAATTTCTTGGACCTAATTCTACTTATCCTGTGATTGTTGTTATTGGTTTGAATAGGAAAGAAACTAAAAAGCTGTTAGAATAACTTAAGCTATATAGAAATGTTATAGGTTATTCCATGGATGACATATAAAGGATTAGCCCATCTTTTTGCATGCATACTATAGCTGTTGATGAAAATAGTAAGCTTTCAGTGGAATACCAACAAAGGCTAAATCCTAATATGCATGAGGTTGTTAAAAAAAAGGTTCTAAAGTTATTAAATTTAGGTGTCATTTACCCTATTTACTAATAGTAAATGGGTTAGTCTGGTACACGTGGTGCCAAAGAAAGGGGAAATGAATGTTGTTAGGAATGAGATAGGTGAGTTGATCCCTACTAGGATAATATATGGGTAACGCATGTGCATTGATTATAGAAAGTTAAATAATGCCACTAAAAAAATCACTTTCTTTTTCCTTTTATTGATCAAATGCTTGAGAGGCCTGCTAAGAACTCACATTTTTCCTATTTACATGGGTACTCCAATTTTCACCAAATACCCATTCATCCTTATGACCAAGAAAAGACAGCCTTCACTTTCCCTTATGGGACTTTTGCTTATAGGCATATGCCTTTTGGACTTTCTAATGCACCTGCGACCTTTTAAAGGTGTATGCAAGTAAATTTTTTTTTGATTGAAAATGTGATGGAGGTTTTTATGGATGATTTTTTTGTGTATGATGTGAATTTTGATAATGGCCTCATAAATCTTTGTAAGGTTTGCAGCACTGTCAGGAAACTAACTTGGTTTTGAATTAGGAGAAGTGTCATTTTATGGTACAAGAAGGTATCGTTCTAGGGCACTTAGTCTCCGAAATAGGTATAGAGGTGGATAAGCCAAAATTAAAGTAATTGAGAAATTGCCATCTCCAAAGAATGTAAAAGGTGTGAGGAGTTTCCTTGGGCATGCTGGTTTTTACTAAAGATTCATTGAGGATTTCTTCAAAATCACTAAACCTCTCATGAATCTTCTAGGTAAGGATGTTCCTTTTATTTTTGACTCACGTTGTTTGTAAGCTTCTTGTAGGCTTAAGGAAGCATTAATCATTGCTCCTATTGTGAAATCCCCAGATTTGGATTTACCTTTTGAGCTCATGTGTGATGCTAGTGACTATATCCAAGGGGTTGTGCTAGGACAACAAAAGGAGAAGAAGCTGCATGTTATATACTATGCTAGTCGGACCCTGGATGATGCATAGGTAAATTATGCTACTATGGAGAAGGAGTTGTTGGCTGTCGTCCTTGCCTTTGATAAATTTAGGTCCTACTTGGTAGGCTCTTAGGCAATTGTGTAAATTGATCACTCTGCTATTAAATACTTGGTTGCAAAAGAAAGACGCTAAATCTAAACTAATTAGGTGGATTCTATTGTTACAAGAATTTGATATAAAGATTAGGGATAAAAAAGGCATTGAAAACTTAATCGCTGCCCATTTATTTAGATTGCTTTATGAAAAAAAGAGATATGTGACATTGTTCCTATCAATGAATCTTTTCTAGATGAGCATCTCCTAAGTCTCATTGTCCAACATGTTTCATGGTTTACTAATTTTGTTTATTATATTGCTTGTGGTATTTTACCTTCTGATCTTAGTTTCCGGTAGAGAAAAAAGTTTTTGGCAGATGTAAACCATTATTATTGGTATAAACCGCTTCTATTTAAGCGATATGTTGATGGTTTGATAAGAAGGTGCGTGCTTGAAGATAAAGTTCATTCTATCCTAGATCATTGTTATACCTTCTCCTGTGAAGGACACATAAGCACTTCTAAAACAGCTTCGAAAGTACTTCAAGCGGGATTTTGTTAGTCACATATCTTTAAAGATGCCCGTAAGTATGTGCTCACATATGATGCATGTCAATGTGTAGGTAATGTTTCTAAATGTCGTGAAATGCCTTTACATGGAATACTTGAGGTATAATTGTTTAATGTTTTGGGTATTGACTTTATAGGACCCTTTCCAACTTCTTTTGGAAATAACTATATTTTAGTAGTTGTAGATTATGTATCTAAGTAGGTAGAGGCAATTGCTTCACCCCATGCAGATGCATAAACAATTACTAAACTTTTTAAGAAAATAATTTTTAAGGTTTGGGGTCCCTAGAGTGGTTATCAGTGATGGGGGTTCGTATTTTATTAAGAGAACCTTTGAAAATCTTTTGAAAAAGTATAAGGTAAGACATAAAGTAGCTACACCCTATTAAACAAATTTTGTCCAAAGTTGTTAATACTACACATAAGGATTAGTCTATTAAATTAGATGATTCTTTATAGGCATATAGAACTGCATATAAGACCCCTATTGGTACCACTCCTTTTAAACTTGTTTATAGTAAACCGTGTCACTTTCCCGTTCAATTAAATCATAAATCTTTATGGGCTGTGAAATCACTTAATCTTGATTTGAAAGCTGCAGGTGAAAAAATACTTTCGCAGGAAAATGAATTAGAAGAACTAAGGATGAATGCATATAAGAATGCTAAGCTTTATAAGGAAAAGACAAAACGCTGGCATGATCTAAGAATTGTGAGGAAAACCTTTAATCCTAGGGATATTATTCTTTTTTTCAATTCCAAGCTGAAATTATTTCCTGGCAAGCTAAAATCAAGATGGTCGGGACTGTTCCTAGTAGTTAAGCCTTACCCTCATGGAGCCGTGGATATTTGGAGTGAGAAAATAGAGACTTTTAAAGTGAATTACCAAAGATTAAAGCACTACCTAGCTAGAGATCTAGTTCGATAAATCAGTATCCAAACTTGGATAAGGCTAAATAACAAGAAAGTGCTTCTGGAAGGTCTAGCTAATGACTTTAAATTTAGCGCTTATGGGGAGGCAACCCCACATTTGAAAAAAAAAACATAAGATGGAAGCTAGTTGGGGTACGACGGCCCTAGTTCTGCAATTCAAGCATCATAACAACATATAGGGGACCCCAATCTCAGGTAAATTGCCTATCTTTTCTTCTCCTTATTTGAACATTGAGGACAATGTCCGCATTAGTTCGGGGTGATAGGATAGTCAACTTACCCATTCTTTTATGTTTCCACTTTTATATGTTTTTATTTTTTAGGATAATGTTTTCTATTTTTCTTTAGCATGTTTTTATGTTGTTGCTGCATGTTAGGATCAAGCATTGTTTATTTTCCTATAATTACTATATAGGTCAGGTTGTTGATTGTGAGTATTTGATCATGAAACATCTCTGGAACCTTATTAAAAATTTTCTTGATGATCTTAACATGTTTTATAGGATGATTGTATGTGTGCCAAATGAATGATGAAATTTTTGCTATGTTTCTCTTGACCTGATATTACTTTGGTGAGCTTTTGAGCCTTTTAAAAGGTATGTTCATTATAAAATTTTTAAACCCTTATTTCTTCTCTATTGAGTGATTGTCATCTCTTTCTTAGTATTTTAGAACTTGGATAACGACCTAGGCAAAGTATTATTTGAATTTTGTACCTTAGGATAATAAAGGAAATTTTAGGCATTCTGGAAGTCCCTATTTTTGAATATATTATTTTCCATTAGTTACCTCCCTTTGATTCTAAAATTTTAATTACTTTCTTTGGAACCTTTTTTCTTTAAAAAACGTTTTAATGTTAAGTACACTAATAGGGAACTAGGAGGGTAACAAGCAATAAAATAGAAAATAGAGGGCCTCTAAAAGAAAAGAAAAATATAGGATTTAGAAAAAATGAAAAGAGAAAAAGGGGGAAAAAGGAAAATGAAAAAGGGTTAAAAAGAAAGAAAATAGAAGACCCTTAAAAAATGTTAGAGCTTGGAATTTTTTTCTTACTAGTTTCTGGAAATGATTAAATGACCTCTTATTTTGTTTAAGAGCCCATTGCTTTATCCTTTCTTTGATTTCTATACCTTAAATCTTTTCCCTTTGCCCCATTACAACCTTTAAAAAGACCTTTTGACTTAGGTACATTTTCTTAGTTCCATAGAGCTAGGGTCACTTCCCAAGCCTACGGTAATGCTTTCATTGATCTGAATTAAGTGACAATAAAATATTTCCTTGAAACAGTTGAGAGGATTGATGAGATAGTGAACCTATTGAGTCATTTGAAGCATGGTTTTAAAAGAAAATATGGATTATTCGGTATTCATATTTCATTCTTCTTCTTTTAGTTCATGAGATCATAATTCTATTTAGGTTCCTTTGTATGTTAGCTTTTTACTCATTTTTCTTGAATTTGATTAATGTGATAATTGCTTGAGGACAAGCAATATTTTAGTTTGGGGTATTTTGATATGTCTCTAAAACACATCTGTTTACATTGCATTTTCTAGGCATAATTAGAATAAATTGAATAAATCTCTTTTAAATCCCTAGTGAATTTTGTTCTCTCCCTCATTTGCTACTTGGTTTGCTAGTTTTACAGGAATTTATAGGTTTAAAGACTCTTTTATTGGTCAAGTGAGGAAAGCAATGCATAATAAAGCAACCGCGTGCCAAAAGAAATGAAAAAAAAAAGAAAAATGGTGCCTAGGACAGTGTACTCCATGGCCAGGACCTAGTTGAAACCATGGCCATGGAGTGAAATGCATAAAAATCAAGTTTGAGAAGTCAGAGCGAACCAAGGCCAGGCTGTTGAGCTTACCATGGATGTGGTTCATGTCTAACAAAGGGGGGTTATGTTTTTGGCACTTTAAAAGGGGGAAAGAGGCACTATTTTAAGGGTGCCGCATTCAAGAGGCTAGAGGCGCATTGTACAAGCATAGGAAAAGATTTGGGAAGACTTTCTCAAGGTTTTTCAAGGAGGAAAATGTAAGGGTTACAAAGAATTCGAAGGATCTACACTCCTTGTGGTTGCTTTTTAGGATTCCTTGTTTTTCAAGGAGGAAAATGTAATCCTTGTTTCTGAGTTGCATGGGTTCAATTAATTGCTTTGATTTCTTGTACACCATTAGTGGCTAGAATCCTTATTCTTAGGATTTAGGGGGTAGTTTATGATATGCTTGATGTAATCTTTACTCTATGTTATCAATGAATTTATGTTTTCATTCAATTCTTGATTGCCTTATTCACTCATTGATCTAGAGATAGGCTTTAGGTTATTTTTAATTAATTTTGGGAAGGACTGAGGAGCGAACCATATTAATCTACTTCAAGAATTTGAACTTAAGATTAAATCTAGGAGGGACTCAAAAGTGAACCTTTTTTAGTGATTATGGGAACTTAAATTTTCATGAACATAAAACTCTTTTTCAAATGAAAGGATGGTTTGTTTGAATTATGAGAACTTTAGTAGAGCTCTGAGAAGGGAAAGCTAGAACCTTAGGAAAAATTTTCTGGTTAACATAATAGTAAAAGATAACATAAAATCCTTAAACATCAACGTAAAGCATTCTATCACCCGAAAATCCTAAGATACATTTAATTGATTTCATTCCTGAAGATTCTCTGATTTTGGATTTTTAATTACTCTATTTTTAGTTTCTTTGCATAAAATCTTGATTCTTTCTTGTTTAGATAAATAAGATCATAATTATGAGTACTTAAGAGCATGGTCACTGAGGAGACGATAATTCTTTATATTACGTGACAAACAGGTGCACTTACGGGCATTGTTAGTACCTCGTCATCACTTTCTACTACAATTCCGACTCTGCACCCTTTATTGTTAGAAGATCCATTGACATAAATCATCAAATGAGGATAGGATTCCTCTAGGTCTGAACCTGAAATCTCTAAAATGAAATTCGCCAACACCTGAGACTGAATAAAACTACATGGTTCATAAGTGACGTCAAATTCACATAGCTCCACCACCCACTTGATCATCCTGCCTGCTAGATCAGGTTTAAAGAGGATAGTCCAGAGTGGGATATCTGCCTGAACCATGATAGGATGTGCGTGGAACTAGGGTCTTAGGTTTTAGGTGTCTTATGAGCTTTAGATAAAACTTTCTTTAGGTTCTGGAACGTTGACTCCTGCTCTGGCCCCCACTCAAACTTCTTGTTCTTCTTTAGAATCTAGTAGAGGGGAAGAGACCGGCGGGCCATCTTGGCATGAACCATGCCTAGGCTGCGATCTTGCCATTCAGGGCCTGCATTTCCCACAAGTTCTTTGGGCTTTAAAGCTCTTGAATCACCTTGCACTTTCCTGCATTGGCCTTGATACCTTTTTGCGTTAGCATGAAACCCAAGAATCTTCCACCACGGACTGTAAAGGTGTACTTGAGAGGACTTAAACACATGTTGTACTATCAGAGTTATAACATCCCAAAAATTTAATTCTCATGTATAATTATTTTGATTTAGATCATCAATGATATTATCCATTTTATCTTGACCTTCTACGTAAATTTTGGCTAGGACAACATCTTCAATTTAACCTTTTACTATTGTAAATAATTTTAACTTTATACCTTAGGTAAAATTTAACCAAATAACTTATTACCTATTTCCTTAGTTATTAATTTCTTTGTCTTTTCCATTTACTCCCATCAAATTATAACATACTTCGCTCAAAATGCATCAGCTTGTACACATTTTAATGCCTAGTTAGAGTCCGAATTTAAAAATATGGTTAACTACAAAGTTCTTCTTCTTCTACTTAGCTTTCCAACAAGACAAAATTTATCAAAACCCATTAAGATATGAGAGAGATATGCCCAAAATACCAAAACTATTTTAGAATCGGTATTTTACATCAATCATGTCATCTTGTACACATTTTACTGCCTAGTTAGAGTCAGAATTTAAAAATATGATCAAATAAAAAGTTGTTCCTCTTCTTTTTAGCTTTTAAACAAGACCAAATTCATCAAAATCCAATTAGATATGAGAAAGATATGCTCGCAATACCAAAATTGTATCAGAATTAGTATTTTACTTCAATCATACAAGCTATATTATTTAGGTAGTGGGAATGGCCAGCAATGTAGCCCACGTTTCCCACTTTAGACCTCCATTCTCACCACACATAATGTACCTAACATCCCACTACAATTCCATTATGAAATGGAATGGGTAGAGTTGTATGTATGTGCTAGGAATTCAAAAATTATGTTTGTACTTTTGATTTGATTTTGTTGATTAAAAAGTGGGAATTAGTGTTTAGTGTCTTCATAAAAGTTATAGATATATGTGTTATATAAATTTTGAGCTTTGAATGACATGATTTGGTTTCCTATAGTTTGAGTTATAGCAAAAATACTAAAGTATGTCTGTTCTGGAATATGTACCTTGTATTTTGTGTAAATATTAAAATTTTGGGACTTATATGTGCATATTTAGACTTTGATGTCTTCATAAAAGTTATAGATATTTATGTTGTGGATTTATATAAAGGGGTTTCAAGTTAAAAGGATATTTATAGCTCCAGTTATACCTTAAATACCAAAGTATGTTCATGTTGAAAAACTGTTGACGTGAATCACTATTTTTATTTTTAAAATTGGAAATTTTGTGATGAGAATCAGTGGTTGGTGTCTTCATAAAAGTTTTATATATTTGTGTTATGAGTAATTTAGAACTATTATCATGTCAAAATTATTTTTTTGTAGCTCCAGAAATGTTCATTTTACTTACATATATACGTTCTGTTACTTTCTCTGAGATAGTTTAGTATACTGTGAATATGTGATAATTCTGTTTAGATTTGGAATTTTTTGTTTGCATGAAAATTATAGATAATGAAATTATTGAAACACAAAACTTGACCTTATTCAAAAATTATTTTTATATCATAATTTATAGTAAATTTATTAAATACTGTCAAAATAGAAAATTATCCAGAAACTGGTGATAATGATAAAATTTATAACTTATTGACTATTATGTGATTATGTGATGTTTCTGTTTGGAATTTAAAATCATGGCCTTCATGAAAAATGTAGATAACTGAGTTATGAAAACATGAAACTTGGTTTCAATTAAGAATGAATTGTGTAGCTTAATTTATAAATTATTTGTTAAAGGGTGACAATGTTGAAATCGCTTAGAAAATTTGTTTTATTAGTAACTAATAATTCTAATGGTCATAATTATGTGAATAATATATTGTACATGTTTGATTTCAGAGTTATCTTTGGAATAAATTATGATGTACTGAAACTTGTGTGCCGTATTATTAATTATGAATATTTCCATGATGAATGTAATATGACATTTACTTAGTTTTGAGTTATTATTCAAAATAATACGTTGATATAAAAAATTAATTATTCCACAAATATATCATTATATGGGACCTTAAAATTTAAATTATGAATTTCTAAAATGTTTATCCAATCATGAAAAATTTATTATGAAATTTTGGATAATTATCTTAGGATTTATAACTTAGGTTTTGGGTGTCACAGGAGTCGTTGGAAAATCATACAGAGATCTTCAACGTGGTCACCTTCGGCCGATGTCTTGGCAATAATGTCATCAATGTACACTTCCACAAGCTTCATGTTCATGTCATTGAACACTTTGTTAATCATACGCTGGTAAGTGGTTCCAACATTCTTCTAGCCAAAAGGCATGACAGTTTAACATAACACATCTTTATCATTCACGAACACCATCTTCTCTTGATCGTCCTCCCATATTGGGATCTGGTTATAACCATAATAGGAATCCATAAATGATAAAAACTAGTAACCCAAAGAATCATCTACTATTCTGTTGATGTTGGGCAAGGGATAAGGACACTTATTCAGGTCCACATAATTTATACACATGCACCACTTCTCGTTTTACTTTTGCACAATCACGACATTTGACAACCATGAAGAATACTAGATTTTCTTAATGAAGCCAGCCTTAAGGAGCTCCTATGTTTGCTCATACGTGGCTTTTGTTTCTCTGGACACAGCGTCTTTTCTTCTAGGCCACCTGTTTTTTCTCTAGGTAAACAAACAACCTATCGCAACAAAAATCAAGATCCATGCCTGGCATATCAGCAGCACTCCAAGCAAATAACTCTTTAAATTCTCTAAGGAGAGTTATCAAGCACTGCTCTATCCTAGGCTCAATTTTCTCATTAATTTGAGTGACCTTCTCTAGAGTATCTCCTAATATGATTGCCTTAGATCCCTTATCCGAGGTTGGCTTGGAAAAGTTAAGGGGATTTATCTTCATCTCGGTCGTGGGGTCTAAATCCACCAGGTTGATAAAAGTCATTGCAAGGCCTCTATCGTTTAACTTTCTTTTCTTGTTGATGGCCTCTAACTTCACCATATTAAGGCCGAGGTTATAGAAATACCATGTCATCTCCTGATCACCTTGTACAGATAATACCTGGTTGTCCTTATTGTTAAAGAAAAGTCTGTTTTGAAAGAGAAGTAAATGATTATTACTGGTCCAGATCCCAGATTACGTCAAACCCTGGATTTGTTAATAGTATACATAAAGAGACTAAAAATAAATGAAGTCTACAAGTATGTGATCTAATCTATATATTTAAGTGTTTTAGGTTTTATAGTGCATAGGTTATAAGACGAAGGGGGAGTCCATCAATTCAAAGTTTTATCTTTTAACATGTGGTGTGTAATCAAAAGACTATGTGAAAAATCCTCAATCTTATGATTCTATAATATCAGACTTCACACTTTTAGGCATCCAAAATTGCAAAATAAGAACGTTACTCTAGAAGTTCAAAATATAACGTTCTGAAATCTATTTTGGTAATGCTTTGGAACTTAAGCTCTTATCAAGATATGTGTGCTTATCACCAAAGAGAATAAGAGACAAATAGGTAGAGTAGCCAAATTCAGTGTTTTAAATTTCTTAACATATCAACTCTGTGCAAGTCAGGAAAAGCTAAACCAAGTCAGCATGCATGTCAGTTACAATCAGAAGGATTTCACATTGACTTTTTCATGATTGCTTGAACAAATAAAGCCAATAATTAACTTTATTTTTCTGAAGATGCAAAGGATACCTGATTCATGCAAGAGTTGAAGCTCTTAGCCACCAAACTCTTGATCATCCTTCAAATTATCAAAGATTTGGTACATCAGCTCAAAGAAAACTCCTTTACAGGGTTTCTAGTGTTCATATCTTCTTTCAACATTAGCAACAGTCATATTCTAGCGCCTATATATTCTCAGAGAAGATTGATCCAAAGAGAAGTATGAAAAACTAACAAAGAGAAGCATTTCTTGCATACTCAGTCTATATGATCAAATTCTTCTCAAATCTCTTCTTAGTTTTCAAAGATAAAGACCTTCTTTTTTGTTCTGCTTCTAGTAGACCTTGGTTTCTTGTCTTTCATAACTTAGTGTGTTTATTTTTCATTGTATATCTTTATACACTAGGTTCTATGAGATACCTTACATTCGTTCATTAAATTAGTATTGTATAAAGTCTAGTGAGTTACCAGTTTTAGTTTTTATAGGAAATAGTGTTAGCCTGAAGAGGCTTTTGAAAGAATACTTGGGTTATTGAGCCAGGAGTGGCTTGATGAGAAAGAATACTCGGGTTTAAGTCAAGAGTGGTTGGAGTCAAGAATACTTGTGGCACTAGTCTAGTGCTGTTATTGTAAAGAAGATTTTACAACAAAGGAAATCCTTCAAGTTAGAAGGGACTGGATGTAGCTTCTGTGTTGGAAGTGAACCAGTAAAAATTCTTGGTGTTCTTTCTTTTCCTTACTCTTTTCATGCCCGCTTTTCAAAGTTTTATTGCTTGTGCTTTAAAGGTTCATTATTCTGTAAAAAAAGTTTGAGACTTATTCAACCCCTCGTTCTAAGTCTGACTCTGAACCATCACTTATCAATGAATTTGATGAGTAGGTGAAGAGATAGCCTCCATGGTGTTCAACATGGGATGACCTATGATGCCGTTATAGAGGAACTACACATCGATGACCAAAATCCTGGTCTTTACAGTTTGAGCTCCAGGCTCTTCATCAAAAGTAATACGGGTATCGAGGTACCCTTTTATGGGCTACTTCGTCACGTTGAAGGTTATGAGGTCCTGCGTATATGGTTGTAAAGTAGCATAAGTGAGACCCATCCTCTTGAAACAATCATAGAAGAGGACGTCGTAAGAGCTACCCTGGTCCATCAAAATCCTCTTAACATAAATATTAGCAATGACAACAATGATCACCATAGCATCATCGCCCTTCGGGATGGTAGGACCAAAATCATCATTTGAAAAAGAGATTGGACGAGTTTACACACCGTTCATGAAAGGTCGGTTGTCTTGCTTTTTGCTTTGGACAGACAAGATCATGCGATGGTGATTCTTGTGCACTGTTATCAATCCATCTCCTTGTGTGAAACCCCCAATAATTATATCAATCACCTCACACCAACCTCACTGAGCTGGGGATGGCATCCATTCTTCTTCTTGAACTACTTCTACCACAAGACCCTTCTGCTTTTCTGCCGTGGTGAACTGTTTAGGACCCGGGTATCATCAGGGTCAAGAGAACGGTCCCTGTGCCTTTCTTTATTCAATCAGGCTTATCCGAAGATTAATAACTGCATTGTTCAATAATTTTACATATTAATTGGATAAAATTTTATGAGAAATTGTTTATTTAGATGAAAATTAATTGATAAAATAGTAAAAATTTGAATATGAATAAACCGACCTAGGTTTTGTGAGCTTGATAGTATTTAATCCTTTTATTTTGTATATTGTGTAGGAAAAGAGGAAAAGTGAAGAAAGAAGAATGAAATGGCCAAAGCAAGTCTGGAGTAACTTACCTGAGCAAGGCTAGATTCACTTGAGAGTAGGTCACTTGAGCGTGGCTCCATTCGCTCAAGCGAGGATTAAACAAAAAGTAAAAGAAGTTTACTGGTTTAAGTTAGAGATTGCTCGCTCAAGCAAGGGATATTTATTTGCTTAAGTGAGGCTAAGCCCGCTTAAGTGAAAAAGAGATAGAGACTTCAAGTTATTAACTCGCTTGAGCGAGGCTTAGCCTACTCAAGCGAAAATAGGACAGTAGCTTCAGGGCTAGTCTCGCTTAAGCAAAGAAACCCTCGTTTGAGTGAGCACACGAAGGATCAAACAACTTACAAGAAAACTTCATTATGAAGCAAATGCTTCTCGCTTGAGTGATGCTCAGCTCACTCAAGCGAGATTATTAATATATAAGAAAATCACACAAAAAATAAAGGGGTTTCTTTAGAACCCATAATGAACGATGGTCTCCATCTTTTTGGGAATTAAAGTAGATAGGCCATAGAAATTGTTTTTCTTGTCATTTCCTCATTTTCTTGGTTTGTAATGGCTACCATACGTAGCTAAAACTCTTTTTGGGATTAGATGTAGTTGATTCGAGCCCGATTTATTTTAGCTCTATATTTATATATATGGTATCTCATTCTATTGATTTTGATATTTCATTCTATGTGTAATGCTTGACTCTATTGGATAAATAGTTTCTTGATTCAATTTCTCTTGAGTTATTAGAAAATAATTCTCGAAAACCAATTTGAGTGAAATACTTGATACGATCTGTTGTTAGTAATAGCTTTTGACATATCGAACACTTTAAACACTTGATTATAATGTTGAAAAATCCGTAAAATGATTGAGGGATCAATGTTATAGGAGTTTTCTTATGGATTTTGTAATCAAAGAATAGATATGAATGACTTTCTATTGTTGCGTCAAAATTAATAGTTTCTAATACAATTTATATATGTATATCTAGGAGATAGACGAAATCCAATTCCAATTTCTCATCATTTGAATCCTTTTTATTTATATTGTGGTTTATGTTAGTTTCCTAGCTTAAATTTTATTTCTGCATTAAATCCATGTTTTTAAATCACATTCCTTCTTAAACTATTTGAAACTAATTATTCTAGATTACAGCAACCCTCGATGGAACAACTTCTATTTTATACCACAACGGGTAGTGGATAAGTTGCCACGGACCCTATCAAGTTTTGGCACCGCTGCTGGGGGCGGTGTTAATTTGAAATTTTAGTTTCTAATCATTTTGTATTATGAATACTATTTATATTGTAATTATTTTTCTTATCTTTTGTTATTTTGTCTAACCCTTGCAATTAGTGTGATTTATGCTTTTAAAAGGATAGGTTCCTAAAGATCAGTTGCAATCCAATCTTGAGATTGAGAAAATAATAAAGAAAAATAGGAGCAAGTCTAAAAAGAAAAAGCAGGGTTTAGAGCAAGACCAATCTTCTGTCGCACCTTCTAAAACACCAACAACAATAACTTCTCAACAACCTTAACTCGAGATGGTAGGTTAGCAAAATAATCCACCAAGGAGAATGCTTGGTGATTATGCCACTCAACAAGGTCTGAGATATTTCTCCAAAATAGCCATTCCAAACACTACAAGAGCATTGGAAATGAAGCTAACCTTCTTGAGTTTGATTAGTGCCCATTAGTTCATTGGAATTTCAAATAAAAACCCTTACACACATTTGTCCATATTCTATGAATTGGTCGGAAAAATGGGATTTGAGCAAAGAGATTTGGAATCAGCTTATTTGTGTTTGTTTCCTTTCTCTTTAGCAGGAAAAGCAAAAAAATGGTTGTAGTCCCATCCAAATCAAAGTTTGAGCAATTGGACTGCTATGGAGAAGAAATTTCTACATAGATTCTTTCCACCTTCGAGATTTATCAAAGCCAAATCAGATATATATACTTTTAGACAGGGACTAGAGGAACCATTTTATGAGGCTTGGTACAGATTTAAACCACTTCTCAAAAAATGTCCCAACCATGGTTTCAAAATATAACATAGTTGAATATCTTTTATAATGGATTGAGACTAGATACAAAAATAATTCTGGATGTGGCAGCTAGTGATACTATGATGACTGTTGATGCTAATCAGGCTACAAGAATTATTAAAGCTTTATCTTCTACTAATTATCAAGCCGAGCATGACAAGAATCAAGTCTAGAGGAAAGGAATACTAGAGTTGAATACCACAAATGCTATCTTGGCTTAGAACAAGATTCTTACCTAGCAGATTGAAGCTTTGACCTAGCAAAGGGCAAATCTTCCATAACAATTTTATGCAGTGCATTCTTCTTCTTTAGTGAAACATCAACAACCACCACTTAGATGTGATTTTTATGATGGAAACCATCCCAATGCACATTGCGGTTCTCAGGAGGAATCAATCCATGACATGAGCAATCAGGGATGTTCATATAACTATAATCCTAATTATTCTAACACTTTTTGTGAGGGCTGGCGGAACAATTAGAATCAAGTTGTAGGATGGAAGCAGGATGCAAGGCTATCCAACAGACCTCTATATCAACAAAACTTTCCCTTATTGCGGGGGAAAACCTCCAAATTGAAGGATATCTTAGAGAAGTTTATGCAGGCCTCATCAACAAATCAGAAAAATACTAATGCTGCGTTTGGTTACAGAAAATTATTCTACTTTTTAGGAAAAGTTTTTTGCTTGTTTTTCAAAATTTTCATTTCCTGAAATAGCTAGAAAAATTTTAAAAACCTGTTTAGATGATGTGATAGTTTTCCAATTTGGAAAACTAGAAAACTAGAAAAGTTGTTTAAGTGCACTCAGTTTTTTAAATTTTTTAAACATTCTTTAATTCAAATTAATTGAGATATGTCTTTTATATATATATATATATATATATATATTATTTATGACAATATTGTATAGTATATGCATCACATAAAAATTATGACAAAAGTAAAACATTAATTCTAATCTCTTAGATAAAAACTCATAAAACATTAATTATAAAACACCAAAAGGACCCTGGTTTAAAAGCTTTATCATTGTAAGATTATTTGGTAAAATATAGCACCAAATATATATTGCATAAGGTTATACCATGCAAATTAATTTCCTTGTTTGGCTATGGCTTGCTCCTAAAATAGTTATTTTGTACGGTGTAGAATATTCTCTCGGTTTATCTAATTGAAATCACTATAGATGTGATCAAACATTCATTCATTGCCAAATTTAACAACATTACACCCATTGCATATTCTGAGTTCCTTGAAAACTCTAAATTTTTGTTGGATTCATGTGAATCATACTTGAGTATGTCTAAAACTTCCTTAACTCAATTGTAGATGCTTTTGAAATCATTAGGTGCTTTCTGTAGTATGTTCTGATCAGAAAGTCGACATTTATAAAATCATATGGTCTCCAATATTCCAAATATTTTTGTTGATAGAACAGAAATATAATTTGTACATTGGATTAATTGAAAGCTAAAATTTTATTGGCTCTCATCAAATATATTTTCTCAAACCAGCCGTATTTTCATTAGTCCAGTGCTCAGAATATGCTCCATGTCTACCTAATAAGGCCTATAATCTATAATTATCTTGCCCCTAGAATAGTCCGTCTAAACCTTTTCCTCCTGATTAATTAATAATATGGGCTCATGCCTATGTTAGTAAATTCCAAATCCCTTCCCTTTCTTCAAAATCCCTAAAACCAAACATCATTTAATGCTAAATGATGTTTAATTTAAGGTGTAAAAGAAATATAAATGTTGGTATACAGATGGTATTTCTATTTAGATGAAAATTAAAAAAACAGAATTGATAAATCTTGGCTTACATATTGAAGAAAAGGATAAAACCTATTACCTTGGTATTTCTAGAATACAACCTAATTTCTCAATATTTTAGTTCATATATGCATCTGGAAAAACTTTCTGACTACAAAATCATGTTTTAAGATATCCTCAGAAGAATGACTATTTGTAACAAAGCATGAGTAGTAGTAATCTCTTCTTTTTCGTCACCATCAACAATTCAAGACTTCTTATAATATTTTTGAATTTGGCTAATCAAGATCTAAACTCTTCTTCATACTTTCATAAACCATATAAGTAATGCTGGTAGCTGGTATAACTTTAAGGAGATTCGGAACAAGTCCCTTATAGAAACCTCTAAACCTTTCATCCTTGAGAGTTTTCCAAAATATATCAGACATTCCTCTATAACCACCAGAAGTGTTGGTTGGTTATGCCTGTAGTCTAAGAAGCATGAAAATGAAATGTCACTATAGAGTCTACACAACATATATAGAGTTTAATGTTGTTGTAGGGTCAGTATAAATAGTTTTACACATCAACCAATTAGAAATCATTCTAGATGTCTTTTAATGTGGTTCTTACATGGTAAATATTTTATTCTTAGACAACAATCTATGATTGGATGATAATGTAAAAAATCTTTACGTTGTGTTATTGTATTTCAATTAAACTCTCATTTATAGGGGATACTACAGACGTAGCAGTTCAAAAGGGTGTTTGGCAAGGAAACAAGTTAAGAGGAACAGATCAAACCCAACAATGTTCATAATGACAACCACCTTGCTCCTACTCACTGAAACTCACTAGCTGGTTCCACACGCCAGAAGCTAGTGACACCTCAAACTGCCACCAATGGAGACTTTGACAAGTCCCTCACAAAACCGTCTTCTCCAGCCACCTCAGGAGCCGAGGAAGAAGTTCTAACTCATGAGGAAAAATCAGAGGAGAAAGAGGATGTGATGGATGATGAGGAAGAGGATGAGTTTGGGCTATCTGATATGGTTCTAACAGATGACTTCTTAAGTTAGAAAATAATGACTACATTTTCCAACTGCACAATCACTACCTTGAAACATAATGCTTTAAAACCAAAATTACTAATAGAAACTAGAAAATACTGCAAAATAGAACAAAATGTCTACAACGTGAAAATAAAAAATTACACAATCATAAGCATGTTCCAGTTTCCATAAGCATGAAAGAAAAGCAATCATAAGAAAGAATATAACAAAACCTATGTAATCCTAAGAAAGAGAAGTAATCATAAGAAAGAATATAACATAACAAAACCCATGTTCCAGTTTCCATAAGCATGAAAGAGAAGCAATCATAAAAGAAAGAATACAACAAAAAAGTAGAATATCTAAAATTGTATAATCTATCTATCAGATGGGCCAGAGATTTTTCAAATATTGGATGCATGTAATCCTTATGACCCACGCAATAAGCTTCCAGTTATGAAATCTTCTCTTATTTTTTTCTCTCCCTCTCCCAATTTTTTCAAATAGGTTCATGAGTGTAATTGATAAGAAAGAATTCATCATTCTTAATCAAATGTTAAAGAAGGAAATACCTCAAAACCTTTGCTAAAGCATAGTTCTAAAATTGGAAGCTGGGGATATGAGGAGAGGATTAACCATCGGTGAGGATGAAAGCTTGAGGAAGATGGAGAAAGGACGCAGCTCGTGGTGAGAAATGTAAAATAGAGAAGAAAATAAGATATGATGCTCTTAAAACAAAGGAAGCAAGTTTGAAGATGCGCACGCGGTAGAAGAATTTTAGAAGACCGCCTTTTTTAATTTTCACTTTTCTTAGAAAACATATTAAAATAGTTTTCTGATTTTCTTAAAAATAGAAAATTAGGTTTTCTATTTTTCTATAAAAAATTTTAAATAATTTGTAAATAAATAGTTTTTCTATTTTTTAATTTTTCTAGGAATAATTTTTATTTCTCTAAGAAAACTTATGAACTAAACATAGCCTAAGGCTTTAATCAGAATTCCAAAGACTCAAGTGGGCCAACTTGCCTGCCAAATAGTAGACCAGTAAGGGAAACAATTTTTAGTAAACGCCCAACCCAACCCAAAGGAGCATTGCAAAGCTATTACTACCAGGAATGGTAAGACTGTAGGGTGTGGTGTAGGTGAGAATAAAAAAATAAAGGAGGAGATATTGTTTGAAAAAAAGGATGAAGTTGAAAGGTTTAAAAATATAGAGAGTGAAGTTGAAAAAGAAAGTGTGAAAAAAGAAGTGAATAAAAAGAGTGAAAATGTAAATAAAAAGAGTGAGTATATAAATAATTAGAGAGAGAGAGAGAGAAGAGAAAAATAAGGAGAGAATGAGTGAGAAAGGTAAAGAAGAGAGTGGAGAACCAATTCTACAATTGAAGAACCTTCATTACCCCCAGAATCCTTCAAAGAAAGACAAGGAGAGATAGTTTGCTCATTTCATGGATATCTTTAAAAGATTGTATATTAATATCCCTTTCGTGAAAGCCATGAAGAAAATGCCTACCTATGCAAAATTAACGAAGAAATTACTCTCCAAAAAGAAGAGATTTTCATAAGAAATAGTGGAGTTGGAAGCTGGATGCAGTGCCGTCATTTAGAAGGTATTACCACAAAAGACTAAAGATCCTAGGAGTTTCACCATTCCAGTTAGCATTGGTGCTTTACCAGTGGGAAAAGCTTTATGGGATCTTAGGGCAGTACCAATTTAATGCTATTATCTATGCTGAAGAGGATTGGATACTTGGAGGTTAGGCCAACAAGAATGACCTTGTAGTTGGCTGACAAGTCAATAGAATTTCCTTATGGCATTGCTAAAGATGTTTTGGTCTGCGTTGATAAATTTATTTTTCCTGTGGATTTCATGGTAATAGATATTGAGGAAGACTCAAAGATGCCATTGATCCTAGGAAGATCTTTCATGAAGACGACCAAAATGATAATTGATGTTGATGATGGTAAGTTGAAAGGATGACAAAGTAAACTTTAATGTGTTTGAAGCCATGAAACATCCTACAGATAAGCAGCATTATTTTAAAATAGATACAGAAGAGAAGGTAGTTCAAAGGGAGACAAGTAAGTTGAATACTCCCAATACATTGGAGAAAACTCTTATTTGTACCATTAAAGAATTAAGTGATGATAAAGTTGAAGAGGTGGAGGAATTGCTGAAAGATTTTGATGCTAATCAATTTATTCCACCAAATACAAAGTCTATTGAACATTTACCTAAAAAGGATGACATTGTAGTTCAGAATCTAGAACTAAAGGCTTTACCTTCTCATCTGAAGTATGTTTTTCTTGATTCAAAGGGTCAAAAGCCTGTAGTGATCAATAACAACTTTACTAAATCAAAGGAAGAGAAGTTGATTGTTATGCTTTAGAGAAATTCAAGGGCAATTGGATGGAGGTTAGAAGACTTGAAAGTAATTAGTCTATCCTACTATATGCACAGGATTTTCATGCAGTAGGATTTCAAGTCAGTTGCACAACCTCAGAGGCGTCTGAATCCAACCATAAAGGAAGTTGTCAAGAAAGAGGTTATGAATCTTTTGGAAGTTGGCATGATTTACCCTATCTCTAACAGTGACCGGGTAAGTCCTGTCCAGTTGGTTCCAAAGAATAGAGGAATGACTATGATCAGAAATGAGAAGAATGAATTAATTCCCACCAGAATTGTCACTAGGTAGTGGATGTGTATCGATTACAGGAAATTAAACTAGGTCACCGAGAAGGATCATTTTCTTCTACCGTTCATGGACTAGATGCTTGAGAAATTGGTTGGGTAGACTTATTATTATTTTCTTGTTGGTTACTCTGGCTATAATTAGATAGCAATATCTCCTGAGGACTAGGAAAAAATTGCTTTTACACGTCCCTTTGGAATCTTATAGGAAGATATCATTCAAACTATGTAATACTCTAGCTACGTTTTAAAGGTGTATGGTAGCTATTTTCTCTGATTTAGTGGAAAAAGGCATTGAAGTCTTCATGGACGATTTCTCAGTCTTTGGCTCATCATTTGATCACTACCTGGATAATCTAGACATTATTCTGAAGTGATGTGTGGAAACCAATTTAGTTTTGAATTAGGAAAAGTGTCATTCATGGTCACAAAAGGAGTGGTGCTTGGACACCAAATTTTAGGAAAAGGCAGTGAGGTGGATAGAGCAAAGGTGGAAATCATTGAGAAGCTACCACCACTTATGAATGCCAAAGGAATCTGCAGCTTCTTAGGACCTGTAGGATTCTAAAAGAGTTTTATCAAGGATTTCTCCAAGATTGCCAAGCCATTGAGTAATCTTCTAAATAAATACAATCCTTATAATTTTGATAATTCTTGTTTGTTTGCTTTTGAGTTGTTAAAACAAAAATTGATTTTCTGCTCCTGTGGTAGTTGCTCCAGATTGGAAACTTGATTTTGAATTAATGTGTGATGCAAGTGACTATGCAATAGGAGTAGTTCTAGGATAAAAAATCTAAAATTTTCCATGCTATACACTATGCGAGCAAGGTTTTCAATGAAGCTCAAGTCAACTATGCTACTATTGAAAAAGAGCTTTTAGCAATAGTGTATGGATTGGAAAAATTTAGATCTTACCTAATTGGTTCTACTGTGATCATTTATACAGATTACGCCACACATAAATATTTGTTGAATAAATCAGACTCTAAACATCGATTAATCCGTTGGATTTTATTGTTGCAGGAATTTGATTTGATAATCAAGGACAAGAGATAAAGTGAAAATTACATTGCTGATCATCTTTCTAAGCTCATCAACAAGGAAGTTACAAATTCCTAACCAGAAGTTAATGAAGATTTCCCAGATGAAAAATTATTGTTGATTCAGGAATGACCTTGGTTTGTTGACATTGCTAATTTTGAAGCAGCTGGGGTTATTCCTAAACACTTGACCTGGCAGCAAAGGAAGAAGTTTTTGAAAGAAGCGTGAGAATATGTCTGAGATGATCCTTATCTTTTCAAAATTAGATTAGATAATATCTTGAGAAGATATGTTTCTTTTGAAGACGCAAAGAGTATTTTATGGCATTGTCATAGCTCAGCTTATGCAAGCCATTACAATGGAGAAAGGACTGCTGTAAAAGTCCTTAAATCTAGATTTTACTAGCCTACACTGTTTAAATCTAGATTTTACTAACCTACACTGTTTACTCATGCCTATGTTCAGCATTGTGATAATTGCCAGAGATTAGGAAGTATATCCAAACGTAATGAAATGCCTTTAAATGCTATCTTGGAAGTTGAAGTATTTGATTGTTGGGGTATTGACTTTGTTGGACCCTGTAAGATCTCAAATTTTATATGGGTACGTAATTAAAAGAAATAAATAGTAATTAATTACATATGAGTTAATTAATATCCCAAAAATTTAAAAATGATTAAATTGGGACTTATTATAATTATTCATAATTTATTACGACTTAAAGAGCTAAATTAATACCCGGTTAAAGTATGGGTGTCAGACTAAGTATCTTCGATTGAGGTACTGTTGGTCAAGGCTGTTAAGAATATTATTGTGAATCCGAATATATATTCGGAATAAACTTTAGATAAAGTATTGAGCCCAAATAGAGATCCTGTTTATTATAAAAAGGAGAAGTTTTAATGATGGGTTAAATTTTAAACTAAAAACCTCACTCTTCACTCTCATTTTCACGTTATATTCCTCTTCCTTGGCAAAACACATTTGGCTCTCTCCACTGCTCATTTTCCCTATTCATCTTCATCTTCTTCCATTCTCTAAAACCTAGACAAGGTTGTGCATCTCCATCCTCCTCATTTTCGAAATCCTCTATTGGGCTTGAACGAGATGATGTTGGCTTGAAGCTCTCATTCCTCTTCTCTTAATTTTCGTCACTCTCTCTCCTTCTCTTGAAAGCTCATTGTGTTTAGTGGTTTGAGGTAAGTTCCTCACTTATTTATTGAGCTTGTGCCCTAGGTGATAGGTTATTGTTGTTGGGTGAGTGTTAATGCACATAGGTTTTGGACGGGAAGCTATTTTTATGCAAAGCCCTAAGGTGGGGTATGATAAATATATGGTTTTACGTGGGTGCACATGGGTATACAAAAATATCATGTAATGTGGAGGAAGATGATGTGTGTTAATGATGAGCATTGGGATTTAATGAGACCCTAACTCTAGAAATTGGAGGAAATAAGAAATGATGTTATAAGAAAAGATTTTAAGTATGAATCCATGATATTTGGTGTGTGGGTGTTGTTAATGATGATGGGGATTGATGTTAATAATGATTTGTGAGAATTAAAGATGAAACCTATGAATGGGTGTTGCCATAAATACATAATAAATGCTTAGTAATACTAAACCCATGGTGGTTTAGTGTAATAAATACTAAATAAGTCCTGTAATAACATAAACACCAAGTAGTTTAGCTTAAACAATTAGATCTTGGTAGGTTGAATGGTAATAATTATGTTATACATGTATGTGGTGTAGGAAACGACCTCATTGAAGAAGCGGGACCTTCGGACTGTGGTGATTTCTACTTCTCTTAAGGTAGGAGAAGAGTATATTTTCTAAATGCATGATCAATTGTATGTTGATAATATATATATATATATATTGATGCATATTTGCATGTTTTTCCTTGAATGGATATACTACCTCTTGTGTGTGATATAAGTTAAGATTGATTAATATTGATAATTGGATGTTACATTTGTACATTTGATAAGGATATGAATTTGGAGTATAATTATTGACATGCTCTTTGATTTCCATGTGTGGATTGGTGTCGATATAAATCCTTGGCTAGTATAATCTTGAATAATGTAAATGGTATGCCTTGGGTATGTCATATGGTTGTGTGCCACTAACTATAATGTTAAGTGCGAATTATACCCCTAACTGAATGGGTGAGAAATCCTTGTGAAGTCGAGGCTAGCATGTGCATTATTGCATTCATAGCATGCATGACATAGCATTTTATATGTGGTTACGATCACATGATGTATTGAAATAATAAACGTCTTGCGGGATCATAAGAAAAAGGACCCTTGCATGGGGGACTAGTATTCGAATGACTATAAGTGGTTGCGATCACTTGACATATTGAAATGACAAAGGTCTTGGTGGATCTTATGAAAAATAGACCCTTACGTAGGGGACAAATATTTGAATGATTATAAGTGGTTACGATCACTTAACATATTGAGATAATAGAGGTCTTGTGGGATCTTGTGAAAAGCACCCTTGCAGGGGACAAATGCTTAAGCAACTATGCGTGGTTACCAATATTTGATGAATCATGTATGCATGAGCTATGAGTAAATGTTTCAAACCGGATCCGTTACATATGTATTTCATGGTATATCATATGCATTAGCCATAGGAACATGGCATTTGAGTTGGAGAAGATTAAGAAAGATGACACCCTATTAAGAGTGTAAATTGAGAAATAAAACCCACTTTTGGTTACTAACTAATTATGTATTGTTGTTGTTGTGACCCCTTAATGATGCTTATGAATTGTGACAATGGGTATAGTAATATTGTGATTTGGTGACTTGAGTCTACTTGGTAATATCCTTGTTAATGGACTTGTTATGTATGAATATGTATGCTCAATGGAAATTGATAAGTTAGGTGACATATGATTGAACTCCCTTGATAGAAGGATATGTTGAATTGTATTCATATATTTATGTTATCACAATTTGATTGATTGTTTCATCATTGAGAAAGTATACTCATTCTCCTTGTTGTCTACTTTTTAGCTCTTGTGTTATAAGGTATGACCATGGAGTATAGCTTTTCAAAGAGATGAGGTATGGTGTGAAGGAAGAGTTGGTCTAGATGCCTTGGCCGGCATGTTTTATGATAAACAAATTTTGTATATCCTAATTGAAATGGTGGTATATGGCATTGTTTTGTATAATTATATTATGTTTTAATGCCTTATAAGTATGATGATGTTTGGATATTGATGACTTGACATCCTAGAATGGTAATTGATACATTAGGATCATTTGAATTGAGCTTGTGATCATTTTGTATCACTAAGAGATGTATGATGATGCATGGCATGATGATGCATGACTTAGTGAATTTTGCACTATAATATATGTAGTGAATGGTAATTGGATATATGCTTGAAGAAATTATGATTGTTAAGATGATTAGAGATTATATAAAAGATGTGTAGTTGAATGAAATAATGGATTTGTATGTATATTGAGGAAGTGGATGGGTCATATTTTGATCCAAGAGGTTCTAGGACATGGGACTAGATTGTACAAACCCTATTGCATATTTGAAACTTGTTGGTATTGGTTTGAAACATAATTGATGTGGTTTGAATGGTTTTAGGTATGTCATTGTTTGAAAAATGCCTTTTATGCATAATATCATGGTTAGGCCTCAAGGTTATGAATCCTTGAGTGTGATTGAGTCTAGCAAGTCTTAATTGGTGTGTTTTAACTCTTCATAAAGTTTATGGCGTAATTGATTAGCTAATCGATTAGCAGCTCATTGTGTGTGGCATAATCGATTAGCTAATCGATTTGGGACATTTTGTTTGGTGTTAACCAATTAGGCCCTTCTTGCCAATCAATTAGGGCATTGTTTTTAAAATAGGGACTGTTCTATGCCGAATTAGCTCTTGGGTTCTTCATAAAAGCTGTAGAGAATTTTGTTGCCATTATTTTGACACCTAATTTGTTTTGATCGGAGGTCTATAGCTCAAGATATGCCTAAAATACTATAAGGTGTTCATGTTGAAATTCTATTACATAATAGTTCTAGTTTTCGCAATTTGAGGTATCTTCGGGGCATAATTGGCCTTTGACTTCTTCATGAAAGTTGTAGGTAAATGTGTTAGGGAGGTGTAGAATTTGGTCTCACCAATTAGATTTTCCTATCTCTCGTTAGGCATAAAACACCAAACCTACTATAGTGTAAAACTCAAATTCGAGAGGGGTTTGAACCCAACTTTTTATGATTTTCGATTTGAGACTAATAGGTAAAATTTATGACATGTCCCACTAATTATAGGACTAAAAATGAATTTTTTTCATATCGCTTCTCATATCTTTATATATGGAAAGTGTGACTAATCAAAGATCTAGGGCGCGATGTTAAATGATTTTCTCTTAATTTGTGGTGTACCTTAGGCAAGATGTAGAACTTTAAAGCATGAAAAATTTATCCTCATAATTATCATTTCATATCTATTATATTTGTCTATATAACACTGAGGGGCGCTTTAGACCTCTTCCTGCTTCATTTCTGATGAGTATTTACTGGTTGCGGTGGATTATGTCTCGAAACAGGTAGAAGCTATTGCAAGTCCAAAGGCAAATGCTAAGACTGTAATCAAATTCTTGAAGAGAAATATTTTTTGTAGGTTTGGCACTCTAAGAGTATTAATCAACGATGAAGGATCCTATTTTTTCAATGAGCAGTTTCAGAAATGCCTGGAACATAATGGAATTAGGCACAAAGTAGCCTCTCCTTACCATCCACAGCCTATTAGACAAGCTAAAGTTTCTAACAAAGAGACTAAATGCATTTTGGAGAAGACTGTATTGTAAAGTAGAAAAGACTGGTTTCAAAAACTTGATGCTTTATGGGCCTATAGGACAACATTCAAGGCCCCTACAAGTTTTTCCCACTACCAATTGGTTTATGGCAAAAGTTGTCATTTGCCTATGGAATTGGAACATCATTCTAGGCCATGAAGTTTTGTAATTTGGATCCTCAAACAATACGTGAAAAAAAGAAATTATAGGTGTAGGAGTTAGAAGAATGGAGACTTAATGTTTATGAGTCTTCTAGAATTTACAAAGAAAAAATAAAATTATATCATTATAGGAATATTCTTAAGAAAAGCTTCCATCTTGGCTAATCATTGCTGCTACTCAATTCCAGATTGTGGATCTTTGTTGGAAAACTAAAATCCAAATGCTATGTACCTTTCCTTGTCAAAGATGTGAAATCCTATGGAGTAGTTAAGTTGGAGGACCCATAGTCTATGCGAGTTGGGTAGTGAATGGGCAGAGGTTGAAGTCTTACCTGGGTGGAGATATTGAGAGGCTTATAACTCTTATTCAGCTTCATGATCCATGATTTCATCAGGCATCGAGCTAATGATGTTAAACAAGTGCTGACTGAGAGACAATCCATCATTTTACCTTTGTTTTCATTTTTCTTATGTGTGAAGTTTTTATGCATATTTATGCTTATGCAAGTTTGAAGTTTGGAGTTCATATCATGATCCTTATGACTTACGATTAGGTGTGTTTTATGCTTACCATGATTTGATCAATAGATTTGGGAACTAGTAGATTTTGTGTACACTCATTGAATTTTTTGAAGTTATATGCATGAATTGGCAAATTAGTGCATGGATTGGTTGGTGTGATTAAAATATTTTTCGGTGTAAAGGAGATACTTGCTTGAACACTGCATATGATATCAAAGGATGAAAATATAAAGGATGTAGAATTAAATGAAATTGTAAAATTTACTTTTTCTCCTCATCTATGTGTCATGCGACTCCCTTTTATTTTCATACTATCTATTAACCATGGGACAAAGGCTTGTATGGATGATTGCAATGGCGACTAGGTAATACCCAATTTCACTTAACTTTTCCCATTCCACTTTCCCAATTTTGGTGTCTTCCTCTCTTCTCCCTACTCTCTTTTACTTTTTACTTCTCATCATCTTTCTTTCTTGCTCCAACTGTCTAACTCCCTTCATACCGTATTCTCTTCCAAAATCAACTCCCAAAGCTTGGTTTATAAAGCATTCTTGACATTAAGGATATATATTGGGGTCCAACTTGGCTCATCTCTTTCCTTCTTTTACTTTTTATTTTTGTTTTGGAGCTAGGGCTTAGGTGATAGGTATGAACCCATTCCTAATTCTTGGTTCTATTTTAAGGTCCTAGAAGCTTAATAATGACAGGTTAGACATTGTTGAGAAGGAATATGCATGTGGGTGTGTGTAACTTTAGGTTTGAGAGATTGAAAACTTCAGTTTTAGCAATGGCATAGTACCATACAAATTTTGGGTGATGTTTTACTTAGAATGATAATTAAAAATTTATGGGATTAATGTTGGTGGAAAACCCTAAGATTGAAATTAAGGCTTTTACTAAAAGTTAAAAGAATTGAAAGAGTTAATGTTATGGGAATGATTCTTGTGTGTAGAAATAAATTATTGATGTAGGATATTGATTATTGGTGTTGAAGTGTAACGAAGTCAAGGAAGTACGTTAATGACCTAAGTGTTTAAATTGGTGTATGTGGTGTTGGTCTGTTAGTGTTAGTCCTCAATTTTTAGTTATTTTTTATAATAAAAAACATGTAAAAAATTAATTAAAATTAGTTTAAATAGTAATAAATTAGGTTTTATTTTAAATAAATAGAAGTTATTGAAATTTAACTGTTATAACCCATTTCTTTCATTCTTGGAGTAAAAAGTTGAGGAATCAAAGTGGAAATTTATTCAAAGTAGAAGGGCTGACGCCTAGCATCAACCCCACGCTCAGCATCAAGAATTTGGTGCTGACGTTACGCGTCAGCCTACGCGTAGCGTCAGGTGCTACGTATATCCTACTTATAGGTGGGATTGCACTCAGAAAATGGGCCAAATAATGGCCAAACCACTTCAGACTAAAGGCCAAAACGTAGTGGAAAACATGTCTACTGATCATTAGGACATAATGGAGCAAATTAAGGCTGGAAATCATGAGACTAATGGAGGCTGAGTCAAAGGCCTGACGTGTAGCGTCACACCCATACGTAGCGTCAAGAGCCCTATAAATAAGGCCATTTGCCATTGGTTTTGGGCATCCCCCTCCTTCATTTTCTCTTCCTATTCCACAAATTCAGATCTGAGTTGTGCTATATAATAGCTTCCATATACTTAAGAGTGTTGGTTTAGTGTGTTTCATTTTGTGTTGTGAAGTGTGATCAAGTATTCGTGATGTCTTCAATTGTAAATTATGTTTTTAATTTCACCTTGTGTAACTAATCTATTTATGTTGGAATTGGTGAACCAATCTATGAATATTATGTTGTAATTGTGAATTAAGCATATTTTTGATTAAAGTTCTATGTTAGTATTTTAACCTTTATTAGTATGAACTTCAAATGGGAGAATGACTTTCATGCGTGTTAAATAATTTTAACGGAAGTAAAAGTTGAAATACCCTTAATATACCAATTACTAGGGATAAAGTTAGTAATTATTGTTGTGTTAAGGCCAGCACTTAAAGCAAGTTTTTACTGAGAAAGCATTTGAGGTATCAGACTTTACGGTAACTATTTAGAATATATTCACCGAGGGATCAGGTTTAATGATTTTAAGCTACAATGGCATGAACTTGATGATTAAGTATGCATGTTTATAATTGTTATGTTATATTCTAGTGCGGGGATCTAAATTCTAACATAGTTTGTTATACTGTATTTAAATCTCAAGTATTGGAATCATTCTAAAGTACCATTTTCCTAAGTAAATTTCTAGATAGATTTTAAATTTACTTATACAATCTTTGTCCCAAATGAATCAATCAATCTCTAAATCTGTGAATATTGTACACTTTATATATGAATCATTCTTTTCTTAATAAGTTTTGACACTTTTTACCATAGTAAATAAAAATTACTATCTCACACTGAAAACATTCAATCCTTGAGGGAACAATATCTATTTTAAAAACTACAACAATACATTGGTGCGCTTGCTAAATAGCCAACAACATTCAGGCACTAATAATTAGTAAACCTTTAAATTCTAGAGGATCTTGGTTAATGGGAAGGGATTCCCAAACCCTAATGTGTGAAGGAAATGATGTTTATGATATGTGTTAAACATGTTGGAAATTCTAAATATGAAATTAATGATGTTCAAATGTGTGTTAATGTAGGATTGATTCCGAACGACAAGGCAGGGCCGTCGAATCACTCGAATTACTTCTCTTGAGGTAGGAGAGGAGTTATATATTCTAAATGCATGAATTAGAAATATTGATGATTGTTGTATTATGTTATGAATCATGTTTTCCTTGCCTTGATTGTGGGGGATGATGCAATGGATGACTTGATGTTTGTTGTGTTGGCAAATATGTTGATGCATTTGGAATATATGTATGGTGTGTTTTGTTATGGTGAAATTATATATGTGTTATTGTGTATAGCAATGTGAGTTCCTATGAAACCATGTGTAGGACTTTGTGTTTCACCACTAATGATGATGATGTTCGTTATCGATGCGAATGATGAAAAATTATTATGCAACACACCTATGAATATTATTGAAAGTTGATATGTGTTGTTATGATGCCATTGTGGTAATAGACGAAATCGAATTAATAACGATGAAATAAATGCCACATAAAAACTTTGAAACAATGGCAATAACTAAACAATTTAAAATCTACTAAATGACGGTGGTGTTGATGATGATGGTGATGGATAATTGATGAGTGGCATGGTAGGATGCTTGTTGTTAGATAGCATGTGTATTACATCTACATTACATCCATGGCATATCACATAGCTGCTGGTGTGGAATGTTAGGGGTTTTTCTAGTTGACCTAGTAGGAGGGCAGCTCTGTGCATGAGCGTCTGTTTACCCTAGTGATTTAGCGGTAAAATCAGAAAGTTGCCATGTTTAATCACGGGGGATTGCATATGGTTGACCCTTGTGGGGGTGGTGGCTCTTTAAGTAATCGTTATCCCTGGTGGTCCTATCAGATCACACCTGCCATGGCATGGTTCATGGTTGGCCCGCAACACCATTTGTTGTTGATGTTGTTTATCGCTGTCATGGTGAAAATGATAAGTGTTGCATGAAAGGTGATGCAGTTTGGTACCAGTAAAACTAATATTTATGAATATAAGTGTACACATTTTACTACTACAGTAGGGGCATGATTGTTTATCTATGCTTGAACCTACATTGATGTTTATTTTCCTATAATCAGATCCGTAATGCATTGTTACAACTTGTTGCATTGATTCTTTTGTGTATATGCATTAGCCTAAGAGCATTTGCATATAGCATTGAGATCTGTCGGAATGAGATTGAGATTGAGATGCTGAAATAATGATGATTGATGAAGAGGTAAAACCTTGTGATAAGACAAGAAACTATTAATGACGAAAATTATATCATAAGACTTTTGGCGAATTTGTTGTAACCCACAACGGTGGTGTATATGAGAAATGATTATGAATAGTGTACATATAGACTATGCAACGCTCATGGTGATGGAATGATGAATAAATTATGTTCTAGTACTTATGATTGCAAAGCACATGATGATTTGTATGCATATGCACATAATCATAAATGTTTCATTTTCGTCATTTTGAATATGGTAACTCACTCTCCTATGTTGTCTCTTTTGAAGCATGATGATGTAGGATGGAATACGGGATGAGGTATTCTTTGAAATTAAAGTGTTTTTAGAAGAAGGTATAATGGTTGTAAGTGAATGCCTAAGTCGGCATATGATAACAGCATGAATATTGTATATGACCAATGCTTTTGTATATAACATTATGTATATGACTCAAATCGTTTTGTGACTAATGCCTTATTCTTTGGAAGATTGAATCATGGAAGTTATTTTGTAAACAATGGTATATGATGCTAATGTGTGGTTGGAATGCCATTTTTATGACATGGATGTTGATGAACTTGAACTATAATATGTTAGTAAACAATGTCTTCTTGGCCCAAATTGGGTCAAGTTATATGTTAGGTAAGGTGTGGAATATGGTGTATATATATGGGCATGGATTGTATGATGATTGTTGTGCTTGATGCAATTCGGATTTTGAATTCTATTAATTTCGCTCAAGCGAATGGATTCTCGCTCAAGCGAGAATGGCATGGTATCAATGTTGTGCTCTCTGGATGATTTTTGCTCGAGCGAGGGCAGTCCCACTCAAGCGAAAGCTAGTGTGGTAGTTCTGTGTGATTCTTGCTTAAGTGAGTGGGAGCTTGCCCAAGCGAGAATGGAAGATGTGATTCTGTTTGTTTTTCACTTAAGTGAGAAACGTCTCGCTTAAGCAAACATTTAAGGTTTTGGTTCTGTGAGATTTTCGCTCAAGCGAGTGGTGACTTACACAAGTGAAAATGATAGGGTATGATTCTGGAAGATTTTCGCCAAAGTGACGGATATGCCACTCAAGAGAAATTAGGGGTCTGATTCTTTGATCCTGCTCGCTCAAGCGAGCTGATGCTCACTCAAGAGATGCTCAGGTCTTGCTCAAGCGAGAATTTTCTCGCTTAAACGAGACCATCAGGATTGGTTTTCCTTCATTTCTTTCATTGTTTTTGTGCCTCTTCTCATATCTTTATATATGGGATTAAGCATTTGCCCTATATACACATGTTTCTCCCACTGTGAATATGTTTCCTTTCGTATACATGTCAGGGCAATTGTTCATCAATCCATTTTTCTTATTTCTTAAAATCTTGGCCTCTAGTCTTCTGTTGTTTGGTTCTCAATGTAAGATTATGTGTTATAGGGTTTTAAAATGTGAAACATTTATCTGTATTTTTATCAAATTGATTATGGTTACGTCAGGATCCGGATATGAGGAATTGGGGTGCTGACAACATACACCAGAAACTATACAATAGTGTTCCACAAGGTCAGCACAACCCTTGGATAGACTTGGCTTCTTTTGCTTCTTACATCTCTTGGCCTGGTGATCAACCTATTTTTCAAAGAGGGGTGGAGCAGCTGGACCTATAGTAGAACCTGGAGATAGAGCCTTTGATAGAGCATTTGGCACTAATACATATGAGGAGAGAGGAGCATCAAGAGTGGCACATGACATGCGGGATGTGGAGTTCGAGTAAGACCTTCATAGAGTCATGAGCGGAGATTAATTGACTTTCATGAACTCCCAGACTGGTTTATCATTTTTGATTTCATATCTTAGTTTACTTTCAGTATTTTATCGCTTTTATAGACAGTTTCTAGTTTTCTTTGATTTACTTTTATATCATTTACTTTTATTGCGTGTAGAACTTTGATAGCTCGCGTATTTTGGATATTTAGTTTTATACTTATTACCTGTGTGGTGCTGATATTTTGGGATTTTTCACAGTTTATTCCACGTTATTTCTTTTGAAATGCCATGTTAGTATTTAGTTTTGATATACTTTTATATGTTCTTATGTTTTTTACATAAGTTTGTAAATAACTTAAAGAAGTTAAAATAATTATTTTTGGATAAGTAACATGCATGACTAGTTATGAGTAAATCAAGAAAACTTATTCAGGGCAAAACAATTAGTCAGATTCCTTTTTGAAAATAAATACATTGTGGTTGAATTTGAATTATGATGAAAGCTAGGATTTTTCTACATGTTAATAAACTTGTCTGATAATTAAACCTTTTACTGTTTGGATTAAGGAATCAAGCGTAATTAGCCACGTAAGATGAGTGAATCTTTTTAAACACTAAGAGTCTCACTGATTTATGTTTAGTCTTCATTTCCCAATTTTGTCATAGTGCATCATATAAATTAGCATGGAAATGATTAAGGCAATTTTGTTTAGATTAGGAATTAACTAGAGCCAAATATCCAACCTATATATCATAATATCCCTTTTGTTCATAAACTATTTAAGCTGAAATTTTTCTTTCTTATTATCTTACTCTTTGGCCTAATGCATGAATAAATAATTCCTACCTTTTTGCATACTCTAAAGGAAATGTTAGTATGACATTTTGATTGTAAATAGAAAAGGAAAAGAAAGAAAGAAAGAGAGATATCCACAAAAAAAGAAAAAGAAAAAGAAAAAGAAAAAGAAAAAGATGAGGCATGAAAAGAAAAAGGGAAGAAGAATTATTGAAAATAAAAATGTTGTGAGAAAATAAAGTGCATGCTAGTGAATGATAGCCGGAAATTGCATTTATGCCCCTTTCCATTACAGTGTGTATTTTTGAATCCGATAAAAACCAATGATTCTTCTAAAACCTTGGCCCCATTACAACCTTTTTAAAGACCTTAAGATCCATGTTGTTTATTATGATAGCAGATTGATTAGAAATGAAAGGCAATTTTGATATGGGCATGATTGATGATTATTAGAGTGGAACACTCACGTGTGAGAAATAGAGATGATTCCTTGTCTTTGAAGTTTTTGGTTACTTTTGTCTGCCTATGCATTTCCTGTAGTATCATTGTACTTGATTTAGTTTTGGAGGCACCATGTGTTTGTAAATAAGTTAGTTGTATCAAAGTTATTTCTTTACCCTGGTTAGTGTGATTGATTTTGAACAATTTGTTTTGACCTTGTTGCTTAACGATTTATTACTTGAGGGCAAGCAAGATTCTAGGTTGGGGAGAGTTGATAAGTGTCCATTATGCAATAATTTTACATGTTAAATGGATAAAATTTTATGAGAAATTGTTTATTTGGATGAAAATTAATTGATAAAATAGTAAAAATTTGAATCTGAATGAACCGACCTAGGTTTTGTGAGCTTGATAGTGTTAAATCCATCTTATTTTGTCTATTTTGTAGGAAAAAAGGGAAAATAGAGAAAGAAGAATGAAGTGGCCAAAAGTTTGAGCAAGTCTCGAGCAACTCGCTTGAGCGAGGCCAAATTTGCTTAAGCGAGTAGCTCGCTTGAGCGTGGCTTCATTCGCTCAAGTGAGGATTAAACAAAAAGCAAAAGAAGTGCACTCATTTAAGCTAGAGCTTGCTCGCTTAAGCAAGAAAAGGCCAGAAAGTAAGGGATCGATTGAGCGATGCTAAGCTCACTCAAGCGAAAAAGAGACAGAGACATCAAGTTATCAACTCGCTTGAGCGAGGCTTGGCTCGTTCAAGCGAAAACAGGGCAGTAGCTTTAGGCCTAGTCTCGCTTAAGCGAGGAAAGTGTCGTTAGAGCGAGCACACGAAGGATCAAGCAGCTAACAAGGCAACTTCATTATGAAGCAAATGGGTCTTACTTGAGCGAGGCTCAGCTCGCTCAAACAAGATTATTAATATATAAGTAAATGATGTAGAAAATAGAGGGGGTTGCTTTAGAATCCATAACAAATGGTGCTCTCCATCTTCTCAGGAATTAAAGTAGACGGCCGTGGAAGCTATTTTTCTTCTCATTTTCCTTATTTTCTTGGTTTGTAATGGCTAACACGCATAGCTAAAACTCCTTTTGGGATTGCATGTAGTCGATTCGAGCCCAACATATTTTGGCTCTATATTTATATATATATATATATATATTGTATCTTGTTCTATTGATTTTGGTATTTCATTTTGTGTTTAATGCTTGATTCTATTGGATAAATAGTTTCTTGATTTAGTTTCTCTTAGTTATTGGAAAAGGATTCTCGAAAATCGATCTGAATGAAATACTTGATACGATCTATTGTTAGAAATAGCTTCTGGCAAATCAAACATTTTAAACACCTGATTATAATGCTAGAAAAATCTATAAAATGATTGAGGGATTAATGTTTTAAGAGTTTTCTTATGAATTTCATAATTGAGGAATCAATATGAATGACTTTCGATTATTGCGTCAAAATTAATAGCTTCCATTTATTTCAAATAAAACCTAAATTTATTACTATTTAAACTATTTTTTATTATTTTTAACACACTTTTATTATTTTTAACACACTTTTATTATTTAAACTAATTTTTATTATTTTTAACACACTTTTATTATGAAAATAACAATAAATATGAGGACTAACACTAACACAACATAACAAAACTAACAACTAATTAACAGAATGAAAATGGTTCAGTCTACTACCGGTCCAAGGATTGTTGATATTACTCAATAATCCATGGCAACGGCGTATTAGCTTGATGCATTATCATCGAGTGATAAAATTTTGGCAAGCATACCAATCATTAAAATATAGTATATTTGATTGTCCCGCAGGGATTGAGGTAATTACCACAACCAAGGACTGGTATTAGCTGAACCAAACTAGATTTGGAAAGAATTCATAATATTTTGCTTTTTGTTGAATTTGATATTTTTGTATTTTCTAGTAGCATGCATAGAGTTAAGGTGTAAAACAAAGAATTAAAGTAGGTTAAGATCACTTTAGCATTCAAATTCATTCTAACTCATGCAATTAAGGTTCAATTCCAGTGGAA
The DNA here is from genome assembly GCA_037962975.1 of Clitoria ternatea. NCBI lineage: Eukaryota > Viridiplantae > Streptophyta > Magnoliopsida > Fabales > Fabaceae > Clitoria > Clitoria ternatea. Next base: position 120,956,756 of record CM075670.1, read on the forward strand.
AAACATGTGATAGATTCCACAGATGGCTAATCCCTTAATCCCTTAGGTGATTAACGCTAATTCCTTGCAATTAAACCCTAATTCCTTAGGTATTCACTTACAGAGAAACTAATTACGAAATTAAAGGTTGAACCCTAGTTATTCACCTAGAATATAGGCCTGAATTAACTAAGTAGCAAGGAGTCTACCTGAGCCCTAGACATGATTCCTCTCTGGAGAAGAGCTTGAGATTGATCTGAATTTTTCAATCCAGCAATGAAATTCCACTTCCTTACTTGTTCTTTATAACATCCCAAATTTTAAAATAGAGAATAAATTAAGGAAATAAATATTGAAAAATTGAATGCGAATTATTTAATGTCCCAAAATATTAGAAATAATTAAATTAAGATGTTCAGGGACTGTTAGTAATTTATTGGGACCGAAAAAGCGGAAAACTGACCCAATTAAAATATGAGTGTCAGACCAAGTATCTCTGATTGAGATGCCATTGGTCAGGGTTGTGGATAATATTATGGGGAATCCGAATATGTATTCGGAATAATTTTTTGATAAAGTATTAGGCCCAAACAGGGATCCTATTTGAAGTAAAATGGTAAAATTTAAATGAATAAAGTTAAAAATCAAGGCACAACTTTTATCCTTCAGTCTCCTTCACGTTGGCCTCCACTCCTAAGAAGAGAAAACACTTCTTCTTCTTCTTTTCCTTTTCCCACTTATCTCCTTCACTTTCTTCTCATCCAAAACCTAAGTAAAAGTGGTGCCTCTTCCTCTCTTCATTTTTGTTCACCATTAGAGCAAGAAGAAGATCATAGTGGCTTGAAGTTTCTCCTCTTCTTCCCCCATTTTCGTGCTCAACCTTCTTTCCTTGGTACCTACTCTCATTTCTTAGTTGAGGTAAGTTCCTCATCATTTTTATTATGCTTGGACCCTAGGTTATGGGTTATTGAGGCTTGGGAGAGTGTTTAATGTATGTGGGTATGGAATGGGAGCTTTAAATATGAAAAACCTAAGGTGGGGTGAAATAAATATGGACTCTTATGGCATGTATTGGGGAACATGAAAATGGAGTTGAAGGATGATGAATATTGATGTGCATTTATGATATGGTTGAGTTTTTAATAAAACCCTAACTTATGATTTTGGGGGAAAATGTGTAATGTGAATGGGAAAGGCATTAAATGATGATGGAAATGTCATTAATGATGAGAGATTGCCATAGATGATGATTTATGATGGTGGTTAGGAACCATTAATAAGGAAAACCCACTTAAGGAGTTAGGTATGGAATTGGTATAGGTGGTAATTTAACTACTTAGGTTGTAGCTTTTGATAACAATGAATTTTGACCGAAGGAAAGGAATTCCCGAAGCCTAATTAGGCAATGAATAAAACTTGTACATAATTACTACATAATGAGAATCATGTGTGTATATGCATATTTATTGAGAATGATGATTGGATGAGTGATTAATGTGGTCCTATAATTAATTGATGTAGGACTTGATAACGCTTGTGAGGCGGAAACATCAAAACTGGAAGTCTACTTCTCTTGAGGTAGGAGAGGGGTGTATTTTCTAAATGCATGAAACCTTGTATGTTGATAATGTACGTATTGATGCCATGTTGCATGTTGCTCATTGAATGGATGCAATACTTTATTTTTGTGATATGAAATAGAGATTGAATCTTGCGATGGTTGATTGTGAAATGGTATATATATATATATATATATATATTTGATTATATGGGATTAATATTGTGATTGAGTATGACTGGTACCCTAGATGAGAGGGTGAGATAATCCTTAAGAGGATTAGGGCATGCATGAGCATTGTTGCATACATAGCATGGCATGCATAACATGATACTTGAAAAATGGCTGTGATCACTTGAGATTTGAGATATAAAGGGCTTGCGAGTACCTGTGATATTGAATCGGTGGTTGTGATCACCTGGTGTATGAAATGAAAGGCCCTGTGGGACCGTTGAGATTGAATGCCTGTGGTTGTAATCACAAGGCGGGAGTACCCCTTGTGAGGTAGGAAACCATTATGAATTATTGAACGTGGTTGCGATCACGAGAAAGTACCTTGCGAGGCTGCTAGAGGGAGTACCCTTTGCGAGGCGGGAAACCAATGAGAATGAATGAATGATTATGGTGGTTGCGATCAGATTCGTGCATAGGCATCTTTAAACACCAGCATGTGCATTAGCCATAGAAGCATGGCATTGAGTGATATCCCTATGAGAAAGTTATGTGAAGTGTATGTGGAATCCTTTGATCACTAACTATATTTGTGTTCTTGGTTTGGTGTGACTTAATGAACCTTTATGGATATGAATGTTCTATGAATAAGATGTTTGTATAATTTTAGTGTCACTTGAACTCCTTTTGGGAGAAGATGTTTAACTTGCATTCATATGTATATTATCACTAATTATTGGATTTTTCATCATTGAGAAAATATACTCACTCTCTATGTGGTCTATCTTTTTAGCTCTTGTGTTGTAGGGCTTGACCATGGAGCTCATGGGAGGAAGAATTGTGTGAAGGAAGTTATTTTGGGTAAAGAATGCCATGGCCGGTAATTGTCTTGATTTTATGGCTTTTATGTATATTTTTGTAATGTATATACATGATGGATATTTTGTATAGCCATGGATCTATGTGGATAACTTGTATGGATGATAGATATATGAATGATGATTTTGGGAGGTCATGTAGGAAAATGAGACCCTTGTATTTATGGCTCATTTTCATTGGTGACCTTGTCAATATTTGGATAATGATAGTGTTGAGTTATGCCATTAGAGTTAATGAGTGAATGACAATTATCTAAATTTTAGTGTTCTATAAAGCACCCTGTATGATAAGCTTGATTGTGATGTGACTTAATGAATTGAAATGGACATTGTTGAATATGATACTTAAAACAAGTTTTAAATGCTTAATGTAATGTAGGTAATGCATCAAACTTGTTTAATTTTGCTTGGAATGAATTTTTATATGCTAAGTTATGAAATTCACATGTTTCTACGTATGAACTGGTATTCTCACTCAAGCGAGATTGATTCTCGCTCAAGCGAGATGGATTATCGCTCAAGCGAGAATCCCCTATGTTGGTAGTATGGCCACTGGCCTAATCTCGCTCAAGCGAGAGTGGGTTTCGCTCAGGTGAGACACCCCTGCACTGGGTATATGCATACTGGACAATTCTCACTCGAGCGGGCTCGCCTTCGCTCAAGCGAGAGCTGTGTTGAATCGCCTATAGACGTGTTTCACTCAGGCGAACCAGCATCTTGCCCAAGCGAGATTGCCTATGCATCAGGTATTAGTTATTAGAGGGAATTCGCTCAGGCGAGTAAGGTCTCGCCCGAGCGAGGGTGAGGTATTTAGCTACTAGACTAATTTCGCTTGAGCGGATGGCCTATGTTCTTGGAGGCTTGCTCAAGCGAGGGGGAATAAGATTGGTTACTGGTGCAATCTTGCTCAAGCGAGCAACGCTCGCTCAAAAGAGATGGGCACCTGATACTTTTCTCCTCTTCGCTCAAGCGTGTTTACCTGGCTCGCTCAAGCGTACCACGCGGACTCGCTTAAGCGAGAGTGGCACTCGCTTGAGCGAGTGGTTCCCTGATTCCCCAAATTGCATTGTTTTGATTATTTTCCTTCCCCTTTGCATTAAATTTTCTTCTTGTATCATCTTAAAAATACTTTGGACATGTTATGAAGTCATTAAACCTCATGATGTTTAACCTCTTTAAATCCAATCATATAGCATCAATTTAAATAATTCTTTCTGTTGTATTTCATTAAGGATTTCTCAATAATCGTTTTTAACTTACCTTCTCATATCTCCATATATGAGATAGGTCTTTCATAGATCCAGGGTGATGAGTTAAAGCTTTAACACTGTATGCCCTCGTTAATTAACGATGTTAAAATTGTGAAAAATTTACCCCTATTTTTGGGGTGTCTCATTCTTCACATGCACTCAACTGAGGTTTAACTCAATGTAAAGTTAAGAATTCCATTGAGGCCTCAGCAATCCCAACCCTATTGGTTTAACAACCCATGGAATATGAATGCATAATTGTAGAAATGGAAGCGATAGAGAGAAGGTAGAGAAATCAGGAAGATAAAAGTGTAGAGACGGTGAAATCTGAGTAATGAATCTGATTAAATGCCTCTATGTGTTAATTACAATGTACTAAACATATATATATATAGCATTTAGTTTCAACTAACTAACTAACACTAAAATAATTACAAACTTGCCCCCAAGGGGCTTACAAGTAAATATTACAACTTAACTTAACTGAAATACAACAGAAACTCAAATGTCTTCAATTCTCCTTCATAATCACGCGTAACTACGGTGGAAACCAGCGTCATTACGCTGCCTCTCTGCCTCGAAATTATAGCTTGACTTTCATCTGTGCAGGTACGTTGTAAACCAGTGTAGGTACGCTGGTTTTCTACTTGGAAGTGTCTACTAAATTGTCACTTGCGCGTAGGTACGTTCCAAGGCCAGCGTTGGTACGTTGGTCTTCTTTTGAGTGCAACTAAATAATGGACCTGAGTGTAGGCATGCTGAAAGGCTAGCGTTGGCACGCTTGCTTACTATGTTGGTGATTCCTTTCCAATACTTATCTGTGCGTAAGGGTGCTCACGGTCAGCGTAGGCACGCTGACCTTCTCCCTTGGACTCTATCATGCATTTCTTTCAGCGTAACTACTGGGTGTGGACACGTTGGGTTCTCTGACTCTTTCTAAGTTATGTGTAGGTACACTGTGTGTTAGCGTAAGCACGCTGACTTTCTGACTTGTCTTGGACTTCTCTGCTCTTTAGTATTGGCACGCTCCATAGGCAGCGTAAGCACGTTGAGGTTCTGGAATCCTATAAAAAGCTTCACAAATATATCCCAGCATAGGCACGCTGAGGGTGACCGTTAGCACGCTTAGTTCAATCAAAAGTCAATAATTACTTTTTCTTAATATGTTATTTATTTATTCTTAATTAGGCATGTGATTGCTAAAATAATAAACAATTACTTATTTTGCTCAATTAACAATTATCTTTTAAATACTCATTAAATTCAATAATTAAATCTAATCTTTCTCCTAAAACAGAGTTAAATATTACTGAATAAATAAGTCTTTTCAAGACTTATCACATCCCTAAACTTAAGACTTTTCTTGTCCTCAAGCAAGGACTTAATTCTTATTTAACGAGTATACTGACTCTAATTTTCTCATTAACTCATACCTAAACATGGTTTTACAACAGCACATAAATGAAAGGTCTTTCAATTGATCCTTCATAATTTGAATGCAACAAGTTAGAATGCAAGACATGATATTGGTGCTTTGATTCTCACAAGTTAAATGTGTTTCTCTTTGCACTCAGTGTTTAATGGTATGAATTATGCACACTACTTGCAGGCAATATATAAGCATATGCTTGCAACTTCCCTAGGCATCATACAATATAAGCAATTTCCCATGGATCAATAAGGACTTTATTTGGCTTGTAATGAGGCTAAGTTACAGGCTCTATTTTTATTTTTCTGGTCACTATAAGGGTTATGGATGTAATCATTGATGGTTGTCTTGCCTTGACTTCATTTTTCAATTTTTTTCTTCTTTCTTTTTTTAGAGAAAGACAGAAGGTGCTTTTGAATTCTAGGTGTTTTTTCCTTTCAATTTACAGAGCTTTGCTCCCTCTTTTTTTTTCTTTAGTGCTTTGGAGACCTTTCTTTTTCTTTTGATTTCTGTATGCACCTTTTTTGTTGAAACCTTTTTTCTTTCTCTAATTGTATTCATTTATTCTTTTCAAAGTGTGCCTTTTCTTGTTGTTGGGCACACTCTTTATCCCCAAACTTAAATGTTGCTAGTCCCTAGCAACGTATCAAGACACACTAAGCATCAATGACACATCAAGGGTTAAGTTCATGGTTTTTCTCAAGAATGTAAGGCTTTATAATGTCAGGTTTAATCGCAGAATAAAAGGCTTTAGGCTCAAAATGTAAGGTCAATGGGTACATATGTATAGGGTAGGTTTATTTGGCTCAAGCTAATAAATTGAAACAGGGCCTTTATCATTTCCATGTGTCAATCACAAACATGCACAAGTAAGGGAAGAGGCGAGTTCTACCACATTATCACCTAAGAAGCACTCTCATAAAAAATAATAAGGCCCAATTCTCACAATAATGCAGGTAAGCAGCCAATATTACATCCCCAAACATAAGATGAATCAAATTATAATCATAAGATATCAGTTATGCACTAACAATCAACCCATGGTCAGCATGGTATGATAATTCCCAAAGAATTCAACACAAACATCTCATAATTTATTTATGTTATTACCTAGGACAAGCAATTCTAGTTTATAGGGATGCACAAGTTTTATATCCAAATATATATATTTTTTCTTCAACAAACAATTCATGCATATACCTATTTATTGATTTTGTTTTTTTAAAGTATCAAGGATATAGAGACTTCCCTTTTTTCCTGTTTACCTATGCCGATGGAGAGTGTAATGGAGTGTGCAAAGTGAGCAAAGCATGATTACAAACAAAATAACAACAAAACTATGCCAAACAAGCATTACAACTTAAAATGAATACACATGAAAAACCATAATGAAATGAAATACATTGAAAATTGATGATTGTTCCAAACTACAAAAAACGTAACTTATTACAAAACTTTAAAAATCTAGAATTCCTGCAACTACTCATCATTTTGATCCTCATCTGGAGCATCTCCTTGGTCTTGGTCTAGATCATCTACATCCACCATAGGGTCAGCCTCAGGATTTGGGAACTCAGTATCCAGTGGTGTGTCCTCAGGAGGGATAGTGAATCCTATTGACACCAACCAGAGGTCTTTGTTAGTAGGGACCCTTATCTCCTCATTGGGATCCAAGTCCATGGTAGTTGCAATCTTTCTGATCATCCTATCATGGCTAAAGCCCAGATCATAGCTTCCTAATTACATTTTCTTTATGGCCTGCAGTTCACGCATCATAATAGAAAAATCTGGTGCAGAAGCTTGTGTTGATTGTGAAGATGATGGTTGGTTGCCCTTTTGCTTGGGACGCCTTGGCTTTAGGGCAATGAAATGATCAATCCGCTCTTTCACCCAAGTCGGGTCCATAACCTTTTCAGGCTTCACCTTAGTGAGTTCATGGTCCTAAAATCTTACACTATTGTTCTTTGCAAGTAGAGAAATGATAGAGCAATAGGGTAATTAAGCATGCTTGTCATTTGATCTGACCATCTCAAAAAGAATCAACTCACCCAAATCAACAAATAAGTCTTTCATCAAGCAATAAATTAACACCAAACGTTTTATCACAACTTTAGTGGAATGACCAACAAGTTGTAAAGAAGATAAGAGATAATGGCACCACAGACGGGGAAAATCATTCAACTTACTCTTTTTCACAAACTTAGGTGCACCTCCTACTCTAATTTCAAATGTAGCATCCCTTTCATAGCAAACTCTAAGAACATCTTGCCTCAAATCCGTATTGTTCTCCCACTTGAACCCATTCAAAATCCTAGTGTACTGGCACTCTTCATCTACTATAGGCACCTGTAGCATGTCATTGAGAATTTCCCTTGACAAGGGAATAGGAATACCTCTTAAGTAGAAGGAATAAGGAACATCCTCTTCATCATCATTGGCCCTCAGATTGGCATAGAACTCCCTAGTGAGTTCATGGTAGCCATGGCCCAGAATCTGATTGAAGTACTACCACCCTCTTACAATCATAACAGCATGAAGAGTGGAGTCAAGGCACCCTTCTTCTTCCAACGCCAATGTTCTGTCTCTAATCACCCCTCTGTCCTTGAACTTTCTCTCATAATCTTGTACAAGAATCAAGTCTCGGAACCTCTTCCAATCAAAATCCTCTTGCCTTTTGGAGCACTTTTCTCCCCTGCCTTCTTTATTCTTTATTTTTTTGTGGGAGAGAAATAGGGGTTCTTGAGGTATCAACCCCCTTTCTCTTTTCTCTCTAGGACACTCCTCCTCCTACCATTTTTAGTGGTTTCTTTGTTTTCTTAATTGAAAGGGTTGGTCAAGATGCCATTGCAATAAAGCAAAACAACTATATATAAAACTAAAATGAGATGAAGTAATAGGTGCAAAAATGAAAAGGCAAGATTAAAAGTCAGAGTTAATAGTCATGATTTTTGGAATTTAAACATATAATAAATAAAATTAAAAGTGAAGAAACCTTACCAATGCAAGAATCTGTAGAGGTGCAACTCTTGAGTTCCAAAATGACTCACTCCCAACGTAAAAACACAAGATTAGGGTTTGGGTATGCTGAAGTTGGTATATATTGAAATATCCTAAGTTCAATTTGAGAGTAAACCGAGACCAGGAAAATTTTTCCAAAATTGGAGTATATGCAAGGGTAAAATGAGTAGTTGAGAGTTAAGGAGGGTAGAATTAGGAGAAGAAGGAGAGGGACGGAGTACCAACCATCCTCAAGGCAAACAGCGGGAGGTGCAGGACATGAGCGATCCCAACAGCGCTGACTCGCTCAGGCGGGATTCAATATCGCTCAAGTGAGACAACACGACACACTTGGGCGAAGTTCGCATAGCTTAAGCGTAACCCATCAGAGACCTTCCTTACGCTCACACTCACTGGAGCGAGCATTTAGCCGCTGAGGCGAGTAACTCCACTCAGTATTCCCATCCCTCGGATTTCAGAATTTATGTTCACTCGGAAAGGTCCTTACTCACGATTCATTCGGATTAACCCCCTTATACTCACAAGCTCCTCTTCGGGAGTTTACCACACACTTCATAACTTCACTCTATCAAGCCACGGATGTTGACCACTCGGGAGATGATTCCCATAGTCATTTCACTCGGATTGCACACGTACATTTCACTCAGAATATTCTTCACAGTCTATTATCACTCGGGTATTTCACTCGTTCTTCACTCAGCACACCTAATCCTTCTTACTCAAGTCCTCTCACTAAGTTAAGTCTCACCTAAGAATCTTCTAGCTTCCCATAAGTTTACTACAATGGGTTTCACTCAGAATCTTATAGGTCACTCTTCAGTCGGAACACTCACTCGGAACATGTTGTTACTCTCCACTCGAGGAATTCCTAACAGTTTATTACTCTGAAGGGTTCAGGCCAACCCCCCACTCGGAATTATACGACCTCATTCACCCGAAACTTCTAGACCTTTCATCACTCGGGGTAAAGTCACTATCTCGCTTCCCTCAGCAACAACTTAGTTCCATTTTTACCTAAGGTCATACTAACCTCCCACGCTCGGAAGTACATATATAGGCATATCACTCAGATTTCACGCACAGCATAGAATAGACATACAGTATGACATAAGTATGTATATAGGAGTGTATATAAATAATTACAAACACATTGTCATACTCTCAACCCGAGAGAGTTCAAATTCTGATTTAAGAGACTAAGATCAAAATACGAGCCGGCCAAGGCTTAACCAAAACCTTATACACAGTATCTACATATATACAGATATTTCCATAGTGCACAAGCATTCCACTCGGCGTGCAGCTTCACCTTCACTCGTTGTTCCGAGAGACATTCACTGAAAAATTATAGCCACAGTAGGGGTGAGCTTTTACATATAAAATGACAGTTAGTGACTCGGCATCAGCATCAATACATACACTCATGTTCACTCGGGTTGCATTCAATTTGGATTTAAGCCATGCAGAATATGATACTTTCAAAGACATACACTTACATACATATTACGTGAAGTTCATTTTCATTCGTACAAAAGCATGCATCAACTCATTCGGAATTTATTCGTATCACTCCGAGCCATACCACTCGTACTATCCTAATCAACATTGCATCTACATGCATGCCTACGGACCTGACTTAGGCAATGATTTTCAGTTACAGGTTCCCTTACTGGCCTCTCGTCCTTTAGCCCTTCCCGCGTGGTACCGGCCTCCCATTGACGTCTCGAGACTTAACTCTAGCTCCTACGGCTACCACGAGCTCTCACAGGATCTAGCCAAGGGTCTGTAGCTGGAGATCATTTCATTGGGGCTCCTGACCTTCCACGGGTCACCCCGTTCCTGTACATGCAGCCTATGTGCTTAACAACGAGCATCCTCAATTATCCGACTCATTCCTCATAACCATTAGCGTCATAACCGATCCAACATATTTCCTACATTCAATCGTCCATCGTACCAGCATACACAGCACTCAAACGGTCCATGTTTACAACATCCCAAATGAAATTAGCCAACAATCACACATACGTATCCTCTCGGTATTAACAGTAATAAGAACATGCATCACACGCATTTATGTATAACTAACTATCAGAATTCAGTACAACAACCCTGAATACATGCATACAAATGTATAACCATAATCAGGACTCTGCTATCACACACATGGTATTCAAGGATTCACAATCATGCATTGCACACAGTCATCATAGACACATTCATACACACGCAAGGCAATACGTTCATCCGGTACCGTCCATAAACCATGCATTTGACATGCAAGCGCCCCCTACCTTCTGAAGGGACTCGAGAAGCTCTTCTGTTTTCTGACGTTTGGTCTGATGCTCTGTCTGCCCCGTTCAGTCCCCTTCGCACAGTTGTACTCTGCAATCGGCTCGGGGATAGGAAGTTGTTCTTCCTCCGCTTCAATGATTGTCCTTCACCAACCGAAGAAGACTCTGACTCTTCTACAGCACCGTCGTCGTGGGTTTCCAAAAATAGAGAACAAGGACAGGGGAGAAGAGAAGAGGACGAAGAATGAAGAAGAGAAGAAAAGAGAGGACGAAGCAGTAGAGAAAATGAATAACCACAGTGGCACAGGGCATATGTATATGTGTACGAAGAGAAGGAGAGTGGGGTGGGAAAGCGTGAATCGCAGCCCCACTCACGTGACCCGCCAATCATAAGCAACCAACCATTAACAATTAAGCATAATTAATCTAACATTATTTCTTAAGTTAGACTAATTAAGTTGATTATAATTAACAAATAATTTCCTACTTTGAAATTATAATTTTAATGGTTTAATTTCATTCGGTATTTAATTTCAAAATTGGGATGTTACAATTCTCCCCCTCTTAAAAGAATTTCATCCCTGAAATTCACTCGGTAACTCACCTTGATTAAACAACCCGGGGTACTGTTGCCTAATGGCATCCTCGTGTTCCCAGGTGTAAGAGGTATACCCGTCTTGTTGCCACTCCACTTCAACCAGTTGCACATCCTTGCTCCTCAATCGCTTTACCGATCGGTCCACGATTCTAGTCGGTACATTACAGTGGTCAGATCTTCCTTGATTTCCACTCCATCATCCGGCATTGTGTGAGTAGAATCGGGTAGATACTTCCTTAGTTGAGACACATGAAATACATTATGCAATCGGGATAGGTGAGTCGGTAATGCTATTCGGTATGCCATGGAACCGATCCGCTCTAGTACTTCGTAAGGTCCAATGTATTGGGGGCTCAACTTCCCACTTTTCAAGGCTCTTCCGACTCCTTTACTTGGTGAAATCTTTAGAAACACCCTATCTCTGACTGAAAACTCTAATGGTTTAGTCCGTTTATCATGGTAGCTTTTCTGCCTGTCCTGAGACGCCTTCATCTTTTCCCTTATTACTTGGATTTGTTCTGAGGTTTGTCTCATAATTTCTGGTCCCAATAGTAAATTCTCACCCGTTTCCGACCAACAGAGAGGGGTTTGGCATTTTCGTCCATACAAGGCTTCGTAGGGTGCCATACCTATACTGCTGTGGTGGCTATTGTTGTACGTAAATTTGATTAAGGGAAGGTACTGTTCCCAACATCCACCATGCTCCAAGACACACGCTCTCAGTAAGTCCTCTAGACTTTGTATCATTCGCTCGGATTGTCCATCCGATTGGGGGTGGTAGGCGGAACTGAGCCAAAGTTTCGTACCTAATTCTTCGTGTAAGCTTGTCCAAAACCGGGACGTGAATCGGGGATCCCTATCTGAGATGATAGAAGTTGGCACTCCATGCAATCGGACAATATCGCGGATGTAAATCTGGGCTAACTTATGCAATGGGTATCTCATGTTCACAGGTAAGAAGTGTGCAGTCTTAGTCAATCGGTCAACAATGACCCAAATGGCATCATGACCCGCTCGGGTTTTAGGTAATCCCATTACAAAGTCCATGGCGATTGAGTCCCATTTCCACACGGGGATCTCCAGGGGTTGCAATGCACCGTACGGCTTCTGGTGCTCGACTTTCGATTTCTGACAGGTGATACACCGAGCCATATATTCCACTACATTTCTCTTTAATCCGGGCCACCAGAATTGTAGTCTTAGATCATGGTACATCTTCGTGGCACCCGGGTGAATACTTAGCAGGCTCTTGTGGGCTTCATCAAGCACCATCCTTCTTAATTCTCCTCCACCCGGTACGTATATTCTATTTTTCACTCGGAAAATCCCATCTGATCCCTCGGTCAAGGACAAGTCCTTACCCTTGGCCTGAGTCTCCTTTAGATCAGCCAAGTAGGGGTCTAACTTCTGCTGCTCGAACACCAACTTCAGGAACTCGTTGGCAATCTTCAATGTACCGAGTGTTATTTTCTAAGCCGAAGAGACGTCAACATGCAAGTTCATGTCTCGGAATTGCTTCAATAACTCCACCTCTTTCACCATCATCACAGCCACATGGAGGGATTTCCGACTCAACGCGTCGGCAACGACGTTCGCCTTACCCGGATGATACTTCAGCTTGAAGTCATAATCTTTTAAAAATTCCATCCATCTCATCTGCCTCATGTTCAGCTCTTTCTGGTCGAATAAATATTTGAGGCTTTTGTGGTCGCTGTACACTTCGAACTTAGAACCGTACAAGTAATGCCTCCATATCTTCAACGCGAAAACCACAGCTGCCAATTCCAAGTCATGGGTCGGATAATGCTGTTCGTGAGGTCTCAATTGCCGAGAGGCATAAGCTATCACTCGGTCCTTCTGCATCAGTACGCACCCCAGGCCGAGTCCCGACGCATCACAATAAACCATAAAGCTCTCTTGCAAGTTTGGCAATGCCAACACTGGAGCGGTCGTCAACTTATTCTTTAACTCTCGAAAACTACTCTCGCACTCGGAACTCCAAACGAAAGGGACGTTTTTCTGAGTCAGCTTGGTCAGTGGCAGAGCAAGCTTAGAAAAACCTTCAATAAACCTTCTATAATAGCCAGCTAGGCCCATAAAGCTTCTTATCTCTGAGACCGACTTGGGTCTCTCCCATGCCATTATAGCTGCCACCTTTGATGGGTCCACCGAGACACCTTCCATGGAAATTACATGTCCGAGAAAGTGGATCTTATCCATCCAGAAATCGCACTTCGAAAGCTTTGCAAATAACTACTTCTCCTTCAATACTTGGAGTACCGCTCGGAGGTGTTCTTCATGCTCCTCAGGGGTTTTGGAATAGATTAAGATATCGTCAATAAAAACAACTACGAATTGGTCTAGATATGGGTGGAATATGTTGTTCATGTAATTCATGAATACAGCAGGGGCGTTTGTCACACCGGACGGCATCACTACATACTCGTAGTGGCCATACCGAGTCCTAAAGGCAGTCTTTGGAATATTCGAGTCCTTCACCCAGATTTGGTGGTATCCTGATCGTAAATCGATCTTTAAGAAGACCGAAGCACCACGCAGTTGGTCAATCAAATCGTCGATTCTGGGCAATGGGTATCGATTCTTAATCGTGAGTTTATTCAGCTGTCGGTAATCTATACATAATCTCATGCTGCCATCCTTCTTTTTGACAAGTAGTACAGGTGCGCCCCATGGTGATACACTCGGTCTAATGAATTGTTTTCTGAGTAACTCATCCACCTGCTTTTTCAACTCAGCCAATTCTATTGGGGATATTCTATAAGGTGCACTGGAGACTGGCTCGGCTCCAAGAATCAAGTCTATAGAGAATTCAACTTCTCTATTCGGAGGGACACCCGACACGTCCTCCGGAAACACTTCGGGGAATTCACAAACAGTCGAAATATCGTTCACCCGGGCTCTACCCTCTCCCTCAGTTAAACAAAGCATCATAAATAGCTGAGCTATACCTTGTACCATGTAATCTTCATTGTTCTACCTCGGAAAAATTACTCTTCGGTTTCGACAGTCTACCAATACCTTGTTGGCTGAAAGCCAATCTATGCCAAGTACAATGTTGAGGTCCTTTAGAGGCACGCACACCAAATCGAAGGTGAAACTCCGATCGCCCAATACAAATGTTATATCTTCACACATCGATGATGTCAACACCTTAGTGCCAGTCGGATTGGCTACTTCCAAAGTCCGATCCATATACACAGTCGGTAACTTTAAACGTCTTACACACTCATCAGCTATAAAAGAATGGGTGGCTCCAGAATCAAAAATTACATTAAGTGTATATCTACCGAGTAAGCACTTACTTTGCACCAAGTCATTCGCTTGTGCAGCCTCCTCAGCGTTGATGGCGTATACTCTCCCAGCAGCTGGTTGATCGGTATTTCTCTTTTGGTTGTTTGGAGCGAACATCATATTTCCTCTGGCTCCATTACCTCTGCCCCCCGATCCTTGGCCACCATTCCCACGGCCTCTCCCTCGGAAGCCTCCATGATGCACGTGGGCGTTTGCTTGGCGTAATTGAGAACAGTCGGGGCGAATGTGCCTCTTCTCATTGCAATGAAAACATATAACATCTCCTCCACCATCACAATTCTGAGCAAAGTGGTCACCACCACATTTAAAACACTTGCCATATTTTGGACGTCCACCAGTCTGTCCCCTTTGACTACCCCGACCTTTATATCTAGCAGAGGGTCCACTTCTTCTAATGTTACCTGATCTCTTGAAGCGTGACTGTTGAGGCCTCAAGGAGGGTTCTGTCTTACTGCTCTTGCCCAAATGGGCCTTGTCATCTTCTTTGAAAATCCTTCATTTATTCACCAGCACTGGGAAGCTTCTAATTTCCTAATATCTGCAAGCTCTTTTAATGTCCGATTGCAGTCCATTCTCGAATTTGAGGCATTTAGAACTCTCAGTCCCGGGTTGTTGGAAGGGCGGATAAAACAGACACAACTCTTCAAATCTGGCTGCGTATTCTTCTACAGACATGGAACCCTATTTCAGTTCCATAAATTCCAGTTCCTTCCGACTCCTCACTGTGTCGGGGAAATATTTTTCTAGAAAGCACGTTTTGAAATTTTCCCAGGTCAGCTGGGTGTCAGCATCAACCAGTCGGTTTCTGGCGATCTTCCACCAGTTTTCTGCTTCGTCCCACAGCATGTACACTGCGCACTCCACCTTCTGGGCCTCGGTGCAGTGAAGGCCCCCAAAAATCCTCTCTAACTCTTGAGTCCACTTGTAAGCTGCCTCGGGGTTAAGTCCCCCTTGAAACTCACTCGGCTTCCTCTTTAGGAAGCGATCCAATACTTGGCCATCTTCAGCTCGAGGTTGGCCCTGCCTCTCAAACACGTCAGCAAAACGTTGGAATGCCGCGGCTATGGCTTCCATGCTTTGACGATTCATCATTACTTATCCTGAAATTAACACCCCTTCAAGGATAAGTATACAAGTTACTCACTACCGATCGGATCTCATCCCAACATTCAATAACTATAGCACATTATACCATTCCTATATATCACATAATTAATCGGACCAGGAGGGGAATAATCTCCTATCCTCAATTCAATATTTCAACATCGTTCATCTTCAACAGAATATCACAATAATAATGACCACTCGGTCATAATGCACACAACCGCTTACACTCGGTAAGCATACCTTGGCCTTGGACCTTTTAGGTCTGCTCTGATACCAAAATGAAACATCCTAAGTTCAATTTGGGAGTAAACCGAGACAAGGAAAATTTTTACAAAATCAGAGTAGATGCAAGGGTAAAATGAGTAGTTGAGAGTTAAGGAGGGTAGAATTAGGAGAAGAAGGAGAGGGACGGAGTACCAACCATCCTCAAGCCAAATAGCGGGAGGTGCAGGACATGAGTGATCCCAACAGCGCTGACTCGCTCAGGCAGGATTCAATATCGCTCAAGCGAGACAACACGACACACTTGGGCGAAGTTCGCATAGCTTAAGCGTAACCCATCAGAGACCTTCCTGACGCTCACACTCGCTGGAGCGAGCATTTAGCCGCTGAGGCAAGTAACTCCACTCGGTATTCCCATCCCTCGGATTTCAGAATTTATGTTCACTCGGAAAGGTCCTTACTCACGATTCATTCAGATTAACCCCCTTATACTCACAAGCTCCTCTTCGGGAGTTTACCACACACTTCATAACTTCATTCCATCAAGCCACGGATGTTGACCACTCGGGAGATGATTCCCATAGTCATTTCACTCGGATTCCACACGTACATTTCACTCAGAATATTCTTCACAGTCTATTATCACTCAGGTATTTCACTCATTCTTCACTCGGCACACCTAATCCTTCTTACTCAAGTCCTCTCACTAAGTTAAGTCTCACCTAAGAATCTTTTAGCTTCCAATAAGTTTACTACAATGGGTTTCACTCAGAATCTTATAGGTCACTCTTCAGTCGGAACACTCACTCAGAACATGTTATTACTCTCCACTCGAGGAATTCCTAACAGTTTATTACTCTGAAGGGTTCAGGCCAACCCTCCACTCGGAATTATATGACCTCATTCACCCAGAACATCTAGACCTTTCATCACTCGGGGTAAAGTCACTATCTCGCTTCCCTCAGCAACAACTTAGTTCCATTTTTACCTAAGGTCGTACTAACCTCCCACGCTTGGAAGTACATATATAGGCAAATCACTCAGATTTCACGCACAGCATAGAATAGACATACAGTATGACATAAGTATATATATATAGGAGTGTATATAAATAATTACAAACACATTGTCATACTCTCAACCCGAGAGAGTTCAAATTCTGATTTAAGAGACTAAGATCAAAATACGAGTCGGCCAAGGCTTAACCAAAACCTTATACACAGTATCTACATATATACAGATATTTCCATAGTGCATAAGCATTCCACTCGGCGTGCAGCTTCACCTTCACTCGTTGTTCCGATAGACATTCACTGAAAAATTATAGCCACAGTAGGGGTAAGCTTTTACATATAAAATGACAGTTAGTGACTCAGCATCAGCATCAATACATACACTCATGTTCACTCGGGTTGCATTCAATTTGGATTTAAGCCATGCAGAATATGATACTTTCAAAGACATACACTTACATATTACGTGAAGTTTATTTTCATTCATACAAAAGCATGCATCAACTCATTCAGAATTTATTCGTATCACTCCGAGCCATACCACTCGTACTATCCTAATCAACATTACATCTACATGCATGCCTGCGGACCCGACTTAGGCAATGATTTTCAGTTACAGGTTCCCTTACTGGCCTCTCGTCCTTTAGCCCTTCCCGCGTGGTACCGGCCTCCCATTGACGTCTCGAGACTTAACTCTAGCTCCTACGGCTACCACGAGCTCTCACAGCATCTAGCCAAGGGTCTGTAGCTGGAGATCATTTCTTTAGGGCTCCTGACCTTCCACGGGTCACCCCGTTCCTGTACATGCAGCCTATGTGCTTAACAACGAGCATCCTCAATTATCCGACTCATTCTTCATAACCATTAGCGTCATAACCGATCCAACATATTTCCTACATTTAATCGTCCATCGTACCAGCATACACAATACTCAAACGGTTCATGTTTACAACATCCCAAATGAAATTAGCCAACAATCACACATACGTATCCTCTCGGTATTAACAGTAATAAGAACATGCATCACACGCGTTTATGTATAACTAACTATCAGAATTCAGCACAACAACCCTGAATACATGCATACAAATGTATAACCATAATCAGGACTCTGCTATCACACACATGGTATTCAAGGATTCATAATCATGCATTGCACACAGTCATCATAGACACATTCATACACACGCAAGGCAATACGTTCATCCGGTACCGTCCATAAACCATGCATTTGACATGCAAGCGCCCCTACCTTCTGAAGGGACTCGAGAAGCTCTTTTGTTTTCTGACGTTTGGTCTGATGCTCTGTCTGCCCCGTTCAGTCCCCTTCGCATAGTTGTACTCTACAATCGGCTCGGGGATAGGAAGTTTTTCTTCCTCCGCTTCGATGATCATCCTTCACCAACCGAAGGAGACTTTGACTCTTCTGCAGCACCGTCGTCGTGGGTTTCCAGAAACAGAGAACAAGGACAGGGGAGAAGAGAAGAGGACGAAGAACGAAGAAGAGAAGAAAAGAGAGGACGAAGCAGTAAAGAAAATGAATAACCACAGTGGCACATGGCATATGTATATGCGTACGAAGAGAAGGAGAGTGGGGTGGGAAAGCGTGAATCGCAGCCCCACTCACGTGACCTGCCAATCATAAGCAGCCAACCATTAACAATTAAGCATAATTAATCTGCCATTATTTCTTAAGTTAGACTAATTAAGTTGATTATAATTAACAAATAATTTCTTACTTTGAAATTATAATTTTAATGGTTTAATTTCATTCGGTATTTAATTTCAAAATTGGGATGTTACATATATAAATTGAAAAAAGCGTAACCACACCCCAATCCTAGCATAACCATGCTTCGATTCTGTAACTGACACTTCCTGATACGCGTAGGAACGCTTAGAGTGAACGTAAGTACGCTCACTCACTATTGCTATCTTTAAAGTGAACCTATACTGTGTGTAAGTACACAACTCTTGAATGTAGGCACACTCAAACCCTGATAACTCAATTGGTTCATGGTTTCTGCTGCGCGTAGGAGCGCTTGGATTGAGCATAAGCACACTCAAACAAGGGAACCATACTTGATCCTAACAGATTCTATGCATAGTACACTCTCCTGCAGCGTAAGCACGCTTAAAGATTGGCTTATTCATTTATTTCAACATAGAAAACATGCATAACCATGCCCAAGACACACGTAGACACGCTTATTAAAAGACAACATAGAAACACAAGCAAAAGCACGCTTATTGATTGGCGTAAGTACGCTTATTAGTATGAACAGTGCCAAATAGACACTGTCTGCAATGAGCGTAGGGACGCGCAGCTAAGGCATAAGTATGCTAAGCCACATGTATTCAAACCTCCTGCATGTAAGTATGCAAGGAGTTGAGCGTAGGTACGCTCACTTTTCTAAAACTAGTGTAAGGCAAATCCCTTTCACATGTAGACAAGCTCTACAGTGGGCACAAGCACGCCAAGGCACTGGTGGGATCTATATCAAGTGTACCAATGCGTGTTGGAGTGTTTATTCTGAGTGTAAGTACGCTCTTCTTCTGGTTTCATTTAAGAGGTGCTACAAAGAAGGGGCGTAGGTACGCCCTGCACGTACGTTAACACACTAGTGACTTGGCTCTCAACTTCAATTTTCCAGAAACTTAGCATGGGCGCGCTCTAACTCAGCGTAAGGACGCGCATTTACTGGTTTCTCTTCTATGACTAACCCATCATGAGCGTAGGCACGTTGGAGGCCAGTGTGGACACGCCCAGTACATATTGCTTAAAAACAATCAACACTTTATTTAATTATACTCCTTTCTTCCCCTTTTTTATTGTTTTTATTGTATATTTATTTTTTTTCTTTTTATTATTAAAATTGCCAAAGTGAAACAAAGGGTTGCCTCCCTTAAGCGTTTCTTTAACATTGCAAGCTTGACGGTTCGGCACCTAAGAAAGTATATACAACTCAATGGAGTATTTCTGCCTCTCAACCTCCCCTCCATAGTAGAGTTTGAGTCTCTGACCATTGACTTTAAAAGTCCTCTCAGAGTCTGGTTCCTTGACCTCAATATCCCCATGAGGGAATACCTTAATTATGAGAAAAGGACCAGACCATTTTGTTTTCAATTTGCCTGGAAAGAGTCTTGGCCTAGAGTTAAATAATAGAACCATATCCCCTTTATGAAACTCTTTTCTATTAATGTATTTATCATGCCACCTTTTTGTTCTTTCTTTATACAAGGAGGCACTTTGATAAGCTCTCAATCTGAACTCATCAAGTTCATTGAGTTTCAAGACTCTTTCCTCTTGGGATTGGGTAAATTCCATATTCAAGAGCTTTGTAGCACACCAGACTTTGTGTTCTAACTCCACAGGAAGATGGCATGCCTTACCATACATAAGTTAGTAAGGAGACATGCCATTTGGAGTCTTAAAAGTAGTGCGGTAAGCCCACAATGCATTATCCAATTTCACAGACGTATCCCTCCTAGATTTCCCCACAACCTTCTCAAGGATTCTCTTAATCTCTATGTTTAAAAGTTCCACTTGTCCACAAGTCTGTGGATGATATGGAGTGGAAACTTTATGGAGCACCTCATAATGTTTAAGGGCCTTTTACATCAATTTATTGCAAAAGTAAGACCCTCCATCATTGATAATTACCCTTGGAACTCTATGCCTTGAGAAGATGTTTTTCTTAATGAACCTTAATACTACTTGTGCATTATTAGTTCTGATGGGGATGGCTTCAACCCATTTTGAGATATAATCCACTACCACTAAGATATATTCATTAGAGAAAGACTTTGGGAAAGGTCCCATGAAGTCAATTCCCCAGAAATCAAAAAGCTCAACCACCAAGATATTAGTTAGAGGCATGCCAGCTTTAGTAGAGAGTCCTCCACTTCTTTGGCATTTATCACACCTTTGAACATAATTCTTGGCGTCCTGAAAAAAAAGTTGGCCAATAGAAGCCATTTTGAAGCATCTTGGCAGTGGTTCTTGAAGAACCATGATGTCCTCCATATAAGGAGTCATGACAGTGCCAAAAGAAGTTTTTCTTGATCATATTCAGGGCACACACTTTTTAATGACTCTATGAACACCTATCTTATAGAGGAATGCATCATCCCAAAGGAAGTTTTTGTTGTCATCAAAATTTTTTCTTCATTTGGGATGTCCACCCTTCAGGCACAACTGTTGCACTTTTGAAATTGTCCATGTCAGCAAACCATGGACCATGTGCAACCATCATCAGACTCTCATCTAGAAACTCTTCGTTAATCAAAATGTTTTCAGAGTCTCCTTCCAGATGAGATAGTTGATTAGCCACTAAGTTCTCTATTCCTTTCTTATCTCTAATTTCCAAATTAAACTCCTGTAGTAAGAGAACCCATCTAATCAGCCTTGGTTTAGACTCTTTCTTAGCAAGCAAGTACTTGAGTGTTGTATGGTCTGTATAGACAATAACCTTAGCACCAAGTACGCCCTAAACTTATCAAATGCATACACCACAACAAGCATTTCTTTTTCAGTGGTGGTGTAATTAATTTGATTTTCATTCAGGACCTTGCTTGCATAATAAATAACATGGGTCAGCTTGTCCTTTTCTTGACCTAACATAGCCCCAACAGCAAAGTCACTTGGATCACACATCAATTCTAATGGTAAGGACCAATCTGGTGCTGCAAGTATTGGGGTTGTAGTCAATTTTTGTTTTAAGGTTGCAAAAGCCAAAGTGCATTGTTCATTAAAAATAAAAGGAGTGTCTTTCGCTAACAAATCTATCAATGGCTTTGCAACCTTATAAAATCTTTTATAAATCTAAGATAGAATCCAGCACAGCCTAGTAAACTCCTCACTCCTTTCACATTGGTAGGAGGAGGCAATTTCTCTATCAATTCTATTTTGGCTCTATCTACCGCTATACCCTCAGTAGAGATTTTATGGCCAAGAACAATTCCCTCTCTTACCATAAAATGGAATTTCTCCTAGTTGAGTACGAGATTTATTTCTTGGCATCTCTTTAGCACCTTAGCTAGTTTATTGAGACAAACATCATAGCTATCACTAAATACAGAAAAGTCATCCATGAAAACTTCAATGAACTTCTCTACCATTTCCCCAAATATGGCTAACATGCACCTTTGGAAGGTGGCTGGTGCATTGTATAGCCCAAACGGCATGCGCCTATAAGCAAATATACCATAGGGGCAAGCGAAGGCAGTTTTCTCTTGATCTTTTGGATCAACCACAATTTGGTTGTATCCAGAATAGCCATCAAGGAAGCAATAAAATTCATGCCAACATAATCTCTCTAATATTTGATCAACAAAGGGGATGTGGTCTTTCCTAGTTGCGTCATTCAACTACCTGTAATCTATGCACATTCGTTATCTTATGGTAGGCCTAGTTGAAATAACTTCTCTATTCTCATTTTTCACTATGGTCATACCTCTATTCTTAGGCACTACTTAGACTGGACTTATCCAAGCACTGTCTGAGATTGGATATATGATACTTGCATCTAAAAGCTTGACTACTTCCTTCTGCTTCTTTCATAATGGGATTAAGCCTTCTTTGTGGCTGGATAACAGAGGAATAATTCTCTTCCATCAAAATTTTATGCATACAGAATGATGGACTAATCCCCTT
The DNA here is from genome assembly GCA_037962975.1 of Clitoria ternatea. Lineage (NCBI taxonomy): Eukaryota > Viridiplantae > Streptophyta > Magnoliopsida > Fabales > Fabaceae > Clitoria > Clitoria ternatea. Next base: position 120,979,262 of record CM075670.1, read on the forward strand.
CAAATTAGAGATGTTCCAGCCAATGGCAAATTTAAATTCAAGCAAAACCCTCATCAATTTACCAACATCCTCATCATTCAAATCATCACTGATGATCACAGGATGTGACTTATTTTCTCCTAAGAAGGCATATCTTAAATGAGAAGGCAGAGGCTTAAGTTCATGTTTATCTTCTATGACCTCATTGTTCCTCTCCTCTAAGTCCTCTTTCAATTCTTTTTCCAATTCTTTTTTCAATTCTTTAATCTTTTTTCTTGCTTCATCCTTCTCAAGCAAGTTTAGCATTTCTAATTCAAAGTCGTTCCACTTCTCATCATCGAAGTCAAAGTCATTCTCTAGGAAAGCTTGTAAGGCTTCTTATTCAGCTTTTAAAAATTTAGGAATCTTATAGTCTGAAATATCTTCAAGCATGAAATAATCCATCCTCTCAATTGGATGTTTTATGGCATTGAAGACATTAAAGATGACCTGCTCCTCTTGCAATCTTAGCATGAACTTTCCCTTATCTACATCAATGAGAGCTCTACCAGTAGCTAAGAATAGTCTTCCTAAGATTAGGGGAATGTCTCTATCAGCTTGCATATCTAAGACTACAAAGTCTGCCAGGAAGATAAACTTATCAACTTTAACTAAAAGATCTTCTAGCATGCCATGAGGGTATTTGATAGACCTATCAGCCAACTACAAAGACATACGAGTCAGTTGTAGGTCACTAATTCCTAATTTCCTCATCAAAGATAGGGGCATGAGATTTATACTAGCTCCTAGATCACAAAGAGCACTACCAACATGAACATCCCCTATTGCACAAGGTATTGTGAAAGAGCCTGGATCTTCTAACTTTTGAGGTATTTTCTTTTGAATGATTGCACTACACTTTTGAGTGATACCAATCATTTCATCCTCCTTTAGTTTTCTCTCTTTAGATAATAGTTCTTTCATGAATTTTGCATAGGATGGCATTTCTTACAATGCCTCAGCGAAAGGGATATTTATATGGAGCTTTTTGAAAACATCTAGAAACTTAGCAAACTTCTGCTCCTTAAATTGCTTTTTAAACCTTTGAAGAAATAGAGCTTGTTTCAGTTTTTTAGGAGTTAGCTTAGAAGCCTCTTCCATTTTAATATCTATTTTCTTCTTTTTCTTTTGAATGATTTGTTTTTCTATTTTTAATTCTTTCTCTTCTTCATTTTTATTTTTTTATTCTTCACTCTTTTTCTCTTTTTCTATTTTGCTTGACTTTAGAGTAGGGTCAACCAAGGTCTTCCCACTCCTTGTCATTATTGCCTTACATTGTTCCCTAGGATTAACCTCAGTATCTCTTGGGAAATTTTCTATTTATCTCTCAGCTAGTTGTTTGGATAGTTGTCCAACCTGAATTTCTAAGTTTCGGATGGATGATTCTTGGTTTTTGAAACTAGCCTGAGTGGCTTGAATGAACTAAGTGGGTACACCCCCAAGTTTAGACTTTTATTTAACAGGTGGAGGTGGAAATTATGATTTAATTATGGATTGTTGTGGTAGTTGGCCTTGTGGCATGTTTTGAATTAAATAAGGTCCTTTTGCCATGAAAAATTAGGATGATTCCTGTAGTTATGATTAAAGGAGTTACAGTGGTAATTCCTTTAAAATTGTTTACCCATGTAATTATCTTGTTCAGTTTGGTCATTGGAATCACACATCCCATTTTCATGATCTCCACCACAGAAATCACAATTAAGCATATAAACATGACTTGGCTTTTGGAGTTCAAAAATGTACACACTTAATTTCTTCAAAGCCTAAGTTATCAGCTTGCTTTGAGCAAGATATGCATCTTGAGTTTCTAATTCCATTATACCTCTCTTAGGTACATGGTTCCTTTCACTAACTAAACACTCATTGGAAGCCATAACATCAATCAATTCTATTGCTTCCTCTACAGTTTTGGTAGTTAGGGAACCTCCAGCTGAGGCATCTATTAAAACTCTAGTGGCTGGCCTGACTCCATTATAGAAAATACTAACTTGCTGCATATCAGGAATTTGATGATGAGGACATTTCCTTAAACTTTCCTTATAACGATCCCATGCTTCCATTAGAGATTCCCCCTCTCTCTGTTAGAAACAAGTGATCTCAGTGTGTAATTTAGCATATTTAGAAAGAGGGAAATATTTTATTAAAAATTTTCTAGTAAGGTCCTCGCAACTAGAAATACTGCCTCTTGGTTGCCTTTGCAACCAGGCTTTGCCTATGTCCCAAAGAGAAAAAGGAAACAATCTTAGCCGGATTGCCTCATCGGAAACGCCGTTCATTTTTATAGTATCACAGATTTGGAGGAAATTAGCTAGATGTAAATTTAGGTCTTTTATCTCACTTTCTCCAAATTGTTTATTCCTTATCAATTGCAATAAAGTAGATTTTAGTTTAAAATTATTTGTTGCAATTGGTGGCCTAAGGATGCTAGATTGCGATCCTTCATCAGTTAGCCTGGAGTAATCTCCTAACGTAATTCTCCTATTTTCCATTTCTTGTTGTTCTTTAAGTTTTTTCTCTTTCCTTAACCTTCTTTCTAACAGATTTATATCAGGATCAAAGAAGAGTGGTTCTCCCTTGTCCTGCAACTGCATAAACTTTATTCAAACAACGACTAATAAACGACAAGTACCTATGAATTGAAACTACTAAATGTTAGGGCCAGAATGTTGTTGGCCTTTTGGCAAGCGCACCAATGTATTGTTGCAGTTTTCAAAAAGATATCGTTCCCTCAAGGATTGAATTTTTTAATGTGAAATAGTAATTCTTATTTACTATGGTAAATAAAGTTAAAACTTATTAATAAAAGAATGAGCTGTATACAATTTGTACAATATTCATAGATTTGGAGATTGATTTGTACATTGGGTAGAAGATGGTAAATTGTAAAACTATCTAGAAAATAACTTTGAATAGCACTTTAGAACAGATCCAATACTTGAGAATAAGACACAGATTAAAAAAATATGTTGGAATTAGGATCCCCGCACTAAAACACAATGAAGTAATAATAGACATGCATATTTAATCATCAAGTTCATGTCATTGTAGCTTAAAATCATTAAACTCGATCCCTTGGTGAATAAATTCTAAATAGTTACCATAAAGTCTAATCCCTCAGATGCTTTCTCAGTAAAAACTTGCTTTAAGTCCTGGCCTTAACACAACAATAATTACCAACTCTATCCCTAGAAATTGATATATTAAGGGTATTTCAACTTTTATTTTTGTTAAAGTAATTTTAACACGCATGAAAATCATTCTCCTGTTTGAAGTTCATACTAATAAAAGATTGAAATACTAACATGGAATTTGAATCCTAAACATGCAGAGGTTATAATCACAACATCATATTCATAGATTGGTTCACCAATTCCAACTTAAACAAATTAGTTAGACATAATGAAAGTAAAAACACAACTTACAATTGATGACATTATGAACACTTGATCACACTTCACGATACGAAAAGAACACGATACAACACAACACTCTCAAGTATATGGAAGTTATTCTATAGTGCAGGCTCAGAAAGGAAGCTCTAGAAGTCAAAATACGAGAGAATTCTCCAGAGATTGATTATCAAAACCATGGCAAATAACCTTATTTATAGGGCTGAGTTAAGGTCCTGGCGCTACGCGTCATGCCTTTAACTCAGCCTCCATTAAATTCTATAATTTTAGGCCATGATTTGCTATTTTTTAATCCAATGATCAGTAGACATGTCTCCTTTGTCTCCCACTGTGTGTATTGGCTCTGGATTGTAGTGGATTGGCCATTATTTGGCCCATTTTCTGAGTGTAATCCCACCTGTAAGTGGGATACACATAGCACCTGACGCTAAGCGTGGGCCTGGCGCATATTGTCAGAACCAAAATTCTGACGCTGAGCGTGGGGTTGATGCTAAGTGTCAGCCCTTCTGCTTAAAATGAATTTTCACCTTAAATCCTTAGCTTTTCACTGCAAAAATGGAAAAAATGAGTCACGCCAAGTTAAATTTAATAGCTTCCATTTATTTCAAATAAAACCTAAATTTATTACTATTTAACCTATTTTTTATTATTTTTAACACACTATTTATTATGAAAATAATAATAAATATGAGGACTAACAACTACCCCCAACTTAGGAAATTGCTCGCCCTCGAGCAAAACAAACTAAAACTTCAACCAAATATTTTGAAATCAAATTTTTGAAAACGTTGAAAATTTATCACAAGAAGTAATTCACAACTTACCATTTGAAATGATCAATATAGATGACTTATGCAAAAGAGGCTTAAAAATAAAACTTACACAATGTCATGTCAATAATTCAAGCTTATTTCAAGGCTTACCTCACAAGTGTTTCTCTCTATAAAAGGTAACCTGCAAGCTCAATCAATCATAAAATCAAACAAGTTTAATTTTGATTTTCATCTTATCGATTGTCATTCATACAGAATCAAACAAGAGTCACAAGGTCTTTTCAAGGGTTGTAATGAGGCTTGGTTACAAGAATTCATTGTTTTTCTTGGAAAGCAAAACAACTGAAATCAAAAAAGAGCATAAATTTAGGGTGTTTTTCTTAACCTAATATCTCAATTCCCTTTTTGGTAAAATACCCCCAACTTAATTCTTTGCATTGTTTCTTTTATGATTTTTCATATATATTTTCTTTTATTTTTCATTTTTTATATACATGCATAACTGATAATTTTAAAAAGAATCAAGTTTAAAATTTTCACTCCCCCTTTTTGTAATAACACTCTAAATATTTTTAATTTTGATTCAAATGCTCTTTTACTCTATCAGATAAAGGGAATGGTTGAAATTATTTATGGACTAGGGGTGTCGAAAAATTTTTAAGGCTCAAAATAACTATCAAAGGATAAATACATTTTACCATGGTAAGCTTTTTGGCCCTAAGTTTTTGTGTTTACCAAAAATATGCCTTGATCATGCTCTTGGATCTTCTGTATGACAACAAAAATCAAAGAATCAAGTAAAATCAATTTGAAAAAAATTATGTCGAAACCCTCAAGTGTTTAAAGATCTCTTAGCTCACTGGGTTTTTAAAATTAGCTTGATTATTAATAAGAACATTATAATTTGTTTTATCAAAATGCCTTAATTGAGAAGGATTAATATTTGATTATTAAAAATAGCTTATTATGCAATATCCAAGCGTATTAAATTTTCAATTTTCAAAAAATTGATTATTTTTATTTTTAGAAAATCACACTTGTTTTTTTTTATTTTAAGAAACGAAGATAATTATAAAGCAAAAAATCACACAACACAAAATAAAATCAAACCACAGATAAAATCCAAACTAAATGTCAAAAATACGAGAGTGAATATCAAAGTAAATATATAAGTAATCAAATGTAAAAACAATCATAAAATGCAGAAAGATAAATGAGATGGTCCTCAATCGTCTGTCGTGTTAGTCTGAGCTCCTGATGGTCCTCCAACCTTAGTGTATGTGGGCTGGTCACCTGGCCAAGCTACATGAGATGCAAACTCAGCTAGTGTCATAAATTATGCACCCTCTCCCTGGATCCTGTACTGATAAAAGGAATCATGTAAGTATACATAAGCACGATGGGAGGTAACCATCATCTGTATTATATGCTGATACTCAATACTCATCCTGGCAAATCCCTGGGTTATATCATCAGTAGGTGCTAGCCATTGAGGTCTCCTCCTCCTCTGTCTAGGCTAAGCCTCCTGCTCAATAGGTGGAAGTTCACACTGCTGCTTAAAATATAACATATTCAATACCAACTTGGGGACTTGCCTAGATGAACTAGTGAACTTAGGTGAGGGGAGCTGAACTCCCTGCCCCCTTAGTAAGGCAGAAATGATGATAGGAAAAGGTACTGGATGATGCATTTTATGCCTAAGTGCATATTGATGGATTTGCTCTAAGATGAGGTCTACAATATCAATAGCATGTTATTGAAGGATGGAGAAGAGAAGATAACATCCCTCTACTGGTAGGCTGGTGAGGTGGGTAACAGGGGTAAGGTTGTGGAGTATAAGATACATCCACGCCTGAGCAATGGGAATCAGCTTCGTCTTGAGGAGGTTGGATGGAGCTCTATTAACCTTGCTAAGGTCAAAATAGATTCCATCCTTGCTCAAGAAATGAGCAACCTCCTCTAAATCGAAACCTAGAGGGCTTTCAGGGAGTCTAACCTTTCTTATGTGTTTCATCCAATAGCATTTATCATCCTCAGGAGTAGGCTCCCAAGGATTACCCAAGAGGGTACTGATAGCGTCCCTGTCATAGGAAATGTGTCTGCCTCTGACCCAACTGCTCCTCCTCTATCCAATATTCGGCGAATCCTGCCGAGTCCTGTAGGCGTTGGCGTAGAACTCCAACACCAAAATAGGGTCTCCCTCAGTAGGTAGGGAAAACAATGTTCCCCACCTCCTTCTCTGAATCTCATTTTGAAGCTCTGGGTAGTCTCCTGCTCCCAAATCAAGCACTCGCTCCCAGATTAGTTTAGAGCCCTGTAGTTCCTAGAATCTCGCCCATTTCGCATCGGCCTTGAACCTGGTAATGTCCCTAGGTCCAAGATGCTCCTCCTCAGTATAAGTATCAAGGTCCTCAGAAAAAGTATCAGTAGTCCTTCTCCTTTAAGGACTAATGGCAGGGATGGATTTCTTTAAAGCCAATTGCAAGAAAAATAATATAATTTAAACAAACAACATATAAACAAACAATCCTAAAATATTTAAAACACTCAGAAATAAAAAAATTGGAAGCACACACAAAAAAATAAATTAAATTCACAAAAATAAACCATACATACAACAAATTTTTATTTTTAAGATGTTTAAAACAAAATTAACTCACACCACAAATATATCACACATGCATCATACATCAAAATAATATTTTTAAAAATAAATTGTAAAACAAACAAATTAAAATTTACACAACTATACTATAAAGATAAATTAAAAATAAACAAAAATTTATACGCACATATATTAACAAGAATAAAATACATGAAATAAGTAAATTTTAAAATAAAAATAAATTACAAAATTCAATATTAAAAATAAAACAAAAAATCATGCAATATAGAATTTAAAAATTAATTAAAACATATAAATTAGGAAAACTGGAAGAGGGACGTGTAGCGTCAGCGGGACGCGTAGCGTCAGCTCTGTTCTCCCATACTACGTATTAGTGGGACGCTACATGTGAGGTTACAATGACAGAAACCCAGAAATTAGGGGTTGTGCAGATCCTAACTACCCTAACCACATGCATTCTACAAATTGATAGCGCAAAAATTAAAAGAGAAAGAATTGAGAAACTTACTTGGTCGTTGATGAAGAAGAGAATGTGAGATGTAGAGGGAATTGGATTTTGAATATTTAGAGTTGGAAGAATAAGAGGCACGGGGAGGCAAATTAGGTTTAAGAATCCTTTTTTTCGAATAGGCCTTCACTCTAAGTGGGTTCAGTTTTAAAAAATAAATGCAGAACCTAACGCTAAGTGTGGCTCAGACACTGCGCGTCAGGTCTGGAATTTTGACCTACACTACGCGTGGCTGGGACACTACGTGTGGGAGTCCAGTTTTTATTTTCTTCAATTTTTAATTTAAAACCCAATTTCAAATCTTTTTAAACCCCTTTTTATTCCTAAAAATTCTAATTTTAAACTAAAATTGAATTAATTTTTTTAAAAAAATTATATTAAAATTTAAAAAGAAATAACACAAAATAATGGGTTGTCTCCCATTGAGCGCTTGGTTTACTATCTCTAGCTTGACATCCTACACATCACAAATTAGTTAAATAACAGATGGTGGTGAGTGTTGATTTCACCACCTAGATATGGTTTCAACCTTTTTCCGTTAACCATACAACTTCTTTTGGAAGTTGGATCCTTAATTTCCACTACTCCATATGTTTTAACTTCCTTAATCACAAATGGGCTTAACCATTTTGATTTCAATTTACCAGGAAATAATTTTAATCTTGAATTAAATAATAAGATTTGATAACCTGGTATGAAATTTCTTTTCTTTAACTTTTTATCATGGTAAGCTTTCACCTTGTTCTTGTAGCACCTGGATGATTCATAAACATGATTCTGCATTTCCTCTAACTCAAATAATTGTAACTTCCTTTTATCAGCTACAGTAGTTTGATCAAAGTTAAGGAATTTCAATGCCCAATATGCTTTATGTTCCATTTCTACTGGGAGATGACAAGCTTTTCCGTAAACCATCTGAAAAGGAGAAAGGCCAATTGGAGTTTTAAATGCAGTTCTGTAAGCCCAGAGTGCATCATCAAGTTTCTGTGACTAGTTTTTCTTGAAGAAGATACTGTCTTTTCCAAGATCCTTTTCAATTCTCTATTTGAAATTTTAGCTTGACCATTGGTTTATGAATGATAAGTTGTGGCGACTTTATGTTTTACACCGTAATGTTTTAACACCTTTTGAAGAATTTTGTTACAGAAGTGTGAACCTCCATCACTAATCAGAGTCCTTGGTGTCCCAATCCTGCAAAAAATATTTTTCTTTAAGAAATTTACCATAGTTTTAGAGTCAGCATTAGGTGAAGCAATTGCTTCCACCCATTTAGAAACATAATCCACTGCCAAAAGAATAAATTGGTTAGATTGAGAGTTGGGAAAGGGTCCCATGAAGTCAATTCCCTAATAATCAAATACATCTACCTCTTGTATGTTTGTGAAAGGCATTTCTTGCCTCCTGGGTATGTTCCTTATTCTTTGACAGTTGTCATAAGACTAAACAAATGAATGGGCATCTTTAAAAATAGAGGCCCAGAATAAACCTGATTGAAGGACCTTTACAGTAGTCCTTTCTCCATTAAAATGAACACCATAAGGGGATTTTTGGCAGTGCCATAACACATCACTAATTTCCTAATCAGGTACACAATGTCACAATAAATTATGCACACCAATTTTAAATAGATAAAGGTCATCCCAAACAAAATATTTGGCATCTGTGTAAAAAAATTTCTTTGTTGCCAGGTTAAATTATTTGGAAAAATTCCAACTGCTTTAAAATTGGCCATATCAGCAAATCATGGCCGTTTTGTTATTTTAAACAATTTCTCATCAGGAAATTCTTCCAAAATTTCATTTTCCTTAGCAGTGACTGCATCATTCATTAATCTAGACAAATGATCAGCAACCATATTTTCACTACCCTTTTTATCTTTGATTTCAAGATCATATTCTTGTAGGAGTAAAATCTATCAGATTAATCAAGGTTTAGAATCTGTTTTAGTCAAGAGATATTTGATGGCTTATTTTAAAGCCAATCAAATATGATCTGAATTTTTCCAAGGCATATAATATGACTAGTAACTTTTTCTCAGTAGTGGCATAATTCACTTGATTTTCATTCAAAACCTTACTAGCATAATGTATAACTCAAAAAATCTTTTCATGCCTTTATCCTAAAATAGCTTCTACAGCATAATCACTTGCATCACACATGAGCTCAAAGGGTAAATTCCAGTTAGGGGCAACAATAACGGAAGCAAAAATCAATTTTTCTTTTAAAGAATTAAAAGCTTTAAGACATGCCTCATCAAATTTCAATTCAACATCTTTGTTTAAGAGGTTTGTCAAAAATTTAGCAATTTTGAAAAATCTTAATGAACGTTTTATAAAACCCACATGTCCTAGAAAACTTCTAATCCCTTTCACATTTACAGGGGGTGGGAGTTTAGATATTACCTTAATTTTTGCTTGGTCCACTTCAATACCTTTTGCAAAGATCTTGTGACCAAGTACAATACCTTCAGTCACCATGAAGTGACACTTCTCCTAATTCAAGACTAGATTTGTATCAATACATTGTTTTAGTACGGTGTCTAAGTTTGATAGACATGTATTAAAAGAGTTCCCAAAGAATGACAAGTCATCCATGAAAATTTCTATACTTTTTTCAACTAAATCTGCAAAAATAGCAAACATACATTGTTGAAAAGTAGCAGGTGCATTGCACAATCTAAATGGCATTTTTCTATAAGCAAGGATACCAAAAGGGCATGTAAAAATAGTCTTTTCTTGGTCAAAAGGATCTACAGCAATTTGGTTATATCCAAAATAACCATCAAGAAAGCAATAATAAGCCTGTCCAGATAATCTTTCAAGCATTTGGTCCATAAAGGGTAGGGAAAATGATCTTTTCTTATTGCTTGGTTCAATTTTCTATAATCAATGCACATTCTGCAACTTGTGACAGTTCTTGTTGGGATTAATTCATTTTTATCATTTATAATTACTGTAATACCACCCTTTTTAGGTACCACTTGAACAGGACTTACCCATGCACTATCAAAAATAGGATAGATGATACCTGCTTTAAGCAATTTTAGAACCTCCTTCTTTGTTACCTCTTTCATTGTAGGATTGAGGCGTCTTTGAGGTTGGGCTATAGGCTTCAAATCATCTTCTAATAAAATCCTGTGCATGCAATACGATGGGCTTATACCTCCATAAGTTTTGCTTCCTTTGTTTTAGTTAGTGAATTACTAATGATAACAGGTTTAAGATTACCTTCCTTTGGAAAGATATACTTAAGGTGTGAAGGCAAAACTTTGAGTTCTGGTCTTTGGATTTATACAACAAGTGTTTCTTAGAGTTCCTTAATCTTTTTGGATTCAGGGGAAATATCTTTCCCTCTTTCAAGTTCTTCCAAACACCTGTCTATCTGTCTTTCTTCTTCCTCATTTAAACTTTCAACGGAGTCAATCAATAATTTATTGAGAGGGTCAAAAATAGACATACCTTTTGATACGAACAGGCAAACTTTATTAAGGGCATCCACTCTAAAACAATATTGTTTTGGGTTAGGATGTTTAATTGCTTTGAAAACATCAAAATTTACCTCCTCATCATGCACTCTAATGGCCAGTTTTCCATTGTCCACATCAATCAGCACTTTGGCAGTCTTCATGAATAGTCTTCCAAGAATTAGGGGGACTTCAGTATCTTCCTCCATGTCTAATACCGCAAAGTCAACAAGGAAGTAGAACTTGTCCACTTTCACAAGTACATCTTCCATAATTCCATAGGGTCTTTTGATTGAGCGGTCTGCCAGTTGTAAAGTCATCTTCGTCCTTTGAGGATCAAGATCACCAATGCGCTTGATCATACTTAAAGGCATTAAATTGATGTTTGCCCCAAAATCTAATAACGCCTTCCCAATATTTACACCTCCAATTGAGAAGGGGATGGTGAATCTTCCTCGATCGTTTGACTTTTCCAGCATTTTGTATTGCAAGATAGCACTGCAACCAGCTTCAAGCTCTACAATTTCTTCATTATACCTCCTCTTCTTAGTGAGCAGTTCTTTCATAAACTTTACATATGTTGGCATTTATTCTAATGCCTCTAAAAATAAAATGTTTCTTTGTAACTGCTTAAAGATTTCAAGGAATCTCTTGTATTCTTTTTCCTTATCCTTTCTTGATGGTGCATGAGGATAAGTCAGATCCTTGATAGGAGGAGTCTGACCCAAGTATTGATTTTTTTATTTTTTAGTTTTTTGGTTTTTGTTTTTGTTTTTTTTTCTTCTTCTTTTTCTTGTTTTTCTTTATTTCTTCTTTGTTTTCTTTTTCATCACTCTCTTTTTCTTTTTCTTCTCCTTTCTTTTCTATGTCATTCTCTTCTTTTTCATTTTTTTCTTTTTCACTCTCTTTATAATTTTCTTTACAATGAGTTCCTACAACTTTACCACTTCTAGTAAAAATAGCTTTACATTGTTCCCTTGGGTTCTGGGTATTGGCAGAAAAACTAGAACTCTTCACCTCAGCGTTTTCCTTTGCTAACTGTCTCAATTGCAAATCTGACGCTTTCTGTGCGGCTTCATTCGTTTGCATATATTGCAGCAATTGTTGGATAAAATCTTCTATCCTTGTCAGTCTAGCATTTTGATCAAATTGTGGTTGTTGTTGAGACTATTTGTTAGGAGGTCTATTAAAAGGTCCAGCATCTTGTTTCCAGCCAAAATTCTGATTGTGCCATCCCTGTGGGTAATTGCTAGGAAAAATATTACCAATATTGAAAGGTAAATTACCTACAGGTATTCTTTGGTGGAGCAAAAAATTGGCTTGCTCTTGTTCAGTTCCATCTGGTGAACAGTAACCACAAGGTTGTTCACCCATACAATGAACGCACTATTTTAACTGAGCAGAAGGTGGTGATGACACTTGGGCAATTTGAAGTTTCTATATTTGCTTGCTCATTGCCTTAATTTGTTGTGTCAACAATTTTTGTTGAGCTAAAACTGCATCATTTACTCCTAACTTAAGCATACCTAATTTTCTGGAAACATTACCTCTTTCATGTTTTTCCTGTCTGTCACTGGTAGACATGGACTCCATTATAGCTATTGCCTCATGTATTGTTTAGTTCATTAATGAACCACCTGCATAGGCATCTAACATCATCTTAAACTGAGGCAATAAACCATGATAGACGATTCTTACCTTACCACATCATCCAAATTGTGATTTGGACATTTTCTTAAAAATGCTTTGAATCTTTCCCATGCTTCTCCTAATGACTCATCATTATTTTGTGAAAATGAATGAATGGTTGTCATAGCTTCAAAAATATTTAGAAGGGGAATAAAACCTTTCCAAAAATTTTCTTTCAAGATCGGACTAATTTGCAAAACTACCATGTGGACAAAACTTAAACCATTTTTTAGCCTTCCCAACCAAAGAAAAAGGAAATAGTCTTATGTACACAGATTCTTCTTGATTGGGTTCAAAACCAATAGTCCTGCATAATTCATAAAAAATAGTTAGATGTTCATACGATTCTTCATGATTTAAACCAGCAAACTGATTATTTTAAATTATATTCAATGTAGCAGGTTTAATTTCCACCGCAGCCACAGGTCTTTAAAACATCCGTGATACACGGGGTGATCCATTGATAGCAACCAATTGTCCCAAAGTTTGTCTTTGTTATTCCCTAGCCATTTTAGAATTTCCAGAGTTTTGAAAAGAATATGAGGTTGAAGAATAAGAAGAAGTAGTAGTTTGTGTTTTTGATTTTAAAGATTTAAGTCTTTTAGAAAATTTTTCGATCTCAGGGTCAAAGTAGATCCTTCCTACAGAAGATCGAGTTTGCATACACAAACTAAATAAAGAGAATTAGTGTAACAGAAGTAATTAAAGAAGAAATAAAAGTGAATAAATGAATAAAAATTTACCTAAGTTAAAAAGTAAATAAATTTTACCACGGTAATAAAAAAATTACTGTTTAACTGAAATCAATTCAATCCTCGTCAATGGCACCAGAAAACTTGTTAGTGCCAGAATGTTGTTGGCCTTTTGGCAAGCGCACCAACATATTGTTGCAGTTTTCAAAAAGATATCGTTCCCTCAAGGATTGAATGTTTTCAGTGTGAAACAGTAATTCTTATTTACTATGGTAAATAAAGTTAAAAGTTATTAACAAAAGAATGAGTTGTATACAATTTGTACAATATTCACATATTTAGATATTTATTTGTACAATGGGTAGAAGATGGTAAATTGTAAAACTATCTAGAAAATAACTTTGAATAGCACTTTATAACAAATCCAATACTTGAGATTAAAACACAGATTAACAAAATATGTTGGAATTAGGATCCTCGCACTAAAACATAATGAAGTAATAATAGACATGCATATTTAATCATCAAGTTCATGTCATTGTAGCTTAAAATCATTAAACCCGATCCCTCGGTGAATAAATTCTAAATAGTTACCGTAAAGTCTGATCCCTCAGATGCTTTCTCAGTAAAAACTTGCTTTAAGTCCTGGCCTTAACACAATAATAATTACAAACTCTATCCCTAGTAATTGGTATATTAAGGGTATTTCAACTTTTATTTTTGTTAAAGTAATTTTAACACGCATGAAAATCATTCTCCCGTTTGAAGTTCATACTAATAAAAGATTGAAATACTAACATGGAACTTGAATCATAAACATGCAGAGGTTATAATCACAACATCATATTCATAGATTGGTTCACCAATTCCAACATAAACAAATTAGTTACACATAATGAAAGTAAAAACACAACTTACAATTGATGATATTACGAACACTTGATCACACTTCAGGATATGAAAAGACCATGATACAACACAACACTCTTAAGTATATGGAAGCTATTCTATATTGCAATCATAAAGGAAGCTCTAGAAGTCAAAATACAAGAGAATTCTCTAGAATTGATTATCAAAATCATGTCAAATGACCCTATTTATACGACCGAGTTGAGGTCCTGACGCTACGTATGAGGCTAGCGCTACGCGTCAGGCCTCTAACTCAGCCTCCATTAAATTCCATAATTTTAGGCCATCATTTGCTATTTTTTAATCCAATGATTAGCAGGCATGTTTCCTTTGCCTCCCACTATGTGTATAGACTCTAGATTGTAGTGGATTAGCCATTATTTGGTCCATTTTCTGAGTGCAATCTAACCTGTAAGTGGGATACACGTAGCACCTGACGCTAAGCGTGGGCCTGACGTGTAGCGTCAGTACCAAAATCCTAACGCTGAGTGTGGGGTTGATGCTACGTGTCAGCCCTTTTCCTTAAAATGAAATTTCACCTTAAATCCTTAGCTTTTCACTGCAAAAATAGAAGAAATGAGTCACGCCAAGTTAAATTTAATAGCTTCCATTTATTTCAAATAAAACCTAAATTTATTACTATTTAAACTAATTTTTATTATTTTTAACTCACTTTTTATTATGAAAATAACAATAAATATGAGGACTAATACTAACACGACACACAAAACTAACAAGTAATCAACAGAATGAAAACGGTTCAGTCTAGTATCGGTCGAAGGATTGTTGATAATCCCTGGCAACAACGCATTAGCTTGATGCATTATCATCGAGTGATAAAATTTTGGCAAGCACACCAATCATTAAAATATAGTATATTTGATCGTCCCACAGGGATTGAGATAATTACCACAACCAAGGACTGGTACTAGCTGAACCAAACTATATTTGGAAAGAATTCATAATATTTTTGTATTTTCTAGTAGCATGTACAAAGTTAAGGTGTAAAACAAAGAATTAAAGCAGGTTAGGTTCACTTCAGCATTCAATTTCATTCTAACTCATGCAATTGAGGTTCAATTCCAGTGGAAAAACATGTGATAGATTCAACAGATGGCTAATCCCCTAATCCTTTGGGTGATTAACACTAATTCCTTGTAATTAAACTCTAATTCCTTAGGTATTCACCTACAGAGGAACTAATTGCAAAATAAAAGGTTGAACCCTAACTCTACTTAAGCCCTACGCCATGGTTCCTCTCTAGAGAAAAGCTTGAGATTGATCTGAATTTTTCAATGCAGCAATGAAATTCCACTTCCTTGCTGGTTCTTCATATGCATTCAACTAAGGTTTAACTCAATGTAGAGTTAAGAATTCCATTGAAGCCTCAGCAATCCCAACCATAGAGGTTTAGCAACCCATGGAATATGAATGCATAATGGAAGAAATGGAAGCCATAGAGAGAAGGTAGAGAAATTGGAAAGATAAAAGTGTAGAGAGATAGTGAAATATGAGTAATGAATCTGATTAAATGCCTTTGTGTGTTAATTACAATGTATTAAACATATATATAGCATTTGGTTTCAACTAACAAACTAACACTAAAATAATTACAAACTTTCCCCAAAGGGGCTTACAAGTAAATATTACAAGTTAACTGAAATACAACAGAAATTCAAATATCTTCAATTCTCCCTCGTAATCACACGTAACCACAATGGAAACCAGTGTCAGTAAGCTACCTCTCTTCCTGGAAATTATAGCTTGACTTTTATCTGCACGTGAGTATGTTGGAAATCAGCGTAGGTACGCTAGTTTTCTGTCTGGAAGTGTGTTAACCAAATAACTTGGTATCATATACTTGGTAATGATTCTTAGTATATAAAAGAAGTGAAGTGTTCAAATAAAGAATCATGTTTGTATAATATAGCTTAAATGAAGGATTTGTGCCAAGTTTAAACACAGTAGTTGTAGTAAAAGGGATTGTCATTCCACTGAGGAGGTGTTAGCTTGAAGATCTTAGTTCTTGAATTGATTTGACAAGAAGTTTGTTTTGGTTTGCTGTAAAAGATACTAATTGAAATGGTTAACAGAAAGTAATAAATGTAAATAACAACAGTGATGAGTTTTGGTAAAAATCAGATTTGGAAAACTGGGATTGGTTTTTCATCACATCTCACCTTACGTAAGCTATGTAACTTTGTATGTATATAACTTGAAATAATAATTTTTACGTCACAATCAAAGTCATTTGCATCAATCCCTTGACTACAAAATTCATAAGAATGATTTCAACCTGCTGATCCCTCAGTCACCTTGAAATCATTCCAGCATTAATGATCGATTGTTTAGACGTTCATTGCATTAGATACCATCCCTGGTCATCTACTTACAATAATTATTTCATTCAGATATGCTCCCAAAAGTTATTTCCCAATATACTTAAGAAAACCAAAGACAAGAAAATAGTGATCAAGTACTTTCACGCATTAAGTGTAGAATAAAATACAAAAACTATCAAATCTTGTTATACAAATGAAAAACTTACAGCAGCATTACTTGGGGTTTGAATGGATTACAACCAATCCCAATGAAGAAATTTAGCTACTTATGCCTTGCATTTTCACTCCAAAATGTAGGAAAGAAATGAATACAAGAGAGAAAAAATGAAGCTGGATGAATGACTAATTGATATTTGAGGCTGAATATGTGATGATGCCTTCCTCTATTCTTCTACTTATTTATAAAGGAGTCACGCTTAAGCTTCTCCTTCCCAAGCTCAAGTGCAACCCCTACTTGCTGAGTGTCCATTCAAGGGTGGTCAGAGACATGCAGAAACAAGCAGAAGTGGATGTGCTGGCATCGCACCATTGGCCCATATTTAATTAAAAGCTCCATACTTCTTCGAACACGCTCAAGCGTGAGATGTTCTTGCTTGAGCATGCCTGCGTTTAAGTTTAAGATGTCCCTGCTCAAGCATAAAGGGACCCTAATGCTCACAGACTTGTACACGCTTGATTTCCCTTTGCCACGCTCCAGCGTAGGGTTTTCCTCTTCATGCCACGCTTAAGCTCTTGTTCCCACTCTCAAGCGTGAGCTTCAAATCTTTCACGCTCAGGCTGAACTTATTCACGCTTCAAGCATGACTCATTGCGTTTGAGTTTCTCTGGTCACGCTCAAGCGTGAGTGTGTCTTAAGGTCTTGGTCATGCTTAAGCGAGTGATTCCTTTGCTTAAGCGTGATGCTTGCTTGCTCTTGCCTTCCCTTGGTTTTTATTTCCTTGAATTGTCCTACACATCTTAAGAGGTTTTCAAGATAATTTCTTTAATTCTTAACATATTTATTCATTTTCATTTTTTTAAGAGAAATTCTTTGTTTATCCATCCATTCACTTCACTTTCTTATAACAAATGCTTCAAATGACCACATGAATATAATGCATGATTATCATTTATCAAAGTGTCTCCTAAATTTTCACTTGCACCTAGGTACGTTCCAGGGCCAATGCTGGTACGTTGGTCTTCTGTTGAGTGCTACTAAATAATTGACCTGAGCGGGTTTAGGGTTTAGGGTTTAGGCACGCTGACCTTCTGCCTTGGACTCTGTCATGCATTTCTTTTAGCGTAACTACTGGGCGTGGACACGCTAGGTTCTCTGACTTGTTTCTAAGGCATGCGTAGGTACATTGTGTGTCAGTGCAAGCACGCCAACTTTCTGACTTGTCTTGGACTTCTCTGCTCTCTAGCATTGGCATGCTCCATAGGTAGCGTAAGCACGCTGAGGTTCTAGAATCTTGTAAAAAGCTTCATAAATACATCCCAGCGTAGGCACACTCAGGGCGACCGTTAGCACGCTCAGTTCAATCAAAAGTCAATAATTACTTTTTCTTAATATGTTATTTATTTATTCTTAATTAAGCATGTAATTTCTAAATAATAAACAATTACTTATTTTGCTCAATTGACAATTATCTTCTAAATACTCATTAAATTCGATAACTAAATCTAATATTTCTCCTAAAACAGAGTTAAATATTACTGAATAAATAAGTCTTTTCAAGACTTATCACTAGGGTGTGAGATGTCCTAGCGGTCTCTAGAGATAACAAAATGCTCTCTAAACACCTCAACCATTTCTTCCCAAGAGTCTATATATCTAGAAGGTAGACCCTTATGTAACACCCTCGGTTAACCAAGATAATCCCTTCTACTAGATTACCTCAGTTAACTGAGAGGTCACTAATTTTAAAAAAATGTGAAAGTTTTCTTTTTGTACAAGGTAACACATGGTGGAACAAAAGCATAATATATACGTGTATACACATGACCATATCATACATACATAAAGTGGTTTCATCAGATCCGTACAACTGAAATAAGAAAGAGGCATACAGGCACTCTGTACAAAACATCACTACAAAACATCAAAATAACATAAACTAACCCTAACCACTAAACTCGGCCCCCTACGAAGTCTTCATCCGACCAAGGGGACTCTGGCTGAGCTAAAGTGGATGTGATCTGAGTCGGGTCGGGCTGGTGAGATGGTCCTGTAGAATCTGGGTTGGACGACGGCTGATCGGTGAGTGGTCGGATCTGCTCGTATGGACGATTGGTGTAAACCTCATAGGCCTTGATCAGAAGACTCTGAGCCTTTGCCGACATATACTCATAAATCTTCGTCTCTTCATATCTAAAGCTCCTGAATATATGGTGAAGAAATCCTCTGGAACAATCCCATCAACGTCAGGCCAGATCACGCTCTATCGGGGACATGATGAAGACTCTGGGTCGTACCTCTAATAGAACTCGTGGTACGTAGGGTGCTGGAGACTGAGAAGGGAAAAACTGCTGAGGTGCAACTGGAGGGATAACTAGGTCCACTAGGTCCATTGGCCTGTCAAAAGGAATCTTCTTTGGGTTCTCCTGACCCGCCTGGTCCTCCTAACGAATTACACTCTTGATACGGTACCCGTGCCTGACTGGAGGTCTGAGAAAATAGCTGTAAGGGTGAGTCTTCACCTCCACAACAATCAAGAAGTGTCATCACTAACACTCGCCCCACATAATACAATCATCCAGAATTGATTCCCGCCCACTCTTTTTGGGGTTCCTAAGTTACCTTCTAAGTCATCTCACCACTCTTGGTCTCCTAACCATTTTAGTTTCCCATCCTCCTCTCAGGGTTACTAACATCTATACAATCAAAACACAATCACAATCTTAGTATAATGATGTAATGCATGAGTCCATTTTGTTATTTCAATTTTCTTCATTAGTCATCATGATGCATGTGGGCCCATCTCCTCCTCATTAATCTCAACACAACACATCATACCTGCCCAACTAGAGCAACTAGAGCTCTCCTCATTTTGTTTTCATAAAAATAGGTAAGGACTCACAGTCCCATCAATAACAAATCAATCACACATCACATCATAACAACACTCCACAGCCATAGAAACCCCTGTCTCTCATCAAAGTATATCAGAGCTTGCCACAGGTTGTTCGACGTTGGGCACAAATCCGAGCCTTTGGAGGTCCGCCCCTGATATACTCTCAAGACCACCCTCAGGGGATTGACACGCTGTTGTTCTTATACCCATCACTGTATGCTCTAGGGGATCATTCCGTTCTCCACCCTTATTCTTTATATATGATGCATAATTCAAAAATTTATTTTTCATTAATTGGTCCTCGGCAGGGTCCCTTAAATGACTCCCTTCCATTCCTAATGTTGAGTTCTTTTTTTATTCGGTATAATCAAGTTTTCTCTTTTCCTTTATTTTAGTAATCTTACCCAACACTTAGGTATGAAATGAGATTTCATACTTTCTCGACAATTAGGGTACATTCGCGCTACAACGCCTACAATTCATCCCGGATCCAAGTCTCACACACTTTCACATTTTAATCATTTCAGAACCCCTGCCGATACCATTTTCCATATCTCTTATTTACAAATTTTCTTATCTAGTTATTCATGCGTCACACAACATCCATTAGCATAATATGTTTATGAGATACTCTGCTCAATCAACATATTCATAATTATATCACATCAATAACCGTTTAATAGTATCACATCATCCAACACATATTCCTAATTATTACCCCTCATCAGTATTAAATTCAATTCACCAATTTATGCATTAATTCATCACTAGAATGTTCACACTTCTTATTTAGTCAGGTCACCTTGCGAATTGATCGGGTTTTCGAACGCTATTGGGTCATTCATATCTTTATTTATTTAATTATATATGATTACTATCTCTTTGCCATTGAATTTTCTAATGTCCAGTTATGAATCCTTTAGTTATTGTCAAGCGGTCTCTATTGTCGACTCTCTTTTATTAATCCAAATCAAGTTCTATTAGTCTGGTATTTATTTTCTTGATTACTAAGCAGGTCACTAATTCCTTATTTATAATTGTCAACTTAGTAATCTTCTTTCTAAATTTCTAGTTACTAACTTTACACTTTTCCTTTACTCCTTCTATTTCTAATTATATTTACAAATTTATTTCCTTAATTGCATTCTTTTATTTAACTAAAGTTTACTTTCATTATGAGGTCAATTTATTACTTAGAGTTCTAGAATCCATTCTATTATTATGCGCTTGGTCCAACATTACTTAACCACTGAAATTTACTATTTAATTTATAAATCTTTCTACTTCTTTTCATTACCTAGTTCAAGTCGAATTTTAATTTCTTTCTACATTCCTTATCTTTACAAGTGATTAGTTCTCTATAACTCAAATATTTATTTCATGTATATCATGTCCTAAAATTACATTTATTTAGTCCACTATTTATGTCATGCATTATATAATCTCTAAGTTTCTTTCCACTTATTTTATTCATTATTAAAAATTTAACTCTTAACATTTATTTCTTTATTTGAATATCTAAGTATCTCATTTATTCTCTTTATGCACCTTTCTTATTATAATTCATTTCAATTGGTCACTAAATTTAGTCGCTAAAATTATTCATAAAATTTTCTAAGTTCTAGTATTCATTTTTGTTACCTTCCAAAGAATTTTCTTTATCTTAATTTACAAAACTTGTTAGGCCTAACCTTATCATTTGTTGATAAAACATTTTCATGTAAAATTTTCCACTTCTCAAAATCAACTTATTTATCTAATCATCTTTCATAAAACTTTCTGATATTAAAAACAATTCCACTTTTGGAACTTAGTAAAATAAAATGTCGTACCCGTCCAGTCGGTAAATTTTTCTTAAAAGTGCCATATCGTCAAAATACTCCAGGCGATACGTGACGATAAATTAATTCCTAATAGCGGGGCTTACCAGAATTAAATTACAAATCACATATTAACACTATAGAACTTAAAAATAATAATACAACCATATCGAATTAAACCGAGCTCACCTGAAGCTAACTTTTCTAAGCTTTTCGTTCTAATACCGATCGCGATAAAACTTTCTTCCGAATGAGCCATTATCGAGATATGCTTATTAAATTTATTAAAATTCTTTTTAGTGACATATTCCATTTAAGTTAGCCATCGTCGATGAAAATTTACGTAGCTCGAAATCTAACCGTTAGATCATGGCAAAATTTAAAATGGAGGCTCCCGAGTATACAAGAAATATTAGGGAACGATTAAAATCAAGATTAAACAGGGTGAAACCCCCTTACTCCTTGGGACAGATGTTGCCTGGAGGAAAAAAATGGTGCACTTGCTGAAAATTCATCGAACGCTATGAAACGCCTACCGATCGCTCTCGGATCCGCTAAAATTGACATGCAAGAAATTTTTAAACCATTAAAGGTAATGGATGGCAATGGGGAGTCACAAAACAGCCATGTATTTGGTTCAAAGTAAAGGATCATTTACCAAAATTCATCATAGACCTCGAATTCTTCGTCGTTTCATCGCCAATTGTCGCCTACAGTTCCCGATCCTAAAAATTTACACATGCATGACAAAAGAGGGTGAGGATGCCATAGTTTTTCCTTCTAAAACAAAAAGGAAAAATTTATTTCTTTTTAAGATTAAAACTAATTTTGGGCCAAAAGAATTTAAGAACAAGATTCAAGAGGGAAAATGCCAAAATTCACCTTGAAGAGACTTTAGTGGTTCATGGTTTTTGGACAGCCAAGACAAGGAGATGAAGCTATTTTTTTTAGAGGCCATTTGCATGTAGGAAAAATAGAAGAGGATTGTTGTTTGGAGGAGGGTAGGTCGTGGGTTGGAAGAGCAATGAAGTAGAGAAGTAAAATTTTGGATGGTTGAAGGTGGTAGTGGTAAGTGGCCGTGAAAGAGGGAGGAAGAGGGTTAATTTTTGGTGATTTAGGAAAGAATGAAGAGAGTGGTGAGTGGAGGAGGTCTGTTGCCGTGAGTGAGAAGAGAGCTAGACAATTGAACTTAGAAAATTTTCTGAGTGGAGAAGGGTTAAGGTGATGGGATATAGTGATTAACGTGGTGCATGAAATGTGATTGAAGGATTAGGGAGGTGGGAGGTTGAGTGGAAGGGAGGGATCAGGTAGTGAAACTTCTTAAGTGAGGTAGCAAAAGGTGGTGATACATGAAGGAAGGAGTTTTCATCCCTAGGCAAGTGTCCCATGGGTGGTAGAAGGTGATTGGCTCTTGTTGCATGGCGGGCTGATGTGGCAAGCTTCTGTGCGTCAAGTTGTCATGGTTTTTATAGGGTGTTGCAGGCTGAATCAGGAAAAATGAAAAACATAAAAATTGTAGATATTTGTCTTATCTTTAAAATGGTATATGGCACGAAAATTTTAATCATGAAATGAGGGAAATATGGTCATTTTACAAAACCTGTGCAAGGTTGTGACGGAAATGAATTTGTTAACAAAATAAATTTGCTGGGAAAAATGGGTAAGGATTTAGCTCTTGTGCCCTTCATAAAGTTTATATATCTCTTCAACACAAAGACATAGAAAAAAGAACATAGTTAATCCAATACCATATGAGGGAGATACGAATTTGTTCCTAAAAGTGTGTAGTGCAGCCGTGAAATTGGGATAAGTCTACAAAGATTGTGAAAACTGTACTGATTGGGAAGAATTCAGCCTTCATGGAAAATGTAGAAAATTTTGTTACAGAAATTTTGAGACTAGGTTTGCACGAATTGAAGGTCGTATGAGAGTTATGAATTTTTTTCTGAATGATGTGCAGGATAAAATGTACAAACAATGGAATTTTGAGGCGAATATACTTAATCTTCGATTTTGGGGTTGACAAAGTAGGAATTGAAGTTTGGGGATAGAAATGGGGGTTGAAGATCTTTTCAAAACAAAGAGATTGAGACCAAAATTGTTTGATTCCAAGATCGTATACAAAAGTTGGGTCCAAAACACTAAAGGTATTCGTATTGAGTTTTAAAGCGATTTTGAGAAAATCAATTTGTGGAAAAACAAGAGTAATAGAGTCCAAACCAGGCTCCAGACTCTTTAGGAAAAGTTCCTAAAATGTTGAAACGAGTCACCAGAGTCTGATCGTGGCGCCATCGAATATCCCAAAGTATATGCACGATCAAACGTAGGAGACGTTAAAGGTTCTGATTGGGAAAGTTAGACCAAGTCAAACACCCTTGATTCTTCACGGAGGAATTCTAACAGGACTACTTTCCTTACTGGATCACTAATCTCGGGTTAAACGGCCAGAGTCAGACCCCAGGCTAGGTCCCACAGTTCAAATCCGAGGAACCGAACAACATTTATTGTTTCAAATATTAATAATAACCAATTAATTCTTAACTAATCTTTATTATAAATAAGTTTTCGTGTTTTAAACTCATTATTGACAACATTAGGCATCAAAATAAACATTATCTAATTATTTTATTTTATCCCAATTAATGAAAATCATTTACAATAAAATCCATTAACTGATAATATCAAAATAAGATATTTGCTATTAATTACCTTCACTAAAGGGGGTTAAGTAGTGTTTTATGAAATCTTGGGCTCTAATAATTTTCTGGCCTTACGATCTAACTTGAAACTTAAATAAATCTAAATATTCTAAATCAATTATTGCTAAACCTAACAGACAGTTGACTAACATTATTTATGAATTACTAACATTAAACATCATTCGTCAATTATTATTTCATCAGTCTAGCATCAACAATCAAGAATATACATATTCATCTCATCAATAGTCTCAAGGTCAAAATAAACATAATTATTTTCTCAATTAAACTACTACCAAGTCAATAGATTCTCTAAACATCATTATTAAACACAGTCTCTCCCACTCACTTAGTTCACCTAACCGATCTGTTCACTACTCACATTCTTTCAAATCTCACTCCCTCACATTCTTATGGTGATTTAGGGGTCAAGCCTAAGCCTCAACTCTCCTAAAATACTTAACAAGGCACTCTTAGAGGTCCTGAGAGCTTGGGTTCCTATTTTGAAAAATCATGGTTGTTACACCTTGAACCATGCTAACGCTTCCCCAGTTAGCGTGCGCAGGAACATGTGACATATAATATCAACCTCAGTGCCCAAAAACAAAAACATATGCATTGAGATGTGTGTATGGATTCATCTCACCCGTATATTTACCTATAGAAAGAGGGTGAGGGATCTGTAGGTGCCTGGGGATGGGCACACTCATGAGCCTCTTGGAGAAAGGGATACTCAGCTTGTATCTAGATGAGGGATTGTTGGAGAGAATACACTTATGCCTAGGGTTTGGTTGTTCAGCATGAGACTGAGTCTCCAGCTCCTCTTCATATATGAGGATGTTTGAATAAGAGAGTGTATGAGATATTTCATGTCTGGAAGCCTTAGGTTGCTGAACCTTCTTGGGGCTCACCTTCTCCACGTGAGCAGAACGCTCAGACCTTAGCTCATAAGCTCCTCCCTAAGCTGCCTAATAATATCATCCCTAGGTTCAGGAGTGATCATTGGAACTATCCTCCTTGTAGATGCACATGCACTATCAAAGGCCAAACATCTTGGGTCCATATACATCAGATCTTTAGCATGCCCCTCAAGCTCACGATCCTTCATGGATGTTGAACTCAAGAATATAAATGTGGGACTTAAAATTTATAGGTCCCACCAGGTGTGCCAATGAACTGGTCTAGGTCGAGGTGCAAGGGTCGGCCTCACGACAGCCCTTAATATTGTTGGAGTGCTTAGGTTTTACACCAGCCCAATGGGGATCCAGTATTATATCCTTTATTCCAATGGGAATAAAGATCTTGGAGTGATTCCCCCTACCAACCACACCAACCTTACGTGTTGGGGGGTGAAATGGGGTGTGACCTGCAAGCATATTCCTACGCTAAAGCATTTAAGAACTTAGACATGTCACTAAAGCATATCTCACTAGTGGAAAAAAGACTTTTTACACCGGTCCTTTTTGGCTTTTTACACCGGTTGTAGGACCGGTGTAGATGAAGCCGGTGAGAAAAATAGGGACTTTTTACACCGGTTTTACAACCAGTGAGAAAAATACATTTTACACCGGTCCTTTGGATTACGACCGGTGTAAAATATAATATTTACACCGGTCTGGTCAGTAACAACCAGTGTAAATATTATATTTCACACCATTTCTGTTTCTAACAACCGGTACAAAAATAAACTTTTAACACCGGTTAGCCATTACAACCGGTGTAAAAACTTTAATTTTTTTCCTTTTTTTTGCTAGCTTCCAGGCATCTTTTAATACCCTTTGTTCACGATCAAGATGCCTTTTTGCTAGCTTAGTTGAAAACCAAATAATAATGTCTCATTTATTATTGTCTTACAATTGGTATGCGCAAGTATTAGAAATTTCAAAACCTAATTCAACCCAGAATACAATCATTATTAAACTGATAAGCCTCACTCAAGTTAAAATTGAATGCATAAATTGAAAGTTCCCACAAGCTTTATAAAGTTGATATGAGATATCTTAATAATAATATGTTCAAATTATTTCAACAGACCATTTTTTAAGTCATATCATTTAAAATGGATTAAATGCTCTTAGGACAGTACAGTCATATTTGACAAGATTGTATATCCTAATGTTCACAAGAGAACAAAACCATATGAACAAAGCAGGTCCTACTACAAGTCCCATTTTACTTGTCCCGTACTTCTGTATACTGAACAAAACGATAAGGCAGGCAACTAAAATAATCACCATTTCATCTACAAAATTGAAAATGAAAAAAAAGGTTCAAGCAACTATATAAATGATCACAACATAAGGATATAAATCAGCTTATGCACCACCCTAATCATAAACAATACCAAATTAAATTTTGAAAAGTTGTTTTTTACTACATCAAATTAAGTGAATAGATGGTAGCAATGATTTTAAGATTACAACATTTAGCCAAAGAAGGAAAGAAAGATAAAGGTCTAAAGTGAAATTCTTTGAATGTATCTAAGGGCATCAACATTCATTGTACGTACTAATAACTATTACAGATAATAGAGTTCATTTAATAGGTTACATAATACCTTGCTTGATTGTATCTACCCCAACTTTTAAGCCACCAACATTTGACTGTACTGCACCGGGCATAGATAGAAAGTAAGTCATTATAAAGAACAAAATAATAGAAATGGTTAATGAAGACAATAGTTGGTCATGAATACATGAAACAAGATATCATTATATCAATATTTGTATGGTATAGGCATCATCCCAAACACATTGTGACCAAAGCATGTCTGAAACTAAGAAGAAATTACAGAAATACATGAAGTAATAGCAGGAAATAAAGCTTGTAGGCACTAAAACAATTGCTCTTCAATGGCCTAAACCCATTGTTAATATTTGTAAGGCTAAAACATTATTTTCATAATCTATGTTTATGTTAAGTTTAATTTTTGTTCTATATATTTAAAAAATTGAGAACACGATTTAAAATGGAATCAAAAGTGGATATGAAACTTCCTAAACAAAGACAAAAATAATAAAACATTGTTAATAAAGTAATTGAGCATACATATATACCTTCCCAACAAGCAGCATTGGAATGATAAAAGAAGGAACAGCTGAGACCAATCCAAGCAGCAAATATTCCAATTCTGCTGCCAAGTACCACATTTAAAACTTAGAAAAGAGGTTTTGTTCTACTTTATATTTTTACAATTATGATGAATAATAAGTACACCTCAAATCAATCCTCAAAGGGACAAAACCACTCTTCATTGCCACCCAGGTACTTACAAATCCTTCACTCTATTTTTTTTAATGTAAGCATTTTG
The DNA here is from genome assembly GCA_037962975.1 of Clitoria ternatea. Lineage (NCBI taxonomy): Eukaryota > Viridiplantae > Streptophyta > Magnoliopsida > Fabales > Fabaceae > Clitoria > Clitoria ternatea. Next base: position 121,006,574 of record CM075670.1, read on the forward strand.
TGAAATGATATAATCTCATTCCCAACTTTCTACATTTATAAACTTAATTTTAACATAATAACAAATTGATAATTACTTTATATAATTTATTATTTGTATCATTGATTTTTATATTGTTAAAATAAAATTTAGGATCTTTTATTATATTTTGTTTTCTTGAAATACGTGATTTTCTATTTTCGTTTAATCATAGCAAATAATTAATGTAAATTGTTTAATATCTTATCCTTGAAAATTAAACTTCACGTATATATGTTTTCTAATTAAAATCATGTAGAATCACTTTTGAATAGGCATAAGATAAATCTAAACCAACTGGAAATTAGAAGCCTTTAAAGATTGGATTTACTTTTGGAACATGCCGCAGCTAATGAATAAGGTTTAAATTTTTCACAAATGACTGATAAACTTAAGGATATAAAAATGTTTAATAAAGATTAAAAATCAGAACTGGAAAATGTAAGAGAATATCCAAGTAAAACAGCAAGAACAACATAACCATATTGTAAAAATATGCACTAATACATATACCCTTGAATAACCAAAACTCTAGGAGGCCAACTAACACTCAAGTATAATAATAATTAATAAACCATATCATTGTTCTCATAGTGTACTGTAATATCACTTGACAAGTCACTTCACATTTTGAGATGAAGGTAACAAAAAGGTAAAGGAATCTATTCAAATGGTAATATACTCAATGAGTAATATATACCTCTCAACTGCCATTGAATACACACCTCTGGAGCCTAGTCAAGGCACCAGCTAGAGTAGGATTACGAGAACTTACAACAGCTACCATTTTATCAGCATCTAACAGCATCAGTGCAGTACCAGGAGGGGTAACAGACTCCCAAGCATATTCAAAAGTAGCATAATGTGCAAAATTAAACATAATTTTTGTTTCTTTTTTGGGTGAAACAAAGTAAAAGAGATAATTCAACAAATGCTTCCCTTTCAGTTATTTGAAAATAAAATTAAAACAAAGTAAAGACTAGGCAGAAGCATTTTACCTTTGAGTCATTTTCATTAAAGATTTCACCAACAATTTCCTCAACATCTTCAAGAGTTACGACCTGTAAGATGGAAAAATCAATAAGAAATCTAGATATGACAAACTGAAAATTGTTAGGACGTTTAGCTAGACTAAAGAGAATGGATTTCAGAAGACTTGGAGAGTCTAGCTACAATCTAATAAACTATTTAAAGTAAATTTCTCTTTGAAATTAGCTAATAAAAGAGGATTTATGTCTGCACTCAGTTTCAGAACACTGTCCATGATGTAGGCCAATAAAGCTGGAGAAGAAAATCTTGAAATTAGATACTACAATAGTCTAAAAATTCCATTCCAAACATGCGGACACACACACAGAGAGAACATATAGATAAAGTTGAAGATGTTCAAGTTTAACTATTTACCACAAAGATCATATCAGACAATGGGAGAGGAATAAGGATAACAAATAAAATACCTTCAGGTATCTTCCACCAAAATATAAAGGTGTCCTGTAAGAGGAAGTAAAATCACAAGGTTCATTTGCCTAAAAGGCAAGAAAAACCAAGTTAACATAGAGTGATATATAATCTTAGTAGACAATGAAAACATGAACTAATTAATATCATGGTTAGGATAAAAAAGGGAATAATCTCATTGAGGAAACCAAACAATTGATTGAGCAAGCAAATAAACAAGTGTCATCTTATATGCCGAGCAATCTGTCCATGGCAGATGACACAACCAGCAGCAGAATGGAAGCTATAAACGACACCAAAAACAAGAAAAACTAGGGAAAACAAGTAATAAAATAGAACTAATTATAACTCAAAATAAAGTTAGAACGGAAGGAAATAATGAAAAAATAACACCAAATACTAACCACAGTTACTTTTTCCTTATCACTCTGCATTGAAGGCTCTTTGATTTCCTCAGAGGCCATAATCTGAGGCTGAAACATTAAACATGCTTTCAACTGGATTAAGTCTCTGATTCAAGCACAAGACCATTCTTCCCCCAAATTTGTTTTATTTAGAATGACCTAGATAAAAAAACACAAACAGGAAAAACGAGATGGTAAAACCTAAGGTTGAGTTTGTACCTAAGGTTGTTGCGCGATAGAAGGATGTTACACTCACTTTGGTGTTGACAAAGGGATTCGGTGGTTGTGTGGAGAGGAAAGGGTTTCGGTTTGCTACGTCGCGAAGAGAGGGATTCATGAATGTTGTCTTACCTAAGGGAGACGACGGGAGAGGAGACGACGGGAGAAAGGCGTCGAGAGGGAGGCGTCGAGAGAGAGAGCTTCGTCAGAAGGACAAGGGAAGAGCTTCCAGAGGGAAATCGAAAATGATACCTCACTGGTGAAAAGGGGTGGGAAATGAGAAAAGATTTCTCACCGGTCAAAAAAACGAGACCGATACAAACTTTATCTTTTTTCATCGGTCTAAAATTAAAACCGGTACATACTTAATCATTTCTTACCGGTCCAAAATTAGGACCGCTACATACTTAACTATTTCTCACCGGTCCAAAACATAAATCGGTGTAAAGTTTCATATTATTTACAAAATTGCCACCACCTTATTTTTTACACCAGTCACATTACAACCGGTGTAAAAAGACTTTTTTCCACTAGTGTCTCATTTAAAATATCATCCATAAGCATAAATTTTTATTTTGCAGACTCATTCTAAATCGTTGCATGACATCTCAATTCTCCTTTTCTAATCCTTTAGCTTCAACCTAGTCATAGATCACCATAATCTTAGCTTCTCTCGTTTACATTTATTTTTATATAAAACATTCACATAATTTAAAGTTTAATAACTTATATAATATAGTTGATAAAACATAAATATTAAAGAAATAATACAGAAAAATATGTATGGTATAACTATATTTTTAAAATAGATATGAATGACTATTTTAAAAAAATACAATAGGAATAAGAATAGAAAAAATAAAAGAAAGTCGAATGTTATAATTTAAAAACTACTTTTAATAAACATAGCTTACATCGATGATACCGGTGGCCTTACCTAGCAAAGAAAGGGAGGTGGTGATCTGTGAGTGAATTGCAGGAACTCACGCTGCCAAATGTCCATGCATAAAGGAGCCGTGTGAGTAGTGTCTATGAGACAAGCAAAAAATGAAAGTAAGTCACGGGTGGCGTTTGAAAACATTGCCAAATTCTGATATTCATGCAAAAGAATAAATTGGAAAATTTGATTTGTTTTTTCAATGCCGTTCTAAGGGGACACGAGTATAAATTGAATACGGTGGTTTACGGGTGTTGTATAAGAACTGACGCTAGTGAAATTGAATTGTATTCTAATATCGAAATTGGTGATTCAATTGAATAACGGACAAGAATTTGTTCACTCAATGCCAACAAGCAACTGTTTTTTTTCTTTAAGAAAAGAATAACGTGCTTCGCAGGTGGGTGTAAAAAATGACGTCACTTGTTATTTTTATGAGGAAAAAATATAGTATTTAAAAAGTAATTAATCAACGGACACAGTCTCGACTATTTAATAAAATTTAATTTAAGGGTTATTAAAGATTATCTCTAAGTTTAAAAAAATGTCACATAGAAAATATTAAGGCTAGCTTTTATGCATTAGGGACATTTATCAGATAATTCTGGATTAAAGTCGGACGTCTAAAAGATACTTAAAACGTATCTCACTAAATTTAAATGAATATTAAATAACCCCACTTTGGAATTAATTTTTCTCTTTTTTATTCTAATTATTTTCATAATTGGTGCATAAAATATTTATTATATCAGTTATTAAAATAACTAGTATAAATATCATTACAAAAAAAAGCACCTCTAAGTTAGTGAGATAAAAAGTTAATATGAACAATTAATTTACACAACCTATTTTAAGTGGTGAAATAAAAAGTTTTAATGGGTTAGTGAGATAAAAAGTTAATTTCAACAATTGATTTACACAACATATTTTAAGTGGTGAAATAAGAAATGAGGCATATTTCTGTACATTAGTTCTGTTCATGTGATTTGTATCAAATCATCCTGTAAATCTTTTAAAGATGTCTACCACGAGGATGCCCACCATACTTAGAATTAAATATTCCCTTAATGGACGCGATTACGAGTTTAGCTAAATTTAATACTAACTTAGTGTAAGAGAATAAACAAATATTATCTTGGGCTATATAAGGCCATTTATGGCAACCAAAAGTTCATTTGTATCAATTGCTCTCTATCTCCCACAAAGTGTAGCTTCTCTCCCTAGATTCTTTCTGGAGGTTCATCTTAAGGTAAGATTTGAGATCTAATCATGGTTCTTTTGCAAAAAGAATATAGTCGTGCTGGTCTTGGCTCATCCAAGACTCATATGATCCAATATGATCTTCCTGGTGCTGTAAACCCCGGCTCGGGATGGCTAGTGACATTTCAGATGGAATCATCGGATAATTTAGGCCATTGGCCTGCAGGAGCTTTTACTCAACTTGTTTTGTTCCGTACATCTGTTGAAGCTGGTTTAAATAGAGGTCTAGCACATGATGGTGTATACCTAAGTTGGAATGAAGGAAAACCCTCTCATGAAGGCTATTCTAAGATAGTTATAGAGGAAGGTGAGACAAGTCGTTTTAAAGAAGGCATGGTTATTAGTACTGCATCAAGCTATATTGCTGCAGATATCTATTCTATTACTTATTCTTTTAAGATGCCAGTAGAAGGAAATGGGTGGTCCATCGGTATTCTCGGAGGTAAATATGGGGGTTATATTAAGTGGTGTAAACTTTCAATAATTGGTAGCATGCTATAAATACTTAAATAAAATCTTAGATCTATGATCTTAAGAATTATGTGTTTGTTGTTTTACTTAGTTTTCAGTTCAGGTATCGTTAAGGTCAAGTCATTTCTTAATACTAAGTTGAATAAAATGTTGTGTTTGTTGTTTCAGTTCAAGTATTGTTAAGGTCAAGCCATTCCTTAATGGCCAGGTTGAATAAAATATTATGTGTCTGTTGTTTTAGTTTAAGTATTGCTAAGGTCAAGTCATTCCTTAATGGCTAAGTTGAATAAAATGTTATACGTGTTTGTTGTTTAAGTTCAAGCATTTTTAAGGTCAAGTCATTCCTTAATCGCTAAGTTGAATAAAATGTTATGTGTTTGTTGTTCCATACTTAGTTTTTCAGTACAACTATTGTTAAGATCAAGAAATCGTTAAGTTAAAATCAATAAAATTCTCTTGTACCTAACTCTATGTTATTATCTATTATTCTAATGAGATCTTACACTAGAATGCATAGATACTATACATGTGCTCTTATGTGTCCACTTGGTGGACTCTAGAACTATAATGATATTAGATATTATATTATATTCAAGTTTATATATTTACAAAATGACCCCTTAAGTTTACATAAATTGTTGAGAGTACACTCCTTGCCTATAGTATTACGAGGGGTGCCTCCATCATTTCAAAATCTCCACTCATTGAATGAAGATATGTTTCATTACTAGGGACAAATTTGGAACCTTTGCTATTGAAAGATCAATATCTAGTCAGTATAGGCGATCCACAAGAACTTAATAAACTCAAATGGGCTAAGCCCAAATTAACTCAATCATGGGCATAGCCCATGTTTACCAGGCTTCTGACACGCCATGTGAGTATAGACTAGCTAGCTCAAGACCTTTTCTAATCAACATATTCATCAAGTTGAATGTATATCTCAAGAAATATAAATATTTTATTGCTAAGCTTTTCAAGAAAGCTAACTTTCAGATCTGAAATAAGACATATTGGTGTTAGTATATATGTGATGTACAGTAAATATTTTTTGTACGATGTTATTTTAAGTTGATAATGTTATAAAATTCTTGATAATTGGAAACAAAGATAACAAATGAAGATTAAAGAGAGAGCTAAGGATTTAGAAGGAGAGTAATAAGAGAGTTTTAGAAGAAAATGGAGTGAATGTCTATCTCATTTAGTGAAAGAAATGAGTCCAATTTATAGGCTAATGGACATCCACTATTCACTGAAATATTCATAATACTCCCCTTGGATGTCCATATTTTAGAATGTGTCTCGTTAAAACCTTACTAGGAAAAACCCAGTGGGATAAAAACCTAGTGAAGGAAAAGAGTACAACATTCTTTACAAAGTATATTTATGAAAAATAATTAAATTACAAATATTTAATTCTCCCCCTCATCAGAACACTTATGTAAGCGTCGAAGACCAATCTTCTGTACTAGTTGTTCGAAGGCTTTGGTTGGTAATGATTTTGTAAAGATATTTGCTAGATTCTCATATGATCGGACTTGCTGGACATTTATTTCACCATTCTTTATAAGATCATGAGTAAAGAAAAATTTTGGTGAAATATGCTTTGTCCTATCTCCTTTAATATAACCCTCCTTTAACTGGGAGATACAAGCTGCATTATCTTCACATAAGATTGTTGGTGGTAATTTTCCAGCATGCAAACCACAAGTTTCTTGAATATGTTGAATCATAGATCTCAACCAAACACATTCTCGACTTGCTTCATGTAATGTTAGAATTTCAGCATGATTAGATGATGTTGCTGTAATCGTTTGTTTTATGGATCTCCATGAAATTGTTGTACCACCACATGTGAACAAATAACCTGTTTGTGATCGACCATTATGAGGATCAGACAAATATCCTGCATCAGCATAACCAATTAGGTTTGCCTTAGATACATATGGGAAAAATAAACCCATGTCCATTGTACCTCTAAGGTAGCGAAATATGTGTTTAATCCCATTCCAATGTCTTTTTGTGGGTAAAGAACTATGTCTTGCCAACAAATTGACAGCAAATGATATATCAGGTCGTGTATGACTAGCAAGATACATTAGTGCACCAATTGCACTGAGATATGGTACTTCAGGACCAAGTAGTTCTTCATTTTTCTCCTGAGGTCGAAAAGGATCTTTGTTCACTTCAAGTGACCTTACAACCATTGGACTGCTCAATGGGTGTGATTTGTCCATATAGAACCGTTTTAGCACTTTTTCTGTATAAGTCTTTTGGTGCATTAAAATTCCTTCCTTTAAATATTCTAATTGTAATCCGAGACAAAACTTTGTTTTTCCTAAGTCTTTCAATTCAAATTCCTTTTTCAAGCAATTTACAGCCTTTGAGAGCTCTTCAGGAGTTCCGATGATGTTTAAATCATCTACATAAATTGCAATTATAACAAACTCTTTTCCCAATCTTTTCATAAAAAAACATGGACAAATCGGGTCATTTTTATATCATTCTTTCAACAAATATTCACTAAGACAATTGTACCACATGCGTCCAGACTGTTTTAGTCTGTAAAGAGATTTATTCAATTTAATTGAATAATTTTCTCAAGGATTTGTCTTGTATGCTTCAGGCAAATTAAATCCTTCAGGAAGTTTCATATAGATGTCATTTTCAAGTGAGCCATATAAATATGCTGCAACAACATCCATAAGGCGTAAGTCAAGCCTTTCACGGATTGCCAAACTTATTAAGTATTGAAAAGTAGTGGCATCCATCACTGGTGAATATGTTTCTTCAAAATCAATACCAGGTCTTTGTGAGAAACCTTGTGCAACAAGTCTTGCTTTATATCGCACAATTTCACCATTTTCATTTCTTTTTCTTGTAAAGACCCATTTGTATCCAACTGGTTTTACACCTTTGGGTGTTTGGACTATAGGTCCAAAAACTTTCCGTTTTACAAGTGAGTTTAACTCTTCTTGCATTGCATCTTTCTATTTTGGCCAATCATTTCTTTGTGCACATTCCTTAACAGATTTTGGCTCATGATCCTTATCATCATTTATAATATCAAGAGCTACTTTGAATAAAAAAATTTCATCAACATCGACTTCATGTCGATTCCATTGTATTCCATCCATGACATAATTTATAGAGATCTCTTTATTCTTATCAATTTCAGGTACCTTGGTTTCTTCCGGATTTGAAACCTTGATTATGTCAGGAGACTCTACTGGAGTCTTTATATCCTCGATTCGACCATCCTCTTTATTTACTTTTCTTTTTTGAGGATTTTTATCTTTAGAACCAATAGGTCTGCCACGTTTTATTTTGGCTTCAAACTCATTTGCAAATTTAGATTGTCCTTTAGGGATATCAATCTTTATTGGAGTATTAACAGCTGGTATGTGTGACTTAGTCACTCTTTTTGGATTAGCAAATGCATTAGGTAGTTGGTTTGCTAAATTTTGCAAACTAATTATTTTCTGAACTTCTAGTTCAGATTGCTTTGTTCGAGGATCAAGATGTGATAGAGATATCTCATTCCAGCTAATCCTTTTATCCAACTATTTATTTTCTCCCCCTAATGGTGGGAAAACAGATTCATAAAAATGACAATCAGCAAAACGAGCTGTAAATAAACCACCTGTTAAAGGTTTAAGATATTTTATTATGGATAGACTTTCATATCCAACATATATTCCCAACCTTCTTTGAGGTCCCATCTTAGTGCGTTGCGGAGGAGAGATAGGAACATATACCACACTTCCAAAGATTCTTAGATGGGAAATATTTGGTTCTTTACCATGAACCAATTGTAAAGGGGAATATTCATGATTACTTGTAGGCCTGATGCGAATAAGTGCTGCCGCATGCAAGATTGCATGTCCCAAGTTAAAATTGGGAGTTTTGATCTCATTAACAATGGTCTTGCTATTAATTTCAAACGTTTAATCAATGATTCAGCAAGTCCATTTTGTGTATGAACACGTGCTACAAGATGTTCAACATCAATTCTAATGGACATACAATAATCATTAAATGATTGAGATGTGAATTCACCAGCGTTATCAAGGTGTATTTTCTTAATTGGATAATCAGAAAAATGAGCTCTTAAACGAATTAATTGAGCTATTAACCTCGCAAACGCCTGGTTGTGAGTTGATAATAAGTAAACATGTGACCATCTAGTTGATGCATCAATTAAAACCATAAAATATCTAAATGGTCCACATGAAGGGTGTATTGGCCCACAAATATCACCTTGTATACGCTCTAAAAATGTGAGTGATTCATTCCCAATTTTTATTGGTGATGGCCGAATGATCAATTTTCCTTGAGAACAAGCAGCACATGAGAAATTCTTAGTTTGCAGAATTTGTCTGCTGGACAAACAATGACCATTTGAATTCTCAACTATTTTTCACATCATAATTGATCCAGGATGGCCTAATCGTTCATGCCAGATAACAAAGTCATTCTTATTTGTAAACTTCTGGTTTACAATAACATTTGTTTCAACTGTATTAATATAAGTATAGTACAAACCAGAGGAAAATGAAGGCAATTTTTCCAATATACATTTCTTATCAGAAATTAACTTTGTGATGTAAAGATATTCATCTTTTCCTTCATTTGTGGTCTCAATATGATATCCATTTTTACGGATATCCTTAAAACTCAACAAATTTCTTTGAGACCTCTTATAATATAATGCACTTTCAATGTGCAATTTTGTTCCTCCAGGTAACAAAATATTAGCTCTACCGGAGCCTTCAATTATATTTATACTACCAGATATAGTATTAACATTGGCTTCTTGTTTTATTATATGGTAAAAATATTTTTCATTCTTGAGAATGGTATGAGTTGTTGCACTGTCTGCGAGACATATATCTTCGTCATTCATATGAGCATTCATTCTTCATTAAATAAATAAAATAAATCATGAGTAAAAATATAATTAATAATTTAATAAAATTTTATTAATAAAGACAGAATTTACAACAAAACAAATTACATGAAACATTAAAATAATTTATTTAGGGGCACTCCCTTCTCCAACCGAGTGGTCAATGTCTTCTTCAGGAAGAGTAAGAAAATCATCAACACTAAAATCAGAGAAATCATCATCTATACCAGTAAAATTTGTCTCTATTATTTTCCCTTTATTTTTAAGGGATTTTTGGTATAGATCTACGAGATGCTTTGGTGTGCGACAAACTCGAGACTAGTGTCCCTTGCTACCACAATGATAATAGATATTTTTAGTTTGTTCGCTATTTTGAGCATCTGTCCCTTTTTTCACATGTTCTTTATTTTTCCATGTGAATGATGATCTCTTATCATTTCGACCATGACCACGACCATAACCATATCCACGACTACGACCAATACCATGTCCCCGAGCATTACCTCGTCCATGACCGCGACTACGGCCACGACCACGACCATGAGAATGAAGATCGTGTGTTGCTACATTCACTTCTGGGAATGGAGCAATTCTAGTTGGACGAGATTCATGATTTTGCATAAGTAATTCATTATTTTGCTCAGCCACAAGGAGAGAAGTAATTAATTTAGAATATTTTGTAAAGCCCTTTTGGCGATATTGCTGCTGCAGGAGCATATTAGATACATGGAAAGTGGAGAATGTCTTTTCTAACATATCACTTTCAGTGACCTTTTCTCCACACAACTCCAATCTTGAATTAATTCTAAACATTGTAGAATTATATTCATTTACAGATTTAAAATCTTGTAAACGCAAATGCATCCATTCATAACGGGCTTTTGGAAGAATTATATCCTTTTGATGGTCGTATCTCTCTTTTAAATTATTCCACAGAATAAGGGGGTCTTTAACTGTTAAATATTCATTTTTAACCCTTCATGGATATAGTGGCGTAAAAAGATCATGGCTTTAGCCTTGTTTTGACTAGATGCATTATTTCCATTTTTAATTGTGTCTCCAAGACCTTTTGCATCTAGATAAATTTCGGCATCTAGTGTCCATGATAAATAATTTTTTCCGGTGATATCGAGGGCCACGAACTCAAGGTTGGCAATATTCGACATATTTATTTCTACACAAGAAATTAAAATAACTTATTAGATATTATTTCAAATAAATAAATTTATCAATTATAACAATGAATTAATAAATGAAAGTATAAAATAATATTAATAGTAGCAATTAATAGAACAAATAAAGTAGTTGGCATAATGACAATGGATTAATTTAATACTACGTAAAAGTTTTAGGCACTAGAATTTTAAACAAAGTTTTTTTTTACATATACTTCAGCTCTTCAAAAGTGACATTTTTTTTTATATATGAGTTTTTTTTCGTGGGTTTCTTTTTTATTATATATATATATATATATTTTTAAAAAAATGCTTCCCAAAGATGGCTGAATTTTTAATGTATGCATGGTTCACGAGGGAATGCATAATTGAAAGATAAAGCATAATATAATAATGCAATTGGAGAGCACCTCGTGAAGCTACATATGCAAAGTTACAATTGAAACAATTGTGAACATATGTAATTGAAACAGTGTGATCATGAAGTGCAGCATAATATATATATATATATATATATATATACATATATATATTGAAAGCAAATGGAATTGGAGCAATTATTAGAATAGTACAACGTAATCTTGCACTGTTAGCGTCTGTGATTACATAATGATTAAACAAGTGCAAAATAATTAGGCAACTAAATCATAGTGCAGGTAACTAAAGTTTAATTAATCATTATATAAATATAATTCTTCGGGAATTATTTCATTATCTTTAAAGTATTTAATTTCTAGTTCTTCAGGAACTATCAATAAATATTTTTAAGAATTCTTCAGGAATTCTTTTAAATTCCGTAGGGATGTTTGAAATATAAGTTCTTCAGGAACTTATTAATATTTTATACATCCTGCTGGGATGTGTGGAATAAAAGTTCTTCGGGAACTTATTATAATATATATATATATAATATAAACTGAAATAAAAATATGAAAAGAAATTAAAATTCTAATACCTTAAATCTCAGTTGGTCAGAACCTCGTGCTGATAACATGTTATAAAATTCTTGATAATTGGAAACAAAGATAACAAATGAAGATTAAAGAGAGAGCTAAGGATTTAGAAGGAGAGTAATAAGAGAGTTTTAGAAGAAAATAGAGTGAATGTCTATCTCACTTAATGAAAGAAATGAGTCCAATTTATAGGCTAATGGACATCCACTATTCACTAAAATATTCATAATAGATAATTAAATATAATTAAAAATAAAAAATATTTTAAAGATAACAAAATTATAGAGATTTAAATATATATTATCAAATTAGTTCTCCTTCACTTGACCGCAATTACGAAAGATTTAAAAAAAACTCTTTTTTATTTTATAGAGATTTTGACATTTTATATTTATATAAATTTTCAACTCTGTTACTATAAAAATCTATTGATATAATTTAAATGTTATTACATTATGTTGTGTAAAAATAATATAATTTTGGATGTTGAAAGTATATTTCAAATAATAACATAATATTAATCAGTGAATTATTTTGTCAAATTTTAATCAACTTGATGAACATTAGAATTTATTTATTATGCACGGATTGAGAATTTCTCCTGAGAATATAAAAAGATTTAATTTTAATATTCTCTATTTTTATGTGACTTTAATATTAAACCACATTATTATATTCTTATTTTCTTTACAATTATTTTTTTATTTTATTCAATTTTATTTGTTTTTTGTATTATATATTTCAGTTATAGATTGGAATGTACTTTCATGATTATATCGATGAAGTAAGCACCTTATTAAAAAAGAATTCTAACAAAAGAATTAATTTCATAAATAAACCTTTTTATATACCATCTACTCACCAGGTTTCAACCACTTTTTTACATAGGTGATCTAGTGAACTTGTAAATGGAAGTATTAGATTGAGTTTGAATGATGCGTCACAACACTACTACAAAAAAGGCCTTTGTCAGCGGTTCTGTAATAGCTATTGTCAGCGGTCCAAGCGTAGAAAATAATGGCGCTATTAATAGCACAAAAAACAACATCAGCGCTTAAACCGCTGACATTAGTTATGTATTGTTAGCGGTTGTAACGCGGAACCGCTGACAATAGTCAAACAATGTCAGCGGTTTGGATGAGGAACCGCAGACAATAAGCAAACAATAAGCAAACATTGTCTGCGGTTGTGATGCGGAACCGCAGACAATAGTCTCACAATGTCTGTGCTTAAAGCTATAACCGCAGACAATAGTTGGTTTTTTTAAAATTTTAATTTTTTTAAATTTCTAAACCTGTATTAAATATGATAAACTAATTTTTAAACTAAATAGTATAAAATTAATCTAGGCCCAATAAATTAATTCTACCTCAAGAGTATCTCAAGAGTATTAAAAGAAAATCATATACAAGAGTCAAGCACCATTGAAACTTTAAAACAGTTTAAGGTCACAAAATCTAATTGCAAGTCATGATGTTGTTCATCTAACAATTAATTATATGTAAATATTTGTGAACAAATTCACTCTCTCACTAGAAAAACTCATGCACGTGTAGTATGAACTAACATAATTTCAAAGAAACCAACAAGTTGAAATTAGTATATATTATTAGACTAAGCAATTTCTAGCATATTTTAGTTACACTACATAGTTTGAAAACTTACCTTTAAACATTAATTTAGTTTATTCCATGGAAAATCAAATTAGGATGTTCAAAAGAATATCTCTTAATGCAATCCACTATATGGAATAGATATATATCTCATCCATTACATATTTATTTGATTTCCCAATTAAAGGTTATATTTATGTATTAAAGTATAGTTTTCACTATAGAAGAATCAAATTCTTAATGCTAAAGCAAAAATCTGATATAAGTTCATTGATTTTATTTTATGAGTATAATTAAGTTAAAATATATACTATATTCATTTTATTTAACAAGTAATTTAAAGTCAACTGTATTTATGGCATAGCAATAAAAATCTTAACAAGTACACATATTATAACCAAAGCTACACTGATAATTAAAGTCTAAATGGGTATGAAATAAAGCATGGCTTAAATGGGGAAAAAGTGAAATAATGCAGCAACAGGCGTACAAGACAAGTCCTTTGTAGTGGCCTAACAGCAAGCATTCAAAAAAGAAAAGGTTTCCTTTATTACTATTCTCATTTCATTCTTGGATTTTATATTGATTATCATAAGCTAAACAAAAACCATATATACTCTCACAACCTATTTAATTTGCATGTCTTAGTCTTACAAATATGGGTCTCTCATTAACTAACACATTGGCAGTAACAAAATATCAATATTAAGGAAATAGTTTCAGAACACAATGTAACATGAGATTCTGGGACCAAGGCAATAATAACCAAGCCCAAACTGTCTTGCCAAAAAAATATAAACCTGAACAACATAGTTGCCATACTAATCCTAAGCTAACATGTTAACTGCTTCTAAAATCTCATCCATAAGTTTCTATTGAGTTGTAGGGTCCTTGTAGTGCTCCAGTACTCTCTTCCATGTAGAAGAATTCTTATATGACAAATGATCTTAAAGATACATAAAAAGAGTAACATAAGTAATTAAGAAATCTTACTTGTATCACCAAGCAGCCATATGGATAGGTTGAAAGTGTCACAACTTGATCAAAAAATGTTGAGACAATAAAATGGATAGCATCTTTAGGGACATATTCAATACACCTATGAATGACATGACACAATGTTTCATGCTTTTGTTGAATAAATCAGCTCTCATATTGATCCGCACTACAAATGATAATAAAATAATAAAATATAATATTACAAAGTGTAGTGCAAAATAAAGTATGACCAAGAGATAAACAAATTTACTTGAATTCAACAACATGACCAACAATTTTAGAGAGCCCAAAACACTGTCAATTGTATAATTTTAAGTCCAATTATTCAGAAACTTGCCAAATACTCCATTGAATGATGAAAACCCATTTACTTATGCTTCGATTTAACTTAATAAATACAATTGAAAAAGGAGGCACTTTCTTATCCAAACCAAGGTACAAAAATGGGATGTTAGCCATATGATCCAAAAATGGTAATAAAACATGTTAAGTAAAAAATGATTGATTATGCAGAATAATCAATTGAAATGGTTCTGATGATATATACACACTGACCATGTGAAAACCAAGAGGCCAAGGAGAATTAGATGGCATGACATAAGAAGAACAATGTTAAATCAAGGGCAACAAAAAAGAAAGCAACATCTAGATGCGATTCGTGAAACAGAGAACACTGAATCACTAAATTCATCTAAATAAAATGAACTACAAAAGCACCAATTCACCAAGCATAGTAGCATCATCAAATCGAAATCAACTTAAAAATACGTAACTTACTCTCAATAGAATGAAAGAAAATACAGAAAAACTCATCCTTGAGTTTGCCATCAGCAAAATCCCTAGCATGCCAAACATAAGATTTCTCATTCCCAACGTGCTCTTGTATACTCATCATAGGTAAAACTGCAACAATCCTTGTATCTTTATACCCTTCATAACCATCAATTCAAAAGATTTACATCCCAAGCAGACACTGCTCAATTTGATTTTTGCTCCTCTTACATGTGCTGTAATACTATTTGAGCAGGATATAACTATTGTTATAATTTCAGAGAAAGGGTATCCACAAACAGAACCCTGAAGTTTATTATAGAAAATTAAATATGTTTACATTTTGTGATTTTAGTATTAGTTTGAAACCACACATACTGTCCGTTAACATACCTGCCCTTTTTATTCTCCAAAAATTCTGTAATAGAGTAACAGACCCATCTCTATAACTTTGAAAACCAAAAAAAACCCTTAACTAGTTTTATTTGACATCCCTAAATTCTCATACATAGCATGTAAATTAAACCATAACCCAAAGCATAATAGATTTAACAGAAACATTAAGAAATCCTAATTACAATTTACAAGCATAAAACTAATTAACGAGGCAAGTGGAAACACACCACTCTGATAAAAAAAATTTAAAAAAAAAACTAAAATTTTTCCATCCATATCATTAGAAAATACTCATCAATAAAATTATCAGTTTATCTACCCAAAAGTGATAGTCATCTTCAACAACCAACAACTTAACCCATTAAAAAAGTATGTACCTTTTCATAATTGTCAAAATTGGTTCTGATTATATACTCAACATTACTTGGTTCTGCAGTGTAAACCTCGTTTCTAAAAATGTTGAGCAACCTGTATGTTTTGTACTTGCCTGCAAGATCAGTCATGTAATGGTGCAACCTATTGAAATTAAACATTTTATTAAATACAGTTCCAGCAACAGGATGGTACTTCTTTTTGTGCCTTTCGTTTAGTTTTCTAAACAAAACTAGAAACATTAAAAGGGTAAAAGATACAACCACTACATCCAACCACGCCCCACCACTAACCCGAGCCCGAGCCCATCAGAATGCCCAAACCTGACCCTTCCCCAACCCTAAACCCGACGTCCCTAACCTACCACACCAGCCAACCACCACCAGCAACAATCCTCATTCTCGAAACCTCACTCCAGCCCAAGCATAACCCAATAAACCCCGAACCTTCTCCTCGACGATTGCCCTCAGCAACCCCTCTTCCCTATAACATAACCCCCCTCCCCCCTGACACCACTTCGACTAACAAAAACCACCCAACAGAACCCAACCTTGTCCCACCTACAATGGAAACGCAGACAAAAAAACCTGCCAGAGAAATGGAAAAGATAAAAAGGATCGAGGGTTTCTTACCTCAAGAAGTTGGTCATGGGTTGCTGCATCTCAAATCCAACGCCAGAGGAAGACGATCGTGCCCTTTCTTCGGGCCGACAGGAATGTAGGACTCTGTGACGAACCAAATGTGCTCTGAGTAAAGAGAGAGAGATACACAAAGTGTGTTTAGTTTAGGGTTAGTATGAATTTTTGGGTTGGGCCTTGAGGCCATGCTCTTTAAAATAAATTATTAAACTTATACAAAGGCTATGGGATCAGCATAAAGCAGCGCGCGTGAAAGGAAATATAGCACTATAGTCTACGGTTAACACATCTAACCGTAGACAATAGTATTATCTGCGTTTATCACCTCACCGCATACAATAGTCCCTTTTTGTGCATTAATGTCTACGGTTCCGCCCAACTACAGACAATACTAGCGTTTTCTTTTGTAATTTCTGTTGTAGTGCAAGGCTGATTTTCAAGCCTTTTAATAATAATTGGTATATGAACCTATGTTTTGCACAAATTTTAAATTTTTTAATAATATAATAATAATAATATATAAGTTGATTATTAGAATTAAATTACTTTTAAAAAGCCTTCATTTGAATTTATTCATATAATATCAATATTAAAATATCATCTTAGTTAATTTGATTTCCTTTTAACATTAAGTGATTTGATAATATTATAATATATAATAATTATGATATTAAATCCATTTTGTTTACAATTATTTTTATTAACTTTGAATAATTTATATTTAGTTTTTATTATAATTAAATTAATTAAATTTTAAATAATATATGAATAATTTTGTGAATTTATATTTAATGGTGATAATTAATTTATATATTCAACTCAATGTATTTGCACCTATTTTAGTTTTAATATAAATTAAATTTGGCTTAAATATGTTTTAATTTTTATAAAGTAATGTTTTAGTTTTAGTCCTTATATTTTTTGTTTCTTTTACATTCCTTTTGTAATATCCTAATTTTAATTAGTTAGTCAATTTTAGAAAGTTAAATCGGATATGTATTTTGAATTTAACTGTTAATAATTATTTAATTGCTCGAGTTCTAATAAATAGAAATTTAAAAGGTAAAATATACACATCGTCTCTTACGTTTATTAAAAGTCATAGTCATACACGTGTTGCAAATGATGGTTTTTTATTTATAAAACATACACTTAACTTAATTATATGTATAATATTATTAGTTATAATAAATAAATTTATTAAATATATTATTAATAAAATCCTTCTCAAAAAATTATTAAATATTAATCTAATATTTTAACAATAAATTTTAAAATATTTAATAATATTTATTGTTAAAAATGTATTATTAAATAAATTATACTATATATAATATTAACATAAATTATTATTAACATAATATTTAATAATATTTAAATATATAAGTTTAGAATAAATTTTAAAATTATTTTTAATAAAATATTTTAAAATTATATTTTAATAATATAGTTAATATTTGAAATTAAATGCATTTAATAATACATTTTAAAATTATTTAATAATAATATTATTTAAAATATATATTTTAATATATCATTAAAAATTATATCAATAACAAATAATATTGATATATTATATCATTTATTCAAAAATATATTTAGTAATACGTTAAAAATAATAATTATTAATAAATATATTAAATATATTTCATTAAAAACTTATCATAAAAAATTAAATTAGATTAAATTATAATTTTATAATTTTATGAGTATATTATCAATAATATATTTAATAATACATTTTTAACATACAATTAAGGTGAGTGTGTGTTTTATAAATAAATAATACTACAATAGTATACTTTGGCCTAGTGGTAAAGTATCTTTTTTTGTCATTTAAAGGTGTCAAGTTCAAGTCCCATGGAAGCCAAAATATTTTTAATTTTCATACCCAAATTTAAAAATTAATCATTAAAATATGGGGTTTGTGTGGTTAGCTTTTGGGATTTAAATCAAAGGGTATATAGTTTTAGTGATTAACCAAAATGATTAAATGAGCGAACTACCCATAACCAACCTAAGTTAATTAAGTCAATATTGTTATTGGTATTTAGGGATCTAATTGAAACATCTTTGTAACGTCTTACCATGTAACATTTGTAACATCCTATTTCATATACATATATTTTCCAATTTCTTCTTCTCTCCCACGTCATGTGCTCTCTCTGTCTTTTCTTTCAATCCTTACTTTCTTTCTTTCTCTTTGATCTCTTTTTCCATTTTTTATTTTTTTATTATTCTCTCAATCTCACGTATCTCTCAATCTGTATCTCAACTCTTTTCTTTTTCTTCCTTCGCGACAGGTGGCCCCACGTGTCCCGCTAAACTTTCTTATCTTTTCATGCTAATCGCCTCTTATTTATTTATTTATTTATTTATTTATTACATTCTAAACTCTCTCCTATCAATTCTCTCTATCTCTCTTAACTCTTTTTTATTTTACTGAGCATCAGGACCTCCACCCTCTAATTCTTCAGCTCCCTTTCCTAATACTTTGACTCTCTCTCTTTCTCTCTCTCGCTCATTCTATTTCATAAATAGAAAACCTCTTTTTTTTCTTTCTCTTTCTTTCTAAATTTCACTTCTATTCCCTCTCTTAATTCTGCATACCTCTTTGTTGCACCCATTTAACTTTATTTTCTTTTTTATTTTAAAAAAATATCATCCTTACAGTAACACTTATATTTTTTTTCCAAATTCATCACCCTTACTGAATCCATCTATCTCTCATGTTCAGTTTTGCATGATCAAAGGCAATAAAAATTACCATGCGTGGGGTTATGTTGGGCAACGCTTAGATATCAGATTTGGAGGAAAATGAAAGTGATCAGCGTAGTTTCGGCATTTTAGACTCGGTTCAGAAAGTTGACGGTTATCGTACTCTTTTTTAGTGAGTCGACAAATATCTAAAATATGTCAAAATCATGGTTTTGGCATTAATCTGTGAAGCGTTGTCGATGTCACGCCCTTGATTTTCTAGACCCGGATCCTGATGTGATTAAGATAATTAATTCCCTAAAAATGCAAGTAAATTTTTCGCATTTAAAAGAAGGTTCAACACTTTATCATCACATCAAGACTCGAACCACGGAAAACCGAAGAGTGAGATTTTAGAATTTGTAAACTGGATTGATAAATAATTAGCCCTAACGCGTATACAAAATAATCGAGTTTACAATGGAAAAGAATCATATATACAGTGCATACGCTTAGTCCCATATATGAGGATATGAGAAAAGGCTCAAAAATAAGGAAGAAATGAAGAAATAAAAAACCAGTCAATTCACTTGAGCGAGGTGTCACTCGCTTAAGCGAGACCACGAACACTCGCTTTAGTGCACACCGAATCGTTTGAGCAAAACACACCATGCAATTAGACCCAAGAATTTTTCTTGAGCGGGCCATATTCGCTTGAGAAAAAATTGTTCAGTACCTAAAACCCATTTAATTCACTCGAGCGAGACATGTTCTCTCTGGTGAAATCAGTCCAGTGGCCAAATACAATTAATTCGCTTAAACGGGGCACCTCCCACTTGAGCGAAAATAAGGCAAAACCATTTCCTCGTGAATTTACTCGAGTGGGACCCTATCCACTTGAGCGAAAATGAGGCAGTATCTATTTTTGCATGAAATTGCTTAAGCAAGCTACGTTCACCTAAGCGGAAAACACACAGAACCATTTTAATTTAATTTGCTTGAGCAAAGCTTAGCCCGCCTGAGCGAGGACACCAGAATTCGCTTGAGCGGCCCAATCGCCTCAACGAATTTGGTCCAAAACCATATCCTGATATGAGGCCAATCTCGCTTGAGCGAAAATCTACTTGCTTGAGCGAATTTATCAGTAAATGCATTCTAACTTAAGCAAGTCAAGTTACATGCTACACCAAAACGCATTTTATGCAAAATTGACCCCAATCATCATTTGACACACGTTTAGGCACCCAATTAGGACTTGCTCCAACAAGTATTGCCTCATGATTTTAGCTCTAGATCATCATATATACAAATGACATTTTATGCATATTTTGAAACAACTAGCCTTGCCAATTTGAATTATAGGCTTATTTGGCCATAACTATTCATGCACATAAATCATACACAAGCATTATGGGTTATAGGTTCCCTCTACAAGAGGTATTAGTCATACCATGGGGAAATGGCCTATCCACTTCCCAATTATGCATAAATAAGGCATGTTATCACCTTTGTAACTAATGATCATGCTATTTCACATTCATTTTTATCATCAATCAACTTAAATCATTCATTCATAGATTTGGCTCAAGATCAAATATCACATTGTCTCCAGTCATGGTCAAGGTCATAACAAGGAAATTAGCCATCAAACATTAAGGTCTAATTTCACCCATGACCCCCAAAATCCAAAATCAAGGTTATACACATATGAGCATACATATACAATATATACTATACATAATTTGCCGCCGGCTAAGGCTCATAAGCTTTTCCTCCATATTTACCTTCTCCGACTCAACCTCCAAAAAGTAGGATGCCCAACACACCTATATCAACCTTTTAAAAATAGTAACTAAGAGGTGAGTAACATATACTAAATGGATCAATATCATATATTATGATAATACACGCATACATAAGCACATCATGAGTTCCACATGGATTTATATAATCAACTCGTACCCCGTGTCAATACCTACAAAGCACATGACTTACTTGACGCATTCACATTATACATATACCAAATCATTAGCATTCACAACAAGCACAACCATCACTTTAAGGTTAGTACTACATATTTAAGTGTTCACCTTCAATACTTCATTGTCTCAAAGGGCCACCAGTTTCTTGACATATATTCTTGGCTATATGAAAATGCTCTTATAGCTAAAGCGTATGCATAAATGTCATAGTATCAAAATAGGATCCGACTGTGGGAAATAACATCATATAATATATAGGTCAAGCATAGGTGTGCTACTATGCACCTACTATAGTAGTAAAAATGTACACTTATCTCATCGTTTACATGCATAACAACATCTTCCACTGATACCAAACCGCCATCGCCCCCTTGTAGCACTAGTCACCCCGTGACATACGGATTCAAAAACATGGCTATAATTGTCACAAGTGCTACGGGCCTCTCCCGAACACACATCGAGAGTGTCGTTTCCCATTAGAAACACTGAGGATACTTGCTCATCACAGAGTTACCCACCACTGGGCCCGCTATATAGGTGCCTCGTCACCAAACTATGGATAGCTTCATGATTCCAAGAATCACTAGGAAACAACAATAATTTTACCCGTGCACTGGGTCGCCCTCCCATTAGGCCCACTTATTGGAACCCCTAATATTCCACATAGACAGCTTATGATATGCCATGAATGCAATGCCAATCGATGTATTTTTCACATTATGTATCATAAATGCCACTCCACAATTAACAACTCACCATCATCATTTAGTGGATTTCAACATCATCATCATTCTCAACCATTAATTATCATTAAATTTCATTCACACCAATTGCTAGTGGCAACTAATATTCATCAATTTCTTCAACACACATATCATGGGATGTTCACACATTTATGTCCAATTCAATGGCAGTTATGGCATTAAACTCAAACAAATCACAAGTCACACATTAATTAACATCAAGTCATCATCCCAAATGTTTACCACATAACTTAAATTATTCCAAACACATTTCAAACCATTCATAGTATTCATTCATTCATCCGAATCACAATAAGAGATCGCACCCATACATATATATATATATATCAACAATGGATGAAATCATGCATTTAGGTAATGTTACCCCCTCCTACCTGAAGAGAAGTAGTACTCAGTGCGGTCCGAGGGTTCCGCTTCACCAATGGGGTTGGTTCCTACATCAAATAATATAATAATTATTTTTTATCTCAACCACCAAGATTTATATGTTCTTAGGTAATCACTTGGTGTTTATACCATTTTTAAATCTCAAATCACTTTTATTTCATTAAACCCACTATAACTATTATAGGTTGCCACATACATATCCATTTTACCATTATTAATAGCATTTCTTATCATTAATGTCACTCCTCCAACCTTAATAAATGTACCCATGCTCACATTTAACATTTCCCTCAAACTCAAAGGTTAGGGTTTTATTAAAAACCTAACAACCACCATTAATACCCATCATCTTCCATCACATGCATCACCATTTTCATGTACCACCCCACACCCTCATAAATGTTACATTTTTAACACCCCACCTTGGCGTTTTCATCATTAATAGCTCCTATTAGGGATACCCACACATGTAACACTCTCACAAACCACAATACCCCATAACCTAGGGCTAGAGCTCATGAAAAATAGTGAGGGAAGCTTACCTCAAGCAAAAGAAAATAAGCCCCAAGGAGAGTAAGAAAGTAAGACGAAAATAGAGAGAAGGAGGGAGAGCTTCCAATGCCACAAACCTCCTTCTTGCTTGTTAGAGAGAAACGAAAATGGGGGAAAAGGCATACACACTTGATAGGTTTTTGGAAGAGAAGAGGAAGAATAAGTTGGAGGGTAGGAGAAGGAAAAAGTATTGTGTTTGAGAGGGGAAGAGAGCCTATGGGAAAAATAAGAGAAGAAAAAGAGTTTTGCATTTAAAATTTAACCCATCATTAAAGCTTCTCTATTTTATAACAATCAGGATCATCGTACGAGCTCAATACTTATCTAAAAATTATTCCAAAGATATACTTGGATTCCCAATAATATTCTTAGCCGCCCTGTCCAACAGCTCTCCAATTAGAGATACTTGGTTTGACACCCATATTCTACTCGGGTATAATTTTTAGCTTTTTAAGCCACAATAAATTATAAAAAGTCATAAAAATTCTCAATTTAATTATTTCAACCTTCTAGGGTTTTAATTAACTCGTATACGATTATTTACTATTTACTCTTTTCAATTAGACATATTTTTATCAAATTTTAGGATGTTACAATCAAAATAATTAATTTTAGTTTTTAAAATTTTTAGATATTCCTGATTAAGCGTACATGGTGTCGGAGGCATGCGGCCAATCGTCAACATATTTTGGCTTCGAAATACCTATTTATGTTGTTTTGAGTTATTAAAAATAATTATGTTAAGTTTTAAGAATTTTATTATTAAGTTAAAATAATATTTTATGGGTAAAGATGATTTTATATAAAAATATAATTTAGTTAAAAGTAATAATGACTTACAATATATTTTATTTAAGTAATTAAATTATTATAAAATATTTAAATTATTTAAAAGTTTACATTATAAATATATTATGAACTGGTCTGATCTGGGGTCAAAGATCAGGAGTGAGGACCAGCCTTAAAAGTCAATGATAAGAATGTTTGTACACCGGTACAGTGGGTATCTGGTATTATGGTCTGAACTCTTAGTGGGAGAATCCAGTCTTGTAGTCCCGGAGATCCTTCGCACCAAGCTTTCGCGCTGAAGAAGGGCAAAAGGTGGTGTTACCTGCGACGATTCTCCGACGCTCAAGTCAGTGAACAGAATAAGAATTCAAGGGAACTTGAGCAATGCAATAGTGAATAAAGAGTAAGAATAACGTAACCTTTCCTGCGTATGAAATTTGCCTATTTATAGGCGAGCATGGAGAATGAATAGTCAGGTTTAGCCTGGGGACAAATAGTATATTGCTCAGTGTACGATTCTGACACACGACGCGGGGAGAGCCGCGTCTCCTACGAATACCCCTTGGGGCTGTACCTTGTACCTTCTGTCCGGTGACGTGGATGCTTTCCGGTGTACAAGGTGTGAACCTGGACATACCGGTATGGAGAACGCCTCATACGGGTTTATAGTCCGGAGGTGTACCTGTGAGACCAGTAGCACAGCGAGGTCGGATAAAATTACATCCCTGCCCTGGGTATCGGTATCGAGACCAGATCATCTGTCCCTTGTGTGAGGGACTAGCAGAGTTGCTCATATAAGCTAAACCTGTTCTCTAGTAGGCGCTGATACTAGTAAAGAGTCCGAAGTCCCCACTTGATGGGTGTGGATACCAGACTAGAGACGCATGCTTCAGATGCCATCCTAATATCGTGTATGTCGAGCTCAGACAACATTACACTCTGTGAGGGAATCCCAAGAGTTTTTGGAATTTGTAATCCCCACGTTTAAGTTTTATAACCTCAATGCCTTGAGACACCAGTAATGATAAGCATTTATTACCATTAACATATGAATAATGATGATTTCGAGTCACCTAGTTTGCTAACCGCCACGGGTGTGGGTATTGGGCCTGAAATTTGAATTTTTAGGCCCATTCGATTTCACCTTTATGCCAAGCGTCACTTCTTTTCACACGTATAGGGGTCAAAACGGTGGCGTCGCTTAAACTTTAAAGAGTTGTGTTTCTTAACAAACGACGTTTTACTCTGTCTGTTGGTCGTGCCCTTTCTATACCTATAAAGTGAGGACTTAGGAACTTTTGGAAACCATCTTGCTTCGAGACCTAAGAAACCTCTGTTAAAATTTTCCTCTGAGATAGTTGCTGTTGTGACTTTTGTAAAGTTATCCCTCCTCCATCAAACTCATCACCTTTCCTAGGTAACTAAACTCTCACCCTTTCTCAGTTTCTTCTGCATTTTAGAATTTTACCATGCGCTTTAGGCAAGGCCACGCTGGTTCCACTTATAGAGGGGGAAGAGTCCCCGTGAGGGCCTTTGATTACCAAGGATGAAGAATCTTTGTGAATCCTCAAAAGGGTGAGTCTCGTCATTTGGAAAGGGGGTGAAACTTCTCACTCAAGGTGGAGGGTGATGCTGCCCCCATCTGACTCCTCCTCTAGCTCTCGGGCTAGCCGCTCTTCTGAGAGAAAAGTGAGTGTTGAATATTACCTTTTTGATGACATGACTTTTTACTATAACACAGACGTGTTCAACCTTGCAACTGACAAAATGGCCAATGAAGGGATTTCCAGGAATCCCTCAGTTCTCTGGACTGTTGAAGGGTGTGCCAACGTTGTGGTACACCAGCTGGATTGGGTTAAAGTCAACACACGGTACCCTTATTGTTGGGTGGAAGAGGAGATTCGTGAAACAGCATCTTGACACGCCAAAGATAACGGGAGAAGATTATCCCTAAATTTTAGGATTTATACGGAGGAGCTTCTAAAAGAACAATTTATGGTGTTAGCACCCCGGCCAACTGATAGAATTTGCCACCTCCTGCCAGATGGACGGTCCATATACATGTATGATTACGTCTTTCTCTACCTCAGAGTCTATTTCCCTCTTACATAATTCTAAATAGGGGTGCTGAGGTTCTTAGATTATGCCCCTCTCAAGTACACCCAAACGGATGGGGTCTAATCCGGGCACTAGAGGTCCTGAGAGAACATTTTAACTTCAAACCCACTGTGGCGATGTTGTTCTACTACTGCCAGGTGGTACGCCGGACTAACACAGAAGGGGTTTCTTAATAAACGTAACACAAAATCAGAGAAGAAGAAGATGAGAAAGAAAAGCCACAACCAAGATGTTGGAGCTTCAAAGCAGTCCTCTCCCAAGGCAGTAAAGAAGTAAAAGACTCTGGAGGAAACAGGGATGAGGACCGCTCAGAAGGAGAAAAAAGTCATCACTGTGGAAGGGGGCCCTTCTGGGTTTAAAGCTGAAACCCGGTCGCCTCCCCACGTGGGAACCACTACCGATTGTGCGTAGTTCCCTCTAAATAACTCTTTTTTATCGCCCTTTCTACATGAGGGGCCTATACTGGCGGAACTTCCAAAACCAACATACAAGCTCCGCCATACTTTGGAAACTGCTGAGATTGAAGAAGCTTGTCAGGCTGGGCGATAGCAGCTAGCTGAGCTGTCCGGCCTCCTACACTCTCTAAGCAAAACAGTTAAAAATATCGACACTGCCGATAAGCTGAGTGCTCGAGTTGAAGAACTTACAATATCTTCAGCTAAAGATCGAGCTAATCTGCAAACTGCGAAGGAAAAACTGAAGAACTCAAAGACGAAAATAATGAGCAGTTCGGCGAGATTTTAGCCCTAAAGATAGCCGTGAGGGTGTTGTAGAAGAGCTTGAATGCACTGAAGGAGGAGGCGAAGGAGATCCCTCGTCTACGAGAAGAGCTGAAAAAAGAAAAAGAGCAATCTACCAAGCTGGTTGAAGATCTGGCAGCTGCTGAGGCCGGGCACTTAAAGATTAATGAAGAGTGGGCTGCCAGGGAGAAAGAGTTGCTGGCACAAATCGAGGAACTGAAGCAGGGGAGTGCCACAACTGGGTCACTGGAGGAAGAGAATACCAAGCTGAGGAAAAACCTTGCTAACGCAAAAGCAAAGGTGGCTAAAGCTTTAAACATCTGCACCGAAATGGCGTATGACTCCTTTGGCCTGGCTGTTCATCCCCTTCACAACCCCGGCGTGACACTTAACATGTATGGGATCCATCCTTTTCACAAGTTTCATAGAGGGAAACTGGTTGGGTCAAAGATGGGCGGCATGGGGAACCTGCTAATACTCTTTATGAGCTGCCACCTCTTCCTAGAAATCAAAGTATGGGACCCCTTTTTGTCACTCCTAGTATCGAGGGCGCAACAAAAGAAGGGAGGAAAAATGGAGATGACGAAGGTAGAGGGAGCCCGCAGGAAAAGGCTGAAGGAGAGAATGAGGCCCTAAAAGATAATCCGGAGCGTGAAAAGACTCATCATGATGCTCCCCCCTCTTAACTTAGTTTCTTTTTCTTGAATTTTCATGTTGTGTTCCAGGATTAGCTCCAGCTTTTAACATGCTTACAACATTTTTGAACTTCATTAATGAGATTTCAGTTTTCCTTCAACATTTCCTTCGACATAAACTATTTGTTACTTGTAACTACCTTTTCCTTGTAGGCTCTTTGGCAGAGCTATTTAACTTTAAGCCATGATATCTGTTAGCCGCTCTTCGAACTCAAACTTTAGAACGGACCAATAGGGTCACGTCTCTGAGAGAAGTGTTTCATTGAACAAACAATATCCCCTTTCTTGTGCTGATCTTAGAAAAAAATCCAAGTATTTCTCATGGGGTTATGCCGTCAATTTCAAAGAGGAAAGATTGAGACTATCTGCCCAAAGAGGGAATCTCCGCTAGGGTTCGGTACGGCCTTGGGAAAGGTCTGATCCTACAACCCGTCAAACCACTCAATGAGTTAAATCATCAATCACAAAATACGTGATTGAGACAATCCGTCCTGAGGGTGAGTCTTCACATCCAATTACGGAATGGGTAACTGGAATATCGTTTCGTGGAGTTCGGTATGGCCTTGAATAAGGTCCAATCCTACAATCCATTTAACCGTTCAAGGAGTTACATCGTCAATCACCAAATAGGTGACTGAGATCATCCATCCTAAAGGTTGTGCCAAACCGCTCAAGGAGTTACATCGTCAACTACAGAATAGGTAGTTAAGATCATCTGTCTTAAGGGTGGGTCTGTGTTAGGGTTCGGTACAACCTTGGAAATGGTCCGATCCTACAACTCATTTCACCACTCAAGGAGTTACATTGCCAATCAGAGAATAGGCGATTGGGATCATCGGTCCTGAGGGCCTTCTATCACATTACGCATAAAAGCTATAAATCATAAACATGAAATAGAAGTGAAGACATTGTAGTCATAAATTAATTTCTTATTGAATCGAATATGAATTACAAAAAGAGCGTAGTTGGGGTCGTGCCTCGTTAAAACCTTCTTAAGAAAACCCAATGGGAAAAAACTCAACTAAGGGAAAAGAGTACACACCGTCTTACTAACTAGCTATAATAAATGCGTAAATTCTAGGTGTTCCATTTGTTGCGGATTGATGTGCCATCGAGGTTCTCCAAGCGGTATGAGCCTTTTCCAGTCACTTCGGATACTCTGTAGGGGCCTTCCCATGTCGGAGCCAACTTGCCTTGGTGAGCGAACTTATTACCCACACTGGCCTTTCTCAGAACAAGATCTTTAGCGTTGGACGTTCTATGCTGAACGCACTTGTTGCACCGAGAGCAGCCTTAGCCTTAATAGCTTGATCTTTAGTAAAGGTGGCTTCTCTGAGTTCCTAGACAACATCTAGCTCTGATGCCAGATTGGCATTATTGCCCTCCTCTAAGAAGTACTCCACCCTTGTTGAGGTGGTTTGGAGCTCTACTGGAAACATCACCTCCACGCCTAGGTAAGGCGGTATGAGGATTCATTGGTTAAAGAGTAAGGTGTGGTATGGTATGACCACAAGATATGTCATAATTGATCCGTCCAACCACCCTTAGCCTCCCCTAAGCATTTCTTCAGACCTTTTAGTGCTTCTCTGTTAGCCACTTTGGCTTGGCCATTAGTTTGTGGATGCTTGATAGATGAAAAGATCTAGTCTATCCCCAATCCTTCCAGCAGCTTCGTGAACTTCCTATCAGTGAGTTGAGTGTCGTTGTTAGTAACTATCCACGCTGGTACCCCGAACTGCACTATGATGTTTTTATAGACAAAACAGAGAGTTCAGGCAGAAGTGACGTGCACAACTCGCTCTGCTTCTATCCATTTTGTGAAATAATCTACCCCAATAATGAGGTATTTGATGCCCCCAGGTGCTGTTGGGAATGGACCGAAGATGTCCAAACCCCATTGGAGAAAAGGCCAGGGCACAACAGATGTAGAGAGCTCCTCATCCAGTGTGTGATGTAGGTTTGAGAACCTTTCGCACGGATCACACTTCTTAATGAATTCTATGGAATCTTGCTTTACTGTGGGCCACTAATATCCTGCTCTAAGGATCTTCCTCATTAAACTCCTTCCACCAAAATGATGTCTACATTGCCCTACATGCACCTCTTCTAGAACCTTTGGTATCTCATTCTCATTTAAACAACGGAGGTAGGGCACGGAGAATCCTCTTCTAAAATGCTTTTTGTCCACCATCATGAAATAAGGCAACTCCCTCCTTATTCTCCTCTCAGATTCATCAGTGGGTAGTTGTCCATTAACAAGATACCGGACGTGAGGAACCACCCATAAGTCCTCATTGAAGGCACGAGTCGTTATTGCATTCAATGATGGAACAATGGGAATGTTGGGCGATGTTAAGGTGCTTAACACCATTGTGGTTGTGCATCCAAGTTGCTTCGTACTCACAAGTCTGGACAGTATATCCACCCTGGTGTTCTCCTCTCGAGGCACATGTTTAAACTCCATGAACAAAAACCTCTCTTTCAACTTATTCACACAATTCAAATATAGTTAGAGCTGGGGCTTACGAACCTAGTATTCTCTATGAATCTATGATATCACCAGCTATGAATCGCTACAAAGCGCGAGGTGCGGCTGGGTCTGCCCTCGTCATCTCTACAACAAAATCAGCCAATACTTAAGCCTTAATAGCACCTCACGGTTCATAGGAAACATCAAACTCCGAAAGTTTAATAGACTACTTAATCATCCTTCCTGCGAGGTCTGGCTTTCTCAACACGGAATGGAATGGCAGATCCATTCTCACTACACTAGGTGCGCATGAAAGTACGACCTTAAATAACGCGAGGCCCACAACTGTGAGGGCAGCTTTTTCAATCTTCTGATACCGGTCCTCTACTCCTCATAGTGTTTTGCTCGTAAAATACACTAGTCTTTGCCCTTCCGAAGTCTCCTTTACCAACGCCATACCCAAGGCTTCATCCGAAATGGCCAAGTAGAGAATGAGCATTTCTTCAGGATCAAGTCTCACCAAAATAGAAGGACTAGACAACACCTCCTTAAGCTCTTGAAAAGCTTGCTCCTGCTCCTGTCCCTACACTAGTGTATTTCGGGTTTTTAAGCATGGTTATTTTTGACCTTGTTCCCAGCGTGTTTGTAGGTAAGGGCCTTTTAGCACGGTTTGTAACTGTGGTCGTATATCATCTATAAACACGGTTATTTTCAACCGTGGTTAAAAATGTGAGACCTATAAACACGGTTACTTTTAACCATGGTTAAAGAGGATACCTATAAACTCGGTTACACTGAACCGTGGTTAAAGAGGATGGCTTTTAACCATCGTTAAGGCACAACCGTGCTTAAAGAGGATGACTTTTAATCACAGTTATAGTTATAACCGTGCTTAAAACCTTTTTTTTTAAATTCTTTTTATTCATTTCCAAAACCTGCAAGCAGAATTCATAACCAGACAGCCTAATGATGCATACAATATATATATATGTATATATATAGCTCAAATAATGAAAATGAATAAATTTCAATAAAACCATATAAATATCAAATATGGTACATAAAATGCACAATAATCCTAAAGCTACACTAATAGGTATAACTACACACTAATAATAATAAATGACAAAAGTCTATTGAAGTCCTTCCTTGACTTGAAGAAGGAAGGTGGCCCAATGGGTTTCGATTTCGTTAATGTATTTTTCAGGGAGTTTTGAGGAGTCTTGAAAGTGCTGCAAAGAAGAGGCAATCATTAATAGTAGTGGTGAGCAATAAATTGTAATAGTAGTATGTAAAAACTGAATAAAATAATGTAGGCAGTGAAAACTTACAGTTGTCCATCCATCTACTATACCGGATTGGACAATGGTGAACATCGTCTTTATGACGAAATACCCGCACTCAAAGGTGTCATCCTGCCGATAAGACTATAAGATACCATACATTGAATTCATAATTAGTTATTGTTTTTATTACTAATTGAGGTAACTTTAAAATTAATGCTTGTTAATTAAAGTACTTACTTTTGGGAAGACCCACTGTAGTTTTTTCTTGGTCACTCTGTCGTGTAGTCGACAGTACCCAATGAAAGCCCTATAAGAGAATAAAACACCAGTTCAGTTAATGGAATGGCTTAATCAAATATGTAAAGTTATCTAATTTTTAAAAGCAGCTTACACATCAAGTATTTTCATGTAGTCCACACCAGGACTCCCATGCAAGGAACAGAAGCATGCAACAATGCCATCCTTTGGGCAAATGACCAACAGTTGCCAGTGAAGGCTGCATTGAACATTGATTAGTAACACCAAAATGATTAAATTAAGAACACCTTTTAAATATTTAATAAACTCTTACTCTCTGTGATATGGCGCAAGGTACACAGTCTTGTTCGAGGCATTCATCCAATTTTGGATGTATGCCTGAATCTCCTCCTTGTTGTTCCCGTAAACTTGTATTAGAGAGAGCTCTAGAAAACCGTAAGTGTCATAGACACCTCTCTCTATGCAAAGTCTATGTAAAAACCTAAGAAAATTTATAGACGTTTAGTTAGTGAAAAATAACATTTTAATTAACACAATCATTGAACGAAAAACATTATACTTACAGCTCCCAACACTGAATCACAGAAATGTTCAACATCGTCCTCCCCATCAGGACCTCACATAAGTCAGGCCGTGCAATGTACACTGGCAATGGACTTGGGCGGCCAAAAACAGATTCCTCCCATGGGATCTGGATAGTATCCTCGCGTAGTGAAGCCGATATTGCCCATAATTGTTCGATCGGATCAAGGGGGCTGTGGCTTCTTTGATGGGCCAACAAACTAGTAAAACAGTTAAAAAATTAGAAGTAATTTCATATTATTGAAACCATAACTTAATATAAAATTGATGCTAGTTTAGGGAGCATACCTGGGGACCAGAATCTGACAAAAGTCTGGTTGGACACTTAAGGAAGTGTCCTACAGCCTAGCTGACAAGTCGTACCTCAGAAGTTGGAATGGGCACAGCTGCGTCCGCCTTAAGGACCTGTATAACTGAAAACCTTGACACACCATCAGGCATTGCTTGATGGTGAACCAAAGGGCCTAGCTTATACACTGAACCAATGGCAACTGGCTCTTCCACTCCATCAACAAGGAGGTCATACTGATGGTAGTCTCTAAGATTTACATTGTCATCATCACTATCAGGTGCAGCACATGACCCCTTTGTGTTGACCCACCTAATCTGTATATTTACACAACATTTTGAAGTTATTCAAGAAATAATGATAGCGAATCACAAGTAATTCAATTAAATAATGTACAATATAACCTGTGGGTCCACAACTGATGGTGTAGGTTGACGTTGACTGAATGACGCCATCATATCATTCTGAAATCGTGTCATCTCCTCTTGAAGAAACCTCTGCATCCCCTCCTTAGCCTCTGGCTTCATGGCAGCAACCTTCTCCTCAAAGGTCTTCTCCAAATCAGATATGGATTGGGAAGGGGCGGCGGGACGACCGAAATAGCTTTGGAGGCCTGCGGAGAAAGAATAATTAGAAATAATAATGTTATTATAAAGAATCTAAAACTATTAATATAAACGTACCATGACCTCGA
Organism: Clitoria ternatea; assembly: GCA_037962975.1. Classification (NCBI taxonomy): domain Eukaryota; kingdom Viridiplantae; phylum Streptophyta; class Magnoliopsida; order Fabales; family Fabaceae; genus Clitoria; species Clitoria ternatea. The sequence continues at coordinate 121,039,470 of CM075670.1, forward strand.
CCAACTACATACACTCGTCCAAAGTGATCTGGTCAGCCGATGGCTGTGGTCAATATATCATCCCTACCATGTGACACGAAAGACCCTTGGGTCGACTACTCAACCAAGGAATCCTGCAACCAAAACCCAGTGATTAGTGTTGTTAGTAACGGGTGGAAAATTCAAGTATCATAAACCTTTTAAGAAGCTTTGTACTTACAATTCATTGCACAACCTCTTCAGCATGTGATGAAGTGTAGTCACCACTCTTCTTCATCCTAGCACACTTCTATTTTTCATGGCGTACGGGTGGGGAGGGGGGGATCCACAATAGTGGTGTCAGGGTGGCTGCCTTGGTTGACTGGCTTTCTCCTCCACCATCCGATCCTCCAACAATCGGTAACCCCTACGTGACAACCTGCGAGCGCAGTCATTTTTCCCTAGAATTTCCTGTGCTTTCATGCATTTGGCCTGCAATAAAAACAATTCAAATATATTTATGCGTTATACATTCTCTGGTAACTATAAAAACATAATCAATAAAAGGTACATACAATAAAGTCATCTGTGTGCCCGGATAGCACAAACGCATCCCAAGTCTGCTGATCTATGAATGTGTATGTCTCTCCAGGAAACTTACCCTGCTTCTCCCCAAAGACATACCTAAAATTCAAAATACTTTAAGTAAGTAATTTATAACATAAAATAGGATAATTGTAAACACTTAATTTATGAATTGATAGTATACGTGGAGGTCAGCTTGCCCTTGAATGCCCTCCATCGTTCAGCGATCTCAAACATGATTTTCCTACGCAGTGTATCGACTGCAGGAATATCCCAAGTATCCTACAAGTGCTAAATAAACAAGGTTGAGTTTATTATGCATAACAAATTACAATACAAGTAAAAAACAAATATGCAGTTAAAAAACTTACAAGAACATCAGCCCAAATTACATTCTTCATGACCTCCTCAACACTATCCCAATTAGGGATAATGATGGACACCTTCGACCATGCCAAGACACCCAAGTAACTCCGAAATTTGGTGGCGTTAGGTCCGAAAGTCCCCCCCGTGTAAATATCAATGTCAACATGGCTCATCTGACCCTGATGGCGCCTAAGTGCAACAATAGTCATCTAGGTAACACCTCGACTCCTCCTAGCTAAGAAATCTATATCCTGGGAGTCGGATCTCGCAGGTGGACCCTGGTCAGCCATAAGTATCTGTTTAAAGAAGCAAAAAATACAGTAAGTTTAATAAATATATTACGTATATAAATCAGTTAATACATCAATGTGTAGTTATTATTAATGAACAATACATATAATCATGAAAATATACAACCTTGACAAACCCTATGTTTCCCACAGACCCTCCTAGTGGTCATGACGGGTCGCAACTATATCATCTATATGATCTTCCACAATTCCAGACGGCATCCATGTTGTTAGACAAGGTATGTCTAGGACATCAAGAGTTGGATCCCCATTGTTGTGTCTACCTTGGACAACAACTGACCATCTTTTATCAGATGGATCAACAATGTAAAAAACTTGCTTCACTTAAGCTGCCATGAAGAAAGGCTCCTCCTTATGACCTACCTTGTTTAGGTTTACCAATGTAAATACAAATTCATTTATCTTGACACTGTTCTTACTATCAACCCATTTACATTTAAACACAAGAGTAGTGAAATGACCATAATCAACCTCCCATATATCTTCAATGACACCAAAATAACATAACTCAGCCATGATAGGGTTATTGTCCTTTGAAGTGGAGAAATACATTGATTCGGCCACAACCATAACCCCACTATTCTGCACCATACTTTGAAGTTGGAAGAAGACTTTTATGGAGTGTTGATGGAGATTGTTGAAGTTTTGTTCTCTAGACGACTAAGAAGATATATTGTTCTATTCAAATGTGATTGGTTCGACAACACAATCGGTGTTGGAACAAAGGTTGACAACAACTACAGCTTATTTGAGGTCAAGAAGAATGATAGATATAAACGGTTTGATCCCTTCATTTTTGCCCAACAAGCTGAGCAGGTTTATTACACCGACTTCCCTGGAGGACATCGGGACTGGTATGCAGTAATCAAGGCCAAGGCCCAAAGTCAGATCATTAACAATGTCTTCGAGGAGGTCGATGACGCTTATCAGCTTGCACCATACGAGCTCAACGATGCCAATTTGTTGTTCAACATTGATCCAGTCATAATGGATGAGACACTCGCCACTACGGGGGGTGAACACATTGACAAAGACCTTGTCTCTCGATCAAAATGGTCTAGGGCTGATTTGGATACTGATGAAGTTGTTCAAACAGATAACCACAGTGACACTGAAACTGAGGGGGAATTTGAAACTAAAACAGACATAGAGTATGTAGTTGTTAAACATATATACATAGGTTTATATATATCCTGAGACTAACCTTTCTTTTCATGATTTTATCCACAGATGACGGGACGTCGACTGCCTTTTAGTAGGGGTGGTGGGTCCAGGACCCCGGCATCCCATTTGGGGACTCCCACCCCAGAGCAGGGAACCACTCCATCACTACTACAGCAGACCACTCCATCACCACCACAACGGACCACTCCATCACCACTACAGCAGACCACTCCATCACCACCACAGCTGACCACCTCATCACCCCTACAGCTGACCACCCTAGAGCAGACTCCTGGAGTTGGTGGCTTGGAGGATCATGGCCATCAGGCTACCCCATCTCCGGCATCCCCTCTGCCCATGTTGGTACCCGTGCCGGCCGGAGACGAGTAAGTGACTAAAACTCAAATTCTTTTATGTTATTTGTATGGTACTTTATATTAAACTTTAGTGGAAAGACTTGTTCGTTTATTGTATGTTACTTTAATTAGTACTTGTATAGATTGAATTGTACTGGGAACTCTTCTGTTTGTAATAGGGTAACTATTTAAACTTAGAAATGTTACATTTACAGGGGAGACTCTGTCGAAATTTTGGGAGTCTCCCTAGATTGTGTGTTGTTTTACTCCTGATATAATTGTTGTCATTACAGCTTTGTTGATAGTAGTCGCACTACCAAAGCGATTACTAAGGTTTTGAAGGCCCAGTGGGATGGTCCATATATATCTTGGACAGATGCTGGGAAGGTTGTCCAAGATAGGTGGTTTGACACCTTCTCGGTAAGTTACCACATCAATTTGTTGTGATTTGATTTGAAAAATAGACCTTTTATTAATTTTGAATTCTAATTTCATTTTACAGCGTGATTATCAGTGGGCAGAGGGTATGATTGATGAGATTAGGAAGGTCTTTGCCACAAAGACCTCTAAAATCATCAAGAGTACCCTTTGGAAGGTGAGGGACAAGGGTGAGCGCCCTCGTTGGATCCCGGAGGACCATTGGGACGGGATGGTCCAGAAGTGGGGCGGTGTCCCGTTCCAGCAGGCGAGTGCTCGGAACAGGGGAAACAGAGCCGCTGATGCTGCAGCCTCAGTTTACACTGGGGGTAGCATTTCAACCCTTGAGCATAAGAAAAGATTTGTAAGTATATTTATGTTAAACATTTCTATTATGATTCGTCTGACATGTTTACAAATAATAATGTCAATGTTTTTTGTCCACCACAGGAGCTGAGGGAGCACCAGGAGCCTTCTTTGTTTGAGGTCATGCAAATGACCAAGAAGAACAAAGCCGGTGCATAGGTAAACCAGAAGACTATAGATCTAGCGGTATTTACTTTTAACTCATACATGCTTATAATTTACAAATCAGCTTACTAATCCTATCAGTGTTTTTTAATTTACAGGAGGCGTATCAGGCCAAGAGGGCCGAGAAGGAGGCGGACCTGGTGGCTTCGACTCCTGAAGGGGAGGTTCCTCTCACCTTGTCTTGTTCTGACGACAACGCCATCTATATGGAGGCTGTTGGCGGTGTGAACAAGAAAGGGAGGGTCTTTGGATTGGGTGGCATCGGCAAGCAGCTGGCGAAAAAGGGGAAGACCCCTTCCTCTTCCTCTTCGTCTGGTCTTCCGACTAAGGTTGTTCAGGTAATTCAAAACCTGAACGACGAGCTACAGGAGGAGCGACGTCAGAGGCAACTTTTGGAGGAGCGGGCTGAGGCGGACCAACGGTGGGCCGAGGCGGACCGACAGCGGGCCGAGGAGTAGCACGCCGAGACTCGTCGGCAACTTGCTCAGCAGCAGGAGCTACTGATGCAGTTGATGACGAGACTACCTCCCTCCACTTCCCAGGCGCCCCCACCACTGCCACAGGATCCCCCACCACCATGATTGTATTTTTATTATGTATACACATTGTATATTTCATTTACAGTTTTTATATTATATTCCATTCAGTATTTATTTTGTCATTCTTCATTTATTATGTCAATATTTATTGGTAATTAAATTCAAAGAAAAACGCCTTATTTTGATTATCATTAATAATTCAACCTATTTGATAAATAAATTTAATCCATTATTTTGCTTTTAATAATAATTTAATATTTTAAAAAATTATTCAAATTTAATTATAAAATTTTATCACCCAATACAAAATATTAATCAACATTTTTAAAGTTAAATTAACAAAATTTATAAATATTTAAACAATTTTTAAAAAAAATAAAAAATCCCATTAGCGACGGAATAAGATGATCGCTAAATAACTACTCATAGCGACGGCGGACAGTGGTTGCTGTATGGCTACCCATAGCGACAGCGGACAGTGGTCGCTGTATGGCTACCCATAGCGACGGGGGTAGGTGGTCGCTGTATGGCTACCTATAGCGACGGACATAAGTGGTCACTGTATGGCTACCATAGCGACGGGCATAAGTGGTCGCTTTATGGCTACCCATAGCAACGGGCATAAGTGGTCGCTGTTTAGCGACGGACGGAGATGGTCGCTAACAGTAGTGACGGGATATTCATCGTCGCTGAACGTGGACAGTTAGCGACGGCTGAAGTAAGTGAGGCAGAGACCATGTTAGCGATGATCTTATACCGTCGGTACTTTAGCGACGGCCTTTCCATGGTCGCTGATTTATCTTCGACGAAGGTTTTAGTGACGGTCGTGTGGCTATCAGAAATACCGTCGCTAGTCCTCTTAGCGACGGCCTTGGCATGGATTAGCGACCAATTCTTTCTGTCGCTAACAGGTGTTTTTTTAGTTGTGTATTTTTTAATCCGAAAGACATCACTTTGTAGCAAAAGGTGCCCCAAAGAGTGACAAACATGGTTTTCTCCATATCTTCAAGTGCCATCTTGATCTGGTTATAACTTAAAAATCTGTCCATGAATGAGAAGATGGAGTGTTGAGTCGTATTGTCAACTAGTATGTCAATCTATGGTAGGGGAAAGTCATCCTTAGGGCTAGCCCGATTCAAGTCTCTGTACTCCACACACATCCTTACTTTTCCGTCTTTCTTCAGAACGGGGACTATGTTTGCTATCCATTGAGGGTATTTAGCCACAGCCAAAAAACCAGCATCAAATTGCTTCTTAACTTCATCTTTTGTTTGATCGGTGGATATTCTGGTTTCAAAGGCAACCTGTGTTCCACAATGCTATTATCCAAACCCGGTATATCTTGGTAAGACCAAGCGAAAACATCTCGAAACTCCCTGAGTAGCTTAATTAGTTCATCTTGTCGCTCCTTGCTTAAGAAGATACCAATTTTGACTTCTTTGACCTCTTATTCGTCCCCCAGGTTAACAGTTTCAACCTTTTCTTGATGGGGTTGAATTTTCTTATCCTCCTACTCCAATAACCTTGTTAACCTTTTCTTGAAGGTTCAAAGTCTTCCTTACTTTCCTCGTCGGTGTAATTGTTCGGATAATCAGAATCGTGAAACAAAACCAAGTTCTCGCCGTTTTCAGAGTATAGCGAATAAAAAAGGAAACAAGCAAGTGAAAGGCTTGAGAAAATGGAATCAAGCAAAGATGAGATATTGGAATCAGACAGTGTTCATAAAATTAGATAAATAAACAAGTTTTTTTGCCTTTATTACAAAAGGGGTCCCAAAGCCTTAGGCATAGCAGAAAGACCAACAAGTCATAGAATAATATGATTACTTTGACAAAACATTCATAGTCTTAGGGAACTCCATGATTTCCCAGTTATTCAGCTCCTTACCCGGTGAGCAAGCATACACAAACTCCGTACTATAGCTGGGATGATTTTAAATCATGGCCACTTGATCTGGATGCATCATCCCTGCACTTCAGAAGCTCTGATAGAGGTCACGAATGAGGATTCTCGCGGTGTTGAATTCTTGTCCAGTGAGGCAAACCATCATTCTTTCCCTCTTTTCCTCTCCGACCCTCTTCCTGTCAGCGACTGTGGGTTTGTATCCCAAGCCATATCTGTCTTTGTTCTCTGGAAGGCACACAGGTTGGACTCTCCCTTCCAGTTCACGCCCCAGTCCTTTTCCTGGCTTGTATCCTTCCCGCAGCATTGTTTTTGCCACTGCTAGGGGCACGTTTGGAAAGGATGTTCTTGCAATGCTTGTCGCATTGGCTATTTCCAAAGCCTGGAATGAAGTTTCGAGGGCTTCCTCGGCTGCTTCGATGTACGGGGTAGTGACAGGCTTGCTAACCAAAAGGTCCTCTTCCCCAAAAACAATCACTAGTTTGTTGTCAATGATGAATTTCAACTTCTGATGCAGCGTGGAAGGGACCACCCCACCCGAATGGATCCACAACCGTCCTAGCAAATAACTGTAGGCGGGCATGATGTCCATGACTTGGAAAAGAACTCGAAAGGTACATGGTCTAACCTGTATTGGCAACTCAATCTCTCCCATGACCTCTCGTTGAGTACCGTCGAAAGCCCGTACGACCATGGAACTAGGCCTCATGTATGTCCCATCGAATAGCAACTTTGCCAATATGGATTTTGGCATTACATTTAGGGATGACCCATTATCGACAAGTACCTTTGCTAGGATATGATCTTGACTTTTTACAGAAATATGAAGGGCTTTGTTGTGACCTGTTCCTTCAGCGGGTATTTCATCATCCGTAAAGGTCAAGTAGTTATTGGCAACAATATGTCCCACTATACCTCCAAACTTGTCGACAGGTAAGTCATGCTTGACATGGGCCTCGCTTAAAACTTTCATAAATGTATTCTGATGTGGTTCAGAATTCATCAACAGGGACAACAAGGAAATTTTGGCCGGGGTATGGTTTAATTGATCCAGCACCTGGTACTCGTTGTGGCGAATAAACTTTAAAAACTCTTGGGCTTCTTCCTCAGTCACAACCCTTTTTGTTTCATTGGTGGTCCCTTCTTTCCCAGCTTTGATATCCCCGGTAGCTTTATCATGTTTTGATTCTGGAGGTGCATATACCCTCCCACTCCGAGTCATTCCCCCAACCCCGACAATATTTGTAACAGAAGAGGATGGCACAGAGTCAACTGCCACAGGGTTGGTGATTACCATATCTGTGTCGTATTTCCACGGCACGACATGAGAATCCTTGAAAGGGAATGGAGTAGGTACTTGCACTGAAATGATAGTTTTGGTGGGAGCTGGAGTTGCCGGTGCGTTTTTGTTATAGAATATGACCAGGGATTTTGGAGCCTGTACCCCAGTCTGTTCTTGTACCATGTTTATTTCACCTCCACGCGTCTACAGATCTCCATAGTGCGGCTGTCTATGAGCTCTTGAAGGGCTTTTTGGAAGCCTCGTCGCCCCATAGATTATTTATCATTGTACTCTTCATCCCACAACCCTCCTATCAGTCCCTTTTCAAGTAGGAGGGAGCGAATCACTTCCAAAGGCATTTTTATGTCCTCAACCCTCGAAATACATTCTTCCTCCTCCCCAACAGCATTAACCCCTAACCCTCCATGGTTGGGTAAAGGGTTTGTTGTCACACTTGAGCTCCTCTCCCAAAAACTTGTCCAATCAGCCCTGATCAGATACCTTACCTTAAACTTCAAAGCCAGGCAATTTTCTGTAGAATGCCCCGGTGCGCCAGCATGGTAATCACACCTTGTATTCGGGTCATATTCTCTTGGGTAAGGAGGCTGAAGTAGCCTCAAAGGACAGGGAACCACTAATGTATTTTTGATAAGATGAGGGAGAAGCTCGGTATAGGTCATGGGGATGGGATCAAATTGAATCTGGGTGTGGTCATTGTTCTGCCTTCTTGGGTTTGGGTTTGGCAGTTGATTTATGTGCGGCGGTTGGTATGGTGCTTGGGGTGGTTGGTATGGTGCTTGTGGCGGGGTTGGTGGTCGGATAACAGGTGGTCGGAAGTGGGGTGGATTTGGATTCTAAATTACAGCCATATATGGGTATGGTGCGTTAGGATAGACTGGTGGAAAGGTGATGGGGTTAGGCGGTATCGGCTGGTTTCTCTTCTGGTTATAAGAGATCGAGTTAGTTTCTCCATCTCTTCTCGTGCCCTCTCCGAGTGCTGGCTTCTTTATCATTCCTGTCCCAGATGGGCCTCGTGTGATCTTTTCGATTCGCAGTCCATTTTCTATTCTTTCTCTAATAGTGACAATATCGGAGAAATAAGACGAAACGCTCCCAATCATCCTATCATAGAAAGGTGACTGGAGTGTATCGATAAACATAGAAACCACTTCCTTTTCAGACAAGGGAGGGTCAACTTGTGCCGTTACCTCACGCCAATGCTGGGCGTACTCTTTGAATGTCTCGTTGTCTTTCTTTGTCATATTTTGTAATTGTACTTTATCTGGTGCCATGTCTAGATTGTATTTATATTGTTGCATGAAAGCGTCTGCCAGATCTTTCCATCAGCGTATACAAGACCGCTCAAGATGGTTATACCAAGTGAGGGCCGCTCCAGCCAGGCTGTCCTGGAAACAATGAATCAACAGAGGGTCGTTGGAAGCATGTGATGCCATCTTCCGGCAATACATGGTAAGATGATTCTTCGGGTAGGTTAACCCCATGTATTTATTGAATTCCGGTATCTTGAACTTGGGAGGGATAACGACATCGGGAATTAAGCAGAGTTCTGTCGCACTTCCCATCCTGAATCCTTCCATCCCTTTCATTGCTCTCAACCTTCTTTCCAAGATTTCTATCCTTCCTTCTTGGGTGGTAGCAGTAGCACTTGGACCAGTGGTAAGTGATGACTTGTATACCCGAATGGCTAGTGGACGTGTGTCGAGTCGATGTTTAATAGGGTAACGTGAGGTCTAGTAGTAGCTTGGGTCATGTAGACAGGTTGGGTAGACTGTGTCTGGGTAGCTTGTGTTTGGACTTAAGCCGTTTGAAATTCCCGGATGGGTGGAATGTTTGGCTGAGTGGTGTGAAGAATTGGCTCCTGGTAGTTAGGCTCTTCTTGGAGCGGGGGAAAATACCCTGGCGGCAAGCCATATAATGGAAAGGGTATAGCATTACCCTCCACATCCACAAAGGTATGCTGCTGGATGTCTGTAGGGTTTGGTCTCCTTATGCGGACAGTAAGGGGAGGCGCTGTCAGGTTAGGATTCGGTTCTCCAGACGGACCCTGAGGGTGTCATGGGGTAGGCGGCTTTTGCCTAGCGTCTTCAACTCCTGCAGAAGAACCCCCTTCCGTGACCCTCTTCTCTAGAAGCTTGGCCATCTCGGCCATTTGTTCCTTCAACTGACTGAGTTCGGCTCTCAAACTCTTGTTCTCTTGTTCTGTTTCAGCCATGAGTTTCTTTCTGAGCCTAGTCCCGTAGGGGTGCTTACCTGTAATGTTTAAAGGAACCTAAAGATTTGTTAGATAAATAAAAAAACAGTCAAGGGAAACGATAAAACAAAGATAGAGAGATATGCACGGGATGCAATTCTGAATTCAGCGCATATCCTCTGACTGTTCCTCAAAATGTTGCATTCAAAAGTACTAGGTAAAGCAGTAAGGCGGAAATTAACATGAGACAATTGTGGAGGCAAAATAGTTCATTATTCCATACTTCCAAGAAGATACAATGTCGCTAGAAAGGTTTGAATTACAACATGTCAGCTGTTCCTGGCTTGGGCGACCATAGCCCTTATTTTACAAATTCTTTCTTGACAATAATTCAAAAATGATGAAATCTCTTTTGGGGTTGAGAGAGAATTAATCATCCCTTCGGCCTGCTTTAGCATTGATGGAAGATCTTCCAGGACTCCGTTGGCTAAGTATGCCAGGTTAGCGAAGCGATCCATCCATGAATGAATAACTTCGTCTTGTCGAGCCAGTTCAACTTCTAAAAGACACGTGGACACTTGGCAACGTTGCTCAACATCAATGGCATTTTGTTGTTCATCATTTATTTCCCGCTCACAGGCTCTCATTACTTCATCAAGTTATTACTCCAATTTGTGGACCTGGGATTGTAACAGCTCTTTTTGTACCAAAGTCTCCTTTTCCCTTCCTTTGGATTGTACCAACAAGTCTTTTAGAAACTGTTTTTCAGCTAGAATGGCGTCGCTTTGCTGGCCCTTCATTTTCAGTTGAGAATTGGCTGCACGAAGGCACTGGTCTTGTTTCGCCCTATAGTCTTCTTTAATCTTCTGTTTTTTCCACATTTCATCCATGGCCTGTCTTCCTTTTAAATTGTCTTTCTTCTGAAGAACACATTCTTATTGACACCTTAAAAGATCTTCTTCTAGCCTTTGATTCTTAGTCATCAATTCCTCTATCTGAGCCTTCAAAGCCTGGGTGGCTTTGTCCTCTATGACGAGTGGTGGAGCGGGAATGTATGCAGACTGGTATAAGGGGCTTCTGAAGGGTGGTTTTACAATGGAAACCCTATTTAAGACCCATTCATGGTATTCCGCCCCCACAATGTGGCTTCGCACCCCTAATTCCTTTCCCATCTTATGGACTTTCTTCTACGCATTGGCTATATCCCGAGCGGAAGATGTGTGGTTTCCTTTCGCATAATACAGAACGAAAAGAGTGAGCAGCTCTTCATTTGGTGGCCCAAGCAAAGGATAGGCCAACTGTTACTTGGCTATGGAAGGATTATAGTTGATGCACCACATTGTGCCAATAAGAGGAACATTAGGGTAGCTTCCACAATGATGAATGATTGAATTGACCTCTAGCCATTGAGGATACCATCTGACCATCTCAGCTGTAAGACCCACAAGATGTTTAGCCTATTCACACCTATTCTTTATTGCCAACTGACACAATTTCAGGTTAGAAACCGGACACTCGGCCTTGTAAATTTAATGGAAGGCGTGAGATGTAAGCCACACATACAAAATGGGTAAGCAGCAAAGGATACTTTTCCCCCCTTTCGTGTGACAGAAATCCATGGTGTAATATACATTGGCCAGCATTGTTGTAACTGGATTCTCAAACTTGTGTTTGCAAGCGGTGAAGACATTGATGGCATCATAATCTACATAGTTATCCAAGTTAGGGAACAAGACAACCCTGTAGATAGTAAGTGCTAAGGTGTCCATGAAGGCTTCCCATTCTTCCTTATCTGCCAAAACTTGTATGTGCTTCTCAAGAAATTCTCGAGTAAACCCGGGAACTTGATTTCTATTCATTTGTGCACTTTTTAATGTCTCAGGACTGATTTTTAAAATATGGGAGACAGAAGCGACGGTTACATAATGGTTGAGATGGCGATAAGGGATCTGTCCTTCCAACAGCATCCCCATAATTTGTTCATATTCTTTTATAAAAATTGCTAGTTGAAAGTCTCTAAATATGAAACAACGGAGGGGTGGGTCATAGAATTGTGCCAAGGCTGTGATTGCTTCAGTTTGCACTTCCACCTCCAAGAGTTTTAGAACCCTTCCATATTTTTGTGTAAAAGTCATCTTTTGAGTCGGGTTTAATCTTTTCCCCATTGCTTGTAGACTACCTGTATCAATCTTCTTGGACTTAAGATGTAATATCTTCCTCAATTCTGTCACATTTGTACCACAATTGTCATGTTCCATGTTAATTTCCATACTTGCTCAGAGACACTGCTAAATTCCAAATAGTTTTCTACGAACACCAAGACAAAGAAGAGGAATCAGTCATTGTCACATTTCAAAACTGGTATTTCCCCATTGATTTAATCCAAAGCAATTTTTTACTTAGGGAAGCAGTGATTATCAAAACTCGTGCAAGTCTAAGTCTAAAGGGTCATAGGTTTTCTAATCGTCATTGATGCTCTAGTTAGAGGGAAACAAAATTATTTTTTCGCACGTGTATAGGGCATAGAAATAGTGTAGGCAAAAAGTACTTCTGCACGACACTAACCTAGAATTACCAATGTACAAGAATATCAAAAATACATGTTTTTTGTTACTTTATACTATGTAACAGAACAATAAAGGACTTTCAATAGAAACAGAAACAAATAAATAAAAAAAAATGAAATGGAGGAATTATGACCGGTGTAGAAGTGCACGTTAAGAAGACTGAATTTGAGATTCAAGGCCGGTATGGCTTGGAAAGGCGATGACCAGAATGAGGCAGCGAAATTGGACAAGGCAGTTAATGAATCCGGTGTGGGAGCACAATAAAAGGAGCATACAAAGCAAAGTTTTCCTCACGTGTATGGGTCTTAGGGATAGTGTAGGCAGAAGCGTTTCTGCACGACACTGATTTAAAATTACTACTATACCGATTCACTAGGATATCAAAATACATATTTTTGTTACTTTTGCATTATGAACAAAGACAAGGGAAAGTTTAACAAGAAAGTAGAACAGTAAAAGAGAAAAGCAATAAAGAAAATAGAATAAACAGAACAACAAAAGAAATGATGAAGGGATTGTAACCGGCATGGGCGTAGATACTGGGAGAGTCGGTGTGGACTATGTGGACCGGTGTGGATTGGAACAACAATGACTGGAGTGACAGCGACAAGACTGATTAGGTTGATTACTGGGTCTGATGTAGGGGCTCAGTGTAGATCCGGCGTGGAAATAGGGAACCAGTATGGGGTTGATAAATATGGAGCCTTTTATGAGGATCTAAATAGCGTCTGGGCTGTAGGGGAGGACCCGCTTCAAGTAGGGTAAAGGGCCGGTGTCCTAATGATTGGATTTAGAACCTTGGGGTCAATTCCTTTCCTCCAGAGACTTGAAGAATCATGAATTGAAGTGATTCTCTAAAGGACTTTAGGTTTCAAACTCTGGTGCAATTTTTTAGAATTCAGGGATTCAAAGTGCAGACCCTTGTGCCTCTTCAGCTGAGGCATTTATAGGGCCTTCTGGAGCCTGAGTGCTTGGACAGCTCAAGCTCCCACTCACCCATACACGTAATGGAGACAGCCTAGCCACCAGCAGTTATGGGGAACAGTGGCTGGTGATGAGTTTTTTATTGTTCTAATTTTTTATTCCCTGTCTGCCATTTCCTGGATTTTAGGATCGAATCTTGTAGTGCGATTCCAAATCACAGCATGGGCAGCCGGACTCTGCAAATGGTATTACACGGGTCTGGTGTTGGGTTTATGAAAACACTTCCCACCTTGGATAATAACGAACACAGGTCTCACTGAATAGGCTCAGCAAGACAGTGTCCCTCCCATTGGCCAGATCGGTATCTCTCTGACCCAGACCGGTGATCCTCTTGTTATGGACATCGGACGTCGCCTCCTTGACCCAAGCCGGTGTCTGACGATGTTTCACTTCATTTTTACATGAGACGGTGTTAGGGACGATGTTGAGTTCGCTTAATCACTACCGGTGTTCACAAAAATTGGCCGGACCGAAATAGGTGTTCACAGGTGGGAATAACTCTAACACATCCCACTGGGCATTCCAATGAACTGGTCTGATCTGGGGTCAAAGATCCAGAGTGGGGACCAGCCTCAAAAGTCAATGATAAGAATGTTTGTACACCGATATAGTGGGTATCTGGTATTATGGTCCAAACTCTCAGTGGGAGAATCCGATCTTGTAGTCCTGGAGATCCTTTAAACAAGCTTTCGCGCTGAAGAAGGGCGAAAGGTGGTGTCACCTGTGAAGATTCTCTGACGCTCAAATCAGTGAACAAAATAAGAATTTGAAGGAACTTAAGCAATGCAACAGTGAATAGAGAGTAAGAATAACGTAAACTTTCCTACGTATGAGATTTGTCTATTTATAGACGAGCATGGAGAATGAATCCTCAGGTTTAGCCAGGGGACAAATAGTACACTTCTCAGTGTACAATTCTAACATACAACACGGGGAGAGCCGCGTCTCCCACAAATACCCCTTGTGGCTGTACCTTGTACCTTCTGTCGTGTGACGTGGATGCTTTCTGGTGTATAAGGTGTGAATCTAGATATATCAGTATGGAGAACACCTCATACGGGCTTATAGTCTGGAGGTGTACCTGTAAGACTAGTAGCACGGCGAGGTCGGATGAAATTACATCCCTGTCGTGGGTACCGGTATGGAGACCGGATCATATTATACGTTATAATTGATTTTTTTTAAAAAAGTAACTAGATAAAAAGTATTTTAGAAAATTTTTATATCTTGACATCATTTAGGTATCAGAAGAATTATATTAAAAAGAGTTATTAAATAAAAATGTCGCTATAAGATATAGAAATTTTGGAAATTTAAAATATGTATCATTAATATTTAATTGTGGTTTTGCCGATTAATAAGTTAAAATAATAATATAATAATTAAATCTTAATATTTATTAGAATTATTGAAATTATAAGGGTTTATTATGTAAACGTCAAAAATGTGATTTTTAAGTAGTGTATAAATTGTTAAAATAATTATTATTAATTTAAGAATTTCTAGCCTTATAAACCAGAAATCGGTGATTAAATCGGAGCGTTCAAGGAGCCTTTTGAGCTTGGCAATTGAGGATTTCAGGTAGGGGAGCATTATATCTTAAATGTATAGATTATGAACGGATAAAGGTATATATGCTTATTTATATTGATGAAAGTGATATTGATTGATTGTTACTTGATGAATTTCATGATGATGATGACGACGATGTTATTTATGTTTGTTGGCAATGTACCCTTTAATTGTCATCATTGGTTTGATCGATAATTTTTAAATATGTTTGTCCCGTTCATGCGTATGGGTTGATGATGACTGAATGATTATAATTTTAAATTGCATGAGGTTGCCATTATTTTTATATGTTGATTAGGGATGTTAATGGGGTGGGGCGGGCGCGGGTAGTATGTTACCGCTACTCGTATCCACAGGTTTTAGGTGAGTAACGGGTATTCACAAATCGGGTAGCGGGTATTTATGAATATTTATTATTCCTATAAAATAATAATAAAGAAGAAAATATGGTATAATATACTAAACTTAATATTAGTAAAATATAATTCAAATTAATATTGTATTATACATTACAACTTCATAAATTAAAAGTATTATCATTGAAAAATATTTAATTTTGTTTATCTCATTATAAAATGATAAAAAATACTTAGATATTTAATATATTTAATAAAAAATAAATATTAATAATTAAACTAGTACCCGCGGGGCGGGTAGTATGATACTACTACCCATCTGTTTAGTAAATATGCAGGTATCCATTACGGCTAACCTGCGGATTACCCGAGAGCGCGGGTTTTTTTGTCATTCCTAATGTTGATGATGATTATCGAGCATGAGGTAGCTTAGTGAATGTTATGTTAATGATTAATCATTGGTTGTTGCATGATATGCTTCTTGATATGTTATGGTGAAACCCTCAATGATGGTAACCAAGTGGTAGCCCCTGATGATGGTAACTAGGTGGTTTATTGATGATTGATAATTATTTGGCATAGCATTTGCATTTAGATGCACATAAGACTGTAGAGAGCTTGTGGTTTTAGACTAGATGGGAGGGCGGCCTGATGGTAAAGCACATACCGTGTGGTGGTTTCTTCGGATTCCACAGCTGCCTTTAAGTGGGACTCAAGGCCGGCCCGTAACACTACTGCTGTAGCTGGGAACGACTGTGTTGCATGAATGGGCGAGCGGTTTGGTACCTGTAAAATGGCCGATCAGCTAGAAGCTAAGATATATTATTATATTGTATAATTCTAATCGTTAGAGTCGGATTCGTATGCATATACATTCACATACAATTATTGAGGTTGAGAAGCTATGGGATAACTCACGATATGTATTATTGTGTTATTTTCATTTGAGGTATTGCAAACTTTGTTAAATGATAGTAATGATGATGGTTATATTCATGAATGAGTTATGGTAGAATTAGATAGATAGTTGACAATACTAAGGTTACATCTGGTTCAATACCTGTCATTTAACATATATATGCTCACCCGTAAATTGTTGTTTTTCAGTGGATGTGGACTGAGGCGATGCTTAGTGATTACTCGATTGGAGTTATCATGGTCTTGGAAACTCATATAAATATGTATATATTTATATAGCTTTTAGTATAGTATCGCCTTGTCCGACACTCCTAATATATATGTTTGTATGTAGTGGAAAATAGGTAGTTGATAACCTTATGGAGGTTTTGTAGTTGTTTTATTCTTGAATACTTGCATATAAAAATTAGTAAATTAAAAGTATATAATGTTATCAAATTATATATTCTGCCCAGGAATTTTCTTGAGAACCATATAGCGATGCCTATATGTGTTCGGGCACAACCTGATAGATTTGCTAAAAATTAAAAAATGTATTTTTATTAAATAGGTGTCATAGGTCAGAACAAGTTGATAGGAGCTCTTTTTTTAATAAAAGGAAAGAGAAGGATAGGGTTTCTCTCTCTTTTGGCATAGCGGGCCCCAGCCCTAGTGGGGGACCGCACGACGGGCTATCAGAGAAGACTTAAAAAGTCCAAGGCCAAGGAATACTTACTATATGCTATAAGTTGTATGATATTACATGATAAATTATTAAGTGTTAGAACTACGATGTGATCAACTACGAATAGTTATGTCTTCTTATCCTTGGAATGGTGTTAATTTTAGGATAAGATATGGAAAATTGTCAAGGCATGGATGCCATGGCGGCAGCCTTCCAATGCTTTGCTGACTTGTTAGAGAGGCAAGCTCAACCTTAAGCCCACAAGCATCAAGGCTTGGATCGTAGAAAATTGGTGGAGAATTACAAGAGCGAGGATGATTACTGTTGGTGCCCAGTTGGTCTGGGAGAACTTCAAAGCATGCTTTCTAGAAAAATATTTCCCAGACACGGTTAGGAGTAAGAAAGAGCTGGAGTTTATGGAACTCAAGTAGGGTTCCATGATAGTAGAAGAGTACGCTATAAAATTTGAAGAATTATGTTTGTTTTATCCTCTATTCTAGCAGCCCAGGACCGAGGGTTCCAAGTGTATAAAATTTAAGAGTGGTTTAAGGCCTGAGATTAAGAATGCATTCAGGCACTAGGAAATCCAGAGCTTTTTTATTTTGGTTAACAAGTGCCAAATCTTTGAGGAAGATGACAAGGCTCACTTGGGCCAAAGCAGCAAGACAAATATTTCCTTGAAGCCACAATAGCCTAGCTTCAATAAGCAAAGCAAATTTAATAGAGATGATCGTCCTCTAAATCAAAGGGGCTGGTGAATACGGTGGATGTCTTGGTGGCAGTCCTAGAAACACCAAGTGCTTTAAATATGGTGGTGACCACTTTCCTCGTGATTTTGACCGTAATGAGATTGTTTGTTTCTAATGCAATGAGAAAGGGCATATTCACCCTAATTATCCTCAGAACCAGCAGGCAAGAAATGCCAATACGAACCGTGGTGGCTCTAGAGGTCGAGGTCGTGGAAACGGTAACCGTGGTGGTTGTGGTAATGATGGTCATGGTAACATGATGATTGGAAAAATGACCAAGGTGGGCGTACTACTCCATGAGCTGTTGAAAGAGTATTCGCTATTAATGTTAAAGAGGCCGCACAGGCTGGTGATTTGGTGCAGAGTAAGTGTTTACTCAATGATTTTACTCTTGATGTTATTTTTGATTCTAGTGCTACACATTCTCATTTATATCTAATGACTGTGTAAAACTTTTAACATTACCTTTCTCTGATATGGATCGCACTCTAGTTGTGTCTACCTTGACTGGCTTTAGTCTACGGACAACCACGATATGTAGAAATGTGTATTTCACCTTGGGTGATAGTGAATTCACAACCGTCATAATTGTTTACCCCTGAAGGATCTTGATATTATTCTTAGTATGAGTTGGCTATCGGCCAATAAAGTGATGGTTGACTGTCAACACCGACGGGTGGTCTTTCTGACGTGAAGTACTGAAGACTTCACAGTCCAAGGTATATCCCAATTGCTTATGCTATTATCTCTGGATGACAGAAAGAATAGATCATCATTAGATGATAATCCTATTGTGTAATTTCCCTAAGGTGTTTCTGTGGGATATACCTGGTGTTCCTCCTGAAAGAGACATTGAATTCTCTGTCGACCTTGTGCCTGGAGCAGAACTAGTCTCTAGCGCACCTTATAAAATGTCCCCTGTTGAGTTGGCTGAACTGAAAAAGCAAGTTGACGAGCTATTAGGGAAGCAATTCATTCAACCTAGTGTATCACTATGGGGTGCCCCGGTGTTGCTAGTCAAGAAAAAAAATGACAGTATGCGGTTATGTATTAATTACCGCCAATTGAATGAACTGACAATAAAGAATAAATACCATTTTGCCGAGGATTAATGATCTAATTGATCAGTTAAGGGGCGCTTTAGTCTTTTCTAACCATCAAATTTGGGTCAAGGCTTCCAAGATCCCTAAAACGGCGTCAACACCTGTTATGGCCACTTTGAACATGTGGTAGTGTGGTGTGACAAACGCTCCAACGGTGTTCATGAATTATATGAACAATATCTTTCATCCTTATCTAGATCAGTTAGTTATGGTATTCATTGATGGTATTCTGATTTATTCCAAGTCACACCAAGTGCACGAGGAATATCTCCACTTAGTACTTTATGTAATGAAAGAGAAGCAATTGTTTGCAAAGCTATCAAAATACAAATTCTGGTTGGATAGGATCCAATTTTGGGGGCACATTATCTCCAAAGATATTGTTGTTTATCCATCTAAGGTGGAAGTCGTTATGGCTTGCGAAAGACCCAAATTTGTCACTGAAATTAGAAGTTTTATAGGTCTAGCCGATTATTACCAAAGATTTATTGAGGAATTTTCCAAGATTACGTTGTCAATGACAAAATTGACTAGAAAGGGTGATCCTTTTGTGTGGAACCCTAAATGTGAGAAAAGTTTTTAAGAATTAAAGGCAAAACTGACTTCCACTCCTGTGTTGGTATTGCCCAACTTACAGGAAAGCTTCGTGGTATATTTTGATGCATCTAGGTTGGGCCTTGGATGCATGTTAATGCAGAAAGATCGGGTTATAGCTGATACATTGCAACAGCTATGACCCCACGTGAAGAACTATCCCACACATGATTTGGAGCTTGCAACTGTGGTCTTTATACTGAAAATTTAGAGACATTATTTGTATGCATCAAAATTTAAGGTGTATAGTGGCCATAAAAGTTTGAAATATCTGTTTGATCAGAAGACGTTGAGTATGAGGCAAAGGAGATAGATAAAATTTCTAAAGGACTATGAGTTTGAGTTGAGATATCACTCGGGAAAGGTGAATGTTGTTGCTAACTCCTTAAGCCAGAAATCCATCCATGTTGCTGTTATAATGGTAAAAAAGATGGAATTGCTTGAACAGTTCAAAGATTTGAATCTAGCTGTGGATGTTTCTTCACCTGAAAAGGTAATTATGGGTACCTTGAAGATAGCAAATGAATTTCTGAAGCTTGTTTATACACAGTAAATGTCTGATGCTTATCTTGCTGAGTTGAAAGAGACTCAAACTAGCGGTAAGGACCTGTCATTAACTAAAGGTTTTGATGGTATTTGGAGGATTAAAGGCCAGATTTATGTGCCCAATTCAGGTGATTTGAGGAAAATAATGCTGGATGAGGCTTATAAGAGCATGTCGAGTATCCATTCGGGTACTACAAAGATGTATTGTTGCATTGTCTATCAGAAAGCTAAGGTTAAACACTAGAAGCCATCTAGTGGTTTACAGCCTCTTAAGATTCTTGTATGGAAATGAGATGCAATTGCTATAGATTTTGTGATGGGATTACCCAGGACCCGAGTCGGTCATGATGTTATCTAAGATATTGTGGACAGATTGATGAAGTCTACATATTTCTTACCTATCAGTATGCGGTATTCGTTGCAGAAGCTAGCACAATTATATATTAGTGAGATCGTTCGGCTACACGGTGTAAAATTTAGTATTATGTTGGATAAAAATTCGAGGTTCACCTCCTGATTTTGGGGAAGCTTGCCCCAGGAGTTAGGCTCGAAGCTACGGTTAAGTTCAACCTATCATCCTTAGACAGATGAGTAGTCGGAATGTACAATTCAAAGTTTAGAGGACTTATTGAGGTCTTATGTGTTAGAGCATGGTAGTAATTAGGAGTAGTTCCTCCCTTTGATTGAATTCATTTATAATAATAGCTACCACAACAGCATAAGTATGGCTCCATTTGAGGCTTTATATGGCCAGAAGTGGCAGACGCTTCTTTGTTGGTTGGAAACCGGTGAGAGTCTAATATTGGGGCCTAAAATTATAGTAAACCACTAAACAGATCGAGATGGTTAGAGAAAAGATGAAAGCATCCCAAGATAGACAGAAGAATTATTATGATAATAGAAGGAAACCCCTTGAGTTTCAAGTTAGTGATTTTGTATTTCTAAAAGTTTCTCCTCACAAGGGTATCAGGCGAGTGTTAAAAAGCAGGAAGTTGAGCCTGAGATATATTGGACCGTATGAGATCTTAAAATGGGTTTGTTCTGTGGCCTACCAGATTGCACTTCCTCCTCATCTAGAAAACCTTCATAGTGTATTCCATGTATCCCAGTCGAGGAAGTATATACCAGACTCTACATATGAAATTCTTGATAACGATGTATAGATAAGAGAAAATTTAAGTGTACCTACTGAGCCTACACAGATCATGGATAGATTGATCAAACACTTGAGAAGCAAGGTTGTACCGTTGGTAAAGGTAGTATGGCAATAGGGTAACTGTACCACTTTTACTTGGGAACGCAAAGACTCAATAAGACAACAGTATCCTGAGTTGTTTCATTAAGGTAGGTGTTATTTAAATTTTAAGGATGAAATTTTTGTAAGAGGGGTGAATTGTAACATCCTATTTCATATACATATATTTTCCAATTTCTTATTCTCTCCCACGTCATGCGTTCTTTCTGTCTTTTCTTTTAATCCTTAGTTCACACTCTTTATTTCTCCTTGTTATGCAAGCACTGATCTTTTTTTTATTTTTTTATTATTTCTCAATCTCACATATCTCTCAATCTGTATATCAACTCTTTTCTTTTTCTTCTTTCACGACAGGTGGCCCCATGTGTCCTGCTAAACTCTCTTTTATTTTCACACTAACCACCTCTCATTTTTATATTTATTATATTCTAAACTCTCTGCTATCAATTCTCTCTATCTCTCCTAACTCTTTTTAATTTTTCTAAGCATTAGGACCTTTACCCTCTAATTCTTCATCTCTTTTTCCTATCACTTTCTCTCTCTCTCTCTCACTCATTCTATTTGACAAACAACAGACCTCTTTTTTTCTTTATCTTTCTTTCTTAATTTCACTTCATTCCCTCTCTCAATTCCGCATACCTCTTTGTTACACCCATTTAACTCTATTTTCTTTTTTGTTAAAATCATCATCCTCATAATAACACTCATATTCCTTTTTTCCAAATTCATCACCCTCACCGAATCCATCTTAATCGCGCTTAGTTTTGCATGATCAAAGGCAATAAAAATTATACCATGTGTGAGGTTATGTTGGCCAACGCTTAGATATCGCATTCGAAGGAAAACGAAAGTGGTCGGCATAGCTTTGGTGTTTCAAACTCGGTTCGGAAAGTCGACGGTTACCGTACTATTTTTCAGTGAGTCGACAAATATCTAAAATATGTAGAAATCATGGATCTGACGTTAATTTGTGAAGGGTTGTCGAAATTAATTTTAATTATGAATAATTTTTAGATACTCCTGATTAAACGTAAATGGTGTTGGAAACATTCAGGCAATCGTCGACATATTTCGGTAAGTTGACAATTTCCTAAAATATGCCGAAATAGCATTGTTGGCTTCGAAATACCTGTTTATGTTCTTTTGAGTTATTAAAAATAATTATGTTAAGTTTTAGGAATTTTATTATTAAGTTAAAATAATATTTTATAGGTAAATATCATTTTATATAAAAACATAATTTAGTTAAAAGTAATAATGACTTATAATATATTTTATTTAAGTAATTAAATTATTATACAATATTTAAATTATTTAAATACAGTTTTACATGATAAATATATTATATTTTATAATTGATTTTTTTTAAAAAAAAGTAACTAGATAAAAAGTATTTTAGAAACTTTTGTATCTTGGCGTCATTTAGGTATCAGAAGAATTATATTGGGAAAGAGTTATTAAATAAAAATGTCGCTATAAGATGTAGAAAATCTTAAAATATAAAATATATATCATTAATATTTAATTGTGGTTTTGCCGATTTATAAGTTAAAATAATAATAATTGTGGTTTTGAGCTTGGCAATCAAGGATTCCAAGTAGGGGAGCATTATATCTTAAATGTATAGATTATGAACGGATAAAGGTATATATGCTTATTTATATTCACTAGTGTAAAAAAGAGCTATAAGCACAGGATACGAACACAGTTATCCCAAAACTGTGTTTAAAACCATGCGGTGGCAATTTTGTAAATACCAGGAAATTTTAAAAAATTTTAAAACGTATCTACGAACACGGTTAGACTTGAACCGTGCTTAAAAGACATATATAAACACAGTTCAGATGGAACCGTGCTTAAAGGGTATCATAATTATTTTTTTAAAATTTTTTAATTTGGCACATACGAACACGGTTGTGACTAACCGTGGTTAAATCCCATATATGAACACGGTTCCTTTTCCTTTGCACCCGTGCCCATCTCTTCGTGTTTATAAGTGGCTATTTTAAAACAAATTTAACGCTTCCTTTTCCTCTACACTCGTGCCCACCTCTTCGTCTTCCCTCTATTTCTCTTTGACGAAAGTCATCTTCTTTCCCTCCTTACCTCCCTTTCTCTTTCACAAAAGTCATTTTCCCTCCTATTTGTGTTCCCCACCGTGCCCATATTTTCGTCTTCCCCTCCATTTCTCTTTGACGAAAGTCATCTTCCCTCCCTCTTTACCTCCCTTTCTCTTTCACAAAAGTTAACTTCTCTTCCATTCATGTTCCCCACCATGCCTACATTGCTTCGTTTTCTGTCTTCTCTCCCAAACGACGAACGTGTTCCCTCCATTGCTTCCAAGTCTTCTTCTTCTTCTTCTTTCTACATAGCAAAGGGCGTTCTCCCTCTTCTCTCGTACGACATGCATCAGGTTCTTTCCTAAGCTTATTTTTCCCCTTATGGTTATGCAATGTTGGTTATAGATGTTTGGCATACTAGGCTTAGTATTTGATTAGTAGTATAATTTGGATGTTATGCTATTAGTTATAAATTTTAAAAATATGATTAGGGAAATTAGAATATTGTTAGTTTTAGATTAGGAATGGTTAGGAAAATTTAAAATGAGAATGATATTATTTTGTATTCTCTGTTTATTAATTTTAGTAATTTAAATTGATATTAAAGTAAAAATGTTGATATTTCCACTAAATAAATATATAAAGATTACTATTATTCCTTACATTAGTAAAAAAAATGAAATACATAAAAAATTGATAATTCCAAGTAAATAAAAAGTTACTTGTAAAGATAAAATAATATACATTGTATTAAAGATGAACATTGTAACAAAATACACAATTAATGTTGTTAGTTATAGATTAGGAATGCCTAGGATTGATTGTTAGATTTATTTTATATTTTGGTGTTTTATTAATTTGGGTATCTAAATTGATATTAAAGTAAAAAAGATAATATTTTCAACTAAATAAATACATAAACATTAATTAGTATTATTCCTTACACTAGTTAAAAAAATTAAATACATAAAAATTGATAACTTCAACTAAATAAAAAGTTAGTTGTAAGAGTAAAATAATAAATTGTATTAAACATGAACATTGTAACAAAATGAATTAACCCCATAATTAATGTTGATTAGGCAAGTTAAGATTTTAATTACATAATAAATTAATCCCAAAATTAATTTAGTTGTATAATTTTAAATAATTTTATTATAATAATAATAACTAGTTTAGTTTATTATTGAACACCCCAATATTACATTGGAAATCTAAATTGTACCCTACTAAATAAAAAAATTAGTAGTGGTAAACTAACTAGTGTCTTTAGTTTGAATTTTAATTTTGTGTTGCTAATTTTGTTTGGTAATTTTGATTTGTTATTTGTTTATGATGTGATAAGTTTATTTAGTCCGTTTTAAATGAGTTTGTGATTTTTTAAATTGTGTGAGAGAACCATAGTTTCCCGTTTCAGATTCGACACAAATGGTAATTAAATTAATTGGTTTCATCGTTTGTGTTGAATCTTGAATTGTCCGTTTGGACAGTTTGGGATGAACAAATTTTTATGCATTATTGCTATGTACAAGTTAAGAGTAATTTTAAAATTTGATCAAGTTTTGATTTGTTAAATTTTGTATTGTTCTCTAGGTGCATATTTGATTGTGGTTGAATTTGATGTCACCACTTTCATTTCGTGTACTTAGAGACCAATACAAAATGTTGCCGAAATTTTATCAAATTTTAAAATAACTCCTAAGTTATATGTAATTATGAAGTATAGAAAAATGTTCATCCTGAATGGGTAGGACCACCACCTTTGTGAAGAAAGTAAGATTCATAGCACCGTTAAATTTACTGGTATTGTAAACAGTGAGTATGGATCGAAGTTGGATAACTGCATCACGTATAAGTCCACATTACGAGGGTGGAGTTGAAACATTCATAGAATTCGTGATACGAAATGCTGAAGACGTGAATGGAAAGTATTTTTGCCCTTGTGTTAAATGCTTGAACATGTGCCAACTAGAATTAGAAGAGGTACGGGAACATCTCTTGTGTGATGGTTTTCTTCAGACTTATACGCGATGGATATGGCATGGTGAACATGTTGAGGTGCCAAGCACCAGTTTTCAAACAAGAGACCAAAGCTTTGCGCATGAAGTTGATGATGACATGGATGACCAACTTGAGGATATGATACATGATGTAGGGGTAGATAGTTTTAAGAAAGCTCATGTATATGCGACTTTGTGTGAGAATTCTGAGAAGCCGTTGTATCCGAATTGTGCCAATTTCACATGGTTATCAGCAGTTTTATGATTATTTAATTTGAAAGCGATAAATGGATGGACAGACAAAAGTTTCACGGACTTGCTTAAGTTGTTGAAAGAAATGCTTCCAGTTGGTAACACCTTGCCAAATCGTAACTATGAGGCTAAGAAGGTGTTGTGTCCTATGGGTTTGGAGTATACCAAAATACATGCATGCCCAAATGATTGTGTATTATACCATGGTCACTATGATTGTGTATCTTTTACTGATTATGTTTTTATAGTTACCAGAGAATGTATAACGTATAAATGTCTTTGAATTGTTTTTGATGCAGGCCAGACACATAAAAGCACAGTAAATTTAGGGGAAAAATGACTGCCCTCATAGGTTGTCACGTGGGGATTACCGATTGTTGGAGGATCGGATGGTGGAGGAGAAAGCTACCCAACGCCAGGGTAGCCACCCTGACACCACTATTGTGGATCCCCGCTCCCCACCCGCACGCCATGAAAAATGGAAGCGTTCCAGGACAAAGAAGAGTGGTTAGTACACTTCATCATATGTTGAGGAGGTTGTCTCACGGATTGTAAGTACAAAGCTTCTTTAAAAATTTTATGATTCTTGGTAATTGTTTTATAGTTACTAACAACACTAATCACTGAGTTTTGGTTACAGGATTCCTTGGTTGAGCAGTCGACCCAAGGGTCTTTTGTGTCGCATGGTTATATTGACCACCGCCATCGGTCGACCAGAGCACCCTGGACGAGTACATGCAGCTGGTCAAGGTCATGGTACGTTTATATTAATAGTTTTAGAATCTTTATAATAACATTATTATTTCTAATTATTTTTGTCCGCAGGCCTCTAAAGCTATTTTGGTTATCCTGCCACCCCTTCCCAATCCATATCTGATTTGGAGAAGACCTTTGAGGACAATGTTTCCGTAGTGAAGGCAGAGGCAAAGGAGGAGATGTAGAGGCTACTTCAAGAGGAGATGGCATGGTTTCTGACAGGGCCCGCAAGCGCACGGGTTATGTCGCGTAATATAAAAGATTATCGTTCTCCACAGGGACTATGTTCAAAGTACCAGCATATTGAAATTTAATTATCCACACAATTGATTTTTAAGATTTTTATAAAATAAAGCACAAATTAAAGTTGCACAGAATACAAATTAATATAAGAATAAAATTTACTTGACACTTAAAAATCAGAGTTGAGAATATCTTGGGATTTCGGGGGATTAAGACTCTATTTTATGTTAATGAATTTTAACTTTTCATAAATAAGAATCGAATTAAGTTTTCCAAGGCGAATTTTCCAAAAGCTAATTAATATGTTCCTCTCGGAATCCTATTAATGTACCTAACCTATGGAAAGCGCTGCTTAATCCTCAGAAAGGCCCATTATCGTTTTATGAAAATCCCTTTTATTTCCTCAAAAGAATTTTGATTACTTTCACGGTTTTACCGAGGTCACAAAAAGCATCTCAAAAATCTTAGGTTTAGTTCAAAGCTTTCCGGTAAAAATAAATCTCTCGATTCTATTTGTTACCTAAACTTACTAATATACCCGTAAGTATACAGTTTTATCATTTAGGTTCTTGTTAAGAATTACTAAAAGCATTAAGCATAATTGAACTAAATGGAAAATAGAAATTTATTTAATTTCAAGTCAAAATAACATTAAAATAAAATATTATCATACCCCCTTTATCCCAAGATAATTAATTTAGCTACTCATGAAATAATTCAAATTCATATAAATAATGGTAAAATAAAACATACAAGACATGGTAAAAATAAAGACTTACGGGTTTCTCCAAAAGCTCAGAATAATTTACCACTGTAATTCCTTGTTGCAATAATTTCTCCACCAATTACAAATTTAAATTCTCACTTTTATAGCCCTCACACTCTTAAAATAAAATAAAGAAAAAGAAAGTAAAGAAAAAATGGGAACGGGACAGAGAAAGAAAATAAGAGAAATAAAAATAAAGAAAAGAAAGAAAAGAGAAACGAAAAGCAAAGAGAAAGGAAGGAGGAATTGGAACGAAGCTGATGGAATTGATGTAAGTGATGATTGATGATGGATGCTTGCAACTTCTTCTCCTTTTATAGGCGATGGACAGGGGGGATCCAGCTAAGAAACGCGTTGTAATTGCAAGTTGGGAGGAAACTTTCGGTGCATGTGAGTTCCAGCTGTGCCAATTTGCATTATTTTAATATTTCCAATAATTTGGTGCTTGGATTTATTCAGCTGGGCAAATTTTGAGTGGAAAGGTGCTGGAATTCCACAAGACCGAATGAAAGCTTGCTGTTCGGTATTAGTTACTGGGCGTTGTTGGTTTACATGTGGCAGGTATGGTGGTATGAGGGACAGTGGAGTTGCTGGACGATGTGGTGGATGGAGCCGGTGTTGGTAGGAGAGGAGTCTGGGCGGTGTGGATGATGGAAAGGAGAAAAGGGACAGCGGAGGGAATGAGACGGTGTTGAGAAGTGAGGATGGTTGGGCGGTGTTGGTTGGAGAGGAGTCTGGGCGGTGTTGTGTGTAGAGGAGAGTCTGGGCGGTGTTATGTTGAATGGGTTGCTGGGCGGTGTGGATGATGGAGAGAAAAGGGACAGCGGACAGAAGATGAAGTGGGACGGTGTTGTGGCTTGAGGACGGAGTTATGGATGGAAAGGAGAGGACGGTGTGTGGTATGGATTAGAAGAAGAAAGGGACAGCGGATAGGGAATGGGACGGTGTGGAGTGATCTGTTGTTTGGAGTTGTGGAGTGTAGGTCGGTTTTGAAAGGAGAGGGGACTCGGATCCGACTGAAACCATTCACTCGGCTCAGGTTCATGGAGTTCATTCGGAACTGATTGAAGACTCACTTGGTTCAGATTCAATCGGTTCCCAATCATTTTCACTCGGCTGTCTCTGAATTTGGACCACTCGGTTAAAGCTTTGCTTTGGAATTCACTCGGAATTGCTTTGAAATATTTCAGTCGGCCTTGATGCTTTTTACTCGGAATGGCCTTCAGTCGTCAATCAACTCACTCGGAATGGCCTTCACTTTTACTCAGGAACTTGCACTTGAAGGGTTGGAATTTGGCTGATTGAATTTCTTCTTATGTCCGAGCCTTGCTTTGCTCGGAAATGTATCTTTCTGACCCAACTCACTCGGAATGGCCTTTCCTTGGAGACTTCTCACTCGGGCTCAGTGTGAAACTTGAGAGTCTGCCCGAGTGTGATTCATTTCTGGTCGGATTTTTCCTTGTCCGATTAAGACACCATTCGGAACTGCCTTGTTCTCCGAATGAAACTACTCGGATTCTCCTTATCAGCATTTATTCATTCAATGGGATTCCTTCTGCTCGGAATCAATTCACTCGGAATAGCTTTTTGCTCGGATTGGTTGCAAATCAGAAAGCTCCCACTCGGATGCACTTCAATCAGCAAGCCTTTCACTCAGAGAATAGCTTTGGACAGCATCTATTCAATGTCAGTCCCCTTTTTCACTCGGAATGGACGCAGTCGGGGAAGCTTCCACTCGGAATCTCCTCCAACCGAGACTCATTCCATTTTAGCATTGAACCTCAGCCATTTATCACTCGGAATGGCTTTGACAGGGAACTTTCCACTCGGATTTGGCTCCAACAGTGCAGTATTCCACTCGGAAATGCTCCATTCTGAGTCCTTCCACTCGGATTTGGTCATTTCTGAGTTATCCCACTCGGATTTGGCCATTTTGAGTCGGATTTCAGTGCTCTGAGTCGGATTTTTGCTTTCTGAGTCGGATTTCAGCTTTAAAAAGAGAATTCTTTCCACTTTGGGCTTGTTCTTCTTGTTTCTTTATCATTTTTTGGTCGTTTTTCTCTTGTTTTTGACCCTTTATTACCTTAAGTTCTGCAAAATAACATACCCAAGTAGAATAGAGTGGAAAGAAAGCAAAAATCGCAATAAATAAAGGAAATACAGTGGATAATGACTAAAATCCTAAGCAATTTAGACCTAATTTATTGTATTATAAAGCACTTATCAGTTTCAGAGTGAGATGATGGCGTCATTCAGTCAACAACATCAACCTACACCACCGATGGTGGACCCACAGGTTATATTGTACATTATTTAATTGAATTACTTGTGATTCGCTATCATTATTTCTTGAATAACTTTAAAATTGTTATGTAAATATACAAATTAGGCGGGTCAGCACAAAGGGATCGTGTGCTGCACCTGACGGTGATGATGACGACGTAAATCTTGGAGACTGTCGTCAGTGTGACCTATTTGTTGATGGAGTGGAAGAGCCAGTTGCCATTGGTTTAGTGTATAACTTAGGCCCTTTGGTTCACCATCAGTCAATGCCTGATGGTGTGTCAAGGGTCTTGGTTGTACAGGTCCTCGAGGCAGGCGAAACTGTGCCCATTCCAACTTCTGAGGTACGACTCATCGGCCAGGCTGTAGGACACTTCCTTATGTGGCCGACCAGACTTTTGTCAGATTCTGGTCCCCAAGTATGCTCCTTACCCTAGCATCAATTATATATTAAGTTATGGTTGTCAATAATCTGAAAATGCTTCTAATTTTTTAACTATTTTAGCAGGGTATTGCCCTATCAAAGAAGCCAGAGCCCCCTATTGATCCGATCGAACGACTATGGACGATATCGGCGTCGCTACGCGATTGCACTATCCCGGTCCCATGGGAGGAATCCGTTTTTGGCCTCCCAAGTCCGTTGCCAATGTACATTGCACGGCCTGACTTGTGTGAGCTCCTGATAGGGAGGACGATGGTGAACATTTCCGTGATTCAGTGTTGGGAGCTGTAAGTATAATGTTTTTCGTTGAATGACAGTGTTAATTAAAATGTTATTTTTTACAACACTAAACTTCTATAAATTTGATTAGGTTTTTACATAGACTTTGCATAGAGAAGGGTGTCGATGACACTTATGATTTCTTGGAGCCCTCTCTAATACAATACCGTGGGAACAACAAGGAGGAGATTCAGGCATACATCCAGAATTGGATGTATGCCTCGAACAAGACTGTGTACCTTGCGCCATATCATAGAGAGTAAGAGTCTAGTAAATAATTAGTTACTGTTGTTAATTTAATCATGGAATGCGTTGTTACTAATCAATATTCATTACAGCCTTCACTGGCAACTGTTCGTTATTTGCCTGAAGGACGGCATTGTTGCATGCTTCTGTTCCTTGCATGGAAGTCCTGGTGTTGACTACCATAAAATACTTGATGCGTAAGTTGATTTTAAAAAATTAAATAACTTTACATATTTGAGAAAGTCATTCCATTTGAACTGGTGTTTTATTCTCTTACAGGGCTTTAATTGGGTACCATCGACTACACTGTAAAGTGACCAAGAAAAAACTACAGTGGGTCTTCCCAAAAGTAAGTACTTCAATTAATAAGCATTAATTTTAAAGTTACCTCAATTAGTAACAAAAACAATAACCAATTATGAATTCAATGCATGGTACCTTGTAGTCTTATCGGCAGGATGACACCTTTGAGTGTGGGTATTTCGTGATAAAGATGATGCTCACCATTGTCCAATCTGGTATAGTAAACGGATGGATAAATGTATGTTTTCACTGCTTACATTAATTTATTTTGTTTTTACATACTATTATTACAATTTGTTGCTTACCACTACTATTAATGATTGTCTCTCTTTGCAGCACTTTCAAGACTCCTCAATGTTTCCTGAAAGATACATTGACGAAGTCAGAAACCATTGGGCCACCAGCCTTCTTCAAGTCAAGGAAGGACTCTAATAGACTTTTGTCATTTATTATATTATTAGTGTATAGTTATATACCTATTAGTGTAGCTTTTGGATTATTGTGCATTTTATGTACCGTATTTGATGTTTAGATAGTTTGGTTGAAATTTATTCATTTCCATTATTTGAGCGATATATATATGTGTATATATTGGATGCATCATTGGGCTGTCTGGTTATATTCTGCTTGCAGGTTTTGGGAATGAGTAAAAAACAAAAGAAATTTTTTTTAAAAAAAGCAAAGGTTTTAAGCACGGTTATAGCCATAACCGTGTTTAAAAGTTACCCCTTTTAAGCACGGTTAAGCCTTAACCTGCTTAAAAGCGCCTCACCTATAAACACGGTTCAAAAGAGTCGTGCTTAAAAGTGCCAACATACGAACACGATTGCTTATAACCGTGCTTAAAAGGTGCATTTACGAACACGGTTGGTTAGAACCGTGCTTAAAAGTCACTTACGAACACGGTTCATAACCGTGCTTAAAAGTCCCTATCTACAAACACGGTGGCAACAACCGTGCTTAAAGGTCCACAAGAACCATGCTTAAAACCTCTTTCTCCACTGGTGATTAATGAAAGTGATATTGATTGATTGTTACCTGATGAGTTCCATGATGATGATGATGACGATGTTATTTGTGGTTGTTGGCAATATACCCCTTAATTGTCATCGTTTGTTTGATTGATAATTTTTAAATATGTTGGTTCTGTTCATGTGTATGTGTCGATGATGACTGGATAATTATAATTTTAAATTGCTTGAGGTTGCCATTATTATTACATGTTGATGATGATTATCAAGCTTGAGGTAGCTTAGTGAATGTTGTGTTGATGATTAATTATTGGTTGTTACATGCTTTGCTTATTGATATGTTGTGGTGAAACCCTTGGTAATGGTAACCAAGTGGTAGCCCCTGATGACAGTAACTAGGTGGTTTATTGATGATTGATAATTATTTGCCTTAACATTTGCATTCAGACGTACATAGGACTGTAGGGGGCCTGTGATGTTGGCCCAAATGGGAGGGCGGCTTGATGGTAAGGCACAGACCCTGTGGCGGTTTCGTCTGATTCCACAGCCGCATTTAAGTGGGACTTAAGGCTGGCCCGCAACACTATCGTTGTCGTTGGGAGCGACTGTGTTATAAGAATGAGCGAGCGATTTGGTACCTGTAAAATGGCTGAATCAACTAGGAGTTAAGATATATTATTATGTTGTGTAATTCCCATCATTAGAGTCGGATCCGCATGCATATGCATTCGCATACACTTATTGAGGTTGAGAAGCTATGGGATAGCTCAGGATATATATTGTTGTGTTATTTGTATTTGAGGTCTTGCAAACTTTGTTAAATGACAGTAAATGATGATGGTTATATTCGTGAATGAGTTGTGATAGAACTGGATAGGTAGTTGACAATATTAAGGTTACATCCGATTCAATACCTGTCTTTTAACATATATATACTCACCCCTAAGTTGTTGTTTTTCAGTGGATGTGGACTGAGACGATGCTTGGTGATTACTCGGTTGGAGTTATCGTGATCTTGGAGACCCATATAAACATGTATATAGTTGTATAGTTTTTAGTATGGTTTTGCCTTGGTCGGTACTCTTGATACATATGTTATATGTTTGTATGTAGTGAAAAAATAGGTAGCTGATAACCTCACTCGAGGTTTCGTAGTTGTTTTGTTCTTGAATACTTGTGCTTAGAAATTGGTAAATTAAAAGTATATATGATGTTATCGAATTGTATATTCTATCCAGAAATTTTCTTGAGAACCATATAACAATGCCTATATGTGTTTGAGATTTCCGCGCGACCTGATAGATTCGCTAAAAAAATTATGTTTTATTAAATGAGTTTTACAACATTCTTTAAAAAATAAGTTGAAACATTTAAGAACTTAGACATGTCACTAAAGCATATCTCATTTAAAATATCATCCATAAACATAAATTTTTATTTTGCAGACTCATTCTAAATCGTTGCATGACATCTCAATTCTCCTTTTCTAACCCTTTAGCTTCAACCTAGTCATAGATCACCATAATCTTAGCTTCTCTCGTTTACATTTATTTTTATATAAAACATTCACATAATTTAAAGTTTAATAACTTATATAATATAGTTGATAAAACATAAATATTAAAGAAATAATACAGAAAAATATGTATGGTATAACTATATTTTTAAAATAGATATGAATGACTATTTTAAAAAAATACAATAGGAATAAGAATAGAAAAAATAAAAGAAAGTCGAATGTTATAATTTAAAAACTACTTTTAATAAACATAGCTTACATCGATGATACCGGTGGCCTTACCTAGCAAAGAAAGGGAGGTGGTGATCTGTGAGTGAATTGCAGGAACTCACGCTGCCAAATGTCCATGCATAAAGGAGCCGTGTGAGTAGTGTCTATGAGACAAGCAAAAAATGAAAGTAAGTCACGGGTGGCGTTTGAAAACATTGCCAAATTCTGATATTCATGCAAAAGAATAAATTGGAAAATTTGATTTGTTTTTTCAATGCCGTTCTAAGGGGACACGAGTATAAATTGAATACGGTGGTTTACGGGTGTTGTATAAGAACTGACGCTAGTGAAATTGAATTGTATTCTAATATCGAAATTGGTGATTCAATTGAATAACGGACAAGAATTTGTTCACTCAATGCCAACAAGCAACTGTTTTTTTTCTTTAAGAAAAGAATAACGTGCTTCGCAGGTGGGTGTAAAAAATGACGTCACTTGTTATTTTTATGAGGAAAAAATATAGTATTTAAAAAGTAATTAATCAACGGACACAGTCTCGACTATTTAATAAAATTTAATTTAAGGGTTATTAAAGATTATCTCTAAGTTTAAAAAAATGTCACATAGAAAATATTAAGGCTAGCTTTTATGCATTAGGGACATTTATCAGATAATTCTGGATTAAAGTCGGACGTCTAAAAGATACTTAAAACGTATCTCACTAAATTTTAATGAATATTAAATAACCCCACTTTGGAATTAATTTTTCTCTTTTTTATTTCAATTATTTTCATAATTGGTGTATAAAATATTTATTATATTAGTTATTAAAACAACTAGTATAAAAATCATTATAAAAAAGGCACCTTTAAGTTAAAATTTTAGTGGGTTAGTGAGATAAAAAGTTAATATGAACAATTGATTTACACAACATATTTTAAGTTAGTGAAATAAGAAATGAAGCATATTTCTATACTTTAGTTCTCTTATGTGATTTGTATCAAATCATCCTGTGGCGCCCCTCAGCCTTATATAAGTAAGTATAATAGATATGATGTAATAATTATATGGATAAATTTTTTACGTTTTAAAGTTCATTACTTTGCTTAGGAGACACCACAAATTAAAAGAAAATATTTTAACATCGCGCCCTAGAGCTTTGATTAGTCACACTTGCCATATTTGAAGATATGAGAAGTGATATGGGAAAGTTTATTTTTAGTCTTAGAAATAGTGGGACATGTCATAGATATCACCTATTAGTCCTAGATTGAAATTCATAAAAAGTTGAGTTCAAACCCCTCTTAAATTTATGTTTTTTCACTACAATGGGTCTGATATTTTATGTGTAATGAGAGATAGGAAACTCTAATAGAGGTGAGGCCAAATTCCACACATCCCTAACATATTTATCTACAACTTTCATGAGTAAATCAAAGGCTAATTATGCCCCGAAAACTGCATAATTCACAAATTTGTAGAACCAACCCTGCTGAAATATTTAGCCTGAACACCCTTTAGGCATAACTCGGGCCACCAATGTAACACCCCGAATTTTTAAAGTAGGAAGTTAAATTAGGAAAATAAATTTTGAATAATTAAATGTGGGCTAATTAATATCCCAAAATTCTTGAAATGATTTAATCAAGACTCTTAGAAATCATAAGTGAATTATGGAGACCGAATAAGTCAAAAACTGACCCGGATAAATATGGGTGTCGGACCAAGTATCTCCGATTGAGATGCCGTTGGTCAGGGCTATAGATAATATTATTGGGAATCTGAATATGTATTCGGAATAATTTTTAGAGTATGTATTGAGCCCGAACTGAGAGCCTGTTTATTTAAAAACGAAGGAATTTAAGTGAGAAGGAAAAGATTAAAGCATAATCTTACCATTTTTCACTCTCATTCCCGTGACTTCTCCTTCTCTCACGCAGACACATTTCCTTTCTTCTTCCTCTTCTTCTTCTTTTTCATTACTCATCTTCTTCTTCCCCAAAAGAAAAATCTAGATTAAGTGGTACCTTCCTCTCAAAATTTTCATTTTCTTTAGTGAACAAGGAGGAGACCATGAATGCTTGAAACTACTCCCTCCTTTCTCTTCATTTTTGTCATCCTCATCTTCCCTCTCAACTACCATTTTTGTTTTGGAGCAAGGTAAGCTCTTTGTCATTCTTTTATGCATGGAATTTAGGGAATTTGTAGTTGTGGGTTGGAAGTGCATTAAATGTTTTGTGGGTGGTGAGAGGAAAGCATCAAATGCATGAACCCTAGGGTGTGGGTGAAATGAATATGGATGTTTATAAGTAATAAATGAAGTATATGAAGATGGGGTTAAAAGATGGTGAGTGAGGAAGTGCAATTATGATATAGGTGGGTTTTTACAAAACCCTAACTTATGAAAATTGGGGGAAATAAGTAATATAAGTGGGATTAACACTTATTG
Source organism: Clitoria ternatea (assembly GCA_037962975.1). Classification (NCBI taxonomy): domain Eukaryota; kingdom Viridiplantae; phylum Streptophyta; class Magnoliopsida; order Fabales; family Fabaceae; genus Clitoria; species Clitoria ternatea. Next base: position 121,075,180 of record CM075670.1, read on the forward strand.
ATGAAGGAAATATGATAAATGATGAGGTAGAGACATTTAATGATGATGATGTTGACTTGAAGTCATAATAGGTGGGAAACTCACCAAGGTGTTGGTGGAAGCTTAATAGATGGGATAACCTAACAATTAGGTTGTAGCTCTTGGTAATAATGGATTGTGATTTAAGAGAAGGAATTCCCGATTAGGCAAATGAATGAAATTGATAAATAGTTCCCACATGATAAGAATCATGTGTATACCTATGTATATGTATATTGAATTGGTGTTTGAAAGAATATTTGATGTGGCCCTATAATTGATTGGTGTAGGGCTTGGCAATATTGGTGAAGCAGGAACATCAACCCCAGAGGTCTACTTCTCTTGAGGTAGGAGAGGGGTGTATTTTCTAAATGCATGAGAATTATGATGATAATGTATGTATTAATGTAGTATGACATGTTTGCTTGGATAAAGGTGATATTATGTGTATGTGAAGTGAATTGTGTATGATGATGTGAATTTAGTGTTTATATGATGAAGCCTAAGTGAGGCTATGGATGGCTTATTATGTGTGATACATGATTGAGTTCATATGAAGATTGATTCTTGTGTATGATTTAGTGGAAAATTGTGTGGTTGAGAATGAATGTACCCTAGATGAGAGGGTAAGATAAGCTAAATGAGCTTGAGGCATGTATGGGCATTGTTGTATACATGGCATGACATGCATATCATGATGATGTTGATAAGTGGTTGCGATCACTTGATAATGGAAATGAAAAAGGGCTTGCGAGTTCCTATGATTGTTAGACCGGTGGTTGCGATCACCTGGTATTGAAATGAAAGGCCCTGCGGGACCAATGTGATTGAATGCCCATGGTTGCGATCATGAGGCGGGAGTACCCCTTGCGAGGTGGGAAACCTTATGAAATATTGAACGTGGTTGCGATCACGAGAAGCACCTTGCGAGGCTGCTAGAGGGAGTACCCCTTGCGAGGCGGGAAATCATTGAGAATGAGTATATGATTATGGTGGTTGCGATCACCCGAGGAAATGAAATCGGATCCGTGCATATGCATTTTAATGACATTAGCATGTGCATCAGTCTTGAAGCATAATATAGTGTGATACGTTGATAATGCGATATGTATGGATATTCCCTTTTAATTACTAAGGTGTGATGGTGAGATTGATTGATATGATTCTAAGAGAATTAAGGAATAATTGTGTTTGAATAAGAATTGCTGATTGAATGTTGATATAAAATAAACTCCTCTTGAGGAGGAGATAGTTGTATTGCATTCATGCATATATTGTTTTATTTATTGGATTTTCATCATTGAGAAAGTATACTCACTCTCCTTGTGGTATATCTTTTTAGCTTCTGTGTTGTAGGTTTCGCTTTGGAGCTGTTTGTGGAGGAGAAGCGTGAAGGAAGCCTCTTTTTGGTAAAGAATGCCTTGGCCGGCAACATTTTGATTTTATGGTTTGTGTAGAATGTTTGTGATGAATATAGTATTCTACATATTTTGTATAGCCATGAATTGGTATGAATGATGTATAATGATTATGTAGGTCACGTGTGAAAATTGGAACCCACATATAAGACCAATTTTCAGTTATGACCCTGGTGATGTAAGATGCTAATGTGTGAGTGCTTGAATTTCGCTCACTTTGATGATCAAATGATGAGAATTGTGAATGATGACTTTATGTACTGTTTAATTGATGATATTTCATGATTGTTATGCATAAGTAAGAAACTAGTGGGGTCAAAATGAGTTTTATGAGTTTTGGGCAGTGTGTGATGGTTTCAATAGCTTAAATACATGATTTGTGACTTGTAGAAACTGGAACGGGTCAATTCCGTTGAGAATAGACCCCTAAGTTACTCAAAAAGGCTCAGGAATGGACTAAACGCATTTATTTGCATAACTTTCTCATTTTTGAGAATTTTTGAGTGAGGCCAGTGGCCACACATCACAAATAGTGTATTTTAGTTGGTGTTAAAATTTGGTAGCATTTGGAGTTGATATGAAAAAGTTAGAGGGGTTAGAAGTCCAAAAATAATGCTTTTTCTGCATAAAAACAGCAACTGTGCTGTCTCGAATCGATTCGAGGATCCCTGAATCGATTCGAGAGCTGCTGTTTTCACTGTTTTTAGTTCCAGGAAGGCCTGAATCGATTCATACGATCCTGAATCGATTCAAGGACCTCTGTTTGTGTAATTTTGAGTTCCAGAAGTGTCTGAATCGATTCATACGAGCTTGAATCGATTCGAGGGGTCCTGTTTTCACTGTTTTGCATTCCAGAATCATTTGAATCGATTCATAGGGTGTTTGAATCGATTCATGACCTTGTTTTTCATATTTTTCCTCTATCTTGGGATATCATTGGTATTGTTTGACTATAATATGATTGCACAACACCCCACACGCATAATTAATGCATTTTATCAAATCGATAGACCATCCTTTGACCTTCTACCACTTCCCTTCAATTCCTTAATGTAATTGCATACTTCTGCTACTCCTTGTTGATGATCATGAGATAAATCATCCAAGGTTCACTCTTTGACTTAATTGTTCACCTTCTCATATCTTCACATATGAGATAGGTTATTAAATTAGGTCCGGGGATTACTTGCCAAAGTTTTCATCTCGCGATCTCTTCCATCCTTTAATTGTTTTAAATCGCGAAAAATTTACCCCTATTTTTGGGGCATCTCAACCAACCTCCGATCAATGCAAATTTGGTGTCAAAATGACGGCGACAAAATTCTCTACAACTTTTGTGAAGGAAGCGAAAGTTGAATCAATTCCCTTGAGCGAATATTTACTCACTTAAGTGAGATTTTTGCTCAAGTTCTCGCTCAAGCAAGAATTCAACAAAATCAAGCCTTGATCAACTCGCTCAAGTGAAAATACTCTCACTTGGGTGAAAAATTGGTGGAATCCACCCATTTGGCACTCGCTTGAGCGAGATTTCAACAGAATGCATTCCCAAACTCATTCATAGACTCACTCAAGCGAGATTTGGCTCGCTTGAGTGAAAATGACAGCTCTTAACCCATAAATCAACTTTCAACCTACCTATTTTGCCCGTTTCAACTCCAATTGCTACGAAACTTCATGGACACTATGTTTTCCCTATTTTGGAGTTGTTGGAGTTGGTCCGTTCCAATTCACACAAGCTCTAAATCATGAATATGACCTATTGGAACAATCTCATGGCATCTAAACCTCATAAAACTCAATATGACCCCGCCACTTGCATGATTATGCATAAAAATGCATTTTATGAGCAATAGCATGACTAAAACCATTCAAACCACATCAATTATGTTTCAAACCAACGCCAACAAGTTTCAAATATGTAATAGAGTTTATGCACCGTAGTCCCATGTCCTAGAATCTCTTGGATCAAAATATAACCTATTTACTTCCTCAATATACATGTAAATCCATGATTTCATTCAACTATGATTCTTATATATATAATCTGCAATTATCATAATAATCATAATTTCATCAAGCATGAATCCAAATATCATTCATTACACATATTGTGGTTCAAAATCACCAAGTCTAAGGTCATATACAAAAATTAGCCTTCAAAACACTTAGGGTCTAATTTTAACACATGACTTTCAAGAACCAATAATCATCACTATCCAATCATCATACACAAAACATATATGTATCGTGTTTCAAAAAAAACTTGCTGGCCAAGGCACAAGGGCTTCCATTTCCATATTTACCTTTTTCACAAAAAGCTTCACCTCCAAAAGCATAGGTTTCCAAGGAAGCCTACATCAACCTTTAAAAATGGCAACTAGGAGGTGAGTAACATATACCAAATGAATCAATATCATGCATTATGATAATACATATATACATGTACACAACATATGTTCCTCAATTAGAATCACACGGTTCAATCATGTAACACTCCGACCGCTTTTCAGGAATGAACGACTCTCCCCACAAATCAACACGAGACCTTTCCACTGTACTTTGTCCTCACTCACACACTTCTCAAGAACTTCCCAAGAGGTCACCCATGCTCAACCTTGGAGTCCTTAAGTGATAGGCCACCAAAAAGGCTAATGCATTTGTTGGTATAGGTAGTATGAATTCATTCCTTTAAGTTATCCTTAATTGTATAGTCCCATACCTATACATTGTTTGGATCACTCTCATTTTCGTATGTATTCGGTTCATTCATATGTCCCTCTCACTAGAAGCCTGTCAAGAGTCACTCCTTGTCTGTGCCTATGCACCGACGATCATTCCCCACCCTCAATAGTGCCTAGGATATCATATTCCCTGTTGGAAGCCTGCCAGGAGCCACTCCTCGTCCGTGCCCATGCACCGACGGTCACTCTCCCCACCCTCAATAACGCTGGGATGTCAAATGCCCACCAACTTCCGCCTGGTTTGTCCCCGAACAATACCGTACTAGAAGAGGCCATGCTCTAATATCACTGTAACCCCCCGGCCGCTTTTCAGAATGAACGACTCTCCCCACAAACCAACACGAGACCATTCCACTATACTTTGTCCTCACTCACACTTCTCGAGAACTTCCCAGGAGGTCACCTATCCCAAAATTTCTCTAAGTTAAGCACGCTCAACCTTAGAGTCCTTAAGTAATGGGCCACCAAAAAGGCTAATGCATTTGTTGGTATAGGTAGTATTAATTCATTCCTTTAAGCTATCCTTAACTGTATAGTCCTATACCTATATAGACTTTGGATTTCTCTCATTCTGGTATGTATTCGGTTCATTTATATGTCCCTCTCACTGGAAGCCTACTAGGAGCCACTCCTTGTCCGTGCCTATGTACCGACGATCATTCCCCGCCCTCAACAGTGCCTAGGATATCATATTCACCACTGGAAGCCTTCCAGGAGCCACTCATTGTCATTGCCCATGCAGCGGCGATCACTCCCCGCCCTCAACAGCGCTGGGATGTCACAAATAACAAATCATATCTTTTCTCATATAACTTCATCATTAATCACTTCAACATAACACATGTTTCAATCAACACATTTATATTATATATCAAATCATTGGTGATCTTATCAAGTATAACCATACAATTAAGGTTAGTACCATAATTTCTTTCTCCTTACTTATCAATCATCCATCGCCGCCATGGGCTACCAAACTCGACATATCTCTGGCTATATGCAAATGCTCTTATAGGAAACAACATCATATAGTGTGTGGGTCAAGCAGATGTGTGCTACTATGCCCCTACTGCAATAGTAAATATGCACACTTATATCTTAAATCTTGCATGCATAACACCATATTTTACTAGTACCAAATTGCTATTGCCCATATGTAGCACTAGTCACCCCGTGACTTGTGGATCAACATCATGGCCTCACTTGCCAAATGTGCTACAGGCCCCTCTCGAACACACATTGATAGAGTCGTGCCCCATAGGAACATCGGGGTCACTTGCTCACCACAAAGCCGCCTACCCACTAGGCCTGCCACTTAGGGTGTCTCGTCACCAAACTATGGACAGCTTTGTGATTCTCACTAAATTTTAATAAATATTAAATAACCCCACTTTGGAATTAATTTTTCTCTTTTTTATTTCAATTATTTTCATAATTGGTGTATAAAATATTTGTTATATCAGTTATTAAAATAACTAGTATAAAAATCATTATAAAAAAAGCACCTCTAAGTTAGTGAGATAAAAAGTTAATATGAATAATTGATTTACACAACCTATTTTAAGTGGTGAAATAAAAAGTTTTAATGGGTTAGTGAGATAAAAAGTTAATTTCAACAATTGATTTACACAACATATTTTAAGTGGTGAAATAAGAAATGAGGCATATTTCTGCACATTAGTTCTCTTCATGTGATTTGTATCAAATCATCCTACAGATCTTTTAAAGATGTCTACCACGAGGATGCCCACCATACTTAGAATTAAATATTCCCTTAATGGACGTGTTACGAGTTTAGCTAAATTTAATACTAACTTAGTGTAAGAGAATAAACAAATATTATCTTGGGCTATATAAGGCCATTTATGGCAACCAAAAGTTCATTTGTATCAATTGCTCTCTATCTCCCACAAAGTGTAGCTTCTCTCCCTAGATTCTTTCTGGAGGTTCATCTTAAGGTAAGATTTGAGATCTAATCATGGTTCTTTTGTAGAAAGAATATAGTCGTGCTGGTCTTGGCTCATCCAAGACTCATATGATCCAATATGATCTTCCTGGTGCTGTAAACCCCGGCTCGGGATGGCTAGTGACATTTCAGATGGAATCATCGAATAATTTAGGCCATTGGCCTGCAGGAGGTTTTACTCAACTTGTTTTGTTCCGTACATCTGTTGAAGCTGGTTTAAATAGAGGTCTAGCACATGATGGTGTATACCTAAGTTGAAATGAAGGAAAACCCTCTCATGAAGGCTATTCTAAGATAGTAAGGTGAGACAAGTTGTTTTAAAGAAGGCATGGTTATTAGTACTGCATCAAGCTATATTGCTGCAGATATCTATTCTATTACTTATTCTTTTAAGATGCCAGTAGAAGGAAATGGGTGGTCCATTGGTATTCTCGGAGGTAAATATGGGGGTTATATTAAGTGGTGTAAACTTTCAATAATTGGTAGCATGCTATAAATACTTAAATAAAATGTTAGATCTATGATCTTAAGAATTATGTGTTTGTTGTTTTACTTAGTTTTCAGTTCAGGTATTGTTATGGTCAAGTCATTTCTTAATGACTAAGTTGAATAAAATGTTGTGTTTGTTGTTTTAGTTCAAGTATTGTTAAGATCAAGCCATTCCTTAATGGCTAGGTTGAATAAAATGTTATGTGTCTGTTGTTTTAGTTTAAGTATTGCTAAGGTCAAGTCATTCCTTAATGGCTAAGTTGAATAAAATGTTATACGTGTTTGTTGTTTAAGTTCAAGCATTGTTAAGGTCAAGTCATTCCTTAATGGCTAAGTTGAATAAAATGTTATGTGTTTGTTGTTCCATACTTAGTTTTTCAGTACAACTATTGTTAAGATCAAGAAATCGTTAAGTTGAAATTAATAAAATTCTCTTGTACCTAACTCTATGTTATTATCTATTATTCTGATGAGATCTTACACTAGAATGCATAGATACTATACACGTGCTCTTTTGTGTCCACTTGGTGGACTCTAGAATTATAATGATATTAGATATTATATTATATTCAAGTTTATATATTTGCAAAATGACCCCTTAAGTTTACATAAATTATTGGGAGTGTACCCCTTGCTTATAGTATTACGAGGGGTGCCTCCATTATTTCAAAATCTCTACTCATTGAATGAAGATAGTACATATGCATGTGTCATTACTAGGGACAAAGTTGGAACCTTTGCTATTAAAAGATCAATATCTAGTCAGTATAGGCGACCCATAAGAACTTAACGGACTCAAAATTGGCTAAGCCCAAATTAACTCAATCATGGGTGTAGCCCATGTTGACCAGGCTTCTGACACGCCATGTGAGTATAGACTAGCTAGCATAAGACCTTTTCTAATCAACATATTCATAAAGATAAATGTAGATCTCAAGAAATATAAATATTCTATTGTTAAGCTTCTCACGGAAGCTACCTTTCAAATATAAAATAAGACATATTGGTGTTGGTATATGTGTGATGCATAGTAAGTATTTTTTTAATGATGTTATTTTAAGTTGATAATTAAATATAATTAAAAATAAAAAATATTTCAATGATAATAGAATTATTTAGTAAAAATTGTTATTTAAACAATTTATTATAAATCTAACCAACAAATCTAAGCATATGTTGCATAGATACAAATTAGACCCTGGTTGAAATCATTTTCATACGTCTCTTTAATCTAGCAATTTTGTATGTCAAGTTTTTAACATTAGAGTTAGAATGAGTCATGGAGGTGTGATTCATCACATTCATAAAATGGTAGTGGACGAAATCAAAGTGAAAATGTTGATGAACAAAATTAAAGTTTATAACTATGCTTTTAAAACTACCCAAGAAGAAGAACTTTTGAGTTTATATCAATTTCAAATTCAAAGTAATTCAGGTTTCAAGAGTCACAACTAGAAAAACCCCTGATAGCTACCCAAATTTAGCAATCGGAACACACCGTCACTAAATAGCGACCGAAAACAGAAAAGGTACCCCAGAAGAAAATACAGTGACCACCAGAATCCCGTCGCTAAATGTGGCACCTCCGTCGTCGCTAACACCATCATTATTCTTATACCGTCACTAAAACGGTCGCTAACTTTCTCTCCTTTTGTTTTTTGGTTTCCCTCCACCCTTATTTTTGTTGGCGCCCATATTAGCGACAGACAAATCCCAAGGCGCCTGAAAAACATTGGAAGGAACCTAAAAATTGGAGGGAGGTAAACCAGTTGCGATGGATGTAACATCCCAAATTTTATATAAATGATTAAATATGAAGAATAAATACTAAATAATTATATGTGGGTAAATTAATGTTCCAAAATGTTGAAAATAATTAAATTAAGATTTTTAGGGATTATTCATAATTTATTGAGACTTTATGAGCTGAAATTATACCCGATTAAAATATGGGTGTCGGACCAAGTATCTCCGATTGAGGTGCTATTGGTCAGAGCTGTCAAGAATATTATTGGGAGTCTGAATATGTATTCGAAATAATTTTTAGATAAAGTATTGAGCCCAAACAGAGATCTTGTATGTTGTAAAATGGAGAAAACTTAAGTGATGGGCCAAATTAAAATGTTAATTCCTTCCTTTTCTCTTCACTCTCACGACACTCTCTGTTTCCCTAAGGCAAAAATGTTACTTTCTTCTTCTTCTTCCATTCTCTTTATCTTTTTTTCCTCTCTAAACCAAGACAAAGTGGTGAAACCATCTCCCCCACCATTTTTGTTTTCTTTGAAGCTTGAAGGAGGAGCTTGTGGCTTGGGATTCTCTCCCTCATTCTCTTCAATTTTCGTGTTCCTCCATCCCTCTCTTGGAAACCCATTCTTTTCTTCTCCTAAGGTAAGATTCTTGTCATTTTTCAAGAGCATAAACCCTAGGTTTTGGGGTTTTAATGTTTGGGTGAGCATTTACTATATATGGGTTGTTGGGAGAAGCATTAAAGATGGAAACCTTAAGGTAGGGTGTTGTAAATATGACACTTATGTGGCTTGTTAAGGGTACATGAAATTGATGCTTGGAATTATGGAAAATGATGATTCTTTATGATGTTGTTGGATTTTTTAATGGAACCCTAACTATGGAAAATTAGGGAAAGTGATGAATGTTGATTTAAGAATATGATTTGAGAGGAAATATATGATATTTGAATGATGGGTATAAGAGAAATTGTTAGGAGAATAATTATTGGCAATGGTAGAAAGCATTGATGGTGGTAGATGGTCATTAATGGTGATGGATTGCCATTGGTGTGTGAATCTTTGATAGGTCAAGTTTTAAATGCATAATAATGAAACTTGAATGCCTAACCCATGATGGTTATGGTGAAATCAATGAAATAGAAATAGTTTAATAATGAAAGTATTGAATGCACTAAGTATTAAACTAGAATATATAAGTCTTGGTGATTTTGAATTGAAATTAATTATGTGGTGCCTTATGAAATATAGGACCCATTTCGAATGACGAGACAGGAACATAATATCGCTCGAAATTCTTCTCTTAAGGTAGGAGAGGAGTTCTATATTCTAAATGCATGAATTAAGTAGTGGTTGAATGTCATATGTGACAATTTACATGTGTTGCCTTGCATGTGTATGTGTGACCAATTGAGATGTTGAATATGATGATGATGATTGTGCTTGGCAATATGTTTTGTGCATTTAGAATGTTTATGGTGTGCTTGATAAGTCTTGAAAAGGCTTAATAATTTTATCTTTAATTTAACTTAATCCATTAAGTATTGTTGAGTTTGGTATTGCTTAAGTAATGTTTTATCATTCTTTGGGTTTTACTTATTTAATTAAAATATGTATTGAATTGTGCAAGAAAATGGATAAAAAGATAAACACATAAGGAAGGAAGCTTATTGAGAAATCTAGTAACTCAGCGTACATAGCTAGGCATCTGTTTATTTGTGTTTAATAGGATCCAAGTCCAGGAAGTTCAGCGTACATACGCCCAACTCAGCGTATCATACGCCCATTCAGACAGACCAGATCCAGTAACTCAGAGTACATACGCTGGCAAGGAGCGTACCAACACGGAAGGAAAGAAGATCAAGGTGCCAAGGCAATAACCCAACATACATACGTTGGGTAGGAGGGCGTACATACGCCCAGAAATAGAACCAAAACCATCAGACCAGTGGCCCAGCATATGTAGGCGGGCGTATGTACACCCAGAAACAGAATCAAAACCACCAAGACAGTAGACCAACATACATACGCTGGTCCCCTAGCGTCCATACGCGCAAATCATCATGGACAAGGCACAGAACACACAACCAGGCAGAATTTGTGCATAGACACGGACAAGGAGCGGCTCCTGGCAGGCTTCCAGTGGGAAGGACTGACGTCGGTTGTCGTGGCCCCGTCAAATTAGTACATTAAAACTAATTAATGTAGTACTAGGGTGTCAACCTAGGTCGTTCTCTCAAGGATCAACACTAAAATTTAGGAAAATCAAGTCTTAAACTAATTTTAACAATTAAAATTTCAACAACTAAAATTTAATTTTTTTTTTTTACAGACAAAAGTTCAACAACATACAATGGGGGGGTTTGTTTAAGTTTGGTTGTCACAATAAATTTAAAACAGAATATACGAATAGAAAATAAATGTAAAACAATTAACTAACAAGTGATTGATTTTCTTGGAGTAATGCAACTTATTTTATCCTTGGATTTGAAAAGATTTCTATACATTTTCCTTACTGTTAATTCTCTTAGTTCAATTTGAATTAATCAACTAAGCGTCTTTTAATTCGTAATTCCTTTACTTTCATTTAATTAAAAAATGAATATTTTAATCAAGCATCCTAATTAAGCAAAAGGAGTCAAGATTTTAATTTCTAGGAATTATTGAACATACATAGAACATCGCCTACATACATAATCTAACTTCAACGTTATGGAATTAAGCAAACCACAACTATCAAGATTGATTTTGAAACATTCATTAAGCATGTATATTTCTTAATCTATCTTAATATAATTTCTTATTTAATTCTAACTGTCTAATTAAATTGATTAAGCATACAATTTAATTAAACCGAATAGACACTAAATAATCGAGCTAGAATTATGAAGAGTCTAACAACAAGGAAATGTATTGAAAATCAAATCCTCAAAAATAATATTACATTAATCTCCAAGAAAATCAATCTAAGGGTTTTAGCCCTCCATAATTAAAACAAGATAAAAACCAAACCCGGAATGAAGTTCTCCCGAATTCTTCTGCTGTCCACTGCTTCAAAATTTCCCTCTGACTCTGCTCCAACAATTCATCTGCTCCTCTCTCTCTCCTGAACTCTCAGCTCTAGTTCCCTATTTATAGCATTTTCTTGGCTGATTTTTAGACAAATTAAGTGCAGCCCATCACCTTGCCATTTGCTTTCACGTTTCCATTTCTGCACTTAAGGGATCATGCCATTTGCCTTCCATTCCTATGCCATGAAGACTCAATAATTTTACAGCACCTTTTACACTTTTAATGGGCAAAAACAACCCAGAATTTTGGTATGTATGCTGCCAAATTAATGTGTGTTGCTCTCCAATTTTCATTGCTGTTTTTGTCTGTTTTTGCTGTTTATTTTCACTGCTGTTGCTGTCAAAATACATGCTGTTTGCTGTCTCATTTTATTGCTGTTTGAATTATTCCAATTGTTGTCCATCTGCTATGTTTCACGTTGGAACTCCTTAATATGGTGCTAATTTTTGCTGTCCATTTTTCATTTCCAACAGCATATTCACGTTGAAACAGCAGCATAAAAAGGGTCCAATTACTTGCCAATTTCTGTCCATGTACAGCCACCATTCACGTGAAATGCTGTCCAATAATCAGTAGCAATGTATGTTGAGAGATGTCAAATTCCCTTTGTTCCTGCAGCCCTTTTACGTTGGGAGCCTTGGCTTGTAGGTCCAATTTATTTGTTGTTTTCTTGCTGTCCAGCTCCACTTTTGTTACCTCCTTTCACATTATTTCCTTGCTGTTTGTTGCCAATTTTCTGCTGCCAACAGCAAGGTTGTTCACGTGAAACCATTGCCAAAAAGGAGTCCAATTGTTTGTAATTGTTTTCCTTATTTATGTTGGGAAGCATGGAATAATGGATGGCTTAATTGGTCAAGAAACCATTCAGCTAGTGGACTCTTGAAGTGACCATTGAATATTTTAAACAATTGAATAAACAAATGAAAGCTTAACATTCAGCAATTGCATTTACGTAGGGAACTTTGTTGCACTTCATTCTTTATTCTTTTTGACCAATTCAAGCCTAATTCATGTGGTCCCATGGCTGCCATCTTTCCACTTTTGCTTTGCCTTTAAAATGACAAGTGATGGAACCCCTTGGACTATATCCTTCAATGTGAATCACTTGCTAGACAAAGTAGAATGCTTTTACAAAAATAATTGGCAATGGACCCCCTTTCAAGAAGGTATTTACGTTGGTGTCATGGAGGGGCTGCACCTTATTTTCTTTATTCAATTAGCATGGACCAAGTCAAGCTTATTTATCCAATTATAGCTTGCTTTCACGTGAATGAGGAGTGATGTTGGGTCATGATGTTTGCATTGTCATCCATCAAAGTATGATGCATGAAAAAAAATCTTGCATTTTTAGAGAACATTAACGTGAACAAGGTCTCCAAAATCACTTCACAATTCACGTTACATACTTGGTAGAAAGTGGAAGTTTATTTTGTTTATTTTTGAAGCATGGATAAGGCTTAAACAATTTCACATTAATATACTTGTCAAGAAAAAGTAATTAATGTGAATTTGTACTTGAAGGAGAGTGATTTATTTGCAAAATAATCAAGAAGCTTCCAATAATTTGATAGCCTGTAAAATAAAATAAAATCAAATTAAACTTAGTTAATTCAATAAATTTTATTTTAGAACTAAACATTCATGCAAGCTTGAATTATTTTAAACATACTAATTGATGCAAAAGAAACAGAAATAGTAGAAATTAAAAACAGCAATCACTAATAAACAGTAACAGTAAAAGAAAACATAAATCACAAAATTCAACACTCAATAGTAACAGTAAAAATAAGAAAACAATGGTTACTAACAAATAGTGAAAATAAAAATTACAAACGGAGATTATTGACAAATTACGCTAAAACACATTTATTAGGATTTAACAGTAAATAAAACAGACAAACAGAGTAAGTAATTAAGGGTAAAAATATTAGTCATCAGGGACACATGATCAAACCGAATACACTAGTGGGAGGGACACATGAACAAGCCAAATACATACCAGAATGAGAAGGATTCAAAGACTGTATAGGTATAGAACTATACAGTCGAGGATAGTTTAAAGGAATGAATTCGTACTACCTATACCAACAAATGCATTAGCCTTTTCGGTGGCCTATCACTTAAGGACTTCAAAGTTAAGTGTGCTTAACTTGGAGTAATTTTGGGATGGGTGACCTCCTAGGAAGTTCTTGGGAAGTGTGTGATTGAGGACAAAGCACACTAGAAAGTTCTCGTTTTGGTTTGCGGGGTGTTGTAGAATTCCAGCGTACATACGCTGGTATGTGGGCGTTCCTACGCGTAGCTAGGAGGGAAACCAGAAGCACTTGATTTTCTATTATTTGTTTAGTTATGTAACTTTTTTTATTTGCTTGTAAGCCCCTCTGGGGAAATTACATGATTTAGCTTTATTAGGTAGTTAGTTGAAGGCATAAAACTATATATAGGTAATTTCCTTGTAACTTAACATAGAACTAATAACATTACTTTCAAATTCTGATTCTCAACCTCTCTCTAAACTTTTTCTCTCACTAAACTCTCTCTTCGATGACTCTTTGCATTCCATCTTCTAAATCCAATTCCATGGGTTGCTAAACCCCTAGGGTTGGGATTACTGAGGTTTGCAATGGATTGTTGAATCTGAATTGAGGTAATCATCTTCTGAAGCATGTGGAGAATTAGCTAAGAAGTGGAGATACTCTGCTGGATTGACAAATCCAAACCTAATTAAAGCATTTCACCAGTGAGGAATCCTGGTTGAAAGCTCAGGTAACTTCTGGCTTCCTAGCTAATTCAGGCCTAGCAATTAAGTGAATAGCTAGGGTTCAACCCCTAATTTCGCATTAGATTCCTTTGTTACTGAACACCTAAGGGATTAAGGTTTAATGCTTAAGAATTAGTGTTAATCACCTAAGGAATTAGGGATTAACCATCTGTGAAGTTGTCCTCTTGAGTCTGAAGCTTGATTGAACCTTAATTGCATGTTTCCTGATGAAATTGTGAGCTGAAGTAATCCTGACCTATTCTCCATTAATTACATTTCACTTTTTATATTTTTTTGAAAATACAAAAACTTAGAAATTGAAGAAAAGCATAAATAGAATGAATCCTATCCTATTTTGTTCTGGTTCAGCTTGTAATAGTCCTAGGTTGTGGTAATTATCTCAACCCCCGTAGGACGATCAAATATATTACAAGTTTAACAATTGGTGCGCTTTCCAAAAGAATTTAATCATCCAATGATTAAGCATCAAGTTAATGGCACCGTTGCTAGGGATTGTTGAGTAATATTAACAATCCTTGGACCGGTACTAGACTGAACCATTTAGTTTTTTTTGCATATAGTAGCAGTTCAATTTTCATATTAGTATAGCAGTAGCTTGAATGTAGCAGTAGCAGTAGCTTTGAAATTGTTTGTGTGAAATATCTGGTGTATACAGTTAAGGAACAGAGGGGAGTCATTCTTCTTTGATCCTGATATTGATCTATTAGAGCGTAGACTTAGAAAAGAGAAAAAAAAGAGCAACAAGAAATGGAATAGAGGAGAGTTACACTAGGTGACTACTCTAGACCTACTAAAGAAGGATCGCAATCCAGCATCCTTAGGCCTCCAATTGCAGCTAATAATTTTGAACTTAAATCAGCTTTACTGCAATTGGTTAGAAATGATCAATTCGGAGGAAGTGAGGTTGAGGATCCAAACTTGCATCTAGCAATCTTCCTCCAAATTTGTGATACAGTTAAGATGAATGGTGTGTTGGTGTATGCACTACGAGCTATTAATGTATCAATTTTAATTTATCAATAAAATTAGTATTTTCAATTTTAGACTAATGCTATTTATCCTGGAATAATAGGTCATATGAGAATTATTCCTAAAACGTCCCTAATCAAGTATTTACATGGGGACATGTAAATACATTAAGATTAGTGTGTGAATGTACTGATGATTTGATCTCACAAATCATGGATATATGATATCAAGTCTTTACACGGGTACACATTAAGAGTAATGTTGTACTGGACAGACCCACCATGAGAACGTTGCATGGATCGTTACATGAGTGTCATAAACGGTTCTCAATGTGATAATGGTATATAGTCCTTCGACCTGAAGTCACTACGATTCCTACATAAGGAGTTTATTGTTTTAATACAATCAAACGTTATCTGTAATAAGATGACCATAAAGATTGTGATTAGGCAATAGATAAATTATGCAAAGGGATGTGAGTGATGTAGATGGAATTTGTCTCTCCTATGTGACAGGAGTGATATCTATGGGCCACTTGATGGAGTGAGACTAATGAAATGCATGGCCATGCTAGGACGAATAAATATTGGATATTTATTCGATAAAGTCTACTCTGGTATCAAGTAAAATGAATTGGGCCATACAAGGATGACGACGACCATGCCTTGGGCCCAATTAGATATCGTGACAAAAGGAATAGATATATAAAATAATTATCACTTATAGGTCATGTCGATGATAAATAATATTCGGACATAATGATGTATTGCTAGATACCGCTCTTATTTTATATTAATAATAAAATAGTTTATTATTAATATAACCGAATATTTTACCTATAGGGTCACACACATAGAGTAAGCCCACCAGAGGATAGTTTTATTTTAGTTAGACTGAAAATAAAACTATTTGGGCCTAACTCATTTAGAATGAGTAAGGAGCCCAATGTTTAATGAGAGCTCAGGTCAAGACCTAAGCCTATATATAGAGCATGAGATGCTCATAGGCTGTGGCTCGGAAATTAAATTACACTAAAATTCCATACTAGCATTCGGATTGTTAGTTTTCTGGTGGGAGTGCTCGTGTGGACTCCTAAGGGCGAAGCTACAATTGCTTCGATCGAGGATCTTGTTCTGCGTCTACAAGAGGTAAACCTTAATTAAAAAAATTTTAATTTAGCATAATGCTTTGAGACATACATGTTTGCAATTCTTTCTTGGGAATCCTTTGTGTTTCCGCTGCCTGACCCTATTAGGATTCCTAACATGGTGTCCCTGATGAGGCAATAAGATTGAGATTATTTCCTTTTTCTCTAAGGGATCGTGCTAAAGCCTAGTTATAGAGCCAACCAAGAGGCAACATATCTACTTGGGAAGATTTACAAAGAAAATTTCTAATTAAATATTTCCCTCCTTCCAAATATGCCAAGTTGCATACAGAAATCATTTGTTTCCGATAGAGAGAGGGTGAATCTCTGATAGAAGCATAGGATAGGTACAAAGAAAGCTTGAGGAAATGTCCTCATCATCAGATTCCTGATGTGTAACAAGTTACTATATTTTATAATGGAGTAAGACCAGCCACTAGGGTCTTGATTGACACCTCAGCTGGAGGCTCACTGACTACTAAAACTATAGAAGAGGTCATAGAGATGATTGATGTTATGGCTTCAAATGAATGTCTAGTTAGTGAAAGGAGCCAAAATCCCTAAGAGAGGGATACTAGAATTAGAAGCACAAGATGTTTATTTGACTCAAAGTAAGTTGATGACTCAGGCTTTGGAGAAATTAAGTGTACAAATTTCAAAACTCCAAAAGCCTATTCAAGTCTGTATGATGAGTTGTGATTTTTGTGGTGGAGACCATGAAAATGGCATGTATGATCCAAATATGCCTGTTGAACAAGTTAATTACATGAAGCAACAATATCAAAGGAATTACCCCTCTAATTCCTTCAATGCTAACTACAAGAACACCCTAATTTTTCATGGCAGAATGGTCCATATTTGAATCAAAACATACCACAAATAGATTACAACAACCATTTCGCCCTCCCCCTAGAGAAAAGTTTGAACTTGAGAATGTTCTATCTTAGTTCATCCAGGTCACTTAGGCCAGTTTTAAAAATCAAGAAGCGTCGATCCAGAATTTGGAAAACCAGGTTGGACATCTATCAAAACAGTTAGCTGAGAGACAATTAGGTAATTTCCCTGGAGATACTGAGGTAAATCCTAGGGAACATTACAAAGCAATAACCACAAGGAGTGGGAAAACTCTGGTTCTTCCTACTCCAAGTCATCAAAATAATTCAGAAAAAGATGCAGAAAAAGAAGAAGAACAGGAAAGTGAGGAAGTAAATAAAACTAAAAATAAAGTGGAAACAGAAAAAGAAAAAGAAAATTAAGTCCATCAAAAGAAAAAGAAAAAGAATGACTTGATTTTGGAGGAAGCGGTCAAGCTAACTCCTGAAAAATTGAAGAATGCTTCATTCCCACATAGATTTAAGAAACAGTTAGAGGAGCAAAAGTTTGCTAAGTTCTTAGATGTGTTCAAAAAGCTTCACATAAATATTCCCTTTGCTAAGGCATTGCAAGAGATGCCTTCATATGCAAAATTTTTGAAAGAACTTTTGTCTAAGAAGAGGAAGCTTAATGGAGATGAAATGTTACCCTCACCCAAGAGTGTAGTGTAATTATTCAGAAGAAACTCCCTCAAAAGCTAGAAGATCCTGGATCTTTTACAATACCTTGTGCAAAAAAGGATGTTCATGTTGGAAGTGCCTTATGTGATCTCAGAGCTAGCATTAACCTTATGCCTCTGTCCTTGATGAGGAAACTAGGAATTAATGACCTACAACCAACTCGCATGTCTTTGCAGTTGGCTGATACGTTTATCAAATATCCTCATGGGATGCTGGAAGACTTGTTAGTGAAGGTAGATAAGTTCATCTTTCCAGCAGACTTTATAGTTCTAGATATGGAGGCTGATAGAGAGATTCCCCTAATCTTAGGGAGACCCTTCTTAGCTACTGAGAGAGCTTTAATTGATGTAGAGAAGGGAGAACTTATACTGAGAGTTCAGGAGGAGCAAGTAACTTTTAATGTCTTCAATGCTATGAAACATCCAGTTGAAAAGATGGATTGTGTTATGCTTGAAGAAATCAAAAGCTATAAGACTCCTATGCTATTAAAGGATGAATAAGAGGCTTTACGAGCCTTTTTAGAGGATGATTTTGACTCCGAGGCTGAGGAGTTATGTGAGACCCGAAAAAAATACGGGTAAATTTTTTGCGAATTTAAAATTGTTAATTAATTGAAGAAATAAAGTGGTGAAGCTTTAATTCAACACCCCGGATCTATGAAAAACCTCTTTCATATATGGAGATATGAGAGGGTGAATTAAAAAAATGATTCATGAGGAATTTTCTATTAAAAATAGTTAAATTGATGTTGCATGAGTGGATTTAAAGAGAATGGATTTCATGAGGTTTAATAGTTCATAATATGCCAAAAGTATTGTTAAGATGTTACAAGAAGAATCCTTGATGCAAAGAAAACTAAAATAATTGAAACCAGATTATTTGAAGGGAACAGGTGCCACTCACTCAAGCGAGTACCACACTCTCTTAAGCGAGTCCGCGTGGTCACGCTTGGGTGAGATACGAAATGTGTTTGAGCTAGAAGGGAAGAGCATCAGGTGTCAATCTCACTTGGGTAAGCTTCACCTCGCTTGGGCGAGATTACTCTAGAAGCATCAGGTACTAAATTCGCTCGGGCGAGACACGCCCGCTTAACCGAAAAAGAGACAGTACCTTACTGTCCAATTTTCGCTTGGGTGAGGCTAAGTCCGCTTAGGCGAAAATCGTTCGGAATCAATTTTCCCCTCGCTCGCTTGAGCGAGCCTCCATACACTGGCCATTACGCTCAAGTGAAAATGGTCCAGTAGCTATTCATCTAACACTCGCTCAGGTGAGGCCTTACACGCCTGAGCGAAATAACTCCAGTAACTAAACCTCTGATTCCAGGGGATTTCGCTTGGACGAAAATGTCATTCGCTTGGGCGAATTTGGGCCAGTGGCCACACCCCTGTTTCAAGGAGACCACGCTTGAGCGAGATTGGCACTCGCTCGAGCGAGTTCTGCAGAACATGCGTAAAATCAAGAAAATCATACAACCTCACATGCCAAAATTCATCTCATCGTAAATTAATCAAATTCAACATAACATTCACATCATATTACACATTTACAACTTGCCTCAAGTATTTATATCCTTTGAATTCCATCCTAGCTCAAGAATCATATTAAAATCAAACTCATCCATCTCACATAGATAAACCATAAATTTTATATAAACCTTCATTCATTCATAAAATTCACCATTGTTTAGCATCATACATTCATCTCCATACATCATATGGATCATAGAGGAAAATTGGCCATACATCCTAGATCCAATTTTCATACATGACCATGGAAATCATCATACTAAGATCTAGATAACAAAACCAGCACACATTAACACCATATGCTATACAAAAATCTAGATTTTACCGGCCAAGGCGCTTCCTATACACCTATTTACCTTCTCCCACAAAATGTACTTCAAAAGATTCACTCCACCCATGAGTGCCTGCATCACAAGTCTAAAAAGTGGACAATATGGGAGAGTAAGTCATACATTCCAAAAGAATGAATATGAATACCATGTGATCATGTGCATATGTATCACAACATGTATACTTGCATTCACATACAACTCATCATCAACTATCATCTTAAAATACAATCATCTTTGTAAATCAAACAAGTATAAAATCACACATATGATCAAGTCCTTCAACAATTGGACTATCACACATTTCATCATCTTACTCACATTATTATTTCGTATTCACATCTTTTATGTTGTCTTAATATATTTTCTCACCCATAACACATCCATCATCACATCTTATCACCTTTGGCATACTTCCTTGCAATATGCAAATGCTCTTAAGCTAATGCATATGCACAATGGAATATTTCAACAATTACAGATCTGACTATGGGAATAGAAACAACAATTGTGGGATTCAAGTATGATCATCTAACCATACTCCTACTGCAGTAGTAAAATGTGTACACTTATCATTAATTTGCATGCATTTCACCCATCTTTTACTCGTACCAAACCGCATCGCCCATCTTGCAACACCTGGTCATTTTTACCATGACCGCGGTAACACATATTCAATATATGGTGTTGCGGGCCGGCCATGACTCATTTCATGGAAGTTGTGATCCGAAGGACCACTGGGGTCACCTGCTCATCAAGAGCCACCCCCCACAGGGTCGGCCACATGTTGCTCCCCGTAGCAATACATGGGTGACTTCGTGACTTACACACTGAGTCACAGGGGAAAATAAAATTTGCTCGTGCACTGAGCCACCCTCTCACTGGGTCGGCCGAGGGAACTCCCCTAACATTCCAACATTGGCGGCTATGCAGTATGCCATGGATGCAAATGTCAATCATATGCATTTCTCACTCTATGCATCCTATTCATGCCACTTATCAATCATCATCATCATCATCACCAACATAACCACAACGCTTTTAGTGGATTTATTATCGTTGGTTGTTATTATTAGTTTAAACTTTTGTATGGCATTTTCATAGTTCTCATTCACATTATTCAATTCCATCATCAACACAATGACATCAATCTTTCACTATCAATCAAGGCTTGCTATTCATTCACACTCATTCTCAATCAAACATCATCAACACTTATTTCACATTTATGGTGGACATGAGTATAACATCATATTATCAAACAATCCACACCACTATATAGCACGCCATATCTATTCTAATAGCACAAAGCATGTTGCCAAACATTATCACCAACATTATATACACAATATAAAATTTCCACAACATCAAAAGCAAGGCAAAAATGCAAGTTGTCACATATGACAATCAAATACTATTCAATTCATACAATTAGAATATAAAGAATCCTCTCCTACCTCAAGAGAAGAATTTCGATTGATACGACATACCCGCCTCGTTGTTCGGAATGGATCCTACATTAATATTCACATAGAATCAAAATCAATCAACCATTCAAGACACAACTTCAACTTTAATTAACCATTATTGGGCCTGCTTGTTTAAGCTTATTAAAAAAGTGATTAGCTTTCTTTATAATCACTTTTTTAATAAGCAGATCAGAGTTGCTTCTTAAAATAAGCTAAAATCAGCTTATTTTCAGCTTCTGCTTATTTTTGAAACTTTAAACAAACACGTCAAAATTTAAAATAAGTGTTTTTTTAATTAAAAAAGCACTAATCTCTTAAAATAAGTTTAAACAAATGAGCCCATTATATCTACAATTTCATAACATGTACAAGACATTTTATAGACATCATTCCATTATTTGTTAGGCTTCAGGAATTCTTTCCCATCAAGCCATATTCATTATATCTAAGGCCACAAATAACCATAGCCCAACATTCCTAAAATTAGTCTATTTACCAACATTCATATCCTCAAAATTATACATTTCCTCTCAAAATGCATTGTCCAATTTATATTTGCCATCTTCCCCAAATCTTAAAAGTTAGGGTTTCCACCAAACCCCATCACATTCATTTAATGCATCATAACTCTTCTCCTTCCAACCATACTTTTATCTACCATATTTATTTCATTCAAATCTTGCATTTATGATAACCCACTCTAAGGTTTCCATATTTAAAACTTCTCCTAACAACCCACATACATTAAATGCTCCCTTAACAACAAAAACTCATAACTAAAGGTTCATACTCTTGAGAAATAGCAAGAATCATACCTCAAGAGAAGAAAGAAGAGAATATTCAAGAGAGATAGAGTGCTCCATGAAAATGGAGGAGTAAAGAGGAGGAGAGTCCAAGCTCTAATGGTCTCTTCCAAGCTCCTTCAATGACGAAAATGAAGAAAGAAGAAGAGCCACCACCTTTGCCTTGGGTTTTTGGAGAGGAAGTGATGAAGAGAATAGAGTAGGAGAAGAAGGAGAGTGTGTTGCCAAATGCACTCAGCAAACCAACGAAAATGATAAAGGAAAAGAAGGCTTTTGGCTTTATTTTTAATCCTCTCATTAAAATATTCATCGTTTTATGACAAACAGGATCTATGTTTGGGCTCAATACTTTATCTGAAAATTACTCCGAATACATATTCAGACTCCCAATAATATTCTCAACAGCCCTGACCAATATCATCCCAATCAGAGATATTAGGTCCGATACCCATATTTTAATCGGGTCAATTTTCAGCTTATTCGGTCCCAATAAATTATTAACAGTCCCCGAAATTCTTAATTTAATTATTTCCAATATTTTAGGACATTAAATAATTCATATTCAATTATTCAATATTTATTTCCTTAATTAATCCTTTATTTTAAAATTTAGGGTGTTACAATCCACCCCACCAAAAAGAAAATTTCGTCCTCAAAATTTAACATACCAGATTCGAACGCATCGGGGTATTGTTCTCTGACATTGTCTTCACGTTCCCATGTGAACGTCTCCACATTTCCATGCTTCCAAGCAACCTTCACTAAAGGTACCAACTTGTTCCGTAATCTCTTCACGAAATGCTCGATAATGCGAACAGAAACAGGAGGAATGGACAAATCATCTCGTACATCAACATCGTCCATAGGAATTACATGTAGAGGATCATGGACATATTTCCTCAACTGTGACACATGGAACACATTATGTAGATTAGTGAGATATGGAGGGAGTGAAATCCGATAAGCAATGTCGCCAATTCGCTCCAAAACCTCATAAGGTCCAATGAACCTAGGGCTTAACTTTCCACTTTTCAACACCCTTCCAATCCCTTTATCACGTGAGACCTTCAAAAATACATGATCACCCACTTGAAACTCAAGTGGTTTATGCCTTTTGTCATAACAATTCTTCTATCTATCTTGAGCAATCTTCATATTCTCTTGTATCTTTCTAATCTTCTCGGTAGTCTCCTGAATAATCTCCGACCCTAAAGCCAAATTTTCACCAGTCTCCAACCAACACAGAGGCGTTCTACATTTTCTGGCATAAAGTGCCTCATAGGGAGCCAAACCAATAGAGCTATGATAGCTGTTGTTGTATGTATACTTAATCAGCGGTAAGAATCTCTCCCAACATCTATCGTGTTGAAGAACACAAGCCCTCAACAAATCTTCAAGGCTTTGTATCGTCCTTTCGGATTGTCCGTCGGTTTAAGGATGATAAGCGGAACTAAGTTTCAACTTAGAACCTAATTCATGGTGCAAGATTCCCAAAAACCGAGAAGTAAACCGAGGGTCACGGTCAGATATAATGCTAGATGGCACACCGTGTAATCTAACGATCTCCTTTATATATAACTGGGGTAATTTCTCCAATGAACTCTTCATATTCATGGGCAAGAAGTGAGCACACTTCGTCAACCGGTCTACAATCACCCATATAGCATCATTTCCAGCACGAGTTCTGGGTAGTTCAGAAACAAAATCCATAGCAATACTACGCCACTTCCAAACAGGGATCTCCAAAGGTCTCAAATAACCAGGCGGTCTTTGATGTTCGACCTTAGCCTTTTGACAAATAAGGCAAGATGCTACAAAGTTCGCCATATCACGCTTCATACCGGGCCACCAATGAACTCTTCATATTCATGGGCAAGAAGTGAGCACACTTCGTCAACCGGTCTATAATCACCCATATAGCATCATTTCCAGCACGAGTTCTGGGTAGTTCAGAAACAAAATCCATAGCAATACTACGCCACTTCCAAACAGGGATCTCCAAAGGTCTCAAATAACCAGGCGGTCTTTGATGTTCGACCTTAGCCTTTTGACAAATAAGGCAAGATGCTACAAAGTTCGCCACATCACGCTTCATACCGGGCCACCAAATATTCTTCTTCAAGTCTTGATACATCTTGGTGGAACTAGGATGAATGCTTAATACACTCTTGTGAGCTTTCTCAAGTACACATTTCCTCACATCACCACTTGAGGGAACATAAATTCAGCCCTTTACACGCCAAATACCATCCGGACCTTCCACTAGAAACAAATCCTTTCCCTTTTCTTGGGTTTTCTTCATCTCAATCAGATACTCATCATTAGGTTGTTATACTTTCATATATTCAAGAAATTCATTTGTGACTTTCAACATCTCAAGAGACATTTTCTTTGGAGTATATGTCTCCACACCCACATTCAAATTTCTAAATTGTTCAATTAGCTCCATCTCTTTTGCCATCATCATAGAAATATGTAACGACTTCCAGCTCAAAGCATCGGCAACCACATTTGCCTTTTTAGGATGATACCTCAACTCAAATTCATAATCTTTTAGAAACTCCATCCATCATCATTGGCACATATTAAGTTCTTTTTGGTCAAACAAATACTTAAGGCTTTTGTGATCACTAATGACCACAAACTTAGAACCATACAAGTAATGTCGCCACAACTTCAAAGCAAACACCACCGCTTCCAATTCAAGATCATGAGTAGGATAATTAACCTCATGTGGTCACAATTGTCTCGATGCATAGGCTATCATATGCTCGCACTACATCAACACACAGACGCATCGCAATACACCACAAAATCATCTGTCAAATCGGGTTGTGCTAACACTGGTGCGGTAATAAGTCTCAATTTCAACTCTTGAAAACTTTCTTCACATTCATGGGTCCAGACAAAAGGTTGATTCTTACGAGTCAACTTCGTCAATGGTAGGGCTAAGCGGGCAAATCCTTCAATAAACCTCCGGTAATAACCGGCAAGACCAAGAAAACTATTATCTTCGTCACGGACGTCGATCTTTACCAAGCCATAACAGCTTCAACCTTCGATCTATCAACGACAACTCCATCACCGGAAATCACATGACCAAGAAAAGAAATCTTACTCATCCAGAATTCATATTTAGAGAGCTTAGCATACAATTCTTTCTCTCGAAGAATAGACAATACAAGACGAAGATGTCTTTCATGCTCTTCATGGCTTTTAGAGTATTCCAAAATATCATCCATAAACACCACAACGAATTGGTCAAGATACTCATGGAAGATGCGATTCATGTAATCCATGAAAATCATAGGAGCATTTGTCACTCCAAATGGCATCACTACATACTCATAGTGTCCATACCGCGTTCAGAAAGCAGGTTTTGGGATATCTTTGGTCTTTACCCAAATTTGGTGATATCCGGAATGCAAGTCAATCTTGGAGAATACAACAACACCCTTCAATTGATCCAAAAGATCATCAATGTGAGGAAGAGGATATTTATTCTTGATAGTTAGCTTATTGATTTGGCGATAGTCAACGTACAATCTCATGCTTCTGTCCTTCTTTTTCATCAATAACACAAGAGCACCCCAAAGGGGACATACTTGGGCGGATAAACTCCCGTTCCAGTAATTCCTCGACTTGCTTCTTGAGTTTGGTCAACTCCATAGGAGACATCCTATAAGGAGCTCTAGAAATAGGTTCAGCACCGGCAATGAGATTAATAGAGAATTCCACTTCATGTGGAGGAGGCAAACCGGGAATCTCATCTGAAAAAACATCAGGAAATTCAGAAATAACTGCGCTTTCACCAGATTGGGAAGTACCACTCCCATCAACCATGCAGAACATTACAAAGAGATGAGAGATACCTTGTACATCAAAGCCTTCAATATTAGAAGTCGGGAAGATCACCGTCTTGTTATGACAATCCACCAAGACTTTGTTAGTGGATAACTAGTCCATGCCTAGAATAATGTCCAGGTCTTTCACAGTTAGGCACATACAACAAATTTTCGACCCTCAAGAGTCATCTCGACATTCTCATATTGAGTCACTGATCTCAAACAAGTACCGGTCGGTGTAGTCACCATTATAGAACCTCTCATCATGCAAACAGGCACTTTCAAACGCCTCACGTAATCCTCAGAAATAAATAAATACGCCCAAATCAAATATAACACATACAGAATTGCCAAAGATTTCACACTCACCACAGACAAGATCTTCAGCTTGACCAACAGCTTGTGGTTGATCACCACCATTACGATTACCATTTCTTCCACCATGGCCATTACCTCGACCATTACCATTTCACCCACCATTGTGATTTCCACCACGGCCACCATTGCGACCACCAACACCGTTTCCACGACCACGGCCTCCATAGCCACTATGGCCGCCACGGTTTGCATTAGGGTTCATACATGCAGGAGTATCAACATTAGCGTTCCTTGCATTCAATAGGCAATCAAGACGAATATGCCCTTCAACTTAGGCTCATGTTTACCATGACTCGAAGGAGCCACATCATCTTCTTCATAAATTCGACACTTGTTCACAAGCGTCGGAAAGCTTCTTATCTCGATGTCGAATAGCCCGCTTGATCTTGGGCCTCAACCCATTTTCAAACTTCACACATTTGGACGCCTCAGTACCCTCTTGTTGATAGGGTGGATAAAATGCATAAAGTTCTTTAAACTTGGAGGCATACTCCTCTACAGTCATACCACCTTACTTTAGCTCTATGAACTCGAGCTCTTTCTTACTTCTGTAACTATCCGGGAAATACTTCTTTAAGAACTCCACCTTGAAGTTTTCCCAAATCAAGGGAATGTCAGCAGACACCATGCATCCCCTAGTAAGACGCCACCAAGCTTCAGCTTCATCACGAATCATAAAGACCGTATACTCCATCTTTTGTGCTTCAGAACACTCAAAGCTAGCATAAATCCTTTCCAAACCATTGATCCACGCATAAGCATCCTCGGGCTTATAACCTCCATGAAATTCTGAAGGTTTCCTCTTGAGAAATAGATCAAGACCTTGGGAGCCTTGTCCCACATTCATTTGGCCTTGACTTTCCAAGAGATAAGCAAATCGATTCAAGGCATTTGCCATAGCAGCAGCCTTACAATTAGGTCTACCAGCCATATTTCAAGCCTATACATTAAAACATGGCTCACACATAAGTAAACTAGACCAAACAATAACTCTTCAACTTATGAATTCAAAGGTATTAACATTTATAAGCTCATCGTGCATCACATCCCATAACCATATCAATTTCAGTACATGATACAACATATTCATTATTGAAGGTAAATAGTGTAAGGACTCTTGGCCGGACTTAACAACATAGACATCAATCTCAATTCAATGACAAACAACCATAATTTAATCAAATAATCCATAACTCAATGAATTATAGCTCATATGATCCAGTCATAAGTAACAACTACTTGAACAACATCAATTATGTCTGTATCAAGAGCAACCAACGCTCTGATACCAGGTTGTGAGACCCGAAAAAAATACTAGTAAATTTTTCACGAATTTAAAATTGTTAATTAATTGAAGAAATAAAGTGGTGAAGCTTTAGTTCAACACCCTGGATCTATGAAAAACCTCTCTCATATATGGAGATATGAGAGGGTGAATTAAAAAAATGATTCATGAGGAATTTTCTATTAAAAAAGTTAAATTGATGTTGCATGAGTGGATTTAAAGAGAATGAATTTCATGAGGTTTAATAGTTCATAATATGCCAAAAGTATTGTTAAGATGTTGCAAGAAGCCTTGATGCAAAGAAAACTAAAATAATTGAAACCAGATTATTTGAAGGGAACAGGTGCCACTCGCTCAAGCGAGTACCACACTCGCTTAAGCGAGTCCGTGTGGTCACGCTTGGGTGAGATACGAAATGTGTTTGAGCGAGAAGGGAAGAGCATCAGGTGTCAATCTCGCTTGTGTGACACCCCAAAAATAGGGGTAAATTGTTTCACGAATTAGTGTATTTAATTCAAGATAATTGCAAATAATAAGATTGCATCATTATTTATTTATTTATTTATTTATTTATTTTCCTGGACCATCAGAGACCTGTCTCATATGTGAAGATATGAGAAGGTAAATCAAGAGGAGCAGTTAAGAATAAATGCCCCAATTAAGAACAGCGGAATAAATTAAAACAGGGTAATGCTGTGTGATTGAAGTCAAGGAGAACAACCATTTTAAAATTTAAGAAATCAGATCTGACCGACCCAAAGTATCCCAGAAGTAGTGTGGGATCAGGATTTAATAAGAGTGCAGAAGAAAAACAATTCGATCAAGTATTTGGAAGTAACAGGGGTCCCTCTCGCTCAAGCGAAATCCCCATTCGCTCGAGCGAGTGCCACATAAAGCACATGGGCATGATAGAAGGGAACAGGGTCAGGAGAAAGAAAGTAACAGGGGGAGAGCTTCCCTCAAGCGAATCCTGACTCGCTTGAGCGAGACACATAAGCCTTGCTTGGGCGGAGATAAGGCGCCTGGGCGAAATCCGACCAAAATCAGTTGCAATACCAACTTGGACAGCTAGGCTTGCCAACATAAGGTTCCAAACAGCAGAGTTCCCCCAAAACCGACTCACTTCACTCGGGTTTCCATTGGCAGGATCCTCACCAGAACCGACTACTAACATTCGGGTCTCCCACTCAGCAAGACAACCCTGACCGACTCATCCCTGACTCAAACCTCTACTCGGTAATTTCAGATCAGACCGAGTCCTCTTTCACCCAGTCTTACACTCAGTACGATGATGTCAAGTCTGAGTCTTCCCTCACTCAGCTTCCCACTCGGTAAAGTCCTTACAAAATCCGACTATCCACCTAGTGAGTCACTCACTCGGAATTTCATTCCAGAGACCGACTCAATACTTGTTCGACCATCACTCGGCAATTATTTCCAATACTAACCACCTTTCTTTTCCACTCAAGAAGACTGGACAACTTACACCGAGTACTCACAATCGGTACCATCCCACTCGGGATTGCACATTAGAGGCACTCCACTCGGAACAGATTATCCTGGGCTCGGAATTTCCTTATTCGGACTCCATCACCCAGAATGTCTTACTTGGAGACCTCCCTACTCGGAATACCACCTTCTTCCTCACACGGAGAATTTCTGACTCGGGCAAGATCACTCGGATTTTACTCATAAGGTTCTCCACGTCCTAAGTTATATTCCAAAATTCATACTGGGATGGGATTCATCTTGGATTTTATCCATTCTACATTCACCCGTCCCACTTGAGCGAATACCTTCCTTAAGGTCCCTCGCTCAAGCGATATTTGTCTAGTAACCAATTCCCTAATTCTCTTAACAATCTAGCTTGAGCGGATTGGCCATTCGCCTGAGCGAAATCAGACCAATGGCTAACTCCTTCGCCCTCACTCGGGCGAAACCCCATTCGCCTGAGCGAATTTCCTCCAGTGTCTAAACACTGATACTGGGACAATCTCGCTTGGACGAGATTCACTCACGCCTAAGCGAGAATTGCCCAAAAGCTGATTTTCATCCAGGAGGGACTCTCGCTTGGGCGAGGACCCATCACGCTCGGGCGAGAAAATCAGGAAACATACAGGATGTGGAATCTGAATAACATATCCTATCAGAACTCCATTTAAGCCAATTCTAGTTAATTCTTTCCCTCAAAATCATTCTACCAGTCCATTTAAACTTGCTCCCTATGAGCCAACTCACATATTTATATTATAACCCATTATGTGACTACCAATTTTACTCCATTACATATTCTACTCCACAGATTTATACTCAATTAAGATTTTTCATTCATACACCCAACCATGAGGGGAGTTCATACCAGGTTCTTTCCACATACACCCATAGGGTCAGAAACGAAAATAAGCCCTACACAAAAACTCTTATTTTCCTTCATGACCCATGGAATTCCCATTACCCATACAATTTTCCTGACAATTCAAATCTATTCAATATATACATAACATCAACACCTTACAACTATTTCCACGATTACAAAATCATATATTGTCAGCCAAGGCATTCTTTACCAAAAAGTGAGGCTTCCTTCACACTTCTCCTCCACAAAATTGCTCCAAGCAAGTCCTACAACACAGGAGCTAAAAAGATATACCACAGGGAGAGTGAGTATACTTTCTCAATGATGAAAATCCAAGCATTAAGACAATATATGCATGAATGCAATACAACTATCCCCTCCTCAAGAGGAGTTCATCCAATATTAGATCATTCCACCATCAAAACTCATACAATCACAATTATTCATTAGATTTCTCAGACTCACATTAATCAAATCACAATTATAGTCAGAAATTCTTAAGAGGGAATCTTCACTCACACCCTACATAACCTAATCACCGGGTGTCACTTTATGCCATGCTTCAAAGGCTTATGCACATGCTAGTGTTTGAAATGCATATGCATGGATCCGATTTCATTTCCTCGGGTGATTGCAACCACCATAATCATATAATCATTCTCAATGGTTTCCCGCCTCGCAAGGGGTACTCCCTCTAGCAGCCTCGCAAGGTGCTTCTCGTGATCGCAACCACGCTCAACATTTCATATGGTTTCCCGCCTCGCAAGGGGTACTCCCGCCTCATGATCGCAACCATGGGCATTCAATCACAATGGTCCCGCAGGGCCTTTCATTTCAATACCACGTGATCGCAATCACCGGTCTAATAATCACAGGAACTCGCAAGCCCTTTTTATATTTCCAACATCAAGTGATCGCAACCACTTATCAACATCATCATGATATGCATGCCATGCAATGTATGCAATGTTTATGCATGCCTCAACCTCATTAGGATTATCTCACCCTCTCTTCTAGGGTATATTCATTTTCAACCACACAATTATCCACCAATTCATACACAAACATCAATCCTTATATTCAAGAAACATTCCAACCAAATATTTTAGGCACTCATCATGTCTTATATGAAATCAATAATGCATCAACGCAGAATATGCCATTCATAGCCTCATTTAGGCTTCATCATATAAACACTTATTTCAAAACACCATACACAATTCTCATTTCAACACATGGTATCATATTTAATCAAGACAACATGCCATATCATATTAGTACATACATTATCATCACAATTCTCATACATTTAGAAAATACACCCCTCTCCTACCTTAGGAGAAGTACACCTCCGGGTTTGACGTTCCCGCTTCACCAGAGTTATCAAGTCCTACACCAATCATTATAGGACTTTATCAATTATTCATTCAAAAGCCATTTCAATATACATATACATATCTATGTACACATGGTTCTCATCATGTGAAAGCTATCACAAGTTTATTCATTTGCTTACTTAGGCTTCGGGAATTCCTTCCCTTAGCTCACCATTCATTATTATTAAAGTAACAACCTAAATTGTTAGGTCATCCATTTACCAAACTTACATTTAATCCCATTTCATGTGGTTTCCATTTATATATTCCAACTACCATCTCTAGTCATCATTAAATGTTAATGCTTCTTCATTTATTACACTTCCCCCATCAATAAATGTTAACCCTTTCAATATTATACATTTCCCCCAAATTCCATAAGTTAGGGTTTCCACTAAACCCACCATCCATCATAAATGCTCATCATTCTTCAACCCCATCTTCACATACTTCATTTCTTACTCATAAGTACCCTTATTTATTCCACCCACACCTTAGGGTTCATGCATTTAATGCTTCTTTTCTCTACCCACAACATTTAATACTCCTCCAAGTTAACATCCCCTATTCCCTAGGCTCCAAACATAAAAGTGGTGGTAAAAAGCTTACCTTGCTCTAAAACGAAAAATAGAGTTTAAGAGGGAGAAGGAGGATGACGAAAATGAAGAGGAGGAGGAGAGAAGCTTCAAGCCACCATGCCTTCCTTCAAGCTTTAAGGGTAGACGAAAATAAGAGGGAAAAGGGCACCAATTTGTTTAAGCTCATGGGGAAGAAGAAGATATGAAGAAGAGAAGAGTGAGGGAAGAAGAAGTGTGTTTTGCCTAAAAGAAAAGTAAGTCACGCAAGTAAGAGTGAAAGAGTGAAAGTTTCCTTTTTATTTTTCTTTCCCTTTATTTTAACTCTTCCGTTTTTCATTAAACAGGCTCCCAGTTCGGGCTCAATACTTATTCTAAAAATTATTCCGAATGTATATTCGGATTCCCCATAATATCATCTACAGCCCTGACCAACAGCATCTCAATCGGAGATACTTGGTCTGACACTCATATTCTATCTGGGTCAGTTTTCGACCTATCCGGTCATAATAATTCACCAACAGTCTCTAAAAGTCTTCTTTAAATCATTTCAAGAATTTTGGGATATTAGTTAGCCCACATTTAATTATTCAACATTTATTTTCTTAATTTAACTTCCTACTTTAAAAATTCGGGGTGTTACTGATGCTAAATCTCCGAGTCATTATTTTGATGTGTAATTCTCAGAAGATTTATGCTTTGGTAAGCGCACCAGTCGTTAAAATTGTAGTATATTTGATCGTCCCACAAGGATTATGGTAAGTACCTCAATCTCAGACTAGTATAAGCTGAACCAACACAAGCACAAAAAGTTCATTCAGTTTTTGTTGTTTTAATGTTTTCTAGTTGTTTTTGTATTTCCAAAAACAGTGTTAAGATGAAATGTGAAAGGTGATTAATAGAAAATAGGTCAGGATTGCTTCAGTTCACAAATTCATCAAGAAACATGCAATTACAGTATAATCAAACTTCATAATCCAGAGGACAATCCGCTTGTGGTTATTCCCTAATTCCTTAGGTGAAAAACACTAATCCTTAAGCATCGAACCTTAATTCCTTAAGTGCTCAATTAACCTAAGAATCTAATGCGAAATTGGAGGTTGAACTCTAACTATTCACCTAAATTGATTAGGCCTGAACTAGTTAGAAAGCTGGAAGTTACCTAAGCTTCAACCATGATTCCTCACTGGCAAAGTTCTTCATCAGTTCTGGATTTGTCAATCCAGCAAAACAGATCCACTCCTCAGCTTGTTCACCTCAGGATCTAGAAGTTGATTTCCTCACTCACAGCTTCCAGATTCCATTGATAACCTTCGCAATCCCAACCTTAGGAATTTAGAACTCCATCGATATTGGTTCCATCGAAGGAATGTGGAAAGACATGGATAAGAGAGTTTAGAGAGCGAAAGGAATTAGAGAGATGTTGGAAGTGGAAAATGAATTGTATTCTATGTACTCTATTTTCTGGTTATGTTACAGAATATGTACAAACATATATATAAGCATCTACCTAACTAACGAACTTAACTAATCACTAGGAAAGCTGAGTTAATAATTAAATTAACTAACTAATTACATAATTACGGAATAACTAACTAATTACAGCTCAGCTCTTAACAAATTACAGCTCATCATTAGCTAATCACAGCGCAACACTAACTAATAACAACTCAGTACTTAAATTACTAAGGTGCAGAAGTAGGAGAGAAGGCAGCAGGAAACAGCACTGGTACCGAGTGTCTTCTGGAGGGAACAATCAATGTTTTAAATAACAGCCTTCACGCTTGAGCGAACTAGGTTCTCACTTGGGCGAGCTTCGAAATATGTACTGCAGTATTGCTTTCTCGCTTTAAGCGTTATGGAGAAGCTTGGGCGAGGGGTGATGTTTTGGAGTCACGCTTGAGCGAACTTGCTCGCTCGAACGAATTTTTTGACTCTCGCTTGAGCGAATTTGATTCTCGCTTGAGCGAATTGATTATTCAATCAGCATTCAGAAATTGACGCTCGGGTTCTTTTTATTTCAATCGGTGCTTTTAAAGTCTCGCTTGGGTTCTTCATGCAATATTCGGTTCCCTGTTCTATTTTGGAGTCGGTATCTTGGGAGTCTTTTAAGTCGGACTTTTATTAATTCCTTCCGATCAACCTTTTGGGAAGTCTTTTCAGTCAGCCTCTTTGAAGTCTCGCTCAGTTTGGGCTTTTGGACTCTTTTCAGTCGGATTTGTGAAGTCTCACTCGGATTTTCCAAATCTCACTCAGCTTTTTCCTTTTCAACTTGAGCGCTCTTTTTCCTGCACTAATAAACAACTAATTTGCCCAGTGTTTGTTCACTGATTGTCCAGTATTTGTACGCTGGGTTAATGAAAACTCAATTTCTTAACTAATTAATGTTTTTAATCAGTTTCTTACATAAATTAAGCACTTTTGAAATAATTAAATAAATTATAAATTATTAGCAATTAATTAAATAATAAGGCTAAACTAATCACTAAACAATGAATTAAGTCAAATAAAAGGCAGAATAATTAAGTCTTTTCAAGACTTATCAGTTACAATCCACCCCTCCTAAAAGAAATTTCGTCCTCGAAATTAAACATACCAGATTCAAATACGTGAGGGTACCCCTCACGAATATCGTCCTCGCGTTCCCAGGTGAGTGTCTCAACGTTTCCATGCTTCCATGCTACTTTCACCAATGGTACCATCTTATTCTGTAGTCTCTTCACGGAATACTCAACAATACGAACCGAAACAGGAGAGACAGACAAGTTATCCCGCACATCAACATCATCAAGAGAGATCACGTGTAAGGGATCCTGAATATACTTCTTTAACTGCGACACGTGAAACACATTATGTAGATTCGCAAGCCGTGGAGGGAGCGCAATCCGATAAGCGACATCTCCAATCCGCTCTAAGATTTCATAGGGTCCAATGAATTTAGGGCTTAGTTTTCTGCTCTTCAAAGCTCTTCCAATACCCTTATCACACGAGACTCGCAAGAACACATGGTCGCCGGCTTGAAATTCAAGTGGCTTCCTCCTTTTGTCATAATAGCTCTTCTGCCGGTCTTGAGCAATTTTCATCTTCTCTCGGATCATCTTGATCTGCTCGGTAGTTTCCTCAACAATCTCAGGCCCTAAGGCTAAGTTCTCACCAACCTCAAACCAACATAAAGGGGTTCGACACCTTCTTCCATATAATGCCTCGTATGGTGCCATACCAATACTAGAATGAAAACTGTTGTTATAGGTGAATTCGATCAGAGGCAAATATTTCTCCCACGAACCGCCGTGCTCCAAAATATAAGCACGTAGTAAGTCCTCAAGACTTTGAATAGTCCTCTCAGACTGCCCATCAGTCTGAGGATGGTACGCCGAACTTAGCTTCTGTTTTGAACCCATCACCTCATGTAAGCTTCCCCAGAATCGGGAAGTGAATCGGGGGTCACGATCAGAAACAATGCTTGATGGCACACCATGTAATCTCACAATCTACCGAATGTATAACTGTGCCAAATCTTGCAAGGAACTCTTGATACTGATCGGTAGGAAATGCGCACTCTTCGTCAAACGGTCCATAATCACCCAGATTCCATCGTATCTGGACCTCGTTCTCGGTAATCCGGACACAAAGTCCATGGCAATCGCATCCCACTTCCAAACGGGAATATCAAGTGGCCTCAAGGTACCCAAAGGTCTCTAGTGTTCTACTTTCGCCTTCTGACAAGTAAGGCATGCAGCTACAAAGTTGGCAACATCACGTTTCATTCCGGGCCACCAAAAATTCTTCTTTATATCTTGATACATCTTGGTTGCACCAGGGTGAATGCTAAAAATGCTTTTATGTGCTTCCTCTAGCACCGTGTGTCTCTAATCTCCGAATGAAGGTACATACACATGATCTTTTACTCGCCATAAACCATTAACGCCTTCCACAAGAAATAAATTCTTTCCATTATCCTGAGATCTTCTCATCTCTTGTAAATAATCATCATCTCTTTGTTTCTCTTTTACAAGCTCAAAAAACTCATTACATATCTTCAAGGTAGTAAAACATAGCTTCTTGGAGGATTGAACTTCGGTTCCAACATTCAAATTCCGAAATTCCTTAATCAATTCAAATTCTTTAACCATCATGGCCGACACATGCAAGGATTTCCGACTAAGAGCATCGACAACCATATTGGCTTTTCCCGGATGGTACATCAATTTAAAATCGTAATCCTTCAAGAACTCCATCCATCTCCTCTGACGCATATTCAATTCCTTTTGGTCAAAAAGGTATTTCAAACTTTTGTGGTCACTAAAAACCATAAATCTCGAACCATACAAGTAATGACGCCAAATCTTCAAGGCAAACACAACCGCAGCCAACTCCAAATCATGAGTTGGGTAACTAACTTCATGAGGTCGCAACTGGTGTGAAGCATAAGCTATTACACGTTCCTTCTGCATTAGCACGCATCCAAGTCCATGCTTAGAAGCATCACAATACACCACAAACCCTTCTTGTAAATTAGGCAATGCCAAGATAGGCGCAGAAGTCATCCTCATCTTTAACTCTTCGAAGCATCTCTCACATTCAACTGTCCATACAAAAGGTTGGTGTTTCCTTGTCAAGTTTGTCAAAGGTCTAGCAAGACGAGAAAAGCCTTCGATGAACCTCCGATAATAACCGGCAAGTCCAAGGAAACTTCGGATTTCTATAACCGACGTAGGTCTAGGCCATGCCATAACGGCTTCAACCTTAGAAGGATCCACCGAAATACCATCCTCGGATATCACATGTCCAAGAAACTGAACACTCATCAACCAGAATTCGCATTTAGAGAGCTTGGCATACAACTGGTTCTCTCTAAGAATGTTCAACACTACTTTCAAGTGTTCTTCGTGTTCCTCACGGCTCTTGGAATATACTAGGATGTCATCGATGAACACCACAACAAAACGATCCAGGTATTCATGAAAGATGTGGTTCATGTAGCTCATGAACACCGCTGGAGCATTAGTCACTCCAAATGGCATCACAACATACTTGTAATGGCCATATCGCGTCCTAAACGCAGTCTTCGGAATATCTTCGGTTCTCACCCAAATTTGATGATAACCGGAATGCAAATCAACCTTCGAAAATACCATTGCGCCTCGTAATTGATCCAGCAAGTCATCAATGCGAGGTAAAGGATATCTATTCTTTATCGTTAACTTGTTCAATTGGCGGTAGTCTACACACAACCACATGGTTCCATCCTTCTTCTTAACCAGTAAAACAGGAGCTCCCCAGGGTGACACACTAGGTCGAATAAACTCCTTCTCAAGTAGCTCCTCAACTTGCTTCTTTAATTCAACTAATTCCATAGCAGACATCCTATAAGGAGCAATAGATACTGGTTCAGCACCAGGTACAAGGTTAATAGCAAACTCAACCTCCCTTGGAGGTGGTAAGCCAGGTATCTCTTCGGGAAACATATCCAAAAAGTCAGACACCACAGGGATATTAATGGGATCGGGACTACTCGTCCCATCGGCAAGAGATAGTAATATGCAAAGTTGAGCTATACCTTGCACATCAAACTGTCCCATATCAGAAGAAATGAAAATAACGGTCCGTTGTTGACAATCAACCATAACTTTGTTGGTGGAGAGCCAATCCATACCTAGTATGATCTCCAATCCCTTCATAGGTAAGCAAATAAAAGACACTACAAATCTTCTCCCATCTAGGAGCATATCAACATTATCATACCGATTAATCGATCTGAGACAAGTACCGGTTGGGGTGGTAACCACAAGGGTATTTTTCATCAAACATACCGGCAATCTCAATCGTCGAACACAATCCTCGGATATAAAAGAGTGGGTTGCACCCGAATCATAAATGACATGAACCGAGTGTCCAAGAATTTCACACTTACTTTCAACCAGGTTATCTGCTTGTGCTGCTTCCTCACCGTCACAGCAAATACTCTTCCGGTATTGGGTTGGAGATTTCCACCATCCCTGTTTCCACCACGAGTACCATTGCCATTTCCTCGACCGTTGCCATACCTTCCATCATTATAGCCACCTCGGCCACCATGTCGACCTCCATTATTTCCATTACCACAGCCCCAACCACCATTGTGGCCTCCGCGGTTCACATGAGCAGGTGCATTAGCACGGTTGGGAACATTAGCTTGTACCGGAGCTGGTCTTACAAGCATGGGACATGCAGGACGGATATGTCCCACCTGGTCACAATTAAAGCACACAACATCTTTACGGTGCACGCATTCCTGAACATAGTGTGGTCCACCACACCTATAGCACCTCGGCCCATTGGTATTTGCATTACCCCGGCCAAAAGTATTACCACGTCCACCGCCTCTAGCTTGGACATTAGAGTGGGCACCCCTCAGAAAGCGTCCTCTTCTGAAATTTCCCTGCCTCTTGAAACTAGATGA
The DNA here is from genome assembly GCA_037962975.1 of Clitoria ternatea. Taxonomy (NCBI): domain Eukaryota; kingdom Viridiplantae; phylum Streptophyta; class Magnoliopsida; order Fabales; family Fabaceae; genus Clitoria; species Clitoria ternatea. The sequence goes on from CM075670.1 coordinate 121,113,464, forward strand.
TTGACCCTTCAACTTAGAGTCGAATTTAGAATGTTGAGAGGAAGCATGTTCTTCATAAATACAGCACTTATTCACAAGTACCGTGAAACTTCGGATTTCCTGATGGCATATAGCCCTTTGAATATCAGGGCGTAGACCGTTCTCAAATTTCACACATTTTGAGGCTTTAGTTCCTTCTTGTTGATAAGGAGGGTAGAATTCACAGAGTTCTTCAAATTTGGAAGCATATTCTTCCACCGTCATCGCGCCTTGCCTGAGTTCCATGAACTCGAGCTCCTTCTTGCTCTTATAACTTTCGGGCACATATTTCCTCATGAGTTCAATTTTAAAATTTTCCCAAGTTAAGGGAATAGCAGCAGCATTCATTCTACTCTTGGTGAGTCTCCACCAAGTCACCGCTTCATCTCTTAGCATGAAAATAACATACTCCACTTTCTGGAGCTCATTGCACTCGAAACTATCAAAGATCCGCTCAACATCACGGATCCAAGCATAGGCTTGCTCAGGGCTAAATCCACCATGAAACTCAGTGGGTTTCCGCTTCAAAAACATGTCAAGGCCTTGAGTACCTTGAACAATAGGAGCAGGTTGTCTTTCCGCCTCTTGTCTTTCACGGTTTTGCGATTCAAGGAGATCCATAAAACGGTTCAAAGCTCTAGCTATAGCGTCATCATTATCTTGACAACGACGGGCCATCTCGATATCTAAAATCATAACATAATATTCATCTAACATTAGTAAACTCATTCATAAAATTCCTCCATAATCTCACACTATAGCACTTTATCATAAAATTCAATTACGGCTCTCCTTCATGGAGTCCAATATCAACCAATCTATATTTAAGCTCATACAAGAGTATCATCATATCATAATGTAGTATGCATTCATAGTACATAGGATTCATCATTGAGGGAGGATAGTGTGAAGAAGCTTGGCCGGACTTATAACAATCACTTTCAATCCATAATCAGTTCATACTTAACCAAACAATAAGGACAATCATTCCTCAATCACATATCATGTTCTGGTAATAACAACAGCTAATCACAGTAATACAGAGCTAATAATGCTCTGATACCAGGTTGTGACACCCCAAAAATAGGGGTAAATTTTTTCGCGAATTAGTGTATTTAATTCAAGATAATTGCAAATAATAAGATTGCATCATTATTTATTTATTTATTTATTTATTTATTTTCCTGGACCATCAGAGACCTGTCTCATATGTGAAGATATGAGAAGGTAAATCAAGAGGAGCAGTTAAGAATAAATGCCCCAATTAAGAACAGCGGAATAAATTAAAACAGGGTAATGCTGTGTGATTGAAGTCAAGGAGAACAACCATTTTAAAATTTAAGAAATCAGATCTGACCGACCCAAAGTATTCCAGAAGCAGTGTGGGATCAGGATTTAATAAGAGTGCAGAACAAAAACAATTCGATCAAGTATTTGGAAGTAACAGGGGTCCCTCTCGCTCAAGCGAAATCCCCATTCGCTCGAGCGAGTGCCATATAAAGCACACGGGCATGATAGAAGGGAACAGGGTCAGGAGAAAGAAAGTAACAGGGGGAGAGCTTCGCTCAAGCGAATCCTGACTCGCTTGAGCGAGACACATAAGCCTCGCTTGGGTGGAGATAAGGCGCCTGGGCGAAATCCGACCAAAATCAGCTGCAATACCGACTCGGACAGCTAGGCTCGCCAATATAAGGTTCCAAACAGCAGAGTTCCCCCAAAACCGACTCACTTCACTCGGGTTTCCATTGGCAGGATCCTCACCAGAACTGACTACTAACATTCGGGTCTCCCACTCAGCAAGACAACCCTGACCGACTCATCCCTGACTCAAACCTCTACTCGGTAATTTCAGATCAGACCAAGTCCTCTTTCACCCAGTCTTACACTCGGTACGATCATGTCAAGTCTGAGTCTTCCCTCACTCAGCTTCCCACTCAGTAAAGTCCTTATAAAATCCGACTATCCACCTAGTGAGTCACTCACTCGGAATTTCATTCCAGAGACCGACTCAATACTTGTTCGACCATCACTCGGCAATCGTTTCCAATACTAACCACCTTTCTTTTCCACTCAAGAAGACTGGACAACTCACACCGAGTACTCACAATCGGTACCATCCCACTCGGGATTGCACATTAGAGGCACTCCACTCGGAACAGATTATCCTGGGCTCGGAATTTCCTTATTCGGTCTCCATCACCCAGAATGTCTTACTTAGAGACCTCCCTACTCGGAATACCACCTTCTTCCTCACACGGAGAATTTCTGACTCGGGCAAGATCACTCGGATTTTACTCATAAGGTTCTCCACGTCCTAAGTTATATTCCAAAATTCATACTGGGATGGGATTCATCTTGGATTTTATCCATTCTACATTCACCCGTCCCGCTTGAGCGAATACCTTCCTTAAGGTCCCTCGCTCAAGCGATATTTGTCTAGTAACCAATTCCCTAATTCTCTTAACAGTCTCGCTTGAGCGGACTGGCCATTCGCTTGAGCGAAATCAGACCAGTGGCTAACTCCTTCACCTTCGCTCAGGCGAAACCCCATTCACCTGAGCGAATTTCCTCCAGTGTCTAAACACTGATACTGGGACAATCTCGCTTGGACGAGATTCACTCACGCCTAAGCGAGAATTACCCAGAAGCTGATTTTCATCCAGGAGGGACTCTCGCTTGGGCGAGAACCCATCACGCTCGGGCGAGAAAATCAGGAAATATACAGGACGTGGAATCTGAATAACATATCCTATCAGAACTCCATTTAAGCCAATTCTAGTTAATTCTTTCCCTCAAAATCATTCTACCAGTCTATTTAAACTTGCTCCCTACGAGCCAACTCACATATTTATATTATAACCCATTATGTGACTACCAATTTTACTCCATTACATATTCTACTCCACAGATTTATACTCAATTAAGATTTTTCATTCATACACCCAACCATGAGGGGATTTCATACTAGGTTCTTTCCACATACACCCATAGGGTCAGAAACGAAAATAAGCCCTACACAAAAACTCTTATTTTCCTTCATGACCCATGGAATTCCCATTACCCATACAATTTTCCTGACAATTCAAATCTATTCAATATATACATAACATCAACACCTTACAACTATTTCCACGATTACAAAATCATATATTGCCGCCCAAGGCATTCTTTACCAAAAAGTGAGGCTTCCTTCACACTTCTCCACAAAATTGCTTCAAGCAAGTCCTACAACACAGGAGCTAAAAAGATATACCACAGGGAGAGTGAGTATACTTTCTCAATGATGAATATCCAAGAATTAAGACAATATATGCATGAATGCAATACAACTATCCCCTCCTCAAGAGGAGTTCATCCAATATTAGATCATTCCACCATCAAAACTCATACAATCACAATTATTCATTAGATTTCTCAGATTCACATTAATCAAATCACAATTATAGTCAGAAATTCTTAAGAGGGAATCTTCACTCACACCCTACACAACCTAATCACCGGGTGTCACTCTATGCCATGCTTCAAAGGCTTATGCACATGCTAGTGTTTGAAATGCATATGCATGGATCCGATTTCATTTCCTCGGGTGATTGCAACCACCATAATCATATAATCATTCTCAATGGTTTCCCGCCTCGCAAGGGGTACTCCCGCCTCATGATCGCAACCATGGGCATTCAATCACAATGGTCCCGCAGGGCCTTTCATTCAATACCAGGTGATCGCAACCACCGGTCTAATAATCACAGGAACTCGCAAGCCCTTTTTATATTTCCAACATCAAGTGATCGCAACCACTTATCAACATCATCGTGATATGAATGCCATGCAATGTATGCAATGTTTATGCATACCTTAACCTCATTAGGATTATCTCACCCTCTCTTCTAGGGTACATTCATTTTCAACCACACAATATCCACCAATTCATACACAAACATCAATCCTTATATTCAAGAAATATTCCAACCAAATATTTTAGGCACTCATCATGTCTTATATGAAATCAATAATGCATCAACGCAGAATATGCCATTCATAGCCTCATTTAGGCTTCATCATATAAACACTCATTTCAAAACACCATACACAATTCTCATTTCAACACATGGTATCATATTTAATCAAGACAACATGCCATATCACATTAATACATACATTATCATCATAATTCTCATACATTTAGAAAATACACCCCTCTCCTACCTTAGGAGAAGTACACCTCCGGGTTTGACGTTCCCGCTTCACCAGAGTTATCAAGTCCTACACCAATCATTATAGGACTTTATCAATTATTCATTCAAAAGCCATTTCAATATACATATACATATCTATGTACACATGGTTCTCATCATGTGAAAGCTATCACAAGTTTATTCATTTGCTTACTTAGGCTTCGGGAATTCCTTCCCTTAGCTCACCATTCATTATTATTAAAGTAACAACCTAAATTGTTAGGTCATCCATTTACCAAACTTACATTTAATCCCATTTCATGTGGTTTCCATTTATATATTCCAACTACCATCTCTAGTCATCATTAAATGTTAATGCTTCTTCATTTATTACACTTCCCCCATCAATAAATGTTAACCCTTTCAATATTATACATTTCCCCCAAATTCCATAAGTTAGGGTTTCCACTAAACCCACCATCCATCATAAATGCTCATCATTCTTCAACCCCATCTTCACATACTTTATTTCTTACTCATAAGTACCCTTATTTATTCCACCCATACCTTAGGGTTCATGCATTTAATGCTTCTTTTCTCTACCCACAACATTTAATACTCCTCCAAGTTAACATCCCCTATTCCCTAGGCTCCAAACATAAAAGTGTTGGTAAAAAGCTTACCTTGCTCTAAAACGAAAATAGAGTTTAAGAAGGAGAAGGAGGATGACGAAAATGAAGAGGAGGATGAGAGAAGCTTTAAGCCACCATGCCTTCCTTCAAGCTTTAAGGGTAGACGAAAATAAGAGGGAAAAGGGCACCAATTTGTTTAAGCTCATGGGGAAGAAGAAGATATGAAGAAGAGAAGAGTGAGGGAAGAAGAAGTGTGTTTTTCCTAAAAGAAAAGTAAGTCACGGAAGTAAGAGTGAAAGAGTGAAGGTTTCCTTTTTATTTTTCTTTCCCTTTATTTTAACTCTTCCATTTTTCATTAAACAGGCTCCCAGTTCGGGCTCAATACTTATTCTAAAAATTATTCCGAATGTATATTCGGATTCCCCATAATATCATCTACAGCCCTGACCAACAGCATCTCAATCGGAGGTACTTGGTCCGACACTCATATTCTATCTGGGTTAGTTTTTGACCTATCCGGTCATAATAATTCACCAACAGTCTCTAAAAGTCTTCTTTAAATCATTTCAAGAATTTTGGGATATTAGTTAGCCCACATTTAATTATTCAACATTTATTTTCTTAATTTAATTTCCTACTTTAAAAATTCGGGGTGTTACAGCTTGGGTAAGCTTCACCTCGCTTGGGCGAGATTACTCCAGAAGCATCAGGTACTGAATTCGCTCGGGCGAGACACGCCCACTTAAGTGAAAAAGAGACAGTACCTTACTGTCTAATTTTCGCTTAGGCAAGGCTAGGTCCGCCTGGGCGAAAATCGTCCAGAATCAATTTTCCCCTTGGTCACTTGAGCGAGCCTCCACACACTAGCCATTACGCTCAAGTGAAAATGGTCCAGTAACTATTCATCCAATACTCGCTCGGGCGAGGCCTTACCCGCCTGAGCGAAATAACTTTAGTAACTAAACCTCTGATTCCAGGGGATTTCGCTTGGGAGAAAATGTTATTCGCTTGGGCGAATTTGGGCCAGTGGCCACACCCGTGTTTCAAGGGGACCTCGGTTGAGCGAGATTGGCACTCGCTCGAGTGAGTTCTGCAGAACATGTGCAGAATCAAGAAAATCATACAACCTTACATGCCAAAATTCATCTCATCGCAAATTAATCAAATTCAATATAACATACACATCATATACACATTTACAACTTGCCTCAAGTATTTATATCCTTTGAATTCCATCCTACCTCAAGAATCATATTAAAATCAAACTCATCATCTCATATATTCGATAAAACATAAATTTTATATAAACCTTCATTCATTCATAAAATTCACCATTGTTTAGCATCATACATTCATCTACATACATCATATGGATCATAGAGAAAAATTGGCTATACATCCTAGACCCAATTTTTATACATGATCATCGAAATCATCATACTAAGATCTAGATAACAAAACCAGTACACGTAAACACCATATGCTATACAAAAATCTAGATTTTGCTGGCCAAGGCGCTTCCTATACACCTATTTACCTTCTCCCACAAAATGTACTTCAAAAGATTCACTCTACCCATGCGTGCCTGTATCACAAGTCTAAAAAGTGGACAACATAGGAGAGTGAGTCATACATTCCAAAAGAATGAATATGAATACCATGTGATCATGTGCATATGTATCACAACATGTATACTTGCATTCACATACAACTCATCATCAACTATCATCATAAAATACAATTATCTTTGTAAATCAAACAAGTATAAAATCACACACATGATCAAGTCCTTCAACAATTGGACTATCACACATTTCATCATCTTACTCACATTGTTATTTGGTATTCACATCTTTTATGTTGTCTTAATATATTCTCTCACCCATAACACATCCATCATCACATCTTATCACCTTTGACATACTTCCTTGCTATATGCAAATGCTCTTAAGCTAATGCATATGTATAATGGAATATTTCAACAATTACAGATTTGACTATGGGAATAGAAACACCAATTGTGGGATTCAAGTATGATCATCTAACCATACTCCTACTGCAGTAGTAAAATGTGTACACTTATCATTAATTTGCATGCATTTCACCCATCTTTTACTGGTACCAAACCGCATCACCCATCTTGCAACACCTAGTCATTTTCACCATGACCGCGGTAACAAATATTCAATATATGGTGTTGCGGGCCGGCCATGACTCATTTCATGGTGGTTGTGAGCCGAAGGACCACCGGGGTCACCTGCTCATCAAGAGCCACCCCCCACAGGGTCGGCAACATGTAGCTCCCTGTAGCAATACATGGGTGGCTTCGTGACTTACACATTGAGTCATAAGGAAAAATAAAATTTACTCGTGCACTGAGCCACCCTCCCACTGGGTCGGCCGAGGGAACTCCCCTAACGTTCCAACATCGGCGGCTATATAGTATGCCATGGATGCAAGTGCCAATCATATGCATTTCTCACTCTATGCATCCTATTCATGCCACTCATCAATCATCATCATCATCATCATCACCAACATCACCATAAGCCTTTTACTGGATTTATTATCATTGGTTATTATTATTAGTTTAAACTTTTGTGTGGCATTTTCAATAGTTCTCATTCACATCATTCAGTTCCATCATCAACACAATGACATCAATCTTTCACTATCAATCAAGGCATGCTATTCATTCACACTCATTCTCAATCAAACATCATCAACACTCATTTCACATTTATGGTGGACATGAGTATAACATCATATTATCAAACAATCCACACCACTTTATAGCACGCCATATCTATTCTAATTGCACAAAGCATGTTGCCAAACATTATCACCAACATCATATACACAATATAAAATTTCTATGACATCAAAAGCAACGCAAAAATGCAAGTTGTCACATATAACAATCAAATACTATTCAATTCATACAATTAGAATATAAAGACTTCTCTCCTACCTCAAGAGAAGAATTCTGATTGATATGACGTACCCGCCTCATTGTTTGGAATAGATCCTACATTAATATTCATATAGAATCAAAATCAATCAACCATTCAAGATACAGCTTCAACTTTAATTAACCATTATTGGGCCTGTTTGTTTAAGCTTATTAAAAAAGTGATTATAAAAAAGTGCTTTCTTTATAATCACTTTTTAATAAGCAGATCAGAGTTGCTTCTTAAAATAAGCTGAAATCAGCTTATTTTCAGCTTTTGCTTATTTTTGAAACTTAAAACAAACACGTCAAAATTTAAAATAAGTGTTTTTTTAATTAAAAAAGTATGTATCTCTTAAAATAAGTTTAAACAAACGAGCGCATTATATCTACAATTTCATAACATGTACAAGACATGTTATAGACATCATTCCATCATTTGTTAGGCTTCCGGAATTCCTTCCCATCAAGCCAGATTGATTATATCTAAGGCCACAAATAACCATAGCCCAACATTCCGAAAATTAGTCCATTTACCAACATTTATATCCTTAAAATTATACATTTCCTCTCAAAATGCATTATCCAATTCACATTTGCCATTTTCCTCAAATCTTAAAAGTTAGGGTTTCCACCAAACCCCACCACATTCATTTAATGCATCATAACTCTCATATTCTTCCAACCATACTTTCATCTACCACATTTATTTCATTCAAATCTTACATTTTTGATAACCCACTCTAAGGTTTCCATATTTAAAGCTTCTCCTAACAACCCACATATATTAAATGCTGTCTTAACAACAAAAACTCATAACCAAAGTTTCATAATCTTTAGAAATAGCAAGAATCATACATCAAGAGAAGAAAAGAGAGAATATTTAAGAGAGAGAGAGTGCCCCACGAAAATGGAGGAGTAAAGAGGAGGAGAGTCCAAGCTCCAATGGTCTCTTCTAAGCTCCTTCAAGGACGAAAATAAAGAAGGAAGAAGAGTCACCACCTTTGCCTTGGGTTTTTGGAGAGGAAGTGATGAAGAGAATAGAGTAGGAGAAGAAGGAGAGTCTGTTGCCAAATGCACTCAGCAAACCCCAAAAATGATAACGGAAAAGAAGGCTTTTGGCTTTATTTTTAATCCTCTCATTAAAAGATTCATCATTTTATGACAAACAGGATCTATATTTGGGCTCAATACTTTATCTGAAAATTACTCTGAATACATATTCGGACTCCCAATAATATTCTCAACAGCCTTGACCAATATCATTCCAATCGAAGATACTTGGTCCGATACCCATATTTTAATCGGGTCAATTTTTAGCTTATTCGGTCCCAATAAATTATTAACAGTCCCCGAAAATCTTAATTTAATTATTTCTAATATTTTGGGACATTAAATAATTCACATTCAATTATTCAATATTTATTTCCTTAATTAATCCTTTATTTTAAAATTTAGGGTGTTACAAGTTGGATGACTCACAAACTATGCTGCTGAACCTACTGGAAGTATGTGAAGTAGGGGATGCAGAAGCTGAAATAAAAGAGAAATTAAACAATGCTGCACTTGAGAAGGGTAAGGAGGTGTTTGAAGAAAAACATGATTTGAAACCCTTGCCTTCTCATTTGAGATATGTTTTCTTGGGAAATAACAAGTCATATCCAGTAATCATTAATGTTGAGTTAGATGATGAGGATGTAGACAAGCTGATAGGGGTTTTAAGAAAGCATGAATCTGTAATTAGTTGGAACATTTCTGATCTAAAAGGGATTAGTCCATCATTTTGTATGCATAAAATTCTGATGAAAGATGACTATTCCGCGATTGTTCAGCCACAAAGAAAGTTAAACCCCATAATGAAAGAAGCTGTGAGGAAAGAAGTAGTTAAACTCCTTGATGCAGGGATCATCTATCCTATCTCGGACAGCGCTTGGATTAGTCCGGTCCAAGTGGTGCCTAAGAAAGGACGGATGACCACTGTCAAAAATGAAAAAGGTGAAGTCATTGCCATTAGACCAACCACAGGTTGAAGGATGTGCATAGACTATAGATGGCTAAATGACTCCACCAGAAAAGACCACTTTCCTTTGTCTTTTATAGATCAAATGCTTGAGAGGCTATCTGGACATAAGTATTATTGCTTTCTTGATGGATATTCTGGATACAACCAAATTGTGGTTGATCCTAAAGATCAAGAGAAGACAGCCTTCACCTGTCCATATGGAATCTTTGCCTACAGGCGCATGCCATTTGGTTTGTACAATGCACCAGCAACCTTTCAAAGGTGTATGCTGGCAATTTTTGGGGACATGGTAGAGAAGTTCATTAAGGTTTTCATGGATGACTTCTCTGTGTTTGGAAGCAGCTTTGATATATGCCTCAATAACCTATCTAAGGTGTTGGTGAGATGTCAAGAGACTAATCTTGTCCTCAACTGGGAAAAGTGCCATTTTATGGTTAGAGGAGGGATAGTCCTTGGTCACAAAATCTCTACTGAGGACATTCAAGTAGATAAAGCCAAGATTGATACTATTGAAAAGCTTCCTCCTCCAATCAATGTTAAAGGAGTGAGGAGTTTCTTAGGATATGTTGGCTTTTATAGGAGATTCATAAAAGATTTTTCAAAAATAGCAAAGCCTTTAACTAATTTACTTGTGAAAGATCATGCTTTTATTTTTGATGAAAAGTGTGTCAAAGCTTTTGAAAATCTAAAACAAAGATTAATTACAACTCCAATCCTTGCAGTACCTGATTGGTCTTTACCATTTGAACTCATGTGTGATGCAAGTGATTCTGCTGTAGGAGCTGTGCTGGGACAGAAAAAAGAAAAGTTAACACATGTTATTTATTATGCTAGTAAGGTACTGAATGAGAATCAAATGAACTACACCACTACTGAAAAAGAAATGCTTGCTATGGTGTATACATTTGATAAATTCATAGCTTACTTGATTGGTGCTAAGGTTATTGTGTATACAAACCATTCAGCAATCAAGTACTTGCTAGCGAAAAAAGAATCAAAGCCAAGATTGATCAGGTGGGTTCTATTACTCTAAGAGTTTGATTTGGAAATAGGAGATAAAAAAGGAGTAGAGAACTTAGTGGCTGATTAACTCTCTCGTCTGGAAGGAGAATCAGACTCCATCTTGATAAAAGAGGAATTCCCAGATGAGAGGCTGATGGCAATTACCACAGGGCCACGGTGTACTGATATGGCCAACTTTAAAAGTGCCTCTGTGGTACCAGAAGAATGGACATCCCAAATGAGGAAAAAGTTCCTCCATGATAGTAAGACTTTCCTATAGGATGATCCATTTCTATATAAGATAGGAGTGGATGGAATTATCAGAAGATGTGTGCCTAAATTAGAGCAAGAAAGACTCTTATGGCACTGCCATGACTCCTATTATGGAGGACACTATAGTGTCTCCAGAACAGCAACAAAAATGTTACAATGTGGCTTTTATTGGCCAACAATTTTTTAGGATGCTAGAGTATATGTGCAAAGGTGTGATAAGTGCCGAAGAAGTGGAGGCCTCTCTGCTAAAGCTGGCATGCCTTTGATAAATATCTTAGTTGTGGAGTTATTTGATGTTTGGGGCATTGACTTCATGGGACCATTCCCAAAGTCATTCTCCAATGAATACATCCTTGTTGCTTTGGATTATGTCTCCAAGTGGGTGGAGGCAATCCCTACCAGAATCAATGATGCATATGTGGTGCTGAGGTTTATAAAGAAGAACATTTTCTCTAGATTTGGAGTCCTTAGAGTCCTAATTAGTGATGGAGGGTCATATTTTTACAACAAAATCATGGAAAAGACCCTGAGATATTATGAGGTACTCCATAAGGTATCCACTCCATACCATCCATAAACTTGTGGACAAGTTGAGCTTTCCAACACAGAAATCAAGAGGATGCTAGAGAAAGTAGTAGGGAAATCTAGGAAGGACTAGTCAGTGAAATTAGATGATGCACTGTGGGCCTATAGAACAATACTTAAGACTCCAATTAGCATGTCACCTTATCAATTGGTGTATGGTAAGGCTTTCCATCTCCCTGTGGAGTTGGAGCATAAGGCATGGTGGGCCACAAAGTTATTAAACATGGAACTTGACAAATCTTAAGAGGAGAGAGTCCTGAAACTCCATGAACTTGAGGAGTTCAGACTCAAAGCTTGTCAGAGTGGCTCAATCTATAAAGAGAAAACTAAGAGGTGGCATGATAAGTGGATAAATAGAAAGGAGTTTCAGAAGGATGACAAGGTCTTATTATTTAATTCTATGCTGAGACTTTTTCTAGGAAAACTGAGATAAAAATGGTCTGGACCTTTTATTGTGAATGAGGTTTTCCCTCATGGTGCAATTGAGGTAAAAGAACCAGACACTGGTAGAACTTTCAAAGTGAATGGCCAGAGATGCAAGCTCTACTATGGAGGAGAGTTTCATAGGCAGAAACCCTATATGCTTTTACAAATACCTTCTTAGGTGTCAAACGTCAAGCTAGTGACGTTTAAGAAGCTCTTGAGGGAGGCAACCCTACATTTTAATTATTGTATTTTATGTTTGGTATCTTAAAAATAAAAGAAAACTAAAAATAGAGAAAGAAGAAAAGACTAAAAACGCTTAAAAAATGTGTGAATAAGGTTTGAACGTACATACGTTGGATTCCAGCGTACATATGCGCATCAGTGAAAGAATAAGAGTTTTGGACCAGAGATTAAGCGTTTATACGCTCACTCTCAGCGTACATATGTGTGGGTCCAGTAGGCAGAGTAAGTTCTGGGCGTACATACGCCCAAGGGCTAATAATTCCAAAAGAAAAAAAAATAATAAGGGCCAACGTACAAACGCCCAGCTGGGCGTAGCTACGCACAAGAGCCCAATTTTGGCAAAAAGAAGGCAGAAAGCACGCGTACATACGCCAGGGACCTAGCGTACCTACGTGTGGTGGGTCTGATGTTTCAAATAATGAAAATAAATACAACGTACATACGCTGAGGCTTAGTGTTCCTACGCTGAGGTTCTGTCAGAAAACAATAAAAAGAATAGATTATCTGGCGTACCTATGCTGAAATCTGGCGTACCTACTCCACGAGTCTGTATTGCCACCTGTTGCAAACTAGAGGGATTTTGATTGGCTTAGATTTAGGGATCTCAAGGCTGCCCAGGAATATAAGGGAAAATTTAAAAATAGAGGAGTGGTTAGGGAAAGGGCTCTGGTCCTTGATGAGGAGGAGTGTTCTAACCCTGATGTCAGGGCTGCCATGTTTGCAAGAGGATGATAGTATTTCAATGAAAATTTAGGCCATGGATATCAAAAACTCACCAGAGAGTTCTATGCTAATTTGAGGAGTAACTCTGATGAGGATGAGATACCTTATTCCTCATACTTGAGAGGAGTCATGATTCCTCTCTCTGTAGCATTATGAATAAGATATTGAAAATACCCATGATAGATGATGAAGAAGGTCAATACACTTGGATAGTGAATGTCTTTCATAGAGATGAAAATGAAAAGCTTAGGTAAGAAATATTGGAGGAATGCTGTGAACAAGGTGCTACATATGAAGCCATAGTGAGAGGTGCATAAAAATTTATGAAGAAAAGCTGTCTGAACCATCTTCCCCTCTTATGGTGTCACTACATGCTCTCATCCCTGCAACCTGTATCTCATACTACTGAGGTTGTCATGAAAAGATTGGTGTTGATTTATTGTTTAATGAAAGGCATGTATGTTAATTTGGGTGATTTAATATTATTTGAGATGGTGAAAGCCAATGAAAAGAATACCCAACTGCCATATTGCTCTATTGTTACTTTGCTGGCAAGAAAGAATCATGTTAGGTTGAAGGATGAAGAACTGACAAGGGTCAAGCCTAAAACGATCATGGATAAGAACTGGGTGAGAGACCGCATTGACCACTTTGTGCCTCAAGAGCCAAAGCGTTCCAAACAAACCAAACCATCATCTTCTGCACCACCACCCCAAACAGGTCCAGGTATTTCTTTTGATCTTTCTATGATAATGCAGGAACTCCAAGCCATGAAAAAGATGCAGTGTGGGACCTATGATCTGGTCCTAAACCATGATCTTATGTTGAGGAAGATTGCCATTGCACTGAATATGGACCATACTAAAGAAATGGGATTTCCAACTGACAAAGACTTATGGTTGACTTCTATTGGGTTCACCATTCCCCCTGAAGACACACCCTTGGCAATTGAATTTCCACCCCACCCTGAGCAAGATAATGATGAGCCTATGGATGAGGCTGCTAAAGAGGAAGATGAAGAAGAGGAGTACTGATAATTTAATCTGCTTTCACTTATGATAATTTACTTTTGTGTCGTAATAACTTTATTTTAGTGTTGTTTCTTGAACAATATGTTTCCTTTTCAGTTGTAATGAAATCATATTTCCCTGTTAATTGTTCAACTTTATTTCTTTTCTGCTTTATATTGTTCAATTCTTGCAACCATCGCTCACCAAATCTTTGACCATATAGGTAAAAAAGGAAGTAATCTATCCCCTAATCTCATTAACTTATGAAATGTGTTAACTGTGCTTAATTTAGAACCCATCGTAATTATTTAAATCTTGTTGATTCTAAAGCATTAATTGGATAAATTAATTGATTCGCATTGCTTGATTCATGATCCCTGTCCATAACTGTTTTCATCCTTAATTATTTGTATCGTCACCATGCTAGTTACTGTTTTTATCCTTAATTATTTGTATCGTCACCATGCTAGTTAGTAATCTGAATTTATAATCTTGCATTAAGTTTGGGGACATGATTGGATGATTACCTGTAACTTATTAGCTTTTAAGCCTTTATTATTGTTTTTTTCTGAGTGTGTCTGCATTCTTGCTTAGTGAGACAAAATTTGCTTCAATGCTTGCTAATGATTATATGTTTACCAATTGGAAATGATAAAGGCCTTCTTTGAAAATTAGCCAGGGCCAAATTTAGCCATCCTAATTACTATTAATTATCCTTTGACCTAATAATTATGTTTGAGCCTGAGACCCTTTCATTCTGATTATGTACCTAACTTTACAAGCCTATTTATCTGAGAAAAACCAAGTGAATTGTTCTTGGATGTACCACTGTTGGATTGCTGAGTCTTAACTTATTGCTAAGGACTAGCAAGTTCTAAGTTTGGGGATGAAGAGTGTGCTTAATAGCAATTCAAGAACACACTCTGACCTTAATTATTGATGGGAATGTTGAGAAATGAAAGGAAGAATAGTAAAAATAAAAGAAAAGTGAAAAATCAGCAAAGCAATTCCTATATATATATATATAATGGTATTAGAAAAAAAAGGTTGATTAAGAAAGAAAGAGTCCAAAGAACTAAAAGAGAAGAAGGTGCAAAGTGTAATACCCCGAATTCATTTTCAAAAACAGGGGTTAATTTTTCATAATTTAAAATAATTAAAAGTAAAATGAATTCAATGTATAAAATACTGAGTAATTACCCCGGATCATCGAATAACCGATCTTATATATGAAGATATAAGGACGGTATCAGAGTGCACCTCGGACGACCGGACTCAAGGCCGTCACAAGGGAAAAAGCGGAAGATAAAATAATTTCGAGAGTGATTAAAACATTTACCGAGAGAGAATGAAAGGTACTTCGTCAGTTTATTTTAACAACAGAATATATTTTCATAAATAATAATAATAATCTCATTAATACATTTTCAAGGTCATTAATGAAAATTAGGCATACACATCCGGTCTAATTTTCCTACATGACCTTGAAATATATTAATGATATTATTATTATTATTTATGAAAATGTATTCTGTTGTTAAAATAAACCGACAAAGTACCTTTCATCCTCTCTCGGTAAATGTTGTAATCACTCTCGAAATTATTTTATCTTCCGCTTTTTCCCTTGTGATGGCCTCGAGTCTGGTCGTCCGAGGTGCACTCTGATACCGTCCTCATATCTTCATATATGAGATCGGTTATTCGATGATCCGGGGTAATTACTCAGTATTTTATACATTGAATTCCTTCTACTTTTAATTATTTTAAATTACGAAAAATTAACCCATTTTTTCGGAAACGAATCCGGGGTGTTACAACCTGGTATCAGAGCATTGATTGCTCATTGATGAATTAAATGTTGTTTAAGAGTGATTATCCCTTGATGTTGACATGTTATAGTTATAAAGAAGCACTATGAGAGCATTGATTGCTCACTATTTTATATTGTGTTGATATTATGCCCGGGCAGGCATTTCCTTTCCCTATTTACCTTCAGATTATGAATACATTATGATGATATTTATATTGATGATAGTTAATAATGATTGATGTATATTGAGGAAAGAAACATAAGGTTCCTAATTATGTTTGTATTATGTGCATAAAGTGATTAATGGCGAATAGGCGTACTATTGACGTAGCCGTTATGGATGAAGCCTTCAATCGATTTGCCGATATCTTAGAACGGCAACAACAACCCGCTGGTCAGCCAAATCATGGTCTTGACTGATTTCTCAAGTGGAAGCCTTCTGAAGTTCATAGAGGCTATAAACCAGAAGACGTATATGTTTGGATTCGTGACTTAGAACGGATATTCGCAAGCATGGAATGTACTGAAGCTCAGAAGGTCGAATACATAGTGTTTATGATCTGAGATGGAGCTGAATCTTGGTGGATTCTTACTCGTGGGAGTGTGGTTACGGCTCACACTCCTTTGGATTGGGAGAATTTTAAGGTGGAGTTTCTTAGGAAATATTTTCCTGAGAGCTATAAGAACAAGAAGGAGCTTGAGTTTATGGAGCTCAAACAAGGAAGTATGTCGGTGAAGGAATATGCCTCAAGGTTTAAAGAACTGTGTGTGTTTTACCCTCCCTTCCAACAGGAAGGTACTGAAGCTTGGAAATGCGTCAAGTTTGAGAATGGATTGTGCCAAAAGATCAAGAAGGCAATCTGTCATCAAGAGATTAGGAGTTTTCCAACTCGTGAACAAATGTAGAATCTTTGAAGAGAACGATGTGGTGCCCAAGAATGATGCTGGACATGACCAAAAATTGAAGAACCAATCCCCTAGCTTCAAGAAGAGGGGTGATTTCAAGAAAAATAGACAATTTGTGTGTGGTTCCTCTTCTTTTAGAGGTGGACAAAGTGGCGAAAGGTATGGTACTAATGGTGGCCGAGGTGGTGGCCAAGGTCTTCATTGTTTCCGATGTGGTGGAAACTATTTGGCTCGAGAATGTAACCATGAAGAAACGGTGGTGTGCTATAGATGTAACCAACCGGGGCATATTCGTCCCGATTATCCTTTGAATGCCAGGGATGTGATGATTCGCAATGATGGTAACCGTGGTGGCTATGGTGCTTTCAGAGGTTGTGGTCGTGGAGCCGGTAATGGCGGCCGCAATGGTGGTCGAAATGGAAATGGCAACGGTAATGGTGGCAATGGTCGTGGTAATGGGAACGGCTGAGGTAATGGCAATGGTGGCCGGAATGGTCCTAATCATGGTGCTAACCAACCAACTGTGGGAAGAGTATTCACTGTGACTGGCGAAGAAGCAACTCAAGCCGATAACCTAGTTGAAAGTAAGTGTGAAATACTTGGAAATTCTATGCATGTAATTTATGATTCGGGTGTAACCTATTCTTTATATCCGAGGACTGTGTATGGCGGTTGAGATTCTCGGTGTGCTTAGCAAAAAATGCCCTTGTGGTTATTACCCTAATCGGTACTTGCCTCAGGACGGTTAACCGATGTTATAACGTCGTTATGTCATTTGCCTACCTATGAAGGGTTTAAAGATTATTCTTAGCATGGATTGGCTCTCCACCAATAAAGTCTTGGTTGACTGTCGACAACGGATTGTTATTTTCCCTTCTTCCAATGCGGGAAAATTCGATATGCAAGGTATAACTCAACTTTGCATATTATTATCCCTTACCGATAGGACAAATGGTCCCGATCCTTTAAAAATTCCCATTGTATTTGAATTTTTAGATGTATTCCCTGACGAGGTACCTGGTTTACCTCCTCCACGCGAGGTGGAATTTTCTATTGATCTTATTTCGGGAGCGAAACTTATTTCCCGAGCACCATATTGGATGTCTCCTATGGAATTAACTGAGTTGAAGAGACAAGTTGAAGAGTTATTGGAATAAGGATTTATTCACCCAAGTGTGTCTCCGTGGGGTGCGCCTATTTTATTGGTGAAAAAGAAGGATGGGAGAATGAGGTTATGTATAACACCCCTGATTTTCTGTACTCGAATCCCGATGTGATCGACATAATTAATAAAAATGCGAGTAAATTTTTCGCGTTAGAAAACATTTCCAAAACACCACCATGACCACATCAAGACTCAAATCACAGAAAACCAAAGAGCGTGATTTCAAAACTTATAACTGGATCGATAAATAGTTGCCCATGCAGTATACAAAAATAACGGAGCTTACAGCGGAAGAAAAATGTGTATACCGGGCACACGCCTAGTCCCATATATGAAGATATGAGAAAAGGCTTGGCAAAGCACGCAATGGCATAACATAGGCCTAGTAGACAACCGTCACCATTTTGCACAATCTCATAAGCATGCAATACCTAAGATATAAACATGTAATCATCTATATGGTCATGCATCATACATCATTAAAATTCTTATTCATAAAAGCCCATAATCAGCCCAACTTCAATTCCTATATATCCACTATTAGTACATCAACCAAACGTATAACTATACTCACAATTTGTCCATCCATATCAATGATTACAACATCATATTATCCATCATATACATAACACATTACGTTATAAAGCTGCCGGCCAAGGCATTCCTCTACAACTATTTACCTTCCCAAAACTTCACTTCATAAACGTCCTCTCACCATGGTTTTCCTACATCAATACTAAAAAGTAGACCACATGGGAGAGTGAGTTTACATTTCAAATGACGATATGAATACAATTGAAATTATGTGCATATGCATATCAACATCATGTATGCTTTGCTAAACGCATCAACAATCATCATAAATTATTAATTCAACAATATATATTCATTTCATGCTTATTTATCAAATCATAGCAAAGCAAGCATATACACATCTACAACACCGCCACAATGGCCAACACATATCTATCATATCGCCCCAATGGGCCAACTCATCAATATAGACCATCTTGGTCTTTCATCAAGCCACTATGGGCTAATATCATCATTTCCAATCATAATTAAATACGCCCTTCATTACATTGGGCCATATCATACATATCGTCATATTCAACATCATTTCATATGTTCATATCATTTATTACTTTTATGTGGTCTTTCATCATATTAACTTCGCATCTCATCGACACCAATATTAACATCTCAATCATCATCAATCATTATCATATTCTGGCATATCTCTATACTATGTGAATTTGACAACCAATACGGATCCGACTGTGGGAATAAAAACCAAGTTGTGGGTCAAGCATAGGTGTGCTACTATGCCCCTACTGCAGTAGTAAAATGTGTACACATATCTCAAAGCATGCATGCATCTCAACAACATCTTTTACTGGTACCAAACCGCTATCGCCCATCTGTAGCACTAGTCACCCTGTGACTTGCGGATCAACAACATGGCCTCACTTGCCAAAAGTGCTACGGGCCTCTCCCGAACACACATCGAGAGAGCCGTGCCCCGTCGGACACCGAGGTAACTCGCTCACTGTAGAGCCGCCCGCCCACTGGGCCTGCCACATAGGGTGCCTCGTCACCAAACTATGGACAGCTTCGTGACTCACACACCGAGTCACAGGGGAAATCAACAATACGCTCGTGCACTGAGCCGCCCTCCCACTGGGCCTGCCTAGTGGAACCCCCTAATATTCCACATAGATAGCGATCGATATGCCAGTCATCATCATCATCATTATACTCACCAACATCTCCATGTACGCCTTAGTGGGCCTTCTCATTATTTATTTCTTGACCATGGGTTTCAGGTTTTATACGTGGCCTTTTCATCACAACATATTTCATAATTATTTCATCTCATACACGCAAGATAACACTTGCAAACAGCCACCATAGCATTTCAACGTCATATATTATTCATCAATATCATCACACTTCATATAGTGGATTTTCATCTCATTATTCATTACCATTGCTCAAGTATACTCATATAAGTATATATATAAAATTGTATGGCATTCACAACATTATCAATTTCATATTTCATACCACACATACAAGACCATGCTTGTATCATACACAATAGTACACAACCATTCATCAATATAAATATACACCTCTTTGTGCAAGATAGTGTTCAACATCATCATCTAGCATTATTTAATATCATACTTCCTCTAATTCATCCAATTATAATTCATACAATGTCATTTATTCATTTACCCTTCGGTCTTATAATTATTCTGGAATATCTCTCATAACCCCACCATCATATCCTCATTATTATTCTTTGGCTACTCTATTTTGGTGGCAATACATCACAAGCAATTGATCCCAAAGTGCCAATTAATCCCAATTACTTCCATGTTTTATCATCATTATATTGTCCTTAACACATCCCCTTAATCATCTCATATTACCAAGGAAAGGGGTCCAATACAAGCCTAATACAAGGAATGAAATGAATTTCAATGCAGGGCAATTCGCTCAAGCGAGATTCACCATCGCTTGAGCGAGATCAACGTCGCTCGCTTGGGCGAGCCCTTTCGCGTAGGCGAAATACCTCCAGTAACGATTTTCACGCCCGCTCGCTTGAGCGAGTCACACCCTCGCCTGAGCAAGATCGAAGTGGGTCGCTTGAGCGCCTAAAAATTCTCCTTGAGCGAAGAAGTTTAGAGCATCAGGTCATTATCTCGCTTGAGCGAGTCACTCTCGCTCAAGCGGAAATCTTCCAGTATCCAATCTCATACTCGCTCGCTTGAGCGAGACCCAGCATGCCTCATCACTTACTTGAGCGAGATTCACCCAGTGCCATTTTTCCATCACGCTCGCTCAAGCATGGCCACGCCCGCTTGAGCGAGATTCGTCCAGTATCTTCCATCCTCATTTGTACGCACCTCGCTTAAGCGGAACGCCATCTCGCCTGAGCGAGATGGAGCCAAAAACCATAATTTTGGTCCAGGGGATTCTCGCTTGAGCAAGAATCCATCTCGCCTGAGCGAGAATACCAGTTCACGCTTAGAAACTCAGTCTTTCCCTCTTCTTCTCACATCAAAACCTTTATATATATAAGTTTGGCCTAGATTAATCTTTCTTACTCCTCTCTTTATGCACTTAGAACCTGGTTCGACCATTCATACATCTCAATTTCAAATATCAATTCATTAGCTATGAAAAAGAGTTATATAACCATCCCTCATCATCATTCCACTTTATCACAACATAATCTTCAACGCTCTGTTCAATTCACCTATTCATTGAATATTACCAAACATTTGATTCATGTCAATTCAAAGGGATATCAAGTATTTATCATCAACATCATATATTCATACAATTTCCACAACAATCCCATAAGCCAAGCCTTCATTCACTATTTCAACAATTCAAACATACAATTAGTTCTTGGCAAGGCAATGCATGAGTTCACACATAACATAATTATCAATTAATCACTC
This sequence comes from Clitoria ternatea, assembly GCA_037962975.1. Taxonomy (NCBI): domain Eukaryota; kingdom Viridiplantae; phylum Streptophyta; class Magnoliopsida; order Fabales; family Fabaceae; genus Clitoria; species Clitoria ternatea. The sequence continues at coordinate 121,134,881 of CM075670.1, forward strand.
ATGCACTTGAAATGCAAACTCCTCTCCTACCTCGAGAGAAGATCCTCAATTCCAATGCTCCAAATGCCTCGATCGCTCCGCATCATCGTCAGGGATGCAATCCTATCACAACAAATATACATACAATTGCCATTATTATTCTATCACAAAGCATCATCTTAGACATCATCACCTAACCCATGATCAAATCCTAGACTTGTCTAATACTCCAAATTCATATGCTTGTATTAGGCTTCGGGAATTCCTTTCCCCAAAGCTAAGATTTCTAGATTTCAAAGGGCTAAACAACCCAACATCAACAACGCCATGGCCTATAACAAGACCTAAGGCTTCATCAATTTAAACATTCATTCTCTTAGTCTAATATTAATGGTTCGCAATCATTGTCAACATCATAAATATCAACACTTACTAATCCCTCAAATCAACATACCTATGTACGTGCATATTTCCTCATTTGCAACTCATGACTTAGCTCCCCATTTATCAACATCAATATTCAATCCCAATACTTCTAAATGTTCATTTCCTCATATAAATCCACTCCCAAGGCATCAAAATCACTAAGATCATCAATTTGGCAAACCCTAATTTATCACACTTAGGGTTTTCCATCTAAAATCATTTAACAATATTCTCAATCAATCTCCTAAAATCTTTATAGTTACTATAACTTTCTCTTCATCCCACAACATCAGCCATGTTCAATTTCACACCTCCAATATTCATGCTTAAAGTTTCACTCTAGGTTAACCAACATAATCAACACCCATCCACATGCAAGGCTTCTAACATTATCATCTTCAACCCAATAACACAAAACCATAATAGAATGATGTGGAGGTAAGAAATCTTTACCTTAAATCCAAACTCCAACAAAACGAAAATAAGGGTGAAGAAGAAGGGAAGAAGACCAATGCATGCTCCCATGCTCCATAGATGCCTCACATATCCAAGCTCAAGTTCATATTTTTGGCAAGAATAGGGGTAGAGAGAAGTGGGTTTCGGTTTGCCCATTATAGAGGGAGGAGGAGGTAGAAAAAGTGAAGGAGAAGGTGAGAGGGAGAAGCTGCCGAAAATATGAAGGAGAAGGGGGAGAGAAAGTGTAAAAATCTAGGTTCTTGCACAATGGTTAATGTCCTAACTTTTGTGTTTGCCATTTTGTCCATTGGTCAATAGAAATTAGAAAAGGGGAGGAGAAGCCACGGTGAAATGGAGAGAAGAAAGTGGATTTTGCAATTTATTTTAATTCCAATCCCCTCTTATTTTCCCCGTTTCATATCATACGTCGAGTCCAATTAATTATCTCCTTAGCACTAAAAATTATTCTAACTACACCATCTTAATCACCATAATATTCCAAACATTCTAGACCCATCAAACACTTAATTCGATTAAGTGGGTCCCACATCATCTGTTAATCCATTCATTTCTGGTAAATCTTAATTTACCAATAATTCACCTCTAATGTCTAACAACATCTCCCATAATTATTTGACCATGAATAATTAATTATCATCATCCAATAAATTTATTTTCTCAAAAATCTGGGACGTTACATTATGTGTGGATTATCAACAACTTAACAAGTTGACTATTAAGAACCGATATCCCTTACCTCGTATTGACGATCTTTTGGATCAATTGAGGGACGCCGTTGTGTTCTTGAAGATTGATTTACGTTCCGGATATCACCAAATTCGGGTAAAGACCAGGGATATCCCAAAGACTGCTTTTCGAACGTTGTATGGCCACTACGAGTACATAGTAATGCCTTTAGGTGTGACGAATGCACCTGCGATTTTCATGGATTACATGAATTGCATCTTTCATGAATATTGATCCGGTCCCAACACCGGTCCCCAAAAGCATGGTTTTAATGCTTTGCCAGATCAGCATTTTGAACAGGAGAAGTACGTCTCAAATACCTTATAATTACTTTTATACAGAGTACATACCGCCAAAGCACGTTACTCCGCCATGGCATGTAACTCCGCCAGGGCACGTAACTCCGCCAAGGCATGTAACTCCGCCAGGGCACGTAACTCCGCCAAGGCACGTTACTCCGCCAAAGCTTATTACTCCGCCAAGGTGGAAAATATTGGATATCTTATACACATGCACAAAGTATTTCCAATGCATACTACTCCGCCAAGCTATAGGCGGAATATTGAATTTCCTATATTGCGTAGCGAGCCCATACTTATAACCCCGACACGAGATTGACTCTGTCTTGAGAGGTTGAAAATGGGAATCACGCTGTCACGCATAAAAGGGAACAATGAATAAAATAATAAGGCATTAACGCTTTCCAAGCAAGTGGAAGTACCCACTACAGCGATGGTGCTCGTGAACGACACAGGGACCCACTACCTTTCTTGCATTATGCCAAAAAACAAGGAACGGGTCCTACCAATAATGGAGCACCAGTAACAGGTATATAAACCTCAGCAAAAAGGTAAAGGGATCCTCTCATTTTTCTGAACCTTACACTTTTACTTGCATAATTCTCTCAGATTTGCTTTCTAAGTCTTACAGTATTTCAGAATACTGACTTGAGCGTCGGAGAATAATTACAGGTACCACCACCAATTGTGTCAAGGCAAAGGAGGTTACTTCAGGCGGACTGTCACACCGCCCAGAGTGCATTATATTCCGCCCCAGTATACAAGGATACTCCGTACTTGCACATTTACAAATATCTCCTTGTACCAGATTGACATTACATGTACATTTTTAATTGTTCATCAACCATACTTTTACACCCCCAGTAAAGAATAGTTCATTGGCACGCCTGGTGGGACCTGTAAATTTGGTAGTCCCACAATCTTTGATCAATTTCCATCACACTCATCATTAATGGAGAGACCAGGACCAGAAGTGCAGAATGAGGATTCTCCTCCACGCAATCCTAGACGTCTCAACTTCAACAATGATGCTCATAAACAAGCAACGCATGTTGACTCTCCAGATCCGAAAGATGATATGATTCGAATGTTGAGAGAAGAAATCGCAGAGCTTCGTCGTGAAAAGGAGAACCCCATGCACGAGAAAGCTGGCCCTGCAAGACAGCCACACCATGAATTACACGGACAGGAGGAATCAAGTACTCCTAGCTACTCTCGCATCCCTACTTACATGGAAGAGCAACGAAGCCTCCCACTGGCAAATGCTCAACATCAAGAAGGAAGGAGAGCAGGTTCAAATGCACCCCCCTCGGGATACAAGATGAGTATCCCATTTTCTAAAAGGCTCATGAATGCACATGTACCCAGACATTTACAAACTATGCAGCCCATTTCTATAGGAAAATACACTGGGGAAACTGTAACGCCCCGAAACGTTGATTAAAATTTTCGAGTAAATTTTTCGCTTTTTCGAAAGATCATTTTAAAATTCATCAATTTAATTCAGAGTTTATGTAACAGTTGATAACAGCGAAAAATTATCATACATGCTAGTCGTGAATAATTAAATTCAAGAAAATACTTAAGTAGCGGAAATGGTTTAGAAAATAATGGTACATGACACATTATACTTATTACAACCCATAAAATCAAAGTTCAAGTAATAATTCAAATAGACATCCATCATGGCATCACTCTACATTCTGCGTGTCATTCACTGTAAAAATTAATGTAAGAGTGAGACAGAATATAGAATAAATATAAAATAGATAAAATTGCACAAACACAATCAACAACTCATAATGATATGATGAATATGCCAAACAAGTCCATTTAATAATTCTTCAATTAGTTAAATGATGTCATGCTGGATCCATTTGGTTTGGTGGGAATACTGCAGTAAAAGTCTCATAGAGACACAAATAGGGCTTTAGCATATACCATGAATCCCTACACTCCATGGCGCTTAAATACCAAAGTACACAAATATCATAAGTAGGGCTTTGCATAAACCATGAATCCCTACACTCCATGGCGCACAACAAAATAGGGCTTAACTCATCATAGAGTAACCCCCCACCAGGGTAGGCAATCATGGAACCCCTAAATTCCATGGTGCGTCCGAATGCTTATGATGCATGAATGCCTTTAATTCTTTTAACATACCATGATATCCATATTTCCAAAACCTCTTGGAATACAAGTTCCCAAAGGACACAACACTCATAATAATTTACAAAATCATGGATTTACTGTTTCAGTTACATGTGTCAATATTACAAGGCATTCATGTACATACAAAGTGGTTTCGTTATTCATAATTATTCATCACCACATCAAACAAACTGCATAATGCTCAACAACATTTCTAATAACTCATAATCACTCAAGAATTCAATAATAAATCTTTATCCATAGAGAAAATATCATTTTCTTTCATAATAGCCTTAATCAATGAATTTCGGCATTCCCAACAGCAACATACATTAGCAAAACAGTCATAACATGAGCAATTCAACTCCTTTTTAGATGATTCCACTTTCTATAGCTTAACAATACAATTATCTACAACTTTCATGAAGAACACAACTTCAGATTCCAATTAGAAATACCACTTATTCATAAAATACCATACTGCCTCAAGATAAGTTTTCCAAAATGTACACAGATTAGTAATTAGAACGTATCTGGAGTTACAAAAATGATTTTGACATGAAACTAATTCTAAATTATTCTTAACACACATATCTACAATTTCCATGAAGACACCAACCCCTAATTCTTACCACAAAATTTCCAGTTTTAAAAACAAGATTCGGATTTCAGATTACAGGATTACAGCTTGCACATACTTCAGTAATTTGAGCATAACTTGAGTTACAAAAATTATTTTGATGTGAAACCACTTTCTAAAGATCCACAACTTAAATATCTACAACTTTCATGAAGATATCCAAGGCTGATTATGCATGTATAATTCCCTGAATATCAAAATATACACAAAACATGGAATAAGTCTTTCACTCGGACATACAGTAGTATTTTGGCTATAACTTTTGCTACACATACTCAAATTAGTCGGTTCAGGTCTCTAAATTCTCATAACAAAAAGATTTACAACTTTCATGAAGACACTGATCACTAATTCTTACCACAAAATTTCCAGTTTTAAAAATAATATACGGGTTTCAAGTTCACAGATTTATAGTTTGTACATACATCAGTAATTTGAGCATAACTTGAGTTACAAAAATTATTTTGGTGTGAAACCACTTTCTGAAGCTTCACAACATAAATATCTACAACTTTCATGAAGACATCCAAGGCTGATTATGCATGTATAATTCCCAGTATATCAAAATATACACAAAACATGGAATAAATCTTTCACTCGAACATGCAGTAGTAATTTGGCTATAACTTTTGCTATACATACTCAAATTAATTGAATCAGGTCTCATAATTTAGATAACAAAAAGATCTACAATTTTCATGAAGAAGTCAAAGGCAAATTCATACGTTTTAAGTTTCAAAATTAAGCCACAAGATGCGAAATTAAGACTGGAATCCTAGAACAGCATACAACTCTACCCATTTCATAGTTATTCACAACCCTCTCCCCTCTTACTTGTTTTGCTGACTGAAAAATGGCCTCCTTGTTGTCCTTGCACTTGTTCGAAGAAGAGTAAAAGAGAGGAAGAAGATTTACTGGCTTTTTCTCAGGAGTTCTGGTCAGAGGCAAGGTTAATAATGCAAGACAAGTGGGGAACATCATCCTTGTGAGTGGAGGTTTAGTGCTGTTAGTGCTTTGATAGTGGAGATAATGGAGGATTAATAATAGGAAAGTGGTTTATAATGGTCCATTTCTGGCCGTCCACCCACTAGAAGGAGTAATAATGGTGTTGCTTGCATTAAAAATGGCATAAGAGACAAGAAAGGAGTCAAAAGTCACTTCTGGCACTGAAAACCGACTGGAATTCCACTCGGTTAGCCTATAAACCGACTGGAATTCCTCCAGTCGTGTGAAGAAGAAAGGAAACCGAGTCCTCTCGCTCAAGCGGACTCGGACTCGCTTGAGCGAGTTGTGCTATCCTCGCTTAGGTGTGAGTGGGGAAAAGAGTGTCAGGGCCGAGCGCGCTTGAGCGCAGGATGCTCGCTTGAGCGAAGGCTGATTGAAAAGAGGAGTTATGCATCAGGGTCCATCTCGCTCAAGCGAAATCCGACTCGCTTGAGCGAGTCATGCATATTCGCTCGGAATTCATCTGAATCTGACTCAATTACTTGGTTTCTCACTCGGTAGAATCTGTTCAGACCGAGTTATTTCCTACTCATACTTTCACTCGGTAACCGAGTCTTCATTCACTCATATCAACTCGGTAAACCTCCCAGAACCGACTCCCATCTAATTGGACACTCATTCGGAATCTGGGGCTCCATTCACTCGGAATACTTCTCATACCACTCGGTGTATTTAACTTCAACACAATCGTGAATGTATTTCATATTCATTACTCGGGATAGACTTACATTTCTCACTCGGAAAATACACTTTCTTTCCCTTGGAAGTTTACTCAGTTCCATACTTTTACTCAGGAAAGTCACACGTAAGATCCACTCGGTAATAAGGGTTTTCTTACTCGGAACCCATAAACTTCACTCGGTTTATCACTAATCAAATACTACTCGGTATACCCATTTTATTCACTCAGGGAAGCCATTATGCTAAGTCCAACTCGGACTTGTTCTAACCCAATCCACTCAGATTATCATCATATACTTAGAAATTTTCCAATTTAATCCATTACAACAAATCTTCCCTCGGATTTCCACTCGGGAATATCCAAATCCATTCCTACTCACATCATTTTCACTCGGTATCTTATTCTCAAAACTGACCTCCTTTCTCTCTTATTCACACGGACTTATTCCAGTGTGCTTTTTGGTTAACCATACACTAAGTGTCTCCAGTCGGGACCATATCACTCGGAGATGCACACTCAGAAATCTTCCATTCATCAGAGTTGCACTAATTCTTCTCGAAATCCCTTTGAACCTCCATCACTCGGAACAGACTCAATGGTTATAGTCTCACTCGAAACCGTTCCAACAATACTCCACTCGGAAATGGTTTTCCAGGATTTCTCCACTCGGAATATATAAGTCTTTCCTCTCGGAAGTGAAGATTTTGGGCAAATTTTATTCATAGATAGAAATGCCTAGCAATGTATGACTCAGAATTGAGTCATTGGAAAATATTTGACTCGGAATTGAGTCTTTCTGACATGTTTGACTCAGCAGTGAGTCTCTGAGACAATATCTCACTCGGAATAAGTCCTCCTGACCATGTTCCACTCGGAAAACACCATTTGCACTCGGTATTTCCATTTTCCACTCGGAATTCCTCTTGGTCACTCGGAATTTGCAGTTTTCACTCAGAACAGCCTCTCTTTCTCACTCGGACAGTTCTTTCTAAGGTATTTTCACTCGGAATTTGGGCCTCATTAATAAGGATCTATATAAGTTATAGAATTATACCCAAAAATGAGACTTTTGGAGCATTAAAATCCATCATAGAGTGTTTTATTCATTAATTAACACTTACAAGCCTTCCATGCTTCATAAATTACAAAATAAAGCTATTATTAAAAGCAGGATGTTACAGAAACAGATCCTTCTAAGCATTTAGATGCTTACATCTACGAGGCTATGTTCTTAGGAGCAGAAGAGGATGTCATGTGCAGAATGTTCCCCAGGACCCTCACAGGTGAAGCTCTTAGTTGGTTCAAGAACTTACCTTCAGGTTCCATTGATTCATGGGAGGACTTGGCCACAGCTTTTGGCAGCCACTTCGTGATTTCTAGGGATGCACCTAGAACCTCTCATACCTTGGCTCAGATCAAGCAAGGTGACAAAGAATCTCTAAAGGATTTCCTTAAGAGATTTTATAAAGAGGCAGCCATGGTTCCTGATCTGACGGAAGCAATCCAGTTGTATATCCTCATCGAGGCTATGCAGCCAAAATCACCTTTTGCTCTGTCATTGGCAAAGGGACCTCCATCCACGATGGAGGAATTTCGCAGGAAGGCGTCCAAGTATGTGGGTATTGAGATGCACCTGGAAGCCACTGCATCTCGCAGTAAACCACCCATAGCAGCTCCACATCATGACAAAGACAAGGAAAAATCATCCAAAAATGACAAGTTCCACCAAAAAGACAAAGTAGGGAACCAACCCTTCAAACAGCAAGATAGACGTGTGTTCAATTTTGCTCATTATGCACCCCTGAACACGTCATATGAACAAATCTTGCGTGAAATAGGATGGACTACCCTCAACGTTTATGGGATCCAACGTCCACCTCCAATCAGGCGCGGTGGAACCCCAAAGAAATATTGTGAGTTCCACGAGTCAGTTGGCCATACCACGGAGGAGTGTAAGCAACTCAAAAATACCATTGAGGTGCTTATTCGTGAAGGCAAACTGAAACACTATTTGTTTAAGGGCAAGTCTCATGATGAGCCAGAAAAGTTTGAAAAACGACATCGTGATCGTTCTCCGGATCCTGATAATACTCGCGAGCCAAAACGTACGGCGGCAACAGAAAAACAAAAAGGCGTTGTTCTGGAGTCCGCCCAAAGGGAACCAAGCCCTGAACCCAGATCACGGGGCAAAAGGCAGGTTGTAGATATGATTGCTGGAGGCTTCGCCGGGGGCGGACCCTCAAACACCACCAGGAAAAATCATCATCGTATGATTTTGTCTATGCAGGGCAAGAGCAAAGAATATCGCCCATTCAGGAACGGGGTCCAGACTCCGCCTATAACCTTCACAAATGATGATTTTGGCCCTACTATTGCTGAGGGAGATGATGCAGTAGTGATTATTACGGTAATCGCTAATATGGATGTAAAACGCATCCTAATTGATCAGGGAAGTTCCTGCGACGTTATCTTCTACGATTGTTTTAAACGCATGGGGCTAACTGATTCTGATTTACAGCCTTATACACAGGACCTTACAGCCTTTAATGGCGCCAAACAGCCCACTAAAGGCTATTTGGACACAAGGATTACTTTTGATGGTGAACCTGGAGCAAGGACTGTGAAATCTAGGATTCTTGTCATTGATGTTAAATCTCCATACAATGGCATCATTGGGTGGCCTACCCTGAATGCCATGGAAGCCATCGTTTCAACCCCCCACTTGTTAATCAAGTTCATTGATAAGGATAATCAAGTCTCATCTGTAAGGGGTGACCAGGAAATGGCTCGTTATTGTTACAATTTGAGTCTTAACATGGTGAAGCTTGAAACCATGTCTAAGAAAAGAAAATTGAACGAAGGAAGCAGTGCGGCGGCATCTGTCAATTTGGTGGATCTTGACCCCAGGGCAGAGTCTTCTGTAGACCCACTGAACCCTTTGAAACCAACTCCTGATGGTGGTTCCAAGTCTATTGTTTTAGGCAGTACCCCGGAACAAATAACAAACATTAATGACAAACTGGAGGCTAACATGGAAGCAAGACTAATTACACTTCTCCTTGAGTACAAAGAGATTTTTGCTTGGACCGCTGCAGACATGCCTGGCATGGATCCTAACTTTTGTTGCCACCGCCTGGCGGTGTATCCTGAAACTAGGCCAGTGGCACAAAGGAAACGACGTATGGGTCCTGCTAAGCAAAAAGCTGCTTGTGAACAAACAGAGGACCTCCTTAAGGCGGGGTTCATCAGGGAACTCTGTTACTCCTCCTGGCTGTCCAACGTGGTTATGGTACAGAAAGCCAATGGCAAGTGGCGTATGTGCATAGACTACGTTGACTTAAATAAATGTTGTCCCAAGGATCCATACCCTCTCCCCAACATTGACAGATTGGTTGACGATTCTTCAGGATACAAGTATCTATCTTTTATGGATGCTTACTCCGGTTACAACCAAATTCCAATGTGTGAGGATGATCAAGAGAAGACAGCATTTGTTAATGACAAAGGGGTCTTTTGCTACAACGTCATGCCATTTGGGCTAAAGAACGCCGGGGCAACCTACCAGCGCATGATCAACAAAGTTTTTGAGGGTATGCACACAAAGTTGGTAGAGGTTTATATTGATGATATTATAGCCAAAACCCCAGAGGGAGGAGACCATGTTGAAGACCTACGCCTCATTTTTCAACGCCTACAGCAATACAACATGAGACTCAACCCATTAAAATGTACATTTGCTGTACCAGGAGGCAGATTTTTGGGTTTCATGTTAACACAAAGAGGCATAGAGGCTAATCCTGATAAATGTCGCGTAATCCAAAAGTTGTAGAGCCCCAAAACATTGAAAGAGGTACAATCCCTCAACGGCAAAATCGCTGCCCTAGCACGATTCATGCCAAAAATGGCTCATCGCTCTCTTCCCTTGTACAAAATGCTGAAGAAGGACAAGAAATTCAGTTGGGGCCCAGAGCAAGAGGCAGCCTTCCAAAGCTTGAAAAATGTCTTGGCCAGCCCTCCAATCCTGGTAAAACCGAGCCCAGGTGAGCAACTCATTGTTTATTTGTCTGTTTCAGATGAAGCGCTGGCAGTGGCTCTGGTCAAGGAGACAGTTGAAGGCCAACGGCCGGTGTACTTCACTAGTAAAACACTGCATGGTGCAGAATGCCGTTATCAGAAGATTGAAAAGGCAGCACTTGCAGTTGTTTGGGCCTCACGACGCCTAAGACCATATTTCCATGCCCATCCCATCCTGATTCGCACAGACTTGCCACTTCGTACTATACTGTTCAAACCAGACTTGGCTGGAAGGATGATCAAATGGGCCATAGAACTCTCTGAATTCGACATATCCTACGAACCAAGAACTGCTATCAAGGCACAAGTCCTAGCAGATTTCGTAGTTGAATTAACAGGTTCTAGCCCAGATGCAGATCACTCACACTGGACGGTATACGTAGATGGGTCTTCCAATAGCAAAGGATGTGGAGCAGGAATTGTTGTGGAAAGTGATGACGGGGTACACCTTGAAATTTCACTGCACTTTACTTTCACTACGTCTAACAATCAGGCGGAGTATGAAGCCTGCTTGGCCGGACTCAGAGCAGCACAAGATATTGGGGCCAAAACTGTCACCCTATGCAGTGATTCTCAATTAGTAATCTCACAAATTCTTGGTGAGTATCAGGCTAAAGAACCTCTGCTACAACAATATCTAGACTGCGTCAATGAGTTAAAGCAGCGCTTCGATGAAGTCACTTTCAAGCATGTACCCCGTGAAGAAAATACACGTGCTGATATCCTCTCCAGGTTAGCCAGCACAAAGAAGGCAGGATGCACAACTACGGTTGTACAGAGTACCTTGGCAGAGCCAAGCATTTCCTTTCCTTCCTCAGTACATATGATTAAAATCCGCTCCTTTGATGACAGTTCCTGGGTAGCACCAATAGTTCGTTATCTTGTTAATGGACAATTACCCACAGATGATCTTGAGCGAAAGAAACTAAAGAAAGAAGCACCTTATTATACACTCCTAGACGGACAGTTATACCGCCGAGGAATTTCTGTTCCTTACTTAATTTGTATAAACGAAAATGAGGTGCAAGCTGTTTTGGAAGAAGTCCATGAAGGGCAGTGTGGACACCATCCAGGGGCACGGAGTCTAATGAGAAAAATACTCAGGGCGGGGTATTGGTGGCCCACCCTGAAGCATGACTCCGCCTCGTATGTTCAAAAGTGCGATCAATGTCAACGATTCGCAAATCTCCACCATACTCCGGCGGAAGAAATGTCATCATCAATAATGCCTTGGCCTTTCTATCAATGGGGCATGGATATCTTGGGTCCATTCCCAACTGCGCCCAGCGGTATCAAATACTTGATAGTTGGTGTTGATTACTTCACCAAATGGATTGAAGCAGAGGCAGTGGTGCATATTACATCAGCCAGGACTCGCAGATTCGTATATGAAAATATCATTGCACGTTTCGGAGTCCCTGGACGCATAGTCACTGATAATGGCACCCAATTCACAGATCGTAAGTTCACTGAACTCCTGGAAAATCTCAGCATTACGCAGATTTTCTCTTCTATGGAACACCCTCAAACCAATGGCCAAGCTGAAGTTGCCAACAGAGAAATCTTGAAAGGCCTTAAGAAACGCCTTGGTGAAGCAAAGGGAGATTGGGCAAATCAATTATGCCATGTTCTATGGGCATATAGAACAACCCCTCACTCCACCACAAATGAGTCTCCATATCGGCTGACATATGGAGTCGAAGCTGTTATTCCCATTGAATTGGCAGCCCCATCAGCTCGAGTCCTCTATTTCAACGAAGAAGCCAATCAACAGAACCTCGCCCATGAACTCGAGGTCTTGGCGGAGTTGAGAGAGGAAGCCTTTGTAAGGGACCAAGCCGTTAAAGCAAAGGCCGCCAAACAGTATAACATACGTGTTTCTGAACGCCGTTTCAAAGAAGGAGATTTGGTCTTGAGAAGGGCCAATATCGGTAACAAATTTGCACACCAAGGCAAATTGGCACCAACATGGGAAGGTCCATACCGAGTCGTCGAAATTCTGGGCAAAGGCACATACCGCCTAGAAAACTTAGATGGCACTCCGGTCAGGAATAAATGGAACATTTTAAATTTACGTATATATTACAGCTAGTTGGGTAATATGGTATGATCTTTTCCTCCTAACTCAAGGTTTTTCCTAGATATACTTTCCTTGAGAAGGTTTCGAAGAGACATACCCCAACTCAGCCCTTTATGTAGTTCCATTATTAATGAAATGCCTTCCTACATTCAATCTTCACTCTAACTTTGAACTGATTATCCATGGCAGAACTTGTTCCTATACAGATAAGACAACGGCTCTAAAAATTGAAGCATAGATGCATAACTCTTTTCCATAAAGATCAACCAAAATGCAACACAGCTTCACAAACGGAGTCAACAAAAAACTCCTTGGGGGGAAAGGATTGGTGTCACAGCTATATGCTGCACCATACCGACCCTAAGGTACAAAAAACTCCTTGGGGGGAAAGGATTGGTGTCACAGCTATATGCTGCACCATACCGACCCTAAGGTACAAAAAACTCCTTGGGGGGAAAGGATTGGTGTCACAGCTATATGCTGCACCATACCGACCCTAAGGTACAAAAAACTCCTTGGGGGGAAAGGATTGGTGTCACAGCTATATGCTGCACCATACCGACCCCAAGGTCCTACAGGCTGCCTGTGAAAGGAATTGGTGTCACAGCTATATGCTGCACCATTTCGACCCCAAGGTACTGCAGGCTTCTTGTGGAAAGAGTGGGTGTCACAGCTATATGCTGCACCATACCGACCCCAAAGTCCAGCAAATTTCCTGTGGAAAGAATTGGTGTCACAGCTATATGCTGCACCATACCGCCTCAAAGGTTCAACCAAGTTCTTGCAGGAAGAATTGGTGTCACAGCTATATGCTGCACCATACCGCCTCAAAGGTTCAACCAAGTTCTTGCAAGAAGAATTGGTGTCACAGCTATATGCTGCACCATACCAATCCTGGATTCAACAATTTTCATTTGATCAGGAGTTACACTCCAATTCAAATTCAAAGGGATGAACGCTTCATCCAAAACTTGACTCCGCCTAACTGCCAATGTTTTACAGAGTACATAATCAACAAACTCGATAACTATCAACAAGTTCAAGTAAGTATACTACTTGTAAAAATTGTGCTTCATTGAAATTCTCAAGAGGCTACTACGCCTCATTACACAATTTATTTCATTGAAACTCCTAAGAGGTTACTTCGCCTCATTACAGAATTTACTTCAATGAAATTCTTAAGAGGCTACTCCGCCTCATTACACAATTTACTTCAATGAAATTCTTAAGAGGCTACTCCGCCTCATTACACAATTTACATCAATGAAATTCTTAAGAGGCTACTCCGCCTCATTACACAATTTACTTCAATGAAATTCTTAAGAGGCTACTCCGCCTCATTACAGAATTTACTTCAATGAAATTCTTAAGAGGCTACTCCGCCTCATTACACAATTTACTTCAATGAAATTCTCAAGAGGCTACTCCGCCTCATTACTGAATTTATCTCATTGAAATTCCTAAGAGGCTACCCCGCCTCATTACTGAATTTTACTTCGCCAAATTCCCAAAGGGGTTATTCCGCCTCAATATACTTAGTCATATTTCATTAAGTCCTCAAATGATTACTTTGCCTTCTTAATATCGTTTTACAAGGCACAAATTCGACAGACTCAGACATTGTTTATATGAACAAGCACTAGTGCAAAAAGAAGCTATAATGACGGGATATAAGCACGGTTGTAGCAAATCCGTGTTTGAATCCAGGCGGTGGCAATTTTGTAATAATGAGGAACTTTATAAAATTTTATAAAACGAATGTATAAGGACGGTTGTGTGAAAACCGTGCTTATAGGTATACTATGAAGACGGTTCCACAGGGTCCGTGTTTAAAGGCTTTTATAATTTTTAAAAAAATTATTTAAAACGAAGAAACGAGGACGGTTAACAATGGTCCGTGCTTAAAGCGTTTTATATTTTTAAAAAAACATTTATTTAATTGAGAAACAAAGACGGTTCTGTATGGTCCGTGTTTAAAGGCTTTTGTAATTTTTTTAAAAAAATATTTAAAATGAAGAAACGAGGACGGTTGGAGGGGAACCGTGTTTATAGCCCATCTATAAACACGGTTGCATGTGAACCGTGTTTAAAAGGTGGATTTGAAGACGGGTATAACACAACCGTGCTTAAATGGCTTTGCGCTTTCCAATGTTTAACTTCACCAAATGGCTTTTGGTTTCCGTCTCCCTCCATTCACCTCTGCATTGCCTTGCCTCTCTCTTTTTTCCTCATTTTAACTTTTCACTTTCCCTCTCTTGTTTCATCTTCCCTCTTCTTTCTCTTTCACACAAACAGCTCCCTCCCTCCATTTCTCTATCTATCTTTCATTCATTTCTCTTGTCTCCTCCTCCTCCCTCCATTTATCTTCGTGGTTATTCTCCAAGCTGATGAACGACGCACGAGTACGTGGGGCTGTTCGGGTTCCCTCCTTCTCCCTCTATTTCTCCAATTCTCCAAGCTGACGAACGACGCACGAGTACGTGGGGCTGTTCGGGTTCCCTCCTTCTCCCTCTATTTCTCCATTTTGACGAAGTAATACTTATTTCCAGGTTGGTATCCTTCTTCCACGTTGGCTTAAAATTAAATTATTAGATTTAGATAATTTGATGAATAATTATAATGTTGGTTTTAATTGAAATGGAATGTAATGTTAATAGTTGGAATGAAATATAATGTTAGTTTTAGATAATGTAATGTTAGTTTTAGATAATCTAATATTTATTGTGAATTATTAATTAGAATAGAATGTAATGTTAGTTTTAGATAATTTGATGAATAATTGTAATTTTGGTTTTAATTGAAATGGAATGTAATGTTATTAATTGGAATAATGTTAGTTTTAGATAATGTAATGTTAGTTTTAGATAATGTAATGTTAGTTTTAGATAATGTTATTAATTGTTCCCATTCCAACATCTGAGGTACATCTGGTCGGC
The DNA here is from genome assembly GCA_037962975.1 of Clitoria ternatea. Classification (NCBI taxonomy): domain Eukaryota; kingdom Viridiplantae; phylum Streptophyta; class Magnoliopsida; order Fabales; family Fabaceae; genus Clitoria; species Clitoria ternatea. The sequence goes on from CM075670.1 coordinate 121,150,359, forward strand.
CAGGCTGTAGGACACTTCCTTATGTGGCCGACCAGACTTGTGTCAGATTCCGGTCCCCAGGTATGCTCTTTACCCAAGCATGAACTATATATTAAGTTATGGTTTCAATAATCATAAGTTGCTTCTAATTTTTTAACTATTTTAACAGGGTGTTGCCCCATCAAAGAAGCCAGAGCCACCCCTTGATCCGATAGAACGACTATGGGACATATCTGCTGGGCTTCGCAATTGCACTATCCCGGTCCCATGGGAGAAATCCGTTTTTGGTGTCCCTAGTGCTATCCCAGTGTACATTGCACGACCTGACTTGTGCGAGGTCCTAGTGGGGAACACGATGTTGAACATTTCAGTGATTCAGTGTTGGGAGCTGTAAGTATAATGTTTTTTATTCAATGATAGTGTCAATTAAATTTATATTTTTACAACACTAAACGTCTACAAATTTGATTAGGTTTTTACATAGACTTTGCAGAGAGAGAGGTGTCGATAACACTTATGGTTTCCTGGAGCCCTCTCTAATACAACTTCGTGGGAATAGCAAGGAGGAGATTCAGGCATACATCCAGAATTGGATGCATGCCTCGAACAAGACTGTGTACCTTGCACCACTTCATAGAGAGTAAGAGTCTAATAAATATTTAGTTATTTTTGTCAATTTAATAATGGATTGTGTTGTTAATATTCAATGGTACATTGCAGCCTTCACTGGCAACTGTTGGTCATTTGCCCGAAGGACGGCATTGCTGCATGCTTCTGTTCGTTGTATGGGAGTCCTGGTGCGGACTACATGAAAATACTCGACGGGTAAGTTGATTTTTAAAAAATAAAACAACTTAACATATTTGATTAAGTCATTCTATTAACCTGGTCGATGTTTTATTCTCTTACAGGGCTTTAATTGGGTACCATCTACTACGCGGCAAAGTGAGCAAGAAAAGACTAGAGTGGGTCTTCCCAAAAGTAAGCACTTCAATAATTAATAAGAATTACTTTTAAAGTTACCTCAATTAGTAACAAAAACAATAACTAATTATGAATCAATGTATGGTACCTTGTAGTCTTATCGGCAGGATGGCAGCTTTGAGTGTGGGTATTTTGTGATGAAGACGATGCTCACCATTATCCAATCTGGTATAGTAGACGGATGGACAACTGTAAGTTTTTGCTGCCTACTTTAATTTATTTGGTTTTGACATATTACTATTACGATTTGTTGCCTACTTATTAATGATTATGTCTTCTTTACAGCACTTTCGAGACTCTTCCTCAATGTTCCCTGAAGGATACATTGACGAAATCAGAAGCCAATGGGCCTCCAGCCTTCTTCAACTCAAGGAAGGAGCCCAATAGACTTCTGTCATTAATTACATTATTACTGTGTAGTTATATATCTATTAGTGTAGCTTAATTACTTATTGTGCATTTTATATACCATATTTGATGTTTAGACAATTTGATTGAATTTTTTAAAACGTTCATTATTAAATCATTGGACTGTCTGGGACTGTTTACAGGTTTCTGGGAAAGAATAAAAATCAAAAAAAAATTTTTTTAAAAAAATTAAGGTTTTAAGCACGGTTAAGGTTTAACCGTGCTTAAAAGTCACCCTTTTAAGCACGGTTAAGCCTTAACCGTTCTTAAAAGTCCAGCAGAAACAAGCACGGTTCAGGAGGAACCGTGCTTAAAAGTCCAACCTACGAGCACGGTTAAAAATAACCGTGCTTAAAAGTCCCACCTACGAGCACGGTTGAAAATAACCGTGCTTAAAAAGTCACCTACGAGCACGGTTGGAGAACCGTCCTTAAAAGTCTTACGCTACAAGCACGGCGGGAACAAGCACGGTTCCAGAACCGTGCTTAAAGGGTCCCCAGAACCGTGCTTAAAAGTCCTTTTTGCACCAGTGAAGTATAGATTTATAAAGAATATATTTTATTGAATATTGTCAAAAGTTGATAAAGATCCAGAGCCTATCCTGGAACAAGGCAATATCATTAAAATTCAAAGAAAAACAAAACTTGCAAACGAACTCCGGAGCTAGTCTTCAAGGCTCGGATGGCACCCCCTCTTGTTGGGCGGAGCTGGGTTGACTTTCACCAGGCTTGGATAAACTTTGCGAGGGGGGTAAGTCCGCCAGGACATACTCTACATTGGGCGCAGGAACATGACCCCCCTGAACAGGCACCATCAGTTCGCCATTGATGAATTCATAGTAAGGATGAATGCCTGCAGTGTTCAGAGCAACGCCTGGGTTGCGATGACGGAGTTGGCGAACAGCCATGCTGAAAGCATCATCAATTGCCGCCTCAGCCGCATCCAAGGCAGATTGTAACTCCTTATCAAGCCTCTTACTGGTAGCATCTGAAGTGGCTTTTTCAACTTGCAGCTCTTGAACCTGTTTTTCAAGGTTACTGTATGCAGTGGCTGTTTGGTCCAACTCCGCCGCCCAGGCGTCTTCAGCAACGGTCTTATTTATTTCAAAGTAAACCAACCTCTGCTGAAGTTCGCTCACACGTTCGCCCAGTTCTTTGTTTTGCTGATTCAGATATAAAATTTGTTGTTTCAGCAGAACATTATCAGCCTTCACCTGGGATAGTCCGCCCACCTCTTCGCCCAGTTTTACATTCTGCTCTTGCAAGCCAGAAAATTGCTTTTCCAGCAAGACTTTATCAGCTCTCACTCGAGCCAGCTCCTCCTCAAGCTTCTTTATATCAGAGTCGGCGGTGTCAAGGTGTTTATCTTTGGCCTTGATCACCTCTGACAGGTGTTCGTTGTCGTGCTCCAAGCTGCGTATCTTTTCCACAGATTCATGAAACGATTCTTGAAACATGGCGGCTTCTGCAGCAACTTCAGCGATGCGTGGCACAGAGGCAAGGAAACCATCAATTTCTGTGAGGTGCCACCTTGCAGCTGCAGTAGCGTCTGGAATCTCTTCGAAGTCAATGTCGGGGCGGAGGATGAAATCCGGATCACGCCTCTCCGACTGGCGGGATCCCATATTTGTAAAATACAAAAAGGGATTCAGTCGAGACCTCGCCAGAGGCAAAGAGACGGATCGCCTGGATGACTCCCCTGGAACATCAATAAGGAAAACTGGTGTCCCTCGAGTAGCCAAGTCCAGGGCGGGACTCTTAGCTTGACGGACTGGAGAAGCTTGAATTCCCTCTATCTTCTCCCCCACAACATCTTCTTCTGGAACTCCCTCCATACCGCCCACTTCAGCATTGACATCCACAGCTGGTGTCTCTGGAATCTCTTCTACATCAATAGGAGCATCAGATGACGCCCCTTCCCCCACCTTTCCCTTACCCTTATTCTTCCTCTTTAGCAAGGGTTGTGGGTCCACTTCCTCCTCCTCAACAGTTTCTGATTCTTGGCATTTTTTAGATCGCCTTTCAACCTCAACTGTCGAGGACCCTACACCGCCCTCCAACGTCACTACGTTAGTGGATGCAGGAAATGGAAGAGTTTTTGTTAGAGCAGCAGCCAGATTCCTCCTAGGCTGCACATTATTTTCCGCATCAATTTCCTGGCGACTCATGCGAATTTGCTTGATACGCTCCATCCCAGGAAATTCAGCGATCTCTCCTGCAAAATAACATACATAGATATGATTAGAAGCTGCAGGAAACAACAGGAGTAATATTCAAGCAACAAGTCTTAAAGAATTACTTAAATATCCCTCAGCATCCCGCCCAAGCAGCCTTCGGCATAAGATCTGCTTGTGGACGCAGTTGTACTCCTTCAACGTCCGGAGTACTTCCACAGAGGTAGCTGATAAGGCACTCTCCTCAACTTCATAGGCTTGTTTTGTCAAGAGGAAGTGCTCGTGAGTCCACGCTACCGGGAATTTATCGATTCCCACCTTACTCCACCAGAAGACGGACTTGTTCTTCTTCACAGAGACTTTTACAAAGCTCATTCTAAAGTGAAGTCCGCCTTCTTTGGCGGAGTCAGCGAACGCCTTAAAGTTCACAATCTTTGGCTCCGCCCGAAGAGTCACAAAGCCCATGCCGCCAGTCCTTGCATTCACCCTCCTCATGATGCGGCAAAAGGCAAAGAACAATGCCACAGTGGGCGTGAATTCCAGGTGTTCAGCCAACACTTCAAAGCTGCGAACTATCCCCCAACCATTAGGGTGCAATTGAGAAAGGGCGCAGTCCAGAAATCTGAGTACACCCATCTGGAACTTATTCAGTGGAAATCGTACCCCCAGCTGGGTAAACAAAATATCGTACATGTATAATGTACGTTCATCTTGAGGACGATGGCATATACGTTCAAACGTCTTCGGCGAACGGACGATGAACCTCCTTTCAAACCTTTCATCCTTCCAGATTGGCACAGACAACTCCATCACCCCACCACTTGTTGTTGCATGACGAGAGGAAGCATCTTTAATATCTTCCTCAAGCCAACAATAAGGGTCTGTTTCAAGCATTTTTTCCCAGTCCAACCCATGCAACACAACATTCTGACATTCTGCCATCGTTATCACTTGTATTTGGGAAATACCTCCTGATACAAATGAATATACAGCATTACTAAAACACGCCATGTTGCTGTAAAATGTTGAATCCCTCCCAGTATAGAAAGCCTCATCTTCACTCTCAATATCCGAAAACATGGGGCGAACAGAAACCCTAGAGCACGACTCTGACTTTTTTCCTCTCATCTTCGCTTCAACAAACACACATAAAAAAAAAAACCAACCCAATAACAGTGAAGACAGAAAACAGAGGAACAAGAGAGTTACCTTAAGTTTCTGAAGAACTGAAGAACTGCAACAACAAACAACTCGTAAGAAAGCAACATTCAAAAGGCAGTTCTAATACGAAAGCGCAGAGAAGAAGATGAAGCGAAAAGTTTCCCCTCCTAAGAGTTTACCTATTTATAGGCATGGCTTGGGGGGAAACACGTAAAGCCTCACTAATCTCAGAAACGCAACTACAGCCGTTGGATGAATCTCAAGACAGGCATTTTTTGGGCCGTATTTTCAAAATCCAAGGCCCATGGTAATAACCTCGAAAACGTATTCAACTGCTATCCCACGCATTTATGTCCCATCATTGGAATGGCAATCGTTACGAGGGCATACGTGGCAGTGAGAGATTGAAGCGGCAAAACGCAGTTTCGAGGCGCATTGATGACAGGCGTGGCAAGTAATGATGAAAGCATTAAATGCACGAAAACACTTGTCCGAAAATCCTGAACTAGCAAACGCCGCCTAAACCCATGCCTATAAAAGCTAAAAGTGTTATAGCTTATTAAAATAACTCCGTCAGTCACTATAACAAGCTAGGGGGCATATGATCCGGTCCCAACACCGGTCCCCAAAAGCATGGTTTTAATGCTTTGCCAGATCAGCATTTTGAACAGGAGAAGTACGTCTCAAATACCTTATAATTACTTTTATACGGAGTACATACCGCCAAAGCACGTTACTCCGCCATGGCATGTAACTCCGCCAGGGCACGTAACTCCGCCAAGGCACGTTACTCCACCAAAGCTTATTACTCCGCCAAGGTGGAAAATATTGGATATCTTATACACATGCACAAAGTATTTCCAATGCATACTACTCCGCCAAGCTATAGGCGGAATATTGAATTTCCTATATTGCGTAGCGAGCCCATACTTATAACCCCGGCACAAGATTGACTCTGTCTTGAGAGGTTGAAAATGGGAATCACGCTGTCATGCATAAAAGGGAACAATGAATAAAATAATAAGGCATTAACGCTTTCCAAGCAAGTGGAAGTACCCACTACAGCGATGGTGCTCGTGAACGACACAGGGACCCACTACCTTTCTTGCATTATGCCAGAAAACAAGGAACGGGTCCTACCAATAATGGAGCACCAGTAACAGGTATATAAACCTCAGCAAAAAGGTAAAGGGATCCTCTCTCATTTTTTTGAACCTTACACTTTTACTTGCATAATTCTCTCAGATTTGCTTTCTAAGTCTTACAGTATTTCAGAATACTGACTTGAGCGTCGGAGAATAATTGCAGGTACCACCACCAATTGTGTCAAGGCAAAAGAGGTTACTTCAGGCGGACTGTCACACCGCCCAGAGTGCATTATATTCCGCCCCAGTATACAAGGATACTCCGTACTTGCATATTTACAAATATCTCCTTGTACCAGATTGACATTACATGTACATTTTTAATTGTTCATCAACCATACTTTTACACCCCCAGTAAAGAACAGTTCAAATATCTTGATAAGTTTGTGATGGTGTATATCGATGATATCCTTGTCTATTCCAAGAGTCATGAAGAACATGAGGAACATCTTCGCCTTGTGTTGAATGTCCTTCAAGAAAAGGAGTTGTATGCGAAGCTTTCCAAGTGTGAATTTTGGTTATCCGAGGTTCAATTTCTTGGACATGTTATCTCTAAGGACGGTGTGGCAGTTAATCCATCTAAGATTAAAGTCGTGCTGACTTGGGAAAGACCGACGTCTGTGACCGAAATAAGGAGTTTTCTTGGTCTTGCCGGTTATTATCAGAGACTTATTGAGGGATTTTCCCGACTGGCTTTGCCTTTGACGAAGGTTATTCATTCTAGGTGGAGTGGTCACAAAGGTTGGGGTTTAACCTTTGGGTATTGAGAGTTTGAGAGATTGGGTAGGTTTTCCTTGTGCTAGTGAGGATTGAGTTTTTGAGTGTGGGACACTAGGAAGCTGCAATTGCTCATAGCTTGTATCTCTAAACTTCAATAGTGGAAATCCTTCAAGTGGGTTGCTTGAAGGCGAGACGTACACCGGGTTGGTGGAACTTGTTAAATTGGTTTGCAAGCTCTCTTCCCTACTCTTTTGCGTTTACTTATTGGATTTGGTTGGTATATTGATTTGATTATGATATTATTGCTTGAACTTGAGTAATTGGGCTAAGTTAAAGTATTGCACACCAAGTGTTTGACATATTGCCTAAATAACTTTTTCATATTGTTTTACATTGACTCTTACATTACACTTGCTATCTCTTGCATACAAACATATTTTATGAAAAAGGAATCAATTTCAAAGGTATTCTAACGAAAAGCTTAAACACTCAATTCACCCTCCTCTTGAGTATTGAGGCCACTTGAATAACAAAAGATTCCTACCACTGATTGAATTTACATACAACAATAGTTATCATAGTTCCATTGGTATGGCTCCATATGAAGCGTTATATGGTCAGAAATGTAGAACTCCGTTATGTTGGCTTGAAGCTGGAGATAGTTTGAATTTGGGGCTAGAGTTAGTTGTAGAGACGAATGGACAAATCAAGACGATACAAGAAAAGATGAAAATTGCCCAAGATCGGTAGAAGCCACTTGAGTTTCAAGTTGGCGATCACGTATTTTTAAGAGTATCAAGAGATAAGGGCATTGGAAGAGCTTTAAAGAGTAAGAAGTTAAGCCCGAGGTTCATTGGACCCTACGAGGTTCTAGAGCGGATTGGCGATATTGCATATCAGATTGCACTTCGTCCACACCTGTGTAATCTACATAATGTGTTCCACGTATCCCAATTGAGGAAATATATCCATGACCCTCTACATATAATTCTGATGGACGATGTTGATGTGTGGAATGATTTGTCCATCCATCCTATTTCTGTTTGTATTGTTGAACGCTATGGTAAGATGCTACAGAACAAATTGGTACCCTTGGTGAAAGTTGCATGGAAGCACGGAAATACTGAGACGTTCACGTGGAAATGTGAGGACGGTGTACGAGCTTGGTACCCTGATGTGTTCGAATCCGGTATGTTAAATTTCAGGGACGAAATTTCTTTTTGGTAGGGTGGATTGTAACACCCTAGATTTTAAAATAAAGTATTAATTAGGAAGATAAATATTAAATAATTATATTTGGGTTATTTAATGTTCCAAAATATTAGGAATAAATGAATTAAGATTTGTGGGAATTATTTATGGTTTATTGGAACCGGATAAGCTGAAAATGAGCCTGGTTGAAATATGGGCGTCAGACCAAGTATCTCCGAATGGAATGATATTAGTCAGGACTGTTAAGAATATTATTGGGAATCCGATGGTATATTCAGAATAATTTTTAGATATGGTATTGAGCCCAAACAATGATCCTGTACATCATAAAATGATGAATAATTATTGGGGAATTAAAAATAAAGCCAAATATCCCACTTTTCCCTTTTTATTCCCATCAGATTTTGGTTCCCCATAACTTGTACTTCACTTTCCTTCTTCTACACTATTCTTCATTTTTTCTTCTTCTCTCCAAAAACCCTAAGCAAAGGTGGTGGCTTTTCCTTTCCTATTTTCGTGCTTGAAGGAAAGCTTGGAGGAGCTTGAAGTCTCTTCTTTCTTCCTCCTCATTTTCGTATGGATTTTTCCTCTCTTGGAAAACTCTCTCATTTCTTCTCTTGACGTAAGATCTTGCTATTTCTCAAGAGTATGAACTATGGGTCTTTGAGTTTTTATGTGGGAAATGTGAGATGTAAATAGAAAAGCATTTATTGGGTTAAATAACTATTTTTGATGAGGTGAGATACTGTTATTAATGGTGAATGGCCATTAATGAAGCTTAATGGTTGTTGGGAACCATTAATGTGGGAAACCGGTGTTGGGTTCAGCATTGAATGTGCAAGATAATAAATGCAGACACCTAAATCGTGGTGGTGGCTGAACGAGTGAAATAAATGAAACTGAGAGTTAAGACACTGAATGTCACCAAGTAAATAAATATGAACGTTAGGCCAATGTGGTTGAATGGGAAATCGATTGTGTGATATATTGTGATGTAGGAGATAACCCCGACTACGTGGCAGAACCTTCTGACCGCAGTGATTACTACTTCTCTTGAGGTAGGAGGGGAAAACTATTCTAAATGCATGATTTCATCCATTCCTCATGTGAAAATATGTGTATATGATTGTGCTTGTTAATTGACTGTGTAGACGACGTGATGATTTCATGATTTGAGTACATTTAGAATGACTGATGTTATGTGGCATGTATTTGGATGATGAATATGTTGTTGCACTGAACTGGGCCGGAGTCAATGACCCGGTGTGGGACCAGCTACTAGAATTAGTAGATGCCTGAGGTTTTAGACCAATGCTGTATGATTATCCGGTGTCCCAGTAAGGGGAGATCGATTTTAATGACTGATGTTTTACTTGCCGAGTCTGTATTGTGTACAGAATGGATAAAGTGATATCCGTACTCTGGTACCGGTATAGAGGCCGAATCAGACATTGTGTTGAATATGGTGATGAAATATGTTATGATGGTTTGAGATTATGTTTGAATTAAGATCAATGATGTGCAAAGTCCAAATGTTGTATATGTGAATGGATAATGTGATTGCCACTAACTGTCGATGTGTGTAAGTTCCAATGAAAATTTGTAAAGGTTGTGAACATTGAAATCCACTAAGTAGTGGTTGTGAATTGATGATTGATTGAGTGGCATTTAGGATACACAGTGTAAGAATGCATTGATTGGCATTTGCATCCACGACATATCATTCGCTACTTATATGGAATGTTAAGGGTTCCATTGAGCGGGCCTAGTGGGAGGGCGACCCAGTGCACGGGTATATCATTGTATTTCCCTAGTGATTCTGGGAATCAAGAAGCTGTCCATAGTTGACAGGGCCCGCAAGCGCATGGGTTATGTCGCGTAATATAAAAGATTATCATTCTCCACAAGGACTGTTTTCAAAATACCAGCATATTGAAATTTAATTATCCACACAATTGATTTTTAATGTTTTTGTAAAATAAAACACAAATTAAAAATAAATTTAGAAACAAAATTTACTTGACACTTAAAAATCAAAGTTGAGAGTATCTTGAGATTTCGGGAGATCAAGACTCTATTTTATGTTAATGAATTTTAACTTTTCATAAATAAGAATCAAATTAAGTTTTCCAAGGCGGATTTTCCTTAAGCTAATTAATATGTTCCTCTCGGAATCCTATTAATGTACCTAATCTATGGAAAGCGCTGCTTAATCCTTAGAAAAGGCCCATTATCGTTTTATTAAAATCCCTTATTTATTCCCCAAAAAGATTTTGATTACTTTCACGGTTTTACCGAGGTCACAAAAAGTATTTCAAAACCTTAGGCTTAGTTCAAAAACTTTCCAGTAACAGTAAATCTCTCGATTCTATTAATTACTTAACCTTACTAATATACCCGCGAGTATATAGTTTTATCACTTAGGTTCTTGTTAGGAATTACTAAGAGCATTAAGCATTTTTTGAACTAAATGGAAAACAGAAATTTATTTAATTCCAAGTCAAAATAACATTATCATAAAATATTATCACACCCCCTTCATCCCAAGATAATTAATTTAGTTACTCATGAAATAATTCAAATTCATATACATGATGGAAAAATAAAACATACAAGACATGGTAAAAATAAAGACTTACGGGTTTCTCCAAAAGCTCAAAATAATTTTACCACTGTATTTCCTTGTTGCAATATTCCTCCACTAATTACAAATTGGGATACTCACTTTTACAATTCTCACAACTCTTTCACAAAACAGAAAGAAAAAAAAGAAAATAAAAAGAGAAAAAACGAAACAGAGGAAGAAAACGAAAGAGAAACAAATGGAACGGAGAAGAAAATGAAAAGGAAAAAAATGAAACGGAGAAGAAAAATGAAAGATAAAGAAAATGGAATTAAAGTGAATGAAAGAGGACTTAATCAAAAAGCTACGATGCTCCCTTTTGGCTTCAGACCTCCCCCTATTTATAGATATCTTGGATGTTAATAATCATGGCAACGACGGCTAGTGGGTCTTTTTTTATTATTTTTTCTTGTCAGCCGCCCCATAAGATCAACTTGGAAACAGCCTGGATGGTGTGGTGGAGAAACAGCCTGGATGGTGACAACTATAGGGAACGGTGGCTAGTGGGTTTCTCTTTTGTCTTGTTGTCAGCCGCCCCCTCATAATTCAAGGATCCACTTGGATAGTGGAAATCCAAGTTAGCATGGGCAATCGGTGGAAATATGGAACCGGCATTCTCCTTATCACTCGAATTAATGCCTCAGCCAGTATCCATCCTCAGTGGTAATTAATCCGAGCAGAACAGGTGCTCTTCATACATAAAAGACCGAGTGAAAGCCTTGCTCAGAACTTGTTTCTGTTTAAAGCAATTCGAGCTGGACGGTGTGGTATAGATTTAAGGAGCTGAGCGTTGTGGGTTGGACGGTGTTGAGAGAAATTGGACGATGTTGAGAGGAGACCTGGATGGTGTTGTGGCTGTGAGGAGAGCTGGACGGTGTTGTGGTTGTGAGGAGAGTTGGACGGTGTTGTGGTTATGTGATTTATGGAGCCGGTGTGCAATTGGATGGAGTCAGTGTGCAATTGGATGAGTTGACGAGCAAAGCAACTCCGATTGCTTTATTGATTGAAACATTCATTCAGAACCGATTGAAACATTCATTCGGAACTGATTGAAAAGTGAATCACTCGGCACAGGTTCATGCCCTCCTTCTTTCACATGTGACCCACTCAGGATCGGGAAGCTTTCATTCAAATGATTCAATCGGCACCTCCAAATTTTTAACTCGGCTATATCTCTGGAATTGAACCACTCAGAGAAATCTTGCTCAGATATATTGCTTGGGAGTAATTCAGTCGACCCTTCCTTCACTCCTTGAAATGATCCACTTGGACACATTCATTCGGACATATTCACTCAGAAGTCTGACTTGCTTCTCACTCGGAATTGCCTCAATCGTCAATCAGCCCATTCGGTTGTATTTACTCGGGAGTCGGCTTTGCCTTTCACTCAGAAATTTGGAACTTGATAGAGTCTGGAATCTGGCCGATAGAAGCTCTTCCCAGGTCCGAGCTTTGCTTTGCTCGGAAATACAACTCTCTACCCCAACTCACTCGAAAGTGCCTTCCTTGGAGACTTCTTCACTCAGGTTTAGTTTGAAACTTGAGGAAGTCTGCCCGAAAGAGACTCATTCCCGGTCGGACTCTTTTCCTTGCTTGAAAAGACACTTTCTCCGAAACACACTACTCAGAAAGGACCTGTTCTTTGCTCGAGAATGCCATCTTCTCCGAATCACACCACTCGGAGACACCCTTATTCAACAAGTGCTCTTTCAGAGTGTTTCTTCATTCAGAATCAACTCACTCGGGAGTCCTCCACTCGGAGACAGTTTTACCCAGAAAAAGCAGTTGTTCCCCAAATCAGACTCACTTCAATCAGTAATTTTTCACTCGGACGAAGAGCTTTGGGCGGTATTTATTCAAAGTCAGTCCCTTTTTCACTCAGAGTGGTTGCAGTCGGGAAGCTTCCATACGGATTTATCTCAAACCGAGAAATTTTCCTTCAAGGTCAGCCATTTTTCACTCGGAATGGCTTTGATCGGCAATCTTCCACTCGGATTTACCTCCAACCGGGAGATAATCCACTCGACAACGCTTCATTCAGAGACTCCTTACTCGGAAATGATCATTTCCGAGTCATCCTACTCGGATTTGATCATTCCGAGTCAAAATTCAGTATAAAAAGAGAATTCTTTTCACTTGGGCTTGTTCTTCTTGTTTCTTTATCATTTGATGGTCATTTTTCTCTTGTTATTGACCCTTGTATTATCTTAATTTCTGCAAAATAAAATACCCAAGTAGAATATAGTGGAAAGAAAGCGAAAATCACAAAAATTAAGGAAATACAGTGCATAATGATTAAAATCCTAAGCAAACTAAATCTAATTTATTATGTTATAAAACACTTATCAATAGTTTGGTGATGAGGCACCCTATGTAGCAGGCCCAGTGGGCGGGCGGCTCTATGGTGAGCGAGTTACCTCAGTGTCCGATGGGGCACGGCTCTCTCAATGTGTGTTCGGGAGGGGCCCGTAGCACTTTGGCAAGTACGGCTATGATGTTATTCCACAGTCACAGGGTGACTAGTGCTACAGATGGGCAAGGGCGGTTTCGTACCAGTAAAATATGATGTTGAACATGCATGCAATTGGATATAAGTGTACATATTTTACTACTGGAGTAAGGGCATAGTAGCACACCTATGCTTGTCCCATAATTGATTATGTTGTTTTCCCACAGTCAGATCCGCACTTGAAAGTAATTCCATTGTGCATATGCATTAGCTTTAAGAGCATTTGCATATAGCCGAGATATGCCTAGTTGATAGCCGAGATATGCCTAGTTGATAGCCGAGATGGCGATGGATGATGGTTGAATAGAGAGAAAGTAAGCCGAGGTGCTAACATTTAATGTATGATAATTATTGAAAACATAAGGATATGTATATATAATATTACCTTGTGAATATGTGTATTCGGACATGTATTGTACTGAGAAGGAGTGATGTGTCATGTGTATGGTGTTATCCTGAATTTAAATGTAATACACCCATGCATAAATCTCATCATAATGTATGACTTTAGTTCATTTAGATTATGTTACTCACCTCCTTGTTGCCATTTTTAAGGTTGATGTAGGTGTGATGAATCCCTACTCTTTTTGGAGGTCGAGTATTAAAGAAGGTAAATACAAAAGGAGATGTGAATGAGCCTTGGCTGGCATATATGTATTCATTTTGTATGCTTATTTTGAAATTAATTTGACAACGGATGATTTTGGGAGGTCATGTATGAAAATTAGACCGGATGTGTATGCCTAATTTTCATAATGACCTTGAAAATGTATTAATGGTATTATTATTATTATATGAAAATATATTCTGTTGTTAAAATAAACCGATAAAGTACCTTTCATCCTCTCTCGGTAAATGTTTTAATCACTCTCGAAATTATTTTATCTTCTGTTTTTTCCCTTGTGACGTCCTCGAGTCCGGTCGTCTGAGGTGCACTCTGATAATGTCCTCATATCTTCATATATGAGATCGGTTATTCAATGATCTAGGGTAATTACTCAGTATTTTATACATTGAATTCCTTCTACTTTTAATTATTTTAAATTGTGAAAAATTAACCCCTATTTTCGAAAACGAATCTAGAGTGTTATAGAAAGCACCACAATTAGTTGAGTTATCCTTTATCTAAGAAAAATAAAAGAAAAAGGGCTGGTTAGTAGAAGTATTTAAGTTAAGATTGAGGTAAGGCATTAGTGGGCACATCTTTTAACCCAACATTGACTAGAAAAACCAAAATAGAGCCTGTAGCCTAACCCCATTACAAGCTTAAAAAGCCCTTACTGATCCAATTATGCTAGCATATGTCATGATGTTTAGAACTATTGCAAGCCTATGTTGATCTGACAATTATGCAGGTGATGAGTGCATGCAATTGACCCTATACACTGAGAGAAGAGTGAAATACTATTCTATGTGAGGAAAACATCACCAGCTTGTTCCCAAGGGAAGTATGATTAATTATATTTTCAGAAGATGTAGAAAGAAAACATGAATGGTATCCAATAATTATTTCATGAATTAAGTTAAGGGAAGGTTGATTGTCTTGAGCAAGTGTAATTGACTTAATTAATTTGAGTCCTTGCTTGAGGATAAACAAGCTTTAAGTTTGAGGATATGATAAGTCTTGAAAAGACTTAATAATTTTATCTTTAATTTAACTTAATTTATTAAGTATTGTTGAGTTTGGAATTGTTTAAGTGATGTTTTGTCATTCTTTGGGTTTTACTTTTTTTAATTAAAATATGTATTGAATTGTGCAAGAAAATGGATAAAAAGATAAACACATAAGGAAGGAAGCTTATTGAGAAATCCAGTAACTCAGCGTACATATGCTAAAAAAGCCAGCGTACATATGTTTGACAGGATCCAAGTCCAGGAAGTTCAATGTACATACGCCCAACTCAACGTATCATATGCCCATTTAGACAGACCAGATCCAGTAACTAAGAGTACATACGGTGGCAAGGAGCATACCAACACGCATGGAAAGAAGATCAAGGTTCTAAGGAAGTAACCAAGCTTACATATGTTGGGTAAGAGGGTGTACATACTGTTAGGGAATCCTATTAGGGTCAGGCAGCGGAAACACACAGGATTCCCAAGAAAGAATTGCAAACACGTATGTCTCAAAGCATTATGCTAAATTAAAATTTTAATTAGGGTTTACCTCTTGTAGACGCAGAACAAGATCCTCGATCGAAGCAATTGTAGCTTCGCCCTTAGGAGTCCACACGAGCACTCCCACCAGAAAACTAACGATCCGAATGCTAGTACGAAATTTTAGTGTAATTTAATTTCTGAGCCCCAGCCTATGAGCATCTCATGCTCTATATATAGGCTTAGATCTTGACCTGAGCTATCATTAAACATTGGGCTCCTGACTCATTCTAAATGAGTTAGGCCCAAATAGTTTTATTTTCAGTCCAACTAAAATAAAACTATCCTCTAGTGGGCTTACTCTATGTGTGTGACCCTATAGGTAAAATATTCGGTTATATTAATAATAAACTATTTTATTATTAATATAAAATAAGAGAGGTATCTAGCAATACATCATTATGTTCGAATATTATTTATCATCGACATGACCTATAAGTGATAATTATTTTATATATCTATTCCTTTTGTCACGATATCTAATTGGGCCCAAGGCATGGTCGTCGTCATCCTTGTATGGCCCAATTCATTTTACTTGATACCAGAGTAGACTTTATAGAATAAATATCTAATATTTATTCGTCCTAGCATGGCCATGCATTTCATTAGTCTCACTCCATCAAGTGGCCCATAGATATCACTCCTGTCACATAGGAGAGACAAATTCCATCTACATCACTCACATCCCTCTGCATAATTTATCTATTGCCTAATCACAATCTTTATGGTCATCTTATTACAGATAACGTTTGATTGTATTAAAACAATAAACTCCTAATGTAGGAATCGTAGTGACTTCAGGTCAAAGGACTACATACCATTATCACATTGAGAACCGTTTATGACACTCATGTAACGATCCATGCAACGTTCTCATGGTGGGTCTGCCCAGTACAACATTACTCTTAATGTGTACCCGTGTAAAGACTTGATATCATATATCCATGATTTGTGAGATCAAATCATCAGTACATCCACACACTAATCTTTATGTATTTACATGTCCCCATGTAAATACTTGATTAGGGACATTTTAGGAATAATTCTCATATGACCTATTATTCCAGGATAAATAGCATTTGTCTAAAACTGAAAATACTAATTTTATTAATAAGTTAAAATTGATACATTAATAACTCGTAGTGCATACACCAACACATACGCCCAGAAACAGAACCAAAACCATTAGACCAGTGGCCTAGCGTACATACGCTGGGTAGGCGGGCATACATATGCCCAGAAATAGAATCAAAACCACCAAGACAGTAGACCAACGTACATACAATGGTCCCCTAGCGTCCATACGCGCAAATCATCATGGCCAAGGCACATAACACCCAACCGAGCAAAATTCCAGCGTACATACGCTGGTATGTGGGCGTTCCTACGCGTAGCTAGGAGGGAAACCAGAAACACTTGATTTTCTATTATTTGTTCAGTTATGTAACTTTTATTTATTTACTTGTAAGTCCCTTTGGGGCAATTGTGGGATTTAGCTCTATTTGATAGTTAGTTCAAGGCATAAAACTATATATAGGTAATTTCCTTATAACTTAACATAGAAGCAATAACATTACTTTCATTTTCTGATTCTCAACCTCTCTCTAAACTTTTTCTCTCACTAAACTCTCTCTTCCATGACTCTCTGCATTCCATCTTTTAAATCCAATTCCATGGCTTACTAAACCCCTAGGGTTAGGATTGTTGAGGTTTATAATGGATTCTTTAATCTGAATTGAGGTAATCATCTTTTAAAGCATGTGGAGAACTAGCTGAGAAGTGAAGCTACTCTGCTGGATTGACAAATCCAGACCTAATTGAAGCATTTCACCAGTGAGGAATCCTGGTTGAAAGCTCAGGTAACTTCTGGCTTCCTAGCTAATTCAGGCCTAGTAATTAGGTGAATAGCTAGGGTTCAACCCCTAATTTTGCATTAGATTCCTCTGTTACTGAACACCTAAGGGATTAGGGTTTAATGCTTAGGAATTAGTATTAATCACCTAAGGAATTAGGGATTAACCATCTGTGATGTTGTCCTCTTAAGTCTAAAGCTTGATTAAACCTTAATTGCATGTTTCCTGATGAAATTATAAGCTGAAGTAATCCTGACCTATTCTCCATTAATTACATTTCACTTTTTATATTGTTTCTGAAAATAAAAAAACTTAGAAATTGAAGAAAAGCATAAACAGAATGAATCCTATCCTATTTTGTTCTAGTTCAGCTTGTACTAGTCCTAGGTTGTTGTAATTACCTCAATCCCTATAGGACGATCAAATATATTACAAGTTAAATGATTGGTGCGCTGGCCAAAAGAATTTAATCATTCGATGATTAAGCATTAGTGCTAAATGATTATGTTAAATGGCTTGGCTAGTGTTATGCCTTGATATGATGTGGTTATGTCTATATTCACCATAAATATGGAATGGTCATTCTTGATGATGAATGGGAATGAATATGGATGATTAGCATGACTTAATTTATTGATGATTGATTTATAAGTATTGATGATGAAAATTGTATCGCCATTGTGATTGATACAAGATGAACTTTTATAGTGATTCATGAAAGTATTGAGATGCTATATTGAAAATGTATAACAATGGAAATAATTGATTAAAATAAAATTCACCAAGAGTTAGAGTGGTGATTTTGATGATTGATGAGTGGCATGATTAGGATGCATAATTGTGAGAATGTATATGATTGGCTTTTGCATTGTATCCATGGCATATTGCATAGTTGCCGGTGTTGGAATGTTTAGGGATTCCCCCGGTTGGCCTAGTGGGAGGGTGGCTCAGTGCACGAGCATTCTTATTTTCCCCTGTGACTCGCTGTGTGAGTCACGAAGCTGCCCTTGTTATGCTACAGGGAGCCGCATGTGGTTGACCCTTGTGGGGGGTGGCTCTTGATGAGCAGGTGTCCTGCAACACCTTGATGTTGTTATGTTGTTTTATTGCGGTCATGGTAAGAATGACTGGTGTTGCATTATGGGCGATGTGGTTTGGTATGAGTAAAACATGGTGAATTGCATGCAAAACTATGATATATGTGTATATATTTTACTATTGCAATAGGGGTATGGTTATATGATCATGCTTAAGTCCCATAATTTGGTGTTTATTTCCCACAATCGGATCCGTAATTGTTAATTCACTCTGTTGTGTAGGTGTATTAGCTTAAGGGCATTTGCATATAGCAAGGAGGTATGCTAAAGGTGATGAGAATCGTGATGGTTGTGATTGGGTGAGAAAATACCTAAAGACAACATAAAAGATATGAATACAAAGAAATATATTGTATATGGTTATGATATGTGTGATAGTCCATTATGTTGAGGGACTTGATTGTGTGTATGCTCATATACTTTGTTATGATCTATAGAGATGATTTAGTTATATGTATGATAGTGTGATGATGATAATTGAAATAATGAATGACATATGTTGATGCAAAGTATACATGACATTGAATGCATATGCACATAATTACATAGTATTCATATTCATCCTTTGGAATATATGACTCACTCTCCCATGTTGTCTACTTTTAGCTTTGTGATGCAGGACATTCTTGGGGTGAGGTGCATCTCCTTTTGAAGTGTATTTTGATGGTGGAGGTATATAGTTGTATAGGAAGTGCCTTGGCCGGCAAATCATTGATTTTGTATAGCATATGGTGGTGATATATGCTCATTATGTATCTAGATTGATGAATATTGATTTTGAAGGTCATAGGTGAAAACTAGACCTTAGATGTATGGCTAATTTTTGAGTATGACCTAGACAATGTATGATGACAATTATGATGCTGGAATTACTACCCAAAGTGATGAATGAATGATGTTATTCATGAATTTCTGGGACAACCCAAAAAATACGGGTAAATTTTTCACGTTTTATAAATCGTTATTGGACAAAGAAATAAAGTGGTGAAGCTTTGATTCAACACCCCGGATCAATAAAAAACTATCTCATATATGAAGATATGTAAAGGCAAGTCAAAATAATTAGTGAGATATTTTCAATTAAAAGCAGCGGAAAGAATAACTCAAATTGATGTTGTATGATTGAATTTAGAGAAAATGGATTTCATGGAGTTTAAGAGTTCATAATATGTCAAAGAGCATTATTTAGATGTTGCAAGAAGAAGGTTGATGCAAAAGAAATCCAAATTAAAAGAAACAAGGTGTTTGGAGGAATCAGGGGCATCTCGCTCAAGGGGATGCCCCACTCGCTTGAGCGAGTCCCAAAGGCCACGCTTGGGTGGACCAGCGAGCACGCTTAAGCGAAAGGGAGAAATATCATCAGGGGTCAATTTCTCTTGAGAGAGCCATGCTCGCTTGAGCGAAATTGCTCCAGTAGCATCAGGCACCTTAATGTCTGATTTTCACTCGAGCGAGGCTAGGCTCGCTTGGGCGAAAATTGTCTAGTATCCATTCTTCCCTCGCTCGCTTGAGTGAGTTGCCATACACTGGCCATTTCGCTTGAGCAAAAATGGTCCAGTAGGTCTCCTACTCGATCTCGCTCAAGTGAAGCCTCACTCGTCTTAGTGAAATTACTCCAGTAGCTAAACCTCTAATTCCAGGAGGTCTCGCTTGAGCGAAATGCCATTCGCTTGGGTGAATTTCGGCCAGTGGCCTCACCCCTGTTTCATAAGGATCTCGCTTGAGCGAGATTTCCACTCGCTTGAGAGAGTTATGCAGAAAAACGAGGAACAGGGTATTTTCATACAACTTAACATACTAAACTTCAATTCATGCCATTTTAGCCTACTCTAATGCATTATATCCATTCAACCATACATTTACAATCTCATCCAATTGTCTACACATTTCAAAATCAATTACCATTCATTCAATGCATAACATTTGAAATCATTTTCTCATAAACTTCATAACATACTACAAGTTATAAAAATATACCATCCATTCATGAAAGTTTAACATCAACAAACATCATAATTCATCATCTTACATTATTTGGGTCATTAATGAAAATTGGCCATACACACCAAGGTCCAATTTTCCTGCATGACCCTTAAAAATCATCAACTACAATCTAGATTGCAAAATAAGCATACATATACACTATATGCTATACAAAAGTCTAGATTTGCCAACCAAGGCTCTTCCTATACATCTATTTACCTCCTTCCACAAAATCTACTTCAAAAGAATTTCACTCCTCCCATGAGTGAGCTACATCACAAATCTAAAAAGTGGACAACATGGGAGAGTGAGTCATACATTCCAAAAGAATGAATATGAATACCATGTGATTATGTACATATGCATAAAAAACATGTATACTTTGCACACACATATCATTCATCATCGTAATACTATCATACTATATCACAAACGACATTATAATTTAGGCAAGGTATACAAGCATATATATAATCAAGTCCTTCAACATTTGGGACTATTATAAACCTCATCACTCTACTTAAATTATTATTTGGTATTCATATCTTTTATGTTATCTTAATACATTATCTAATCCTCAACACAACCATCATCATATCTCATCACCTTTGGCATACTTCCTTGCTATATGCAAATGCTCTTAAGCTAATGCATATGCACAACGGATTATTTCAACAATTGTAGATCTGACTATGGGAATATAAACACCAAATGTGGGATTCAAGTATGATCACCTAACCATACCCCTACTGCAGTAGTAAAATATGTACACTTATACTCAAATTGTATGCATTTTCAACAATCTTTTACTGGTACCAAACCGCATCGCCCATCTTGCAACACCTGGTCATTTTCACCATGACTGCGGTAAAACATTTCAATATATGGTGTTGTGGGCCGGCCATGTCTCATTTCATGGCGACTGTTATCCGGAGGACCACCAGGGTCACCTGCTCATCAAGAGCCACCCCCCACAAGGGTCAGCCACATGTAGCTCCCCGTAGCAATACATGGGTGGCTTCGTGACTCACACACTGAGTCACAGGGGAAAATAGAATTGCTCGTGCACCGAGCCACCCTCCCACTAGGTCGGCTGAGGGAACTCCCCTAATGTTCCAACAATGGCGGCTATGTAGTATGCCATGGATGCAAATACCAATCATATGCATTTCTCACTCTATGCATCCTATACATGCCACTTATCAAACATCATCATATCATCATTACCAACACCACTTCATATTTCTTAATGGATTTATCATTGTTGAGTTTAGTCTTTGTTTTCAAGTTTTGTATGTGTCATGTTAACAGTTCATTCACCATTTACAATGGCACTCATCATCAATTTCAATCATCTTCTTTTCATTATAAAATCATGGTATGCTATTCATTCACACCCAATCTCAACCACACATCAATTATACTCATTCATATTCATGGTGGATATAACACAAGCATTATATTCAAGGCTTACACTTTCTAAATAATTTACACCACCGTATAACACACCACTTTCATTCTTAATGCATCAATGCATGTTACCAACACTATCAATATTAATATGTTTAACATTATAATTCATCACCCTAACACAAGCAAGGCAAACATGCATGCCAATACATATGGAAATCAAATACCATTCAAATTCATGCATTTAGAATATAAAGACTCCTCTCCTACCTCAAGAGAAGAATTTCGATTGATACGACGCACCCGCCTTGTCGTTCGGAATGGACCCTACATAATCATACATGTAAAATCCTAATTAATCAACCATTCAAGACATAACTCCAACTCTAATTAACCATAATCATATCTTCAATTTCATAACATGTTTAAGACATGTTATAGACATTATTTTCCTCATCTATTAGGCTATGGGAATTCTTTCCCATTAAGCCTCATTCATTATATCTAAAGGCTACAAAACAACCATAGCCTAACATTCACAAGAATGCCTCACCAATCAATACTCATACACTCAATTGCATGTATTTACTCTCAAACACATTATTCAACCAATATTTATAGTTTTCCCCAATTCTTAAAAGTTAGGGTTTTCACCAAAACCCAACAACATCATAAATAATCATTAATCTCCCTCATCTACCAACATGAATTTCACATACTCTTAACAACCCACCATAAATGCTATATTAACAACACCCCAACTTAGGTTTTCACATTAAATACTTCTCCCAACAACCCATGAATACATTAAATGCTCACCTAACACTAAAAACCCACAACCTAAGGTTCACACTCTTCAAAATGACAAGAAACTTACCTTAAGATTAGAAAATAGTGAGTCTTCAAGGGAAAGGGGGAGGAACACGAAAATAAAAGAGATGGAGGAAGGATCTCCAAGTTTCAAGCTCTTCCTCTCCAAGCTTCCATAAATGAAAATGGAGGGATGGAATGGGTTATAACCTTTGCTAGGGTTTTAGAAAAGAAATTAGAGGAAATAAAGAAGGAGAATAGAGATGAAGAAGATGTAAGGGGGTTTGCCACAATAAGGCCAAGAAGCTGACGGAAATAGAAGAGAGAAATAGGTTTTTGGTTTTCCTTTTTATTCCATCTCATTAAAGTTCATCGTTTTATGACAAACAGGATCTATGTTTGGGCTCAATACTTTATTCAACATTATTCCGAATATATATTCAGACTCCCAATAATATTCTCAATAGCCCTGACCAATATCATCCTAATCGAAAATACTTGGTCTGACACCTATATTTTAATCAGGTCAGTTTTCAGCTTATTCAGTCTCAACAATTTATCAATAGTCTCCAAAAATCTTAATTTAAATATTTTGGGATATAAATTAATTTACATACAGTTATTTAATAATCATTCCCTTATTTAATTCTCTATTTAAAAATTTGGGATGTTACAATTTCAATCTTGTATGATGCATATGTGAAATTAAGCCTTGATGTTTATGCAAAATTGAGGAACCAATAGGGTCAAATTGAGTTTTATGTGATTTTGATGGCATGTAATGGTCCCAATAACTTAAGTGTATGATTTGTGATTTTTAGAAACTGGAATGGGCCAATTCTATTAAGAATTGACCCCTAAGTTGCATCAAAATGCCTTAAAATGGGATAAATGCATTTATGCACATAAGTCTCTCATTTTAAGGAATTTTTGAGTACGACTAGTGGCTATGCGTCACAAATAATGTATTTTAGCTTATGTCAAAATTTGGTGCCCATTGGATTTGATATGAAAAATATAGGGTGGTTAGAAGTTTAATTCTACAGCTTTTTGGGTAGGTTTTGCATGATGTCTGTCTTGAATCGATTCACCACCTATGTGAATTATGCGTGAATCGATTCATTGTGCCTTATTGCCACTGATTCATGAATTTCCTATGCATGAATCAATTCACCATGGGGATGAATCAATTTATGGACCTGATTGTTGGCATTTTTGACAAGTTAGAACGTGTGAATCGATTCCCTGGGGAGGTGAATTGATTCACTCACCTAATTTTCTGAAGTTGCATTACATGAATCGATTCCCAATGGTGGGTGAATCAATTCATATTTTTGTAGCGCATGTTCTTGGCCAATTGGGTGAATTGATTTATGTACCTGATACTCATGTCTTTGGTTGTGTGGGACACATGAATCGATTCATGCTGGCCTTGAATCGATTCATGCCCCTGATTCTCTAAAAAAAATTATGTGCTTTGCTGTGTGTTGGGTCCCTTTTGGTCATGGCGTGATTATATATCAATGTGTATGTTTATGTACCACTTTTTATCAATTAATTCAAGTGTCTTTAAACCTCTTTTTATACTTTTCCATAACTCTAAAAATAAATTATTTTTCTGTTTTCCTTATTGATGATCATGAAATTGATTGTCCAAGGACCACTCTTGATTTAATTTATCCACCTTCTCATATCTTCATATATGAGATAGGTTATTTAAATGGTCTGGGGTTACTTGTTAAAAATTTACTTCACGAATGCTTTCTTTTCCTAAATTGTTTTCCTTTTTAAATCGTGAAAATTTTTTCCTGAAGTTTTATTTACCTTCGGGTCATCTCAACTCGGTATCAGAGCATTGATTGCTTTTTGATGAATATTTTTTTACGTATGCAAGCAATTATTATTCATAATTGAATTGTGTGAATTGTATTTGATTGAGTTATGGACTTTTGGTTGAATTATGGTTGTTTGGCATTGAATTAAGATTGGTATGCTTGTTGTTTGAGCCCGACCAAGATTCCTTACTCTATTTACCTTCAATGATGAATATGTTGTGATTATGCATTGAAATTTATATAATTATGTGATGTGATATATGATAGGCCAATGAATGTTGAAAACCTCTATATACATGTTGAAAGTTAATTGTTTGGTCTAGTTTACTTATGTGTGAGCCATGTCTTAATGTATAGGCGTGGAACATGGCTGGTAGGTAAAATCGTGAAGCTGCTGCTATGGCATCTGCTTTGAACCGCTTTACGGATCTCTTGGAAAGACAAGGCCAACAAAATGTGGGACAAGGCACCCAAGGTCTTGATCGATTTCTCAAGAGGAAACCTTTTGAGTTTCATGAGGGGTATAAACCCGAGCATGCTTATGTTTGGACCAATGACTTGGAGAGGATTTTTGTAAGCTTTAAGTGTTTTAAGGCTCAAAAGGTGGAGTATGCGGTCTTTATGGTCCGTGATGAAGCTGAATCATGACGGCGTCTCACTAGGGTCGCATGGTGTCTGCTGATGTTCCCTTGGTTTGGGAAAATTTTAAGGTTGAATTTTTGACAAAATACTTTCTAGAGAGCTACAAAAGTAAGAAAGAGCTTGAGTTCATGGAGCTTATGCAAGGTCATATGACGATGGAGGAGTATGCCTCCAAGTTTGAAGAATTATGTGCATTCTATCCTCCTTATCAACAAGAGGGTACTGAGGCTTCAAAATGTGTGAAATTTAAGAATGGTTTGAGGCCCGAAATCAAGTGGGCTATCAGCATGAAGAGATAAGAAGCTTTCTGATGCTTATGAACAAGTGTCGTATTTATGAAGAAGATGATGTGGCTCCTTTGAGTCATGGCAAGCATGAACCTAAGTTGAAGGGTCAATCCTCTAACTTCAAGAGGCATTGTCATTTTAAAAAGAAGAGATTCTTTCGTGGTGGATCCTCCAATGTAAGAGGATGTGGTGGATATTGAGGTGGTAATGGAAATGGTAATCAAGGTCGTGGCAATGTCCAAGGCCTTACTTGCTTCAAGTATGGTGCTAATTATTTGGCACATGATTGTCCACAAGATGATGTGGTATGCTACCAATGCAACCAACCAGGGCATATTCACCCTAATTACCCATTGAATGCAAGAAATGCTAATGTTAATACTCCCGCTCGCATGAACCATAATGCTAACCGTGGAGGCCATGGTGGTTTTGGAGGCCGTGGTCGTGGAAATGGTAATGGACATAATGGTGGCCACACTGGTGGCCGTGGTGGAAATCATAATGGTAGGTGTAATGGTAATGGTTGAGGCAATGGCCATGGTGGAAGAAATAGTAATCATAATGGTGGTGATCAACCACAAGTTGCTGGAAGAGTTTTTTCCATCACCGGTGAGGAAGCTACTCAAGTGGAAGATCTTATTCGTGATGAGTGTGAAATTCTTAGCACATCAGTATGTGTTATCTTTGATTCCGATGCTACTCATTCATTTATTTTCAAAGATTGTGTGAGGCACTTGAAAGTGCCTGTTTGTATGATGAAAGGCTCCATAATGGTGACTACACCGATCGGTGGTTGTTTGAGATCCTTGACTCAATGTGAGAATGTCGAGATTATTCTTGAGGGTAGAAAGTTTGTTGTTTCCCTCATGTGCTTACCTATAAAAGACCTGGATAGGCATGGATTGGTTATCTACCAACAGAGTCTTGGTGGATTATCATAATAAGGCGGTGATCTTTCTGACTTCGAATGCTAAACACATTGACCTGCAAGGTATCTCCCAGCTTCTTGTAATGTTCTGTATGGTTGATGGGAATGGTACTTCCCAATCTTGTGAAATTCCTGTTGTTTCTGAATTTCCTAATGTTTTTCTGGATGAAATTCTTGGATTGCCTCCTCCACATAAAGTGGAATTCTCTATTGATCTTATTCCTAGCGCCGAGTCTGTTTCTTAAGCTCTTTATAGGATGTCTCCTATGGAGTTGTTTGAGCTTAAAAAGCAAATCAAGGAATTACTTAAAAGGGAGTTTATCTGCCCAAGTGTGTCTCCTTGGGTTGCTCCTATGTTGTTGGTGAAAAAGAAGGATAGAAGTATAAGGTTGTGTGTTGACTATCGCCAACTCAATAAATTAACTATCAAGAACAAATCCTCTTCCTCGCATCGATGATGATCTGTTGGATCAATTGAAGGGTGCTGTTGTGTTTTCCAGGAATGATTTGCATTCTGGATATCACCAAATTCAGGTGAAGACTGATGATATTCCAAAAACTACCTTCCAAACGTGATATGGCCACTATGAGTATGTGGTGATGCCATTCGGTGTGATAAATGCTCCTGCGATCTTCATGGATTACATGAATCACATTTTCCATGAGTATCTTGATCAATTCATTGTGATGTTTATTGATGACATTTTGGTGTACTCTAAGAGTCATGAAGAACATGAAAGGCATCTTCGCCTTGTGTTATCTATTCATCAAGAGAAGGAATTGTATGCCAAGCTCTCTAAATGTGAATTCTGGTTAGATGAGATTTCATTTCTCGGTCATGTGATTTCTTGTGATGGTGTTGTTGTCGGTCGATCAAAAGTTGAAGCTATTATAGCATGGGAAAGATCGACGTCTGTGACGGAAATAAGGAGTTCCTTTGGTCTTGCCGGTTATTACCAAAGGTTTATTGAAGGATTTTTCTGTTTAGCTTTACCATTGACAAAGTTGACTCGTAAGAATCAAACATTTGTGTGGATTCTCAAATGTGAAGAAAGTTTTCAAGAGCTAAAATTGAGACTTACTACCGCACCAATATTAGCCTTACCTGATTTGCTGGATGGTTTTGTGGTGTACTGTGATGCTTCTATGCATAGTCTTGGTTGTGTATTGATGCAATGTGAATGTGTGATAGCCTATGCGTCGAGACAATTGTGACGGTATGAGGTTAATTATCCCATACATGATCTTGAATTGGCGGCGGTGGTGTTTCCTTTGAAGTTGTGGCAACACTACTTGTATGGTTCTAAATTTGTGGTCTTTAGTGATCACAAAAGCCTTAAGTACTTATTTGATCAAAAGGAACTTAATATGCGCCAATGATCGTGGATAGAGTTTCTAAGAGACTATAAGTTTGAGTTGAGGTATCATCCCGGAAAGGTAAATGTGGTTGTCGATGCTTTTAGCTGGAAGTCGTTGCATGTTTCTACAATGATGGTGAAAGAGATGAAGCTAATTCAACAATTTAGAAACTTGAATGTGGGAGTGGAAATATATACTCCAAAGAAGATGTCGCTTGAGATGTTGATGATTACAAATGTGTTCCTTGAATGTGTTAAAGTGCAACAAGCGAAGGATGAGTATTTGATTGAGATGTGAGAAGCTCAAGCTAATGGGAAAAATTCATTCTTAACGGAAGGTCATGATGGTATTTGGCGTGTGAAGGGCTAAATTTATGTTCCATCTGGTGGTGATTTGAGAAGGTTGGTGCTTGAGGAAGCTCACAAGAGTGTGTTGAGCATTCATCCTGGTTCCACTAAGATGTATCAAGACTTAGAGAAAAATTTCTAGTGGCCCAGTATGAAAGATGATATGGCGAACTTTGTAGCATCTTTGTCAGATGGCTAAAGTTGAACATCAAAAACCATTTAGTTATTTGAGACCTTTGGAGACTCCCGTTTGGAAATGGGATAGTATTGCTATGGACTTTGTTTCTGGTTTGCCCAGAACTTGTGTTGGAAATGATGCTATGTGGGTAATTATAGATCGGTTGACGAAGTGTGCTCACTTCCTACCAATGAGTATGAAGAGTTCATTAGAGAAATTAGCCCAGTTGTACATAAAGGAAATTATTAGATAGCATGGTGTGCCACTTAGTATTGTATCCGATCGTGATCCTCGGTTTACTTCTCGATTTTGGGGAAGCTTACATCATGAGTTGGGTTCTAAGTTGAAGCTTAGTTCTGCTTATCATCCTCAAACTGATGGACAATCCAAGAGAACTATCCAAAGCCTCGAAGATTTGTTGAGGGCTTGTGTTCTTGAGTATGGTGGATGTTGGGAGAAATTTCTTCCATTGATCGAGTTTACTTATAACAACAGTTACCACAGTAGTATCTGTATGGCCCCTTATGAGGCACTTTATGGCAGGAAGTGTAGAACGCCTCTATGTTGGTTGGAAACTGGTGAGAATTTGGCTTTAGGGGCGAAGATTGTTCAAGAGATAACCGAGCAGATTAGAAAGATATAAGAGAATATAAAGATTGCTTAGGACCGGCAGAAGAGTTATTATGATAAGAGGCATAAATAACTTGAGTGTCAAATTGGTGATCATGTATTCTTAAGGGTCTCGCATTATAAAGATATTGGAAGGGCTTTGAAGAGCGGAAAATTAAGTCCTAAGTTCAATGGACCTTATGAGATTCTAGAGCAAATCGGTGATGCCACTTATTGGATTGCACCCCTTTGCATCTTGCAAATCTGCACAATGTGTTCCATGTGTCACAGTTGAGGAAGTATGTTCATGATCCCTTGCCCGTGATCCCCGTTGACGATGTTGATGTGCGAGATAACTTATCCATTCCTCCTATTTCCGTTCGTATTGTTAAGCATTCCATGAAGAGGTTGCGGAACAAATTGGTACCTTTGGTGAAGGTGGCGTGGAAACATGGTAATATGGATACGTTCACGTGGGAACGTGAAGATGATATTCAAGGGCAATATCCGAATGCATTTGAATCTGGTACGTTACATTTTGAGGACGAAATTTCTTTTAGGTGGGGTGGAATGTAACATCCCAAATTTTATATAAATGATTAAATATGAAGAATAAATACTAAATAATTATATATAGGTAAATTAATGTCCCAAATGTTGAAAATAATTAAATTAAGATTTTTAAGGATTATTCATAATCTATTTAGACTTTATGAGCTGAAATTATACCAGATTAAAATATGGGTGTTGGAACAAGTATCTCCGATTGAGGTGCTATTTGTCAGGGCTGTTAAGAATATTATTGGGAGTCCAAATATATATTCGGAATAATTTTTAGATAAAGTATTGAGCCTGAATAGAGATCCTGTATGTTGTAAAATGGAGAAAACTTAAGAATGGGCCAAATTAAAATGTTAATTCCTTCCTTTTCTCTTCACTCTCATGACACTCTTTGTTTCCCTAAGGCAAAAACGTTACTTTCTTCTTCTTCTTCCATTCTTTTCATCATTTCTTCCTCTCTAAACCAAGACAAAGTGGTAAACCATCTCCCCCACCATTTTCGTTTTCTTTGGAGCTTGAAGGAGGAGCTTGTGGCTTGGGATCCTCTCCCCCATTCTCTTCAATTTTAGTATTCCTCTACCTCTCTCTTGGAAACCCATTCTTTTCTTCTCCTATGCTAAGCTTCTTGTCATTTTTCAAGAGCACGAACCCTAGGTTTTGGGTTTTTAATGTTTGGGCGAGCATTTAATGTATATGGTTTGTTAGGAGAAGCATTAAATATGGAAACCCTTGTTAACTAAGTGGCCTCAATTACTCAAGAGGGGGGGTGAATTGAGTATTAAAAGTTTTTCTTAGAATGCTTTTGAATTTGATTCTTTAATAACAATGCTTGAAGAAGATAACTAACAATGTACTGTTAACGCGGCGATAGCATCTCAACAGTTCTTTTCCACCACCGGGTTTGTTAATTGGTAAGCGCACCAATCGTTTGTAGTTTTCAAAATTTAGATATCGTTCCACTAGGATTGAAAGTCCAATAATAACAGTAATTTTCTATTTACTATGGTAAATGGGAAGGAAGTTATATACAATTTATACAATATTCACAGGATAGCATGATTGAGTGGTTCATAAGATAAAAGAAAATAAAATCTATCTAAAAAAAAATGAGTTGCAATCTAGAATAGGTAAGATACTTGAGATAAACACAGATAAACAAATTATGTTGGAAATTGGATCCCTAATCTAGAATAACAATGAGGAACTCAAGACATGCATATTTAATCATCAAGTTTCATGTCATTGCAGCTTAAAATCATTATAACCGATCCCTCGTGATATAAATTCTAAGAATTCACCGTAAAGTCCGATCCCTCGTGAGCTTTCTCAGTAAAAACTTGCATTAAGACCTGGCCTTATGGCAACAATGGTTAACAACCCCTATAGAATTGAGATACCAAGGGTATTCCAACTTTTTACTTTCGTCAAAACAAGTTTCAATACGGCATGAACAATCATTCTCCCGTTTGACATTCATACTAATAAAACAAGTTTCAATACACATGAAAATCATTCTCCCGTTTGACGTTCATATTAATAAAAGGTTAAAATACTAACATGGACTTGAATCATAAACATGCAGAGGTCGAATTCACAACATTATACTCAATAGATTAGTTCACCAATTCCAACATAAACAAATTAGTTACACATGGTGAAAGTAGAAACAACACTTACAGATTTTGACATTACGAAGACGATGGGAACTTCACGATACAATGATCACAATACACCGAAACACACTCAAGTATCTAGAAAACTATTCTAGAATTACAACTCACAAAAGAAGTACTCAAAGTCGAGCACAAGAGAGAAAAGAAATGCTATGGAATGGGATGGGATGGGATGATTTGAATGGTGTTGGATGGCCCTATTTATAGGGCTGAGCAAGGGTGCTGACGCTACGCGTCCCTGTGACGCTACGCGTCACACCCCTGACTCAGCCTCCATTAAACACTTGATAATGGCCACTTCAAATTATTAAATTTGATCATGCTTGGCCATATGGACATGTCTCCACCGATTTTTGGCCTTTCATGGTGAGTGGGATGGCCCTTGTGGCTGAGTGGAGTGCCCATTATTGGGTCCAAGTGGAGTGGTTGGTCAAAGTGGAGGTGGAGACCACGCAGCACTGACGCTACGCGTGGCTGTGATGCGTAGCGTCAGCATCAAAAATAGCTGTTGATGCTACGCGTGGGGTGAGGCTACGCGTCAGCTCCTCCAGTGTAATTTTCTCTTGATTTCTTAACTTTTTCACTGCAAAACTAGAGAAAATTGATCAAGGGTAGATTATTTCCAACAACATCCATTTATTGAATTTAAATCCTAATTTTCTAACAAATTAAACTAATTTTTATAATTTTTATGAAATTTTTATTCAAGCTTTTATTGAAAATTTGAGGACTAACAAATACCCCCAACTTGAGACATTGCTCGTCCTCGAGCAAGAGAAAAATAAGAAAAAAAATAAAAATTTGGAATCAAATTTTTAAGTTAGTCCGAAAATTTACCATAAAAAATAATTACACAATTTAACTAATTTGTAATAATCAAAAATTGATATCAAATATAACAAAGGTCTAATGATAAAATTGTTTACAATATTCTATTAACAATCAAGCAGAATTTCAGGCTTACCTCACAAGTGTTTATCTCTATGCAATTGGTAACCTATTTCACTCAATCAATCATAAAATCAAACAAATTTAACTTTGTTTGTCATCTAATCAATGGTTATTTATACCGAGTTAATTCGAAAATCACAAGGTCTTTTCACGGGTTGTAATGAGGCTTGGTTTTCAAGAAGTAATGGTTTTTCTTGGAATTTAAAAACCTGAAATCATAAAAGAGCATTTTATAATTCTTAGGCTTTTTCTTGACCCAAACTTCTCATTTTCTTTTATTGATGAAAAATAAATACCCCCAACTTGATTCTTTTCACTATTTTTGATTTTTTTCTTTTTCATACTTTCCTTTTGAAGAGAATCAAGTTGCTTATTTTCACTCCCCATTTTTGTGAGAACACTCAAAATATTTTTCATTTATTTTAACTGCTCTTTTAATCAATCAAGTATAGGGAATGGTTAAAACAAATTTAGGTTTTAAGGGTACCAAAGAATTTTATTTTAGGCTCAAATTGGCTTTGCAAAGGATAAAAGACTTTTTACCAAGGTAAGCTGTTTGGCCCAAGGTTTTGTTTCACCAATAAATGTGCCTTGATCATTTTCTCGAATTCTCTGTACAACAACACAAATCAGAGATTAAAGCAAAATCAATTCGAATTGAAAATATGTCGATTAAACCCTCAAGTGTTTAAAAAAATATCTCTCTGCTCACCGGGTTATTTGGAATTTGCTTGATGGTTAATAAACTTATTGTAATTAAATTTATCAAAATTCCTAAGTTATATAAAAAAAATCGATAATTGATTTTACAAATTTAAGTTTTATTGTGTAAAAACTCTAAGTGTATAAATTAACTAACAAAAATTTGATTGAAAGATAAAAATTTTATTTTTGGATTATTTTTTTGAAAAATAAGCAAAAACGAATAACTACGTAAAAACACACCACACAATAATGAAATACCATAATATAAAGTGTAAATGTAAATGTAAATATAAACTAGAATCAACTGTACTCAAAGTAAATGCAAAAGAATGACATCACCAATCTTCCATCTGATCATCATCCTGCTCCTCCTCCTCATCATCACCATCGCCATCAGAGTCAACCTGTGCGCCAGAAGATCCACCAGTCTCAGGGTAGGTAGGCAAATCTCCGGGCCAAGCTACATGTGCTGCAAACTCGGCCGGGGTAACATAAGGTGCTCCCTCTCCCTGTAACCTGTACTGGTAAAATTCATTGTGAAGATGAATATAAGCTCTATGAGTGGCAGCCATCATCTGCATCATATGCTGATGCTTAAGTGATATCCGGGCAAAGCCCTGTGTGACAGCATCAGTAGATGGAGGCTGCACTGGTGGTCTCCTCCTCCTAGGTCGGGGCTGAGCCTCCTGCTCTAGTGGTGGAAGCTCGCACTGCTGCACAAAATAATCTCTGTTCACTAGAACTTTAGGGACTCTCCCTGAAGAACTAGTGAACTCTGGTGAAGGTACAATGACTCCCTGCCTCCTCAGTAAGGCAGATATGATGAGAGGAAAGGGAATGGGGCGATTCACTTTATACCCAAGGGCATAAAAGTGAATCTGCTCGGATATAAGCTCAGCAATATCAATGGTGTGGCCCTGGAGGATAGAATAGAGAAGGCAACAACGATCAACTGGAAGGGAAGAAAGGTGGGTGACAGGAGTGATATTATGAAGCATGAGGTGGGACCACGCCTGAGCTATGGGGGTCAGCTGGGTCTTTAGAAGGTTAGATGGACTCCTTCCAACCCTACTCAGGTTGAAAAAGATTCCATCCTTGCTCAAGAAATGAGCAACCTCCTCGAGGGACTATCCTAACTCTCCCTCAGCAGCAATCTTGTTTCTGTTTTCTTTCCAGAAACAAGTGTCATCCTCGGGAGTAGGCTCCCAAGGGTTACCCAATAGGTGCTGATGGTGTCCCGGTCATATGTGATATGCCGACCCCTCACCCAACTCGTCCGTTGCTGCCCAATGTTCGGTGCGTCCTGGCGAGTCCTGAAGGCATTTGTATAAAATTCCATCACTAAGATGGGGTCCCCCTTAGTAGGTAGAGAGAATAGAGGTCCCCATCTCCTCTGCTGCACTCTATCCTGAAGCTCAAGATAGTATCCTGCACTCAAATCAAGGACCCTCTGTGACATTCCAAAAATAGGGGTAAATTTTTTGCGTTTTTACTATTATTAATCTCTAAAACATGTGGGTGGTGAATCCATTTAACAAATTCCCTAGATCTATCAGAGACCTATCTCATATATGAAGATATGAGAAGGTAAGTTAAAGGAATTACTCTTAAGAAATCCATTATTAATAATAGCGGAAGAATCTTTGGTAAAATAACATTATGGAATTAAATTCTTAAGAGATCTTTCGTTTGCAATTTAATAGCCAAGGTTATCCCAAAGTGATCATGAAATAGGATAGAATCATGGATTAGTATGAAGAAACAGGAAAATAAAATATTTAAAGCCTTTTGGGAGAATCAGGTCCCTCTCGCTCAAGCGAAATCCCAATTCGCTTGAGCGAGCTTCGCATAGCACGCTTGGGCGAACCTTAAAATGTTGAGCGAAAGAAGAAAGTGGAGGTTCAGGGCCACTTCGCTCAAGCGAACCCAACTCGCTTGAGCGAGTGACACAAACCTCGCTTAGGCGAAGCCAGCGAGCATAAGGCGAAAAACGCCCAGAATTCATTCCACGCTCACTCGCTCGGGCGACACTATCCTCGCTTAAGCGAGATTGCTCCCGAGAGCAATTTCCTGATAAACCCGAGAGCAAAACCTGAGGGCAAGACCCTCTCGCTCGGGCGAACCCTTAGCTCGCTTGAGCGAACACCAACCAAGGTCCAAACTCTGATTCTGATGCGATTTCGCTTGAGCTACATATGCATCCGCTTGAGCGAAAATGAAATAATGTCCCAACACTGATGCTGGGACGATCCCGCTTGAGCGAATCCCATTCTCGCCTAAGCGAGACTCGTCTGAATTCCAAAAATTGAAGCAGGGGCATTCTCGCTTGAGCGAGCAACCCTCTCGCTTGAGCGGGTTTGACAGAAAAATAGGGGAAATGCAGAAATCACCCCAATCTTTACATCAAAACTCATTCTAATCAAATTTACCTAATTTCAACACTTCATATATAACATATTTCACATTTGAGACTTGTTCTAATAAGTCATTCTTATCAAGTTCCATTACAACTCATCTATTGTATAAATCAACTCACTAACTCCTCCATTTCATAAGTCTAACATTCCATATATAAACTTCATTCATTCATCAAGATATAGAGAGTTTCATCATTCATTCATTCATAGGGTCATGATTGAAAACGGGTCATAAACAAAAGATCTCATTTTCCTCCATGACCTCCCAAACTCATTATTCATACAATTATCCATTCTAAATCCACACTATATCAACATACATTGTACTATATACATTACATCTATTCCACATATCTATGTAAACCAAAATATTGCCGGCCAAGGCATTCTTTACCAAAAAGGGGCCTTCTTCACACTCTTCCTCCACAATAGCTCCAAAGCCATACCTACAACATAGGAGCTAAAAAATATACCACAGGGAGAGTGAGTATACTTTCTCAATGACGAAAATCCAATAAATAGAACAATATATGCATGAATGCAATAAAACTATCTCCTTCTCAAGAGGAGTTTATTTAATATCAATCAATCAATCATCAATTTTTCATTCCAATACAACTATTTCCTGATTCTCTTAGAATTCTATCAATCAATCTGCCATCACAATTTAGTAATTAAAAAGGGAGTTTCCATTCATATCTCATCATCAAAGTATCACACTATACCATGCTTTCAAACTGATGCACATGCTAATATCATGAAAATGCATATGCACGGATTCGATTTCATTGTCTCGGTGATCGTAACCACCATATCATATACTCATTCTCAATGGTTTCCCGCCTCGCAAGGGGTACTCCCTCTAGTAACCTCACAAGGTGCTTCTCGTGATCGCAACCACGTTCAATATTTCACATAGGTTTCCCTCCTTGCAAGGGGTACTCCCGCCTCATAAACATTTCATATAGGTTTCCCTCCTCGCAAGGGGTACTCCCACCTCATAAACATTTCATATAGGTTTCCCTCCTCGCAAGGGGTACTCCCGCCTCATAAACATTTCATATAGGTTTCCCTCCTCGCAAGGGGTACTCCCGCCTCATAAACATTTCATATAGGTTTCCCTCCTTGCAAGGGGTACTCCCGCCTCATGATCGCAACCATGGGCATTCAATCTCATTGGTCCCGCAGGGCCTTTCATTTCAACATCAAGTGATCGTAACCACTTATCAACATCATCATGATATCCATGTCATGCCATATATACAAAATACTCATGCATGCTTCAAGCTCATTTGGATTATCCTACTCTTTCATCTAGGGTATATTCATTCTCAACCACACAATTTTCCATCAACTCATACACAAGAATCAATCTTCATATGAACTCAACCATGTACCACGCATAATAAGTCATCCATAGCCACACACAGGCTTCATCATATAAACACCCAATTCACATCATCATACACAATTCACTTCACATACACATAACATCACCTTTAACCACTCAAACATGTCATACTACATTAATACATATATTATCAGTACAGTTTTCATGCATTTAGAAAATACACCCCTCTCCTACCTCAAGAGAAGTAGACCTCTGGGGTTGATGTTCCTGCTTCACCAATATTGCCAAGCCCTACACCAATCATTTATAGGGCCACATCAATTATTTATTCAAACACCAATTCAATATATATATATATATATACATAGGTGCACACATGATTCTTATCATGTGAAAACTATTTACCAATTTCATTCGTTTGCCTACTTAGGCTTCGGGAATTCCTTTCCTTGAATTACAATCTCTTAGTATCAAAGGCTACAACCTAATTATTAGGTTATTTCACCTAGTAGGTCTCCACCAACACCTTGGTGAGTTTCCCACCTATTATGACTTCAAATCAACTTTATCATCATTTAATGTATCTACCACATCACTTATATCATTCTTCCCATCAACAAATGCTAACTTTTTCAATAAATGCAATATCCTTCAATATCCTACCTCTCCTCCTAGGATTCAAATTTAAGGTTTTCACCAACCCACCAACCTTCATAAATGCTCATATACCTTCTTCTTTTCTCACCATAGTTATAACTACCTCATTAATCATTCATAAGCTTGTATTTATGTCAACTTATCTTTAGATTTCTACCACTAAACTTTCTCCAACATTACCCATACATTTAGTGTGTTCTAACACCAAAACCTCAACTAAACTTCAACTATATACTTATATACATGGAAAATGATCATAATCTTACCTCAATGAAAAAAAAGAGTAAGTTTGCAAAAGATGAAGAGGTTCACACGAATTTGAGGAGGAAGGAGGAGGAAATACTTTAGTTCCAAACTTCCTTGAAGTCTCTTGAAGGTTGTTAATGGAGAAGGAAGATATATTCCCTTTTAATTTATAACTCAAAAGGAAGGAGAAGAGGAATTATGAAGAAGGAGAAGGAGAATATGTGAAGAAGAAGATAAGAAGAAAAGGGTGTCTACGTGAGGAAGAAAGAGTGAAACCGCCTCTTGAATGGGAAAAAAATAGAAATTTAGCATTTAAATTATTAACTCTTCATTAACTCTTCCATTTTTTTAACAAACAGGTTCGCCGTTCGGGCCCAAAACATATTCTAAAAATTATTCCGAATATAAATTCGGAATCCCATTAACATTATCTACGGCCCTGACCAACGGCATCTCAATCGGAGATACTTGGTCCGACACCTATATTTTATCCGGGTCAGTTTTCAGCTCATCTGACCATCATATTTCACCAACAGTTTTGAAAAACCTTCTTTAAGTCGTTTCAAGAATTTTGGGATATTTATTAACCCAAAGTTAATTATCCAACATTTATTTTCCTAATTTATCTTCCTATTTTAAAAATTCGGGGTGTTACAATCCACTCCCCCTAAAAGAAATTTCGTCCTCGAAATTCAACTTACCGGACTCAAATGCATGAGGGTACCGCTTACGAATATCGTCCTCGCGTTCCCACGTAAATGTTTCTATATCTCCATGCTTCCATGCCACTTTTACTAATGGTACCATCTTATTCCGTAGTCTCTTCACGGAATGCTCAACAATACGAACAGAAACGGGAAGAATGGATAAGTCATCCTGCACCTCAAGATCATCAACAGAGATCACGTGCTGAGGATCATGCACATACTTCCTTAACTGAGACACGTGGAATACATTATGAAGATTTGCAAGTTGTGGAGGGAGTGCAATTCGATATGCGACGTCCCCAATTTGCTCCAAAATCTCATAGGGTCCAATGAATTTAGGGCTTAGTTTCTTGCTCTTCAAGGCCCTTCCTATACCTTTATCACGCGAAACTCGTAATAACACATGATCGCCAACTTGAAATTCCAGTGGCTTTCTTCTTTTATCATAATAGCTCTTCTGTCGGTCTTGAGCAATTTTCATCTTTTCCCGGATTATCTTGATCTGCTCGGTAGTTTCCTCAATAATTTCAGGTCCTAAGGCTAGATTCTCACCAACTTCAAACCAACATAAAGGAGTTCGACACCTTCTTCCGTATAATGCCTCGTATGGTGCCATACCAATACTAGAATGAAAACTGTTATTGTAAGTGAATTCAATCAAAGGTAAATATTTTTCCCACGAACCGCCATGCTCCAAAACACAAGCACGCAGTAAGTCTTCAAGACTTTGAATAGTTCTCTCAGACTGCCCATCGGTCTGGGGATGATATGTCGAACTTAGCTTCAGTTTTGAACCCATCGCCTCTTGTAAGCTTCCCCAGAATCGGGAAGTAAATCGGGGATCACGATCAGAAACAATACTTGATGGCACACCATGTAATCTCACAATTTCCCGAATGTACAACTGTGCTAAATCTTGCAAAGAGCTCTCCATACTGATTGGCAAGAAATGGGCACTCTTTGTCAAACGATCCACAATCACCCATATTCCATCACATTTGGACCTTGTTCTTGGTAATCCGGACACAAAATCCATGGAAATCGCGTCCCACTTCCAAACAGGGATATCAAATGATCTTAAAGTACCCGAAGGTCTTTGGTGTTCCACCTTCGCCTTCTGACAAGTAAGGCAAGAAGCTACAAAGTTAGCAACATCACGTTTCATTCCAGGCCACCAAAAATTCTTCTTTATATCGCGATACATCTTTGTTACACCAGGGTGGATGCTAAACATGCTTTTATGTGCTTCCTCCAGCACTGTACATCTCAAATTACCGAATGAAGGTACATACACATGACCTTTTATTCGCCATATACTATCAACGCCTTCCACAAGGAATAGATTTTTCCCATTATCCTGAGATCTTCGCACCTCTTGTAAATAATCATCATCTTTTTGTTTCTCTTTCACAAGTTCCAAAAATTCATTGCTTATTTTCAAGGTAGCAAAACATAACTTCTTGGAAGATTGAACTTCGGTCCCAACATTCAAATTCCGAAATTCTTCAATTAATTCAAGCTCTTTGACCATCATGGTTGATATATGCAAGGATTTCCGACTAAGAGCATCGGCAACAATATTAGCTTTTCCCGGTTGGTACATCAATTTAAAGTCATAATCCTTCAAGAATTCCACCCATCTTCTTTGTCACATATTCAATTCCTTTTGGTCGAAAAGATATTTCAAACTTTTGTGGTCACTGTACACCACAAATCTCGAACCATACAAATAATGACGCCAAATCTTCAAGGCAAACACAACCGCAGCCAACTCCAAATCATGAGTTGGGTAATTAATTTCATGAGGTCGCAATTGGCGTGAAGCATAAGCTATTACACGTTCCTTCTGCATCAGCACGCATCCAAGTCCATGCTTGGAAGCATCACAATACACTACAAACTCTTCTTGTAGGCCAGGCAATGCTAAGATAGGAGCAGAAGTTAATCTCATTTTTAGCTCTTCAAAGCATTTATCGCATTCAACCGTCCATACGAAAGGTTGGTTCTTCCTTGTCAAATTCGTCAAAGGTCTCGCAAGACGAGAGAAACCTTCAATGAACCTTCGATAATAACCCGCAAGTCCAAGAAAACTTCGGATTTCAGTAACCGTCGTAGGTCTCGACCATGCCATAACGGCTTCAACCTTTGAAGGATCCACAGAAATACCATCTTCGGATATTACATGCCCAAGGAACTGAATGCTCGTCATCCAGAATTCACATTTAGAGAGCTTGGCATACAACTGGTTCTCTCTAAGAATGTTCAGTACCACTCTTAAATGTTCTTCATGTTCTTCGTGACTCTTGGAATACACCAGGATATCATCGATAAACACCACAACAAAACGATCTAGGTATTTGTGAAAAATGTGATTCATGTAACTCATGAATACAGCTGGAGCATTAGTAACTCCAAATGGCATCACGACATACTCGTAGTGACCATATCGCGTTCTAAATGCAGTCTTGGGAATATCTTCAGCTCTCACCCGAATTTGATGATAACCGAAACGCAAATCAATCTTTGAAAATACCACCGCACCTCTCAATTGATCCAACAGATCATCAATACGAGGTAAAGGATATCTATTCTTTATCGTCAACTTGTTCAATTGGCGGTAGTCTACGCACAACCGCATGGTTCCATCCTTTTTCTTAACTAACAAAACAGGAGCTCCCCAGGGTGACACACTAGGTCGAACAAATTCCCTCTCAAGCAGCTCCTCAACTTGCTTCTTTAATTCAATTAACTCCATAGGAGACATTCTATAAGGAGCAATAGACACTGGTTCGACACCAGGTACTAGGTCAATAGCAAACTCAACCTCTCTTGGAGGTGGTAAACCAGGTATTTCATCAGGAAACACGTCCAGAAATTCAGACACCACGGGAATATTAGTGGGACCAGGATTACTTGTCCCATCAGTAAGAGATAACAACACGCAAAGTTGAATTATACCTTGTACATCAAACTGCCCCCTATCAAGAGAAGGGAAAATAACGGTCCGTTGTTGACAATCAACTATGACTTTATTGCTAGAAAGCCAATCCATACCAAGTATAATCTCCAATCCCTTCATAGGCAAGCAAATAAAAGATGTAACAAATTTTCTCCCCTCCAGGAGCATATCAACATTATCGCACCGGGTAACCGATCTAAAACAAGTACCGGTTGGAGTGGTAATCATAAGAGCATTTTTCATGAGACACACCGGCAATCTCAATCGCCGAACACAATCCTCAGATATAAAAGAGCGGGTCGCACCCGAATCAAAAATGACATGAACTGAATGTCCAAGAATTTCACACTTACTTTCAACCAGATTTTCTGCTCGTGCTGCTTCCTCACCGGTCACAGCAAATACTCTCCCGGCATTAGGTTGATGATCTCCTCCATCCCTATTTCCATCATTAACATCATTCCCATTTCCTCGACCGTTACCACGTCTTCCACCATTATAGCCACCTCGGCCACCACGTCGACCACCATTATTTCCATTACCACGGCCTCGACCACCATTATAACCTCCGCGGTTCACATAAGTAGGTGCATTAGCACGATTAGGAACATTAGCTTGTACCGGAGCCGGCCTCACAAGCATAGGACATGCAGAACGGATATGCCCCACCTGATCACAATTAAAGCATATAACATCCTCACGATGCACACATTCCCGAACGTAATGAGGTCCTCCACATCTATAACATCTCGGTCCATTGATATGTACATTACCCCGGCCAAATACATTACCACGTCCACCACCTCTAGCTGGGACATTAGAAGAAGCACCCCTCAGAAAACGTCCTCTTCTAAAACTTCTTTGCCTTTTGAAACTAGAAGCTTGACCCTTCAACTTAGAGTCAAATTTAGAGTGTTGAAAAGAAGCATGTTCTTCATAGATACGGCACTTATTCACAAGCACCGTGAAACTTCGAATCTCTTGGTGACATATAGCCCTTTGAATATCGGAGCGTAACCCATTTTCAAACTTCACACACTTTGACACTTCAGTTCCCTCTTGTTGGAAAGGAGGGTGGAATTCACAAAGCTCCTCAAACTTGGAAGCATACTCTTCCACCGTCAGCGTGCCTTGCTTAAGTTCCATGAACTCGAGTTCTTTCTTACTCTTATAACTTTCAGGCACATATTTCCTCATAAGTTCTCATTTAAAGTTCTCCCAAGTTAAGGGAATCGCAGCAGCATTCATTCTGTTCTTGGCGAGTCTCCACCAAGTCTCTGTTTCATCCCTCAGCATAGAAACAGCATACTCCACTTTCTGGAGCTCATTACATTCAAAACTATCAAAGATCCGCTCAACATTCCGGATCTAACCATAGGCTTGCTCAGGCTTCAATCCACCATGAAATTCAGTAGGTTTTCGCTTTAAAAACATGTCAAGGCCTTGAGTGCCTTGAACAACAATAGGAGCGGATGGTCGTTCTGCCTCTTGTCTCTCACGATTTTGCGATTCGAGAAGATCCGTAAAACGATTCAAGGCTCTAGCTATGGCGTCATCATTATCTTGACGACGACGGGCCATCACAATATCTAAAACCACAACATAAAATTCAACCAATATCAGTAAACTCGTTCATAAAATTCCTCTATGAGTTCATACTATAGTATTTTATTATAAAATTTAAATTGTGACCCTCCCCTATGGAGTCCAATAACAACATTTCATATTAAAGCCCATATGGCAGCATCATCATATCATAACATAGTATGCATTCATAATACATAAGATTCTTCATTGATGGAGGATAGTGTGAAGAAGCTTGGCCGGACTTATAAAATCACATTTAATTCATCATCAATTCATACGCAATCAATCAACAATAACAATGATTCATCAATCATATATCACTTTCCAGTAATAGCAATGACTAAACACAGTAATGCAGAGCAAATAATGCTCTGATACCAAATTGTGACATTCCAAAAATAGGGGTAAATTTTTCGCGTTTTTACTATTATTAATCTCTAAAACATGTGGGTGGTGAAGCCATTTAACAAATTCCTTGGATCTATCAGAGACCTATCTCATATATGAAGATATGAGAAGGTAAGTTAAAGGAATTACTCTTAAGAAATCCATTATTAATAATAGCGGAAGAATCTTTGGTAAAATAACATTATGGAATTAAATTCTTAAGAGATCTTTCGTTTGTAATTTAATAGCCAAGGTTATCCCAAAGTGATCATGAAATAGGATAGAATCATGGATTAGTATGAAGAAATAGGAAAATAAAATATTTAAAGCCTTTTGGGAGAATCAGGTCCCTCTCGCTCAAGCGAAATCCCAATTCGCTTGAGCGAGCTTCGCATAGCACGCTTGGGCGAACCTTAAAATGCTAAGCGAAAGAAGAAAGTGGAGGTTCAGGGCCACTTCGCTCAAGCGAACCCAACTCGCTTGAGCGAGTGACACAAACCTCGCTTGGGCGAAGCCAGCGAGCATAAGGTGAAAAACGCCCAGAATTCATTCCACGCTCACTCGCTCGGGCGACACTATCCTCGCTTAAGCGAGATTGCTCCCGAGAGCAATTTCCTAATAAACCCGAGAGCAAAACCTGAGGGCAAGACCCTCTCGCTCGGGCGAACCCTTAGCTCGCTTGAGCGAACACCAACCAAGGTCCAAACTCTGATTCTGATGCGATTTCGCTTGAGCTACATGTGCATCCGCTTGAGCGAAAATGAAATAATGTCCCAACACTGATGCTGGGACGATCCCGCTTGAGCGAATCCCATTCTCGCCTAAGCGAGAC
The DNA here is from genome assembly GCA_037962975.1 of Clitoria ternatea. NCBI lineage: Eukaryota > Viridiplantae > Streptophyta > Magnoliopsida > Fabales > Fabaceae > Clitoria > Clitoria ternatea. The sequence goes on from CM075670.1 coordinate 121,193,801, forward strand.
TCGTCTAAATTCCAAAAATTGAAGCAGGGGCATTCTCGCTTGAGCGAGCAGCCCTCTCGCTTGAGCGGGTTTGACAGAAAAACAGGGGAAATGCAGAAATCACCCCACTCTCTACATCAAAACTCATTCTAATCAAATTTACCTAATTTCAACACTTCATATATAACATATTTCACATTTGAGACTTGTTCTAATAAGTCATTCTTATCAAGTTCCATTACAACTCATCTATTGTATAAATCAACTCACTAACTCCTCCATTTCATAAGTCTAACATTCCATATATAAACTTCATTCATTCATCAAGATATAGAGAGTTTCATCATTCATTCATTCATAGGGTCATGATTGAAAACGGGTCATAAACAAAAGATCTCATTTTCCTCCATGACCTCCCAAACTCATTATTCATACAATTATCCATTCTAAATCCACACTATATCAACATACATTGTACTATATACATTACATCTATTCCATATATCTATGTAAACCAAAATATTGCCGGCCAAGGCATTCTTTACCAAAAAGGGGCTTTCTTCACACTCTTCCTCCACAATAGCTCCAAAGCCATACCTACAACATAGGAGCTAAAAAATATACCACAAGGAGAGTGAGTATACTTTCTGAATGACGAAAATCCAATAAATAGAACAATATATGCATGAATGCAATACAACTATCTCCTTCTCAAGAGGAGTTTATTTAATATCAATCAATCAATCATCAATTTTTCATTCCAATACAACTATTTCCTGATTCTCTTAGAATTCTATCAATCAATCCGCCATCACAATTTAGTAATTAAAAAGGGAGTTTCCATTCATATCTCATCATCAAAGTATCACACTATACCATGCTTTCAAACTGATGCACATGCTAATATCATGAAAATGCATATGCACGGATCCGATTTCATTGTCTCGGTGATCGTAACCACCATATCATATACTCATTCTCAATGGTTTCCCGCCTTGCAAGGGGTACTCTCTCTAGTAACCTCACAAGGTGCTTCTCGTGATCGCAACCACGTTCAATATTTCACATAGGTTTCCCTCCTCGCAAGGGGTACTCCCGCCTCATAAACATTTCATATAGGTTTCCCTCCTCGCAAGGGGTACTCCCACCTCATAAACATTTCATATAGGTTTCCCTCCTCGCAAGGGGTACTCCCACCTCATAAACATTTCATATAGGTTTCCCTCATCGCAAGGGGTACTCCCGCCTCATAAACATTTCATATAGGTTTCCCTCCTCGCAAGGGGTACTCCCGCCTCATAAACATTTCATATAGGTTTCCCTCCTCGCAAGGGGTATTCCCGCCTCATGATCGCAACCATGGGCATTCAATCTCATTGGTCCCGCAGGGCCTTTCATTTCAACATCAAGTGATCGCAACCACTTATCAACATCATCATGATATGCATGTCATGCCATATATACAAAATACTCATGCATGCTTCAAGCTCATTTGGATTATCCTACTCTTTCATCTAGGGTATATTCATTCTCAACCACACAATTTTCCATCAACTCATACACAAGAATCAATCTTCATATGAACTCAACCATGTACCACGCATAATAAGTCATCCATAGCCACACACAGGCTTCATCATATAAACACCCAATTCACATCATCATACACAATTCACTTCACATACACATAACATCACCTTTAACCACTCAAACATGTCATACTACATTAATACATATATTATCAGTACAGTTTTCATGCATTTAGAAAATACACCCCTCTCCTACCTCAAGAGAAGTAGACCTCTGGGGTTGATGTTCCTGCTTCACCAATATTGCCAAGCCCTACACCAATCATTTATAGGGCCACATCAATTATTTATTCAAACACCAATTCAATATATATATATATATACATAGGTGCACACATGATTCTTATCATGTGAAAACTATTTACCAATTTCATTCGTTTGCCTACTTAGGCTTCGGGAATTCCTTTCCTTGAATTACAATCTCTTAGTATCAAAGGCTACAACCTAATTATTAGGTTATTTCACCTAGTAGGTCTCCACCAACACCTTGGTGAGTTTCCCACCTATTATGACTTCAAATCAACTTTATCATCATTTAATGTATCTACCACATCACTTATATCATTCTTCCCATCAACAAATTCTAACTTTTTCAATAAATGCAATATCCTTCAATATCCTACCTCTCCTCCTAGGATTCAAATTTAAGGTTTTCACCAACCCACCAACCTTCATAAATGCTCATATACCTTCTTCTTTTCTCACCATAGTTATAACTACCTCATTAATCATTCATAAGCTTGTATTTATGTCAACTTATCTTTAGATTTCTACTATTAAACTTTCTCCAACATTACCCATACATTTAGTGTGTTCTAACACCAAAACCTCAACTAAACTTCAACTATATACTTATGTACATGGAAAATGATCATAATCTTACCTCAATGAAAGAAAAGAGTAAGTTTGCAAAAGATGAAGAGGTTCACACGAATTTGAGGAGGAAGGAGGAGGAAATACTTTAGTTCCAAACTTCCTTGAAGTCTCTTGAAGGTTGTTAATGGAGAAGGAAGATATATTCCCTTTTAATTTATAACTCAAAAGGAAGGAGAAGAGGAATTATGAAGAAGGAGAAGGAGAATATGTGAAGAAGAAGATAAGAAGAAAAGGGTGTCTACGTGAGGAAGAAAGAGTGAAACCGCCTCTTGAATGGGAAAAAAATAGAAATTTAGCATTTAAATTATTAACTCTTCATTAACTCTTCCATTTTTTTAACAAACAGGTTCGCCGTTCGGGCCCAAAACATATTCTAAAAATTATTCCGAATATAAATTCGGAATCCCATTAACATTATCTACGGCCCTGACCAACGGCATCTCAATCGGAGATACTTGGTCCGACACCTATATTTTATCCGGGTCAGTTTTCAGCTCATCTGACCACCATATTTCACCAACAGTTTTGAAAAACCTTCTTTAAGTCGTTTCAAGAATTTTGGGATATTTATTAACCCAAAGTTAATTATCCAACATTTATTTTCCTAATTTATCTTCCTATTTTAAAAATTCAGGGTGTTACACCCTCTCCCAGATAAGTCTCTGACCCTTGATTTGATGAAACCGTGCCCATTTCGCATCAGTGCGAAATCTGGTGGGATCCCTCGGTCCTAACACCTCCTGTCCCTGAAGATCAGGATCCTCAGAGGTGGTGTCGGTATCCGTGGTCTTCCTCTGTCTTTTAGAGGGACCAGCAGTGGGAATGGATTTCCTAGGTGCCATCTGTAAAAAGTAAAAAATTAAAATTAAACACACATTAAACAATAAATCACACATTAACAATCAATCCATAACATTTAAATCAAAAATATTTTTTTATTTTTCTAAAATTGAAATTCAAATACACCACAACATATTTTTGTTTTTTTTTATGAATTATAAAGAAAGTAACACACATATTTTCAAATAATACAATTTATTCAAAATTTCATACAAATTTATTCTTATGCAAGAAAGTATAACAAATACTAAATATGAAAATTTATTAATAAAAAAGAAAACAACAACAACAAACACACAGCAAAAATTAACAAAAATTAAAAACAGAGGCTGAAGCTACGCGTGGCGTCACGCTACGCATCAGCCTGTTCTGCCCACGCTACGCGTCTGTGGGACGCTACGCGTGGGCTCACAGTTCATCCTCACGCTACGCGTCAGTGGGACGCTACGCGTGAGCTGCGCAGAACAGAGAAAAAAATAGGGGTTGCACAACAGCAACCCCTTTCCAAACCACATTATATCCATTCAATTCCTAACTCCTAACAGCAATCAATCCCAATGGTCTTCTAATCCTAATCCTAACCACATTTATTTCTAAAAATCAAAAATTAAAAACAAAACTAAAAAGAACAGATTAGAATACTTACTTGTGGTTCCTTGAGCAATAGGATTGAGAGAGCTTGGAAGAGAGAAAGAGGTTTCGAAATTTAGGGTTTTGAAAACTAAAGTGAGGCAGAGAGGAGATCTTAGGCTTTAAACCCTAAGATGGGCCTCTCTGGTTCAGTTTTAAAAACTGAACGTGGGCTCTGACGCTACGCGTGGATGGGACGCTACGCGTCAGACCCAAAATTCAGAGTCCAAGCTACGCGTCAAAGTGGCGCTACGCGTGGGCTTCTGTTTTTGATTTTTCCAAAGATTTTTGATTTTCAAAACCTTTTCTTTTCAGTTTAAAACCCCTTTTCTTTTAAATAAGTTTAAAATTTTTGTTTTGTGGTTTTTTTTTTATGTTTTAAAAAAATCAAAAAAAAGAATGGGTTGCCTCCCATTGAGCGCTAGGTTTAATGTCTCCAGCCAGACATTACCTTTGATTAATCAGGTGGTCTCCCAATATTCGTTGAGGAATCACCTGTCTTTTTCTTCCTTCTTCTTCTTTTCCGATGCTTAATTACCTGTTTTTCATCTTTCAAAGCATCGGTTAATTTAAAACAATTTAATTGATTGGGAAGAGATATACCTGGATCAGTTGAGGGATAAACTTTTTCCTCATTACTTATCCTGAGGTGTTCATGAGCACTGAAGCTTACCTCTTCTTCATAAACTTTGACTGCAACCGTACTTAGATCAACATCTACTCTGATCCTTGCAGTCTTCATGAAAGGTCTTCCTAGGATCAGGGGGATCTCAGTATCCTCCTTCATATCCAGTACCATAAAGTCAACCTTGAAGTGGTACTTGTCAACCTTTACCAACACATCTTCCACAATCCCAAAAGGTTTTTTGACGGAGCGATCTGCAAACTGTAATTCCGTCTTTGCTTATTTTAGCTCATATTCACCAATGCGCTTTATTAAATCTAAGGGCATCAAGTTAATGTTAGCCCCTAAATCTAATAACGCATTCCTGATGTTGATGTTTCCGATTGTCACAGGAATGGTGAAACTCCCCGGATCTTTACATTTTTTTGGGGTTATACAGTTTGTTTCTTGCTCTGTATCTATTTGCACATTTTTTTCTTTTTTGTTTTTTTCATTTTTTTCTATTTTTTCACTTTCTTTCTCTTCTTCTTCTTTCTTTTTCTCACTCTTTTCTTTACAATCAATTTTTACAACATCAAAAGAAACAGCATTACATTGTTCCCTTGGGTTTTGAGTGTTTGCAGAAAACCCAAAACTCTTTAATTCGGCTATCTCTTTTGCAAGCTGACCCATTTGTATGTCTGATGCTTTTCGGGCAGCTTCATTTGTCTCCACAAACTGCAATAACTGTTGAATAGATTCCTCTATTCTTGTCAATCTTGCATTGTCAGTTTGTTGTTGCTTGAATTGATTGTTAGGAGGTCTGTTGGAAGGTCCAGTGTCCTGTCTCCAGCCAATATTCTGATTTTGCCAACCCTGCATGTAATTGTTAGGAAAAGAATTTCCATGATTAAAAGGAAAATTACCTAAGGGTGCTCTTTGATGGTTCATGAAATTGGCTTGCTCTTGCTCATTTCCACAGTAACCACATGGTTGTTCTCCCATGCAGTGCATACATGTTTTAAGTTGAGCAGGGGGTGGTGATGCTACTTGAGCAATTTGGAGTTTTTCCAATTGCTTGCTCATAACTTCAATTTGTTGGGTCAGTAATTTTTGCTGAGCCAACACTGCATCATTTACTCCCAATTCGAGCATTCCTGGCTTCCTTTGTATATTACCTCTTTCATGCTTTGCTTGGCGGTCACTGATAGCCATTGATTCCAATATTTCTATGGCTTCCTCCACAGTCTTGTTCATTAAAGAACCACCTGCACAAGCATCTAACATCATCTTGAACTGAGGCAATAGACCACGGTAAACGATTCTTACCTTTTCGGCATCATTCAGGTTGTGGTTTGGACACTTTCTCAAAAGTGCCTTGAATCGTTCCCATGTCTCTCCTAGTGATTCATCATTATTTTGAGAAAAAGAATGTATGGCTGTCATTGCTTCAAAATATTTTGAAGGAGAATAAAATCTTTCCAAAAATTTTCTTTCAACATCGGACCAGTTTGCAAAACTACCCGGTGGACAAGATTTAAACCATTCTTTTGCTTTACCAATCAATGAAAAAGGAAAAAGTCTCATGTAAACAGACTCTTCTTGATTGGGTTCAAAACCAATTGTGCTGTATAACTCATAAAAAACAGTTAAATGTTCATATGGTTCTTCATGATTTAAACCAGCAAATTGGTTGTTTTGAATAATGTTTAAAGTGGCAGGTTTAATTTCCACTGGTAAAACTGGTCCTTGAAACATTCTCGAAACTCGGGGTGGACCATTAATAGCAGCAAACTGTCCCAATGTTCTCCTTTCAGCAGCCATATTTGAATTTTCAAAAATTTTCGAAGTAGAAGAAGAATTAGTTTGTGTTTTAGATTTCAAAGACTTGATTTTCTTTACAAACTTTTCTATCTCAGGATCAAAATAAATTTTACCTGCGGTAGATCGAGTTTGCATACACAAACTAGACAAAGAAAGTTAGTGTAATAATGATAAGAAATAAATAATAATAAAAAAATTAACTAAGGTAAAAAAAAATATTTACCACGGTAATTAAAATTTTACTGTTTTACTGAAACAAATCAATCCCCGGCAACGGTGCCAGAAAACTTGTTAACCCAGCGATAGCATCTCACCAGTTCTTTTCCACCACCGGGTTTGTTAATTGGCAAGTGCACCAATCGTTTGTAGTTTTCAAAATTTAGATATCGTTCCACTGGGATTGAAAGTCCAATAATAACAGTAATTTTCTATTTACTATGGTAAATGGGAAGGAAGTTATAAACAAAAGAATAATTTATATACAATTTATACAATATTCACAGGATAGCATGATTGAGTGGTTCATAAGATAAAAGAAAATAAAATCTATCTAAAAAAAACGAGTTACAATCTAGAATAGGTAAGATACTTGAGATAAACACAGATAAACAAATTATGTTGGAAATTGGATCCCTAATCTAGAATAACAATGAGGAACAAAAGACATGCATATTTAATCATCAAGTTTCATGTCATTGCAGCTTAAAATCATTATAACCGATCCCTCGTGATATAAATTCTAAGAATTCACCGTAAAGTCCGATCCCTCGTGAGCTTTCTCAGTAAAAACTTGCATTAAGACCTGGCCTTATGGCAACAATGGTTAACAACCCCTATAGAATTGAGATACCAAGGGTATTCCAACTTTTTACTTTCATCAAAACAAGTTTCAATACGGCATGAACAATCATTCTCCCGTTTGACATTCATACTAATAAAACAAGTTTCAATACACATGAAAATCATTCTCCCGTTTGACGTTCATATTAATAAAAGGTTAAAATACTAACATGGACTTGAATCATAAACATGCAGAGGTCGAATTCACAACATTATACTCAATAGATTAGTTCATCAATTCCAACATAAACAAATTAGTTACACATGGTGAAAGTAGAAACAACACTTACAGATTTTGACATTACGAAGACGATGGGAACTTCACGATACAATGATCACAATACACCGAAACACACTCAAGTATCTAGAAAACTATTCTAGAATTACAACTCACAAAAGAAGTACTCAAAGTTGAGCACAAGAGAGAAAAGAAATGCTATGGAATGGGATGGGATGGGATGATTTGAATGGTGTTGGATGGCCCTATTTATAGGGCTGAGCAAGGGTGCTGACGCTACGCGTCCCTGTGACGCTACGCGTCACACCCCTGACTCAGCCTCCATTAAACACTTGATAATGGCCACTTCAAATTATTAAATTTGATCATGCTTGGCCATATGGACATGCCTCCACCGATTTTTGGCCTTTCATGGTGAGTGGGATGGCCCTTGTGGCTGAGTGGAGTGCCCATTATTGGGTCCAAGTGGAGTGGTTGGTCAAAGTGGAGGTGGAGACCACGCAGCACTGACGCTACGCGTGGCTGTGATGCGTAGCGTCAGCATCAAAAATAGCTGTTGATGCTACGCGTGGGGTGAGGCTACGCGTCAGCTCCTCCAGTGTAATTTTCTCTTGATTTCTTAACTTTTTCACTGCAAAACTAGAGAAAATTGATCAAGGGCAGATTATTTCCAACAACATCCATTCATTGAATTTAAATCCTAATTTTCTAACAAATTAAACTAATTTTTATAATTTTTATGAAATTTTTATTCAAGCTTTTATTGAAAATTTGAGGACTAACATGTACCAAACAATATAAGAGTATAAATATTTCAAGTGAATTCTAACAATTTAGTAGACAATTTATATGAGCAAATATAAGAGAGTGTAGGGATAGAGAGATTTGTAAACCGATATAACGAGTTCCACCACCTCGGTGTACGTCTCGCCTTCAAGCAACCCACTTGAAGGATTCCACTATGAAATTAGAGATTACAACTTTAAGCAATTAAAGCTTCCTAGTGTCCCACACTCAAGAGTCCAATTCCCACAAGTACAAGGGTAACCCACCCAATCTCTCAATCTCACAAGCTTACATGGTTGAAGCCCAACCCAAACTATAGGATTTTTTGGTGTTTAAGTATACAAGGATAACTCTCCAAAATAGTGGATATATAAGTTAAAGCTTTCTCAAAATAATAACTCTCAAAGAGAGGATATGCAAGTTTTAGCACTCAAAAATTATTTTGCTCACTAAGTAACTCTCAAAAATCATTTACCAAAATAGAAACAGAGAGTAATTTTCCAAGAATTGAAGAACAAATAAGGAGAAGCAATGTGATTTTCGTATGAATGCTTGGTGTATTTTCAGCTTCCAACTTCTCTTCTATTTATAGGCAAGGGTGCATGCAATTTGTCCAATTTTTAATTCCCTCATAAACATAAATCCATAAAACATTCCATGATTTAAGTTTCTTGTTTCCATGCACAAGTTTCCTGACCTTGAATCTGTAAATTGGCAGCTTGATTGTTTGATTTTTAGAGCAGCGTAAAGTTTCCATGTTTCCTGCAACTCTGTCAGCGTTCAAAATTTGAAATTCAAATTTGCACTGAATAAATCTATTCACGAATCGATTCATTTAGTGTATTTGGGCTTAAAATAACGTATGAATTTATTCATAAGAAATAAAAATCGATTCATCCTTGAAAATTTAAAGATTCTGGGCAATTTAGAACGTATGAATCGATTCAATATGGTGTGAATCGATTCAATCAATTAAAAACACATTCTGGCATTTTAATTTCGCATGAATCGATTCGGGGCTGGGATGAATCGATTCAATCACCAAAATTTCATATCCTGGCCCTTTTCATCACGCGTGAATCAATTCAGTGGCTTAGTGAATCGATTCAGTGATTAAAAAATCATATTCTGGGCCTGTTATTACGCATGAATCGATTCAGGGGTCTTGGGGAATCGATTCATCATGTTGATGGTCCATTTTCAATGTTTTTGGTACTCCTTTTCACATGTTATTGCATATGGTCATGTTGTTTTGGTCTTTTGGCATTTTGATGAGTTTATTCAACCAGATTTGAGCCTCTTTAAATGCCTTAAATCTTTTTTTTTGGAGTTCATCATTTTTGAATCATAATTAATTTGTCCGTAATTCTTATGTTTGATCTTGAATCTTTTTTGTCATTATCAAAGCCTGTTGCAACAAGTAAACACATTCTCCCCCTTTTTGATGATGACAACAAGTGTTTATCTCTTGGGGTGTTAGTTACATAATATATAATACAAGTTTTTGACAAACAATAATACTCCTCCTTTCTAATGCAATTTGATTCCATTTACAAGATATTTTTATATAAGATATTTGCATATAATATTCCCTCTTTATTATGCAATGATAATCTTTCAAGATACCAAAAAAAATAAAGAGATATTTAAAGAGATACTTCTCCCCCTTTGGCATCATCAAAAACTTAAAGGATTTAGTAAACATGAAAGCAATTTTATTGAATGATTAAAAGTAGGAACATGATCATAAAATACTCAAACTAAACAGAGAAATACAACAAGTTCTAGCTTATGCATTGAAAAATTTGAACTCCGAGAATTGTTGATTGAGTTCATTGTATTGAGTGGTCATGGAATCCTCCATTTGGTTGAAGCGGGTATTCATATTATTCTCCAAGGTGTCAAAACAAGCATTCATTGCATCAAAGCGATTATCAAAGTGGTTAGTTAACCTATTGAAAAACTCATCATTGAGGTTTAGAGGAGGTGCATGTGTTTGAGGATGAGTTTCATGTTCGGAATGCGCTTCATCTTCACTGAGTGCGTTTGGAGGAGAGTAATGCCATTCTTTATTTCAAAAGGTTCATCCCATTTTAGTGAGGTGTGGTCCACTAATTAAACCTTTCGAACCAACTAAATCCTTAACTTTATTTGATAAATCAACATTAAAATGATAAAAGAGTTTAGTGATTAAGACGGCATATGGAAGGTGGGTAAGTTTTTGCGCATCAATCATATGTTGCTTTATGAGTGCAATCCAATTGATTTCTTTTTGATGCAACATAGCCCAAAGTAAGATAATTTGTGACTCACTTAACCTTGCGTTATTACTTCCTTTTGGAAGTAGTATTTTCACCAAGCAATAGTGAAGAAGTCGGTGCTCTATATCCATTTGACCCACTATGCTTGTTGCACCGGAGGAAAGGCTTAGAAAAGTTCTCGCCTCTAGAGGGTTGTAATTCCATTCCGGTATAGGCCTCTTTCCACTAAAATCACTGTTGCTTAATGGAAGCCTTCCTACAAGATGAAGAGTGTGGTCATCAAGGTTGATAGTGACTCCTTTTACCTTGGCTATGTAACGATTATTTGTGACTTTTAGAGTGGAGTAGAAGACTCTAATTAATTCCGGATAAATGAAATTTTCTTGAAGGGTAGCAAATTCACCAAGCTGCTGTTGTTGGAAAATCTCAAAGAAGGTGAAGTTATCATGAAAGAGTTGATAATCAAGCCAATGAGGGGTAATAAGAGATTTCTCAGAAAAGTGTTCTAGATATCTTGAGAGTTGGTTTTGTGTGGTAAATAATCTAGATATATCAATGGTTTGTGGAGCAGAGGATCCAACAATGTCAGCTTCTTTTTCTTCTTGGATTGGAAGAAGAAGCCATGGATTTTTAAAGGTTTTGAGTGGAAGAAAAATATTAGGGAGGTTTCAAGAAAGAGAGATGGAAAGTGAGTGGAGAGACTGAGGAGTCAAGTGCTCCTTTTATAGGAAAAGAGAGGCTATGCTTGATTAATACTTCAAGTATCAGAAAGCGTGGCCCATCAATGAATTGATTCATAATTGGTAGGAATCGATTCATTTTTATTCAAACAGGGGATTTTTGAGTCAGGGGCACGTGTGAATCGATTCAGTCAGGGTGGAATCGATTCATTGAGCAAAATTTTGGCAATTTTGGGCACTGTATCTCGTGTGAATCGATTCACCTTATATGGGAATCGATTTATTTTGTTGATTTTGCCTAGTTTGGACGAGAAAGCTCACGAGAAGGAATAATGTGCTTGGGAAATCAACTTTGTAATTTAGCTCTATTGAAGTCTCGTGAATTGCATAGAGATTTGGCATTTGAAGTCATAAGAATGGGATCATGGGAAATGCAAAGAGTAGCACATGCCTTTGTCTCCTTTTGAATTTTGAATTCAAATTTTGAATTTGAATTTTTTTTTTTGAATTCAAATTTCAAGCTTTTTGGTGTCTCTTGAAAATATAAAATGATCCAATTAATGCTATATGGAGACTCAAGAGATATTGATCAAGATTTCAATCTAGAGAAATTATATGAGAGGCTAATTTTACAAGAGATTTATCAATTTACCAATGATTTTGTTGGTATGGAAATTTCACCAAAAAATCAAGGTTTATTTGACAATTTATTTTAGAGATCTTTGTGATGCCTAGGAGATTATTTTGTTCAAAAATATGTCTTAATTTCTTTAGCAAATATTTTGTTAGAAAATCAATTTGAGATTTTGCAATTGAATAGATTAACAAGTAAGCATTGATTTAATCATATGATTTAGAAATTTTTCAAGAAGGAATTTTATTTCTCAAAATAAGAATTGATTTAGTGATTTTGAGATATAGTAATTAAAAGAAAATCCTTTTTAAGAGGTATCATCAAGATATTTTGTCAAAAATTTCAAAGATTTAAGGTTTTGAAATATTTTCAAAAACACTTTAAATAATATATGTTATTTCCAAAATTCCTAATTCCCTCCTAATTTTTATAAATTGTTCTTTAGCGAGGGGTTTTGTAAAGATATCCGCCAATTGTTTGGAAGTATCAACATATTCAAGAACATAATCTCCCTTCAAAACATGATCTCTTATAAAGGGGTGACGGATTTCTATGTGTTTGGTCCTAGAATGCATTACTGAATTTTTAGAGATGTTGATTGCGCTGGTGTTGTCACACTTAATGGGTATTTGATCTAGAACAACACCGAAGTCAAGAAGTTGTTGTCTCATCCATAGGATTTGAGCACAACAACTCTCAACTGCAACATATTCTGCTTCAGCTGTGGATAACGCGACACTTACTTGCTTCTTGCTATGCCAAGAAACAAGAGACCTTCCAAGCATATGACAGGTACCACTGGTGCCTTTTTTTATCTAGTTTGCAACTGGCAAAGTCAAAGTCAGAATATCCAATAAGAATACATTCAACGCCTTTAGGGTACCATAAGCCAACATTTTGAGTACCCACAAGATATTTTAAAATTCTTTTTACGGCAGTGAGATGTGATTCTTTAGGACATGCTTGATATCTAGCACACATGCATACCACAAACATAATATCGGGTCTACTAGCTGTTAAGTAAAGTAAGGATCCAATCATACCTCGGTATTTTGTTATTTCAACGTCCTTACCTTTCTCATCTTTGTCTAAGTAGCAAGAAGTACTCATTGGTGTGGCTATTTCATTTGCTTTATCCATTTCAAACCTTTTGAGTAGTTCTTTGCAGTATTTTGTTTGACTGATGAAGGTTCCTTCTTTTGTTTGCTTTATTTGTAGCCCAAGGAAGAATGTAAGTTCTCCCATCATGGACATTTCAAATTCATCTTGCATAATCTTGGCAAACTCTTGACAAAGAATTTTGTTAGTAGCACCAAATATTATGTCATCAACATAAACTTGTACCAAAAGGATGTCATGGTTTTTACATTTTATAAACAGTGTAGTATCAACCTTTCCCCTTTCAAAATTATTTTCTAGAAGAAATTTACTGAGTCGTTCATACCAAGCTCTTGGAGCTTGTTTTAAACCATATAAAGCTTTTCTTAATTTAAAAACATGGTTTGGAAGTTTATGATTTTCAAAACTGGGAGGTTGATCTACATAAACTTCTTCTTGAATATAACCGTTTAAAAAGGCATTTTTGACATCCATTTGATAAAGCTTAAAATCTATACAACAAGCAAAAGCTAACAATAATCTTATGGCTTCTACCCTAGCTACGGGAGCATATGTTTCTTCATAGTCTATTCCTTCTTCTTGATTATATCCCTTAGCAACTAGTCTAGCTTTATTTCTTGTTATTATTCCGTTTTCATCAAGCTTGTTTCTAAAAACCTATTTCGTGCCTATTATTTGATGATCATTGGGTTTTGGCACAAGTTCCCAAACTTCATTTCTTTCAAATTGATTTAATTCCTCTTGCATGGCCAACATCCAATGTTCATCAACAATAGCTTCATTGATATTCTTGGGTTCTATTTATGATACAAAGGCTGAGTGATTACATGCATTTCTAATAGCATTTCGAGTACTTACACCTTTTGTTATTTCACCTATGATGTTGTCTAATGGATGGTTCTTCATGGTGATCCACTTTTTTTGTTGAGGTTTGTCATTTGTGTTGTATCTCCTTCAATTTTGTTTTCTTCTTTATCTTCCAAGTTCATTTCTTGGAAGGTACCTACAAGATCATCAATTTCCTTTCTCGGAGGATTTTGGTTAAGTTCATCAAATTTGATGTGTATAGACTCTTCAATTATACAAGTTTGTTTGTTAAAGAGTCGATATGCTTTACTAGTAGATGAATAACCTAAGAATATTGCTTCATCAGATTTTGCATCAAATTTGCCGAGATTATCCTTTCCATTGTTTAAAACAAAGCATTTGCATCCAAATACATGAAAATAAGAGATATTTGGTTTTCTTCCTTTATAAAGCTCATAGGGGGTTTTCTTTAATATAGGCCTTATCAAACATCGATTCATAACATGGCAAGCAGTATTTACTGCATCGGCCCAAAAATGTTTCACAACATTACTTTCATTCAACATAGTTCTTGCGAGCTCCGCTAAAGATCGATTTTTCCTTTCAACTACTCCATTTTGTTGTGGAGTTCTTGGAGCCGAAAAATTATGTTCAATGCCAAATTTTTCACAAAACTTTTCAAAAGATTGATTTTCAAATTCTCCCCCATGATCCGTTCGAATGGATGCTATTTTCAAATTTTGTTCGTTTTGGATGATCTTGGCAAGTTTCTTAAATGCATGATATGCTTCATGTTTATGAATGAGAAATAAAGTCCATGTATACCTAGAAAAGTCATCCACAATCACAAGACCATAATAGTTTCTGCCAAAACTTTTGATTTTTGAAGGTCGAAATAAATCCATATGTAAAAGTTGTAAAGGTCTAGTTGTTGAAACAATATTTTTTGCTTGAAAAAAAACCTTTACTTGTTTTCTCTTTTGACATGCGTCACAAAACTTATTTTCAAATTTCAATTTTGGTAAACCAATTACTAAATCTTTCGAAACAAGTTTGTTTAAATGGTCTACATGAATGTGAGCAATTCTTCTATGCCATAGCCATGATTCATCCTCTTTAGTTATAAAGCATTGCACATCATTTGAAGCAAGACAATCAACATTAATCATATAAATATTGTCAACTCTTTGACCAACAAATTTTATTTCCTTGTTTAGCTTATTTTCAATTATGCAACCGTTTGATTCAAAAATAATTTTATAGCCCTTATCACATAATTGACTAATGCTAAGCAAGTTATGTTTGAGTCCTTCAACATATAATACATCATTTATAGAAGTGGAAGAATTTTTACCAACGTTTCCGATTCCTAGGATTCTTCCCTTCGTGTTGTCTCCATAAGTAACAAAACCTTTGTTTCGAGGAGTAAATGATATAAACTTACTTTTGTCTCCTGTCATATGTTTTGAACACCCGCTATCTAAGTACCAATGAGTGTTACTTGCCTTAAAGCATACCTACAAAACAAGTCAAGTTAGAGAGCTTGGTACCCATTTTATGTTGGGTCCTTGTAGGTTAGTTTGTGAAAATGTTCCCTTAGGAACCCATACTTTTCTCACAACCTTTGGTCCTAATTTTCTAACATTGCAATTGTAAGAATTATGACCTTTAAGACCGCAATGATTACATTTCATGAAAGGTGTAGATGATTTACTAGGTGGTACAAAGAAATTTTTGTAATGTTTTTCCTTTTTGTAAGCATGTGATCCTTGATTATAACCTAATCCAGTTTTGTTAAACATGCAACGTTGTTTTCCAAGAAGTACATTTAAATTATCCCTACCGTTGGTAAATTTTTCAAGCGTCATGTTTAAATCTAACACTTTCTTTTCAAGTATATCACATTTCTTAACAAATTCACAAGGTTTGGTCCTAGAGCATGCTTGTACTTTTACTACTTCTAATTTTAAAAGTTCATTTTCTTTACAAGCCTCCATAAGATGCATTTCAAGAGTATCAATGGTTTTTCTTGATAACTTATGCTTATTAAAAACCTTTATAAATTTATCATACAATTCTTCAAGAGCATCAAGTAGTTCTTCTTTATCTAGATCATGAAAATTTACCTCATCATCTTCATCTTGGTGGTTGGCCATAAGGAAAAGGTTTGCTTCTTCATTTTCCGATTCATTCGAGCTGCTTATTTCATTTTCATCCCATGCGATATATGCTCTTCTTTTCCCTTTCCTTTCTTTTTTTTTCTTCTTTAGATTTGGACAATTCGCCTTAAAGTTTCCTTCCTTTCCACATTCGAAACAAGTAGGTGAAGAATTATTTTCTTTAGAGATAGGTTTCTTACCTTTATGTATGAAGCTCTTTTGGAAGCGTTTGTTCCTCATAAGTTTCCCAAACCGCTTCACGAATAGCCCTAGCTCTTCATCCTCATCAAGATCACTCTCTAATTCATCTTCATCCATTGAGGTGGCCTTAAGAGCTATCCCTTTCTTCTTTGAGGCTTTTTCTTCTTCCTTCGCTTGTTTCAAATCTTTCAACTCTTGTTCTTGTTCTTGTATTTTACCAAACAAAGTGGCAAGAGACATTTCATTTATATTGGGAGATTGCTTGATGGCCGTAACAAGAGGTTGTCATTCCCTAGTAAGACTTTTTAATACTTTGTGGATAAGTTCCTTGTTAGTATAAGATTTACCAAGCGTAATAAGATGATTAATAATCAAAGTAAATCTCTTTTGAAGTTCTAAAATAGATTCATTGGAGCTCATTATAAAACTTTCATATTGACTAGTTAAAGTACTAATCTTAGAATCCTTAACATCACTAGTTCCTTCATGAGTTATTTAAAGGGTATCCCACATATCCTTAGCGGATTTACATGTAACTACTCTAAAAAATTCATCGGGACCTAAAGCTAAAGTGATAAGATTTTTTGCTTTGTAATTATATTGCACTTTCTTCTTTTCCTCACTAGTCCAATCATCCATAGGTTTTTCAACTTGTTTATCATTAACAATATGCATAGGTATAAAATGACCATTTTCAATAGCATTCCATACTTTCAAATCAATAGATTGTACAAACATTTTCATTCTTTCTTTCCAAAAAGCGTAACCTTCACCATTGAAATCGGGAGGTCTATTTGTGGCACCACCCTCGGGAAAAAGGTTTAGAGAATTTGAGGCCATTTGTTCTCTTGAAGCTGTTAAGCTTGATCTACCAAGAGTCAAGCTCTGATACCACTTGTTAACTAAGTGGCCTCAATTACTCAAGAGGGGGGTGAATTGAGTATTAAAAGTTTTTCTTAGAATGCTTTTGAATTTGATTCTTTAATAACAATGCTTGAAGAAGATAACTAACAATGTACCAAACAATATAAGAGTATAAATATTTCAAGTGAATTCTAACAATTTAGTAGACAATTTATATGAGCAAATATAAGAGAGTGTAGGGATAGAGAGATTTGTAAACCGATATAACGAGTTCCACCACCCCGGTGTACGTCTCGCCTTTAAGCAACCCACTTGAAGGATTCCACTATGAAATTAGAGATTACAACTTTGAGCAATTGAAGCTTCCTAGTGTCCCACACTCAAGAGTCCAATTCCCACAAGTACAAGGGTAACCCACCCAATCTCTCAATCTCACAAGCTTACAAGGTTGAAGCCCAACCCAAACTATAGGATTTTTTGGTGTTTAAGTATACAAGGATAACTCTCCAAAAGAGTGGATATATAAGTTAAAGCTTTCTCAAAATAATAACTCTCAAAGAGAGGATATGCAAGTTTTAGCACTCAAAAATTATTTTGCTCACTAAGTAACTCTCAAAAATCATTTACCAAAATAGAAACAGAGAGTAATTTTCCAAGAATTGAAGAACAAATAAGGAGAAGCAATGTGATTTTTGTATGAATGCTTGGTATATTTTCAGCTTCCAACTTCTCTTCTATTTATAGCCAAGGGTGCATGCAGTTTATCCAATTTTTAATTCCCTCAGAAACATAAATCCATAAAACATTCCATGATTTAAGTTTCTTGTTTCCATGCACAAGTTTCCTGACCTTGAATCTGTAAATTGGCAGCTTGATTGTTTGATTTTTGGAGCAGCATGAAGTTTCCATGTTTCCTGCAACTCTGTCAGCGTTCAAAATTTGAAATTCAAATTTACACTGAATGAATCTATTCACGAATCGATTCATTTAGTGTATTTGGGCTTAAAATAGTGTATGAATCTATTCACAAGAAATACGAATTGATTCATCCTTGAAAATTTGAAGATTCTAAGCAATTTCGAACGTATGAATCGATTGAATATGGTGTGAATCGATTCAATCAATTAAAAACACATTCTGGGCATTTTAATTTTGCATGAATCGATTCGGGGCTGGGATGAATCGATTCAATCACCAAAATTTCACATCCTGGCCCTTTTCATCATGCGTGAATTGATTCAGTGGCTTAGTGAATTGATTCAGTGATTAAAAAATCACATTCTGGGCCTGTTATTATGCATGAATCGATTTAGGGGTCTTGGGGAATCGATTCATCATGTTGATGGTCCATTTTCGATGTTTTTGGTACTCCTTTTCACATGTTATTGCATATGGTCATGTTGTTTTGGTCTTTTGGCATTTTGATGAGTTTATTCAACCAGATTTGAGCCTCTTTAAATGCCTTGAATCTTTCTATTTGGAGTTCATCATTTTTACATCATAATTAATTTGTCCGTAATTCTTATGTTTAATCTTGAATCTTGTTTGTCATTATCAAAACCTGTTGCAACATGTAAACACAACCCTAAGGTGGGGTGTTGTAAATATGACACTTATGAGGGTTGTTAAGGGTACACGAAATTGATGCTTCGAGTAGTGGAAAATGATGATTCTTTATGATGTTGTTGGATTTTTTAATGGAATCCTAACTATGGAAAATTTGGGAAAGTGATGAATATTGATTTAAAAATATGATTTGAGAGGAAATATTGTATTTATATATTGTAGATAGGTTTTGATAATGATAAGTACCCAAGAACAAGAAGAGCATTATTCATTGATCAAAAACAAGTGCAATGAACAAATCAAAAGAATACACAAAAAGAATTTGATGTACTCAAATCAAAGATTCAAGGAATCATGAAGAACATGCTCTCAAATAGATAAAGAATTCAAGAAAGTATGCATAAGGATTAAGGAAATGAACCATGACTCAAAACGCTTCAAGGAAACATCAAAAAGCATGGAAAAATACCAAACAACGTTGCTTGAATCGATTCACACACGTATGAATCGATTCAAAGGCCTGGAAGTCTCAAAAACATAAAACAGAAAAGCTTGAATCGATTCACCAAAAGCTTGAATCGATTCACACGTTGTTGGAAGCCCAAAATGCCAAGTTAGAATGCTCTGAATCGATTCAGAAATGTATGAATCGATTCAAGTAGTGGGAAACATCACTAAAAAGACATTTTTAAGTGGGAAACATAAATCCAAAACCCACTATACGTAGAGACAAGCTGGAACCATGATATGCAACGACTATGAAGACCTCCAAGGCTCTATAAATGGATCTCTAACTCAAGCACAAAAGACACCAACTAGAAGAAATCAATCAAAGCTTGCATTCGTGCTTAGTGAGTTAATTTTTCTGTATAAGTTTTATTGTTCTGAAATTTTGAGCTAATATTTGTATATTTGAGAGTCACTAGATTTGTGAGAGCTTTCAATTGCTTATCTACTCTTTTGAGAGAGTTAATTGCTTGTAAACACAAACACCAAATGCCAAGTTTCACTATAGGTTGAGTGGTTACAAAGGTTAGGGTTCAACCTTTGTGTATTGAGAGTTTAAGAGATTGGGTAGGTTGCCCTTGTGCTAGTGAGGATTAAGTTCTTGAGTGTGGGACACTAGGAAGCTGTAATTGCTCATAGCTTGTATCTCTAAACTTCAATAGTGGAAATCATTCAAGTGGGTTGCTTGAAGGCGGGACGTACACCGGGTTGGTGGAACTCGTTAAATTGGTTTGCAAGCTTCTCTTCCTTACTCTCTTGCATTAACATACTGCATCTGGCTAGGTTATTATTGTTATTTGTGATAGCCTCTCTTAAACTTGCTTGAATAACTTGTGTTAAAGTTCTGCACACCAAGTGTTTGATAAATTGTCTAAGTGATTTCTGCATATTGTTTTACGTTGTTTCCAGCACCACATTTGCTATCTCTTGCATATAAAAATCTTTTGTGAAAATGGAATCAATTTCAAAGGCAGTCCAAGTGAAGTTTTTAAACACTCAATTCACCCCCCTCTTGAGTATTGAGGCCACTTGAATAACAAGTGGTATCAGAGCTTGACTCTTGGTAGATCAAGCTTAACAGCTTCAAGAGATAAAGATGGCCTCAACCTCATATAACATGTTTCCCAAGGGCGGTGCTACAAATAGACCTCCAGCTTTTAATGGAGAAGTTTATGCCTTTTGGAAAGAAAGAATGAAAATTTTTGTACAATCAATTGACTTAAAAGTTTGGAATACAATTGAAAATGGTCCCTTCATACCAATGCATGAGGTAGATGGTAAACAAGTAGAAAAACTCATGGATGATTGGAGTAGTGAAGAGGAAAAGAAAGTCCAATACAATTACAAATCTAAAAATCTCATCACCCTTGCCTTGGGTCTGAATAATTTCTTTAGAGTTGTAACTTGTAAAACCGCTAAAGAAATATGGGACACTCTCCAAATCATACATGAAGGTACAAGTGATGTTAAAGAATCTAAAATTAGCACCTTAACTAGTCAATATGAAAGCTTAGGAATGAACTCCAATGAACCTATTTTAGATCTTCAAAAGAGATTTACCTTGATTATTAATCACCTTATTACTCTTGAAAAATCTTACACTAACAAGGAGCTCCATAAAATTTTGAAAAGCCTTACTAGGGAGTGACAACCTCTTGTCACCACTATCAAGCAATCACCAAATATAAATGATATGTCTCTTGCTACATTATTTGGTAAGTTACAAGAGCAGGAACAAGAGTTGAAAGATTTGAAGATAGCGGAAGAGGAAGAAAAGTCTTCCAAGAAAAAGGGCTAGCTCTCAAGGCCACTTCTATCAATGAAGAAGAATCCGGTAGTGAGTTTGATGAAGAAGAAGAGTTTGGACTATTTGTGAAGCGGTTCAAAAAATTCATGAGTAACAAACGCTTCCAAAGAAGCTTCAAACCTTAAGGTAAGAAACCTAATCCTAAAGAAAATTCTTCCTCACCAAATTGTTTTAAATGTGGCAAGGAAGGACACTTCAAAGTAGATTGTCCAAACCTCAAAAAGAAAAGCAAAGAGAAAGGAGGGAGAAGAAGAAGAGCATACATCGTATGGGACGAAAATGATATGAGTATCTCGGATGAATCGGAAAGTGAAGAAGCAAATCTTTGCTTAATGGCCAACCACCATGAAGAAGAAGATGAGGTAAATCATCATAAACTTGACAAAGATGAATTGTATGATGCTTTTGAAGATTTGTATGATAAATATATGAAACTATCTAGTAAATATAAATTGTCAAGAAAAACCATAGAAACTCTAGAGATGCATCTAATTGAGCAAGTACATGAAAATGAAATTTTGAAAAAGAAAGTTGTTGAAAAACAAAATTGCTCAAGATCATGTGAATATTTCAAGAAATGTGATCACCTAGAAAAGAAAGTCCTAGACTTGAATATGACTCTTGAAAAATTCACAAATGGTAGAGATAATCTAGATGCATTACTTGGAAAACAAAGATGCATGTTTGACAAATCCAGATTAGGATATAATCCCACTAAAAAGGAAAAGCATTATAAGAATTTCTTTGTGCGACCTAGAAAATTATCATCTCCTTTTGTGAAATGAAATCATTGTAGCATTAAAGGTCACAATGCTTCAAATTGTCATGTTAGGAAATATGGACCAAAGGTTGTTAAAAAGGTATGGGTTCCTAAAGGAACATTACCACAAACTAACCCAAGAGGACCCAACAAAAAATAGGTACCAAGCTCTCTAACTTGAATTGTTTTGTAGGTATGTTTCAAGGCAAGCAACACCCATTGGTACCTAGATAGCGGATGTTCAAAGCACACGACGGGTCATATAAGCAAGTTCACATCATTCACACCCAAGAGAAAAGGAAGTGTCACCTATGGGGATAATACCAAAGAAAGAATTCTTGGCATTGGAAAAATTGGTAAAAATTCTTCCACTTCAATAAATGATGTATTATATGTAGAATGACTTAAACACAATTTTCTTAGTATAAATCAATTATGTGACAAAGGATATAGAGTAATATTTGAATAAAATGGTTGCATAATTGAAAATAAGCAAAATAAAGAGGTAAAGTTCATTGGTCAAAGAGTTGATAATATCTACATGATTGATGTTGATTATTTGTCCTCAAATGATGTACAATGCTTTATGACTAGAGAGGATGAATCATGGCTATGGCATAAAAGAATAGCTCATACACATGTAGAGCATCTAAATAAACTTGTTTCTAAAGAATTAGTGATTGGTTTACCAAAGCTAAAATTTGAAAATAAATTTTGTGATGCATGTCAAAAGGGAAAACAAGTAAAGGCATCATTTCAAGCTAAAAATGTTGTTTCAACTCAAAGACCTTTACAACTTTTGCACATGGATTTGTTTGGACCCTCTAAGGTCAAGAGCTTTGGTGGCAACTACTATAGTCTTGTGATTGTAGATGACTATTCTAGATATACATGGACTTTGTTTTATGCTCACAAAAATGAAGCATATCATGCATTCAAGAAACTAGCCAAAATTATCCAAAATGAACAAAACTCAAAGATTGCATCCATTAGAACCGATCATGGGGGAGAATTTAAAAATCAATCATTTGAAAAATTTTGTGAAAAACATGGTATTGAACATAATTTTCAGCTCGTAGAACTCCACAACAAAATAGAGTGGTTGAAAGGAAAAATAGATCTTTAGTGGAGCTTGCTAGAACCATGTTGAATGAAAATAATATTGCTAAGCATTTTTGGGCCGATGCGGTAAACATCGTTTGTCATGTCATGAATCAATGTTTAATAAGGCCAATTTTAAATAAAACCCTCTATGAGCTTTACAAAGGTAGAAAACCAAATATTTCTTATTTTTATGTATTTGAATGCAAATACTTTGTGGCTTAACAATGGAAAGGATAATCTAGGAAAGTTTGATGCAAAATCTGATGAGGCAATCTTTCTTAGATATTCATCATCTAGTAAATCTTATCGTGTCTTTAACAAACAAACAAGTACCATTGAAGAGTCCATTCATGTGAAATTTGATGAAAATGGCCATAACCCCCCGAGAAAGGAAGATGTTGATGACCTTATAGGTACCTTCCAAGAGTTAAACTTGGATGATAAAGAAAAAGGTAACCAAGAAGGAGATACAACCCAAAGTGAGGAACTCCAACAAAAAGAATAGATCATATAAAAACACCATCCCATGGACAACATAATAGATGATATCACAAAAGGTGTAAGTACTCGACGCTCATTTAATACTTGCAACCACTTAGAATTTGTTTCTCAAATTGAACCTAAAACCATTGATGAAGCTATTATTGATGAACATTGGATATTGGCCATGCAAGAAGAACTAAATCAATTTGAAAGAAATGAAGTTTGGGAACTAGTACCAAGACCCAATGATCACCAAATAATAGGAACTAAATGGGTATTTAGGAACAAGCTAGATGAAAATGGAGTAATAACTAGAAACAAAGCTAGGCTAGTAGCTAAGGGATACAATCAAGAAAAAGGAATTGACTATGAAGAAACATATGCTCCCGTAGCTAGATTAGAAACCATTAGGTTATTATTGGCCTTTGCATGTTGTAGAGATTTCAAATTGTATCAAATGGATGTCAAAAGTGCCTTCTTGAATGGATATATTCAAGAAGAAGTATATGTTGATTAAACTCCTGGTTTTGAAAACTATCAATTTCTAAATCATGTTTTCAAACTAAGAAAAGCATTGTATGGATTAAAACAAGCTCCAAGAGCTTGGTATGAAAGGTTAAGCAAATTCCTTTTAGAAAATAATTTTGAAAGAGGAAAGGTTGACACAACATTATTCATTAAGCACAAAAAGAATGACATACTATTGGTACAAATATATATGGTTGATATCATTTTTGGTGCCACTGATGAATCACTTTGCAAGGAGTTTGCTAAGATAATACAGAACAAATTTGAGATGTCTATGATGGGAGAACTTACATTCTTCCTTGGACTACAAATCAAGCAAACTAAAGAAGGAACATTTATTAGCCAATCCAAATATTGCAAAGAGTTGCTCAAGAAGTTCAACATGGACAAAGCAAATGAAATTGCCACACCCATAAGCATTTCATATTATTTGGACAAGGATGATAAAGGTAAGGATGTAGAACTCATAAAATATAGAGGTATGATTAGATCCTTACTTTACTTAACCGCTAGTAGACTGGATATCATGTTTGTCGTTTGTATATGTGCAAGATATCAAGCATGTCTAAAAGAATCACACTTAACTTCCGTGAAACGAATAATGAAATACTTGGTTGGAACTCAAGATGTTGGTTTATGGTACCCTAAAGGGGTTGAATGCACTCTTGTTGGTTACTCTGATTCTGACTTTGTAGGATGTAAACTTGATAGAAACAGTACTAGTGGTACTTATCACTTGCTTTGTAGTTCTCTTGTATCTTGGCACAGCAAGAAACAAGTAAGTGTTGCATTATCAATAGCTGAGGCAGAGTATGTTGCAGCTGGTAGTTGTTGTGCCCAAATCCTTTGGATGAAGCAACAACTTCTAGATTTTGGTGTTGTTTTAGACCATATGCCTCTTAAATGTGATAATACAAGTGCCATTAATATTTCAAAGAATCCTGTGATGCATTCAAGAACCAAACATATTAAGATAAGACATCATTTCATTAGAGATCATGTGTTAAAGGGTGATTATATGCTTGAACATGTTGAAACCTCTAAGCAATAGCTGATATATTCACAAAACCACTTGCAAAGGAACAATTCATAAATATTAGAAGAGAATTAGGAATTTTAAAGATGTCTAATGTTAATTAGTTACACTAGTTGCAAATAAATTAGTATGAAATTTGACTATCCTTGTTAATAGATGATTCTTAATCTTGAGCATGAGATTTGAATAAGTATGTAATTTGATTCTCTTTGGTATGATAGTTACCTTATGAATCATAGATGTTGGTTGATTGCATTATTAAGTTCATGACTCTTGAGTATGAAAATTATGCCTTACTTGAACATTGAATCTCATAAATGATTGAGTTAAGTGTTGCTCATGTGTGTTTGATTGAATGAGAAGGCAAATAGAGTCTTAAAATTGAAGATTTCAATGACCCAAAGTGTTGTCTAGAATAATGAATCGATTCGTGCTGTTTAAAACTACAATTCAAGCAAGTCAGTAAGTCTTGAATCAATTCACATGAATGGTTGAATCGATTCAAACCCTTGGAACTTCAAATTTTTCAAGACAGCAAGTCTTGAATCGATTCATGCGTGACCTTGAATCGATTCATGAGTGTCAAATTGCTTAAATTGGGCATTTTTTGGTTCAATTTCTAGAATCTCTCATATATCTCAACTCCTTTTCTCCTCCTTCTCTCTAAAAACCTCTTTCTCTCTCTAAATCCACCTTCCATATCTCACTCAAACCTCATGGCCTCATCATCTCAACTAAGGAAGAAACAAAGGGCCAACATTGCAGGGTCTTCCATACCTTAAAATTCAGATCTCATTAGGCTTTTCTCCACCCAAAAGGAATTAGAAACCTATTTGGAGACTTTTTCTGAAAAACTCCTTATTCCTTCACATTGGTTAGATCTTCCTTACTTTGAATCTTCTAACCTACCTCTGCTTGGCATCCTTAATCAATAGCAATTAATTGGTTTTCTGACACTTGAGTCCACCTATATTTATCCTGAATTGATCCGTGCCTTCTATTCAACTTTGCGCCTTCAAGATGGTCGATATTATGCCAAAGTGAAAGGAATTACAATGGTTCTTGACAATGAAGTCATGAATCAAGTTGGCAAGTTTCCCATTAACGATGCCCACTTCCTTGGAAGGGAACCATCCCCATGGTAGAACTTCAATCCCCTAGAAGCAAGAACATTTTTCAATCTTTCTTCATCTACCACAAGCATTGTTGGCAAGCTTCAAGTTGACCATCGCTTGCTTCACTATTTTATTGTGAAAATCCTTCTACCATTAGGGAGCAATAATGCAAGAGTTAGTGAGACTAAAGTTCTTCTCATGTGGGCTATCATCAACAACAAAGAAATCAACTAGATTAATATGATAAGAAATCACATGATTGATGCAAGGAATCTCACACGCTTACCATATGCGGTCTTTGTGACAAAACTTCTTTGCCACTTCAGTATGTATCTCAACAATGAAGTCAAAGAATCAATTGGGAGCAAAGGATTACTTGGTAAAACTTATCTCAACAAAATGGGAATCATTGAAAGGTTTGGTGTATGGGAAATTCTTCGCCGCCCACAACACATTGCTGATGCTGATGAAGATGCTGATAATGACATTCTTCCTCCTCCTCCTGCACCTCCTGCACCTACTGATGACTTGTTTGCACGACTCACTGCTCATTTGGATCATCGCCTTGATGACATGGAAACTAACATCAACACAAGGCTGGACAAGCTTGAAGCAAATATGGAGGAACGATACACCAAACTTGCTACTCAGATCTCCAGTATTCATTTCCCTCAGCCTTAAATGGCTTTTATTTACATTATGCTTAAAACTAGTTATTCCTATTTTACGATATTTCTGTTTGAACCTTGTTGCCCTTATGTGCCCTTTTTGGTTGTTAATTCTTATGTTGCTTGAATTTTATGCTGATTGATTTTCACGCTTATTCAAACTTGATGGTGATTGATCCTTGTTATGCAATAAATATTTCTTTTCTTTCCCTAATACTTACATTGTTTTTGATAATGACAAAGGGGGAGAGTAATATGCATGATGAGAGTAATGTATGATTAGATGAATATGAATAATGCAATTAGTGTTTAAATGAATGTAATTAGTGTTTAAACATAAGGTATAAATGATTCAATACATATCCAACTGAAAAACAAAGGGGGAGACACGCTCTGTTCTAAAAACTTGAAATTGTTCAACAAGTGGTCTTTTCTCATTTTATATGAATATTGATTATTGGTACTAACACCTCAAGGAGATGGCCATTAGTTGTCATCATCAAAAAGGGGGAGAATGTATTTGCATGTTGTAGATAGGTTTTGATAATGACAAGTACCCAAGAACAAGAAGAGCATTATTCATGGATTAAAAACAAGTGCAATGAATAAATCAAAAGAATACACAAAAAGAATTTGATGTACTCAAATCAAAGATTCAAGGAATCATGAAGAACATGCTCTCAAATAGATAAAGAATTCAAGAAAGTAATGCATAAGGATCAAAGAAAGGAACCATGACTCAAAACGCTTCAAGGAAACATCAAAAAGCATGGAAAAATACCAAACAACATTGCTTGAATCGATTCACACACGTATGAATCGATTCAAAGGCCTGGAAGTCTCAAAAACACAAAACAGAAATGCTTGAATCGATTCACCAAAAGCTTGAATCGATTCACCAAAAGCTCTGAATTGATTCAGAAACGTATGAATCGATTCAAGTAGTGGGAAACATCACTAAAAAGACATTTTTAAGTGGGAAACATAGATCCAAAACCTACTATACGCAGAGACAAGCTGGAACCATGATGCACAACGGCTATGAAGACCTCCAAGACTCTATAAATGGATCTCCAACTCAAGCACAAAAGACACCAACTATAAGAAATCAATCAAAGCTTGCATTCATGCTTAGTGAGTTAATTTTTCTGTATAAGTTTCATTGTTCTGAAACTTTGAGCTAATATTTGTATATTCTCTCTTCTTGAGAGTCACTAGATTTATGAGAGCTTTCAATTGCTTATCTACTCTTTTGAGAGAGTTAATTTCTTGTAAACACAAACACCAAACACCAAGTTTCTCTCTAGGTTGAGCGGTTACAAAGGTTGGTGTTCAACCTTTGGGTATTGAGAGTTTGAGAGATTGGGTGGGTTGCCTTTGTGCTATTGAGGATTGAGTTCTTGAGTGTGGGACACTAGGAAGCTGCAATTGCTCATAGCTTGTATCTCTAAACTTCAATATTGGAAATCCTTCAAGTAGGTTGCTTGAAGGCAAGACGTACACCGGGTTGGTGGAACTCGTTAAATTGGTTTGCAAGCTTCTCTTCCTTACTCTCTTGCATTAACATACTGTATCTGGTTGGGTTATTATTGTTGTTTATGATAGCTTCTCTTAAACTTGCTTGAATAACTTGTGTTAAAGTTCTGTACACCAAGTGTTTGATAAATTGTCTAAGTCATTTCTGCACATTGTTTCACATTGTTTCCAGCACCACATTTACTGTCTCTTGTATATAAATATCTTTTGTGAAAATGGAATCAATTTCAAAGGCATTCCAAGCGAAGTTTTTAAACACTCAATTTACCCCCCTCTTGAGTATTGAGGTGACTTAAATAACAAATATATGATATTTAAATGATGGGTATGAGAGAAATTTTTAGGAGAATAATTATTGGCGATGGTAGAAAGCATTGATGGTGGTAGATGGTCATTAATGGTGATGGATTGCCATTGGTGTGTGAATCTTTGATAGGTAGAGTTTTAAATGTATAATAATGAAACTTGAATGCCTAACCCATGGTGGTTATGGTGAAATCAATGAAATAGAAATAATTTAATAATGAAAGTGTTGAATGCACCAAGTATTAAACTAGAATATGTAAGTCTTGGTGATTTTGAATTGAAATTAATTTTGTGGTGCCTTAGGAAATGTAGGACCCATTCCAAACTACAAGAAGGGAACATCGTATCGCTCTGAACTCTTCTCTTGAGGTAGGAGAGGAGTTCTATATTCTAAATGCATGAATTGAGTAGTGGTTGAATGTCATATGTGACAATTTACATGTGTTACCTTGCATGTGTAATTGAGATATTGAATATGATGATGATGATTGTGCTTAGCAATATGTTTTGCGCATTTAGAATGTTTATGGTGTCCTAAATAATGATGTTAAATGGCTTGGCTAGTGTTATGCCTTGATATGATGTGGTTATGTCTATATTCACCATGAATGTGGAATGGTTATTCTTGATTATGAATGAGAATGAATATGGATGATTAGCATGCCTTAATTTATTGATGATTGATTTATGAGTACTGATGATGAAAATTGTATCGCCATTGTGATTGATACAAGATGAACTTGTATTGTGATTCATGAAAGTGTTGAGATGCTATATTGAAAATGTATAACAATGGCAATGATTGATTAAAATAAAATTCACCAAGAGTTTGAGTGGTGATGTTTGATGGTGATGATTGATGAGTGGCATGATTAGGATGCATAATTATAAGAATGCACATGATTGGAATTTGCATTGCATCCATGGCATATTACATAGTTGCCGGTGTTGGAATGTTAGGGAATTCCCCCAGTTGGCCTAGTGGGAGGGCGGCTCAATGCACGAGCATTCATATTTTCCCTTGTGACTCGGTGTGTAAGTCACGAAGCTGCCCATGTTATGTTGTGGTGAGCCGTATGTGGTTGACCCTTGTGGGGGGTAGCTCTTGATGAGCAGGTGTCCCCAGTGGTCCTATGGATCACAACTGCCATGGTATCTATCATGGTTGGCTCGCAACACCTTGATGTTGTTATGTTGTTTTACCGTGGTCATGGTGAGAATGGCCAGTGTTGCATTATGGACGATGCGGTTTGGTACCAGTAAAACATAGTGAATTGCATGCAAAACTATGACATATGTGTACACATTTTACTACTGTAGTAGGGGTATGGTTATATGATCATGGTTGAATCCCATAATTTGGTGTTTATTTCCTACAGTCGGATCCGTAATTGTTAATTCACTCCGTTGTGCATGTGCATTAGCTTAAAGGCATTTGCATATTGCAAGGAGGTATGTCAAAGGTGATGAGAATGGTGATGGGTGTGATTGGGTGAGAAAATACCTAAAGACAACATAAAAGATATGAATACAAAGAAATATATTGTGTATGGTGATGATATATGTGATAGTCCATTATGTTGAGGGACTTGATCGTGTGTATGCTCATATACTTTGTTATGTTCGAAAGAGATGATTTAGTTATATGTATGATAGTGTGATGATGATAATTGAAATAATGAATGACATATGTTGATGCAAAGTATACATGACATTGAATGCATATATACATAATCACATAGTATTCATATTCATCCTTTGGAATGTATGACTCACTCTCCCATGTTGTCCACTTTTAGCTTTGTGATGCAGGACATTCTTGGGGTGAGGTGTATCTCCTTTTGAAGTATATTTTGATGGTGGAGGTATATAGTTGTATAGGAAGTGCCTTAGCCGGTAAATCATTGATTTTGTATAGCATATGGTGGTGATATATGCTCATTATGTATCTAGATTGATGAATGTTGATTTTGAAGGTCATAGGTGAAAATTGGACCTCAGATGTATGACCAATTTTTGAGTATGACCTAGACAATATATGATGACAATTGTGATGCTGGAATTACTACCCAAAGTGATGAATGAATGATGTTATTCATGAATTTCAGTCTTGTATGATGCATATGTGAAATTAAGCCTTGATGTTTATGCAAAATTGAGGAACCAATAAAGTCAAATTGAGTTTTATATGATTTTGATGGCATGTAATGGTCTCAATAGCTTAAGTGTATGATTTGTGATTTGTAGAAACTGGAATGGGCCAATTCTATTAAGAATTGACCCCTAAGTTGCATCAAAATGCCTTAAAATGGGATAAACGCATTTATGCACATAAGTCTCTCATTTTAAGGAATTTTTGAGTGCGGCCAGTGGCTACACGTCACAAATAATGTATTTTAGCTTGTGTTAAAATTTGGTACCCATTGGATTTGATATGAAAAATATAAGGTGGTTAGAAGTTCAATTTTGTAGCTTTTTGGGTAGGTTTTGCATGATGTCTGTCTTGAATCGATTCAGCACCTGTGTGAATTATGTGTGAATCGATTCATTATGCCTTATTGCCATTGATTCATGAATTTCCTATGCATGAATCAATTCACCATGGGGATGAATCGATTCATGGACCTGATTGTTGGCATTTTTGACAAGTTAGAACGTGTGAATCATTTCCCAGGGGAGGTGAATCGATTCACTCACCTGATTTTCTGAAGTTGAATTGCATGAATCGATTCATATGTCTGTTGCGTATGTTCTTGGCCAATTGGGATGCATGAATCGATTCCCAGGAAGTGGTGAATCGATTCATCTACCTGATACTCATGTCTTTGGTTGTCTGGGACACATGAATCGATTCATGTTGGCCTTGAATCGATTCATGCCCCTGATTCTCTAAAAAAAATTATGTGCTTTGCTGTATGTTGGGTCCCTTTTGGTCATGGCGTGATTATATATCAATGTGTATGTTTATGTACCACTCTTTATCAATTAATTCAAGTTTCTTTAAACCTCTTTTTGTACTTTTCCATAACTCCCAAAATAAATTATGTTTCCGCTTTCCTTGTTGATGATCATGAAAATGATTGTCCAAGGATCATTCTTGATTGAATTTATCCACATTCTCATATCTTCATATATGAGATAGGTAATTTAAATGGTCTGGGGTTACTTGTTAAAAATTTACTTCACGAATGCTTTTTTTTCCTAAATTGTTTTCCTTTTTAAATCGTGAAAAATTTTCCCTAATTTTTATTGACCTTCGGGTCATCTCAACAGAGGCTTGCCGTCGCTAGGTTACTTAAACCTAACAACCGAATATGTGTTCGTCGATATTTCTAGGTGAATGGAGGGAAGAATAAAATTATGGGAGTTAAAATATAGCGATGGGTAAGACCGTCCCTGACTAAGAAAACCCTGGAGGGGTATTTAAAAAAGTTGAGGGATACTTGTGACGGGGTTCGGCCGTGGCAAATGTGGACGAATTAGGGACGGACAGTGTTTTCGGTGCTATATTTAGATATTTAGCGACGGGTAGGACCGTCGTTGACTAAAAAAACCCTAGAGGGGAATTCCAAAAAGTTGGAGGGATTCTAGCGACGACTTTGCTCTGTGGCTAATGTGGAAGAATTAGGGACAGACAGTGTTCCCGTTGCTATGGGTTCCTGGTGATAGCCACCACGTTTGCTATTCCGTCTCTATGTGTACCTGGTGGCCTTATTTGTGACGTTAGTAGCAACGACTTTATTTAGGATAGCGACAGCTTTTGGTTTAGGGTTAGGACATGTGTTCATACTTAAACTAGGGACGGAGTTAGCGACAGGTTTTCCCCATCGCTAAAGATAACTACTTACTCGATGGTAACCTTCCCTGTTAATCACTTTTTCTGTCCCCCAAGCCCTAAACCCTTTTTTCCCTCTTCTTTGCCTCCGCCCCTCTCAATCACTATGTCACCGAGCCACCATTGTCTCTGTCACTCTATCTCACGAAGCTCTCTCTGTCCACACTCTCTCACGAACCACCAAACCACCGAACCGCCCCGCCTCCGTGACTCCCTCTCACGAAGTAGCAAAGCTTTGTATCCCCCTCACGAAGCATGGTCATGGTGTCTTCTTCACCGTCTCCCTCATCCACACCACAGGTAAGCTACATTATCGATCCAAATGTTTTTCCCTTCTCTATATGGGCCGTGTTGGTTGTTCTGAAATTAAAATTCCAATTGGTATTGAAAATTAAAATAACACAATTAAAAAGTAGCCCTTGCAAGCATCTGGTGTTCCTATTTGTTTTTCCTAATTCCTCTTTATTCACAAACTCAAATTCATTCTTCTTTCTATCCCCTATCTATTTATTCACAATTAGGATCATGATGCCATGATGATGAAGGGATGCGATGAAGGACTGATTGAGTTTGGAAGGAGTCTAGTGCTCGTTAAATGTTCTTCAGATGACTCTATCACAAAACCCCACTTCAAACTATCATACTTATCTTAGATTAGGGGTTGAGTTAGCCTAATCTATCTTCGGTTAGGTTTAGGTAGGAATATATAAATAGGTCACTCTAGAAGTCACTTTTAGTCTTAGGTTAGGTTTAGGTAGGAATATATATATCCTTTTTTTATAAATTAATTAAAATCAAGTTGTGAATAATTCAAAGCAGGTGTATCTACCCAATGTTAAATTTAACAAAAGTCTCACATTATATTTGCTTCAGCCATTTTTTCAATTTGGGCTGCCTTCGCATTAGCTATGGCTGTATTTAACCCTGCCTTTGCTAAGTTCTGAACTTTTTTCAACTTCAATTCTGCTTCAGTTTCCTGCAATTGCTATATATACACTTTATTTGACAAATATTATAGAGTAACTGATAAAGGGAACATCAAATACAGGCTGAGAGTTCAAGTTTGATTCTTATTATTTTGTACTATCATTATTAAGTCAAGCTTAGAATGTAATTATAGCTTCAGTTTTAATATGAACTATTATGTTGAATGAAGAGTAGATAACTATGATTGAGTAAATGTATAAACACTGAACAACAAACCCATCATCCCTTATACAGGAGAAATTATTATGTTTTAAATTAAAACTGTCTCAATGCCTTTGTTTCTAATATTATTCAAAACCATGCATTTAAGACAAAAACCAATGAGCAAAAATACATCAAATGGAATAAAAAGAGATTGAAAAATTGTAACCTTGTCCAACATGGCAGCCTCTTCAGCAAGCATGAGTTCTCTGGCAGCTGCCTCTTTCAATTTCTTTTCATATTTTTCCTAATATGTACAAAGTTCTAACTATAAAAAAATATATTTAAAAGCTCATCAATAAAGCAAAAAACTACAAATGCTTCATACATGCAGTGCATATAGTCAGGGAGTAAGTTACAAAGGTTAGTATGTTATATGCCAGACCTTAAATACTTTCTTCCTTGCAACATGGATGGCTTGTAAGAAATCAAGCACCAGTTTCCCATCGTTAGATACATAACCCTCTTTCAACTCCTTCACTACACCACTAAGAGCCTAGTGCTTCGACAAGTTAGCTTTCATGTATATGATTAAGATCATAAATAAATATACCACAAAAAGAAATGAAGAAAAATATAAGGTACCAAGTAAAGTCATGGTTATAAAAATAAGTGTGAGCGTGTACAGTGAGTATGTGAGTGTCAACATATGAGTGAAAGGGATTATGTGAGAGTGTGCAATATGATTGTGTGTATTTAGAGAGAGTGCATAGTGTGTTACTACTTATTTGTAGTTTTGATTCATGAAACTTATACTATGCTGTTACAACTTCACTTTAATTAGTCAGTGATTTGAACTCTCTTATTGTAGTTTGGAAATTTAAAAGAAATTATACTTTGTTATGTTTATAAATTAAGTGTCCTATCACTGTTTAGTTAAGTGGTGTTTAATTTGGTACTTTGTTATGCACAATGTGAAAATAAAGACAATAGTAGTAGTGCAGCTAGGTTCTATTTTGGCCTTTTAAGTTGAACTTAATAGAGGTTTAAGAATTTGTTTCCTCTCTAATCTTTTTTACTATGAAAACTATGTTAATACTTGATATTGGTGGTGTTTTGCTTTCAATTGAGACACAAAATTCATGCTTTTTAGTTGTGAGAAATCTGAATAAAATAATAAAAAATAGAAATTGTTTCTACTTTCTAGTATGATGTGTAGAAACTTGGATACAGGGCCAATTTAGTTCATTTATTTGGATGCAGGGCCAATTACTGTTAGAGTTATTTGTTGATTCTGTTTAGGTAGAATTTCATCTGTTTATTTTAGCTAGATACTAGTGTGTAACAGGTACAACTAAGCTTATGTACATAATCAAAATATATTCTTAGAGTAATTTAGTACTTGAAACAAAATTGTTTGAAGGTGTTCCTTACCAAAAAAACTGCTTCAAATGCAGCCACTGCAAAAGATGTCTTACGGTATAACCATTTCTTCAACACCCTTCATTCATTTTGTTTTTCTTACTTCTTTTGATCCTTAGATTTGTTTCCATTGTAACCTCTTTTACATAGATTTGTTTCCATTATAAACTTATTTTCTCAAACAAGCTGTTATTGGAAGTTCCCAAAACCAAACCATGAAAACTCTTAAAATTTTATACTTGCAAAACACAGTAAACAATAAAAATTTATTCAGAAACAAGAAATGACTTAAGATCTTTAATAGTTCACCTTCTCTTTTTATCAAGTATGTTATCACACTATTAAAGACAATGACCCTTATTCATCTGTATCCTAATTTCATTTTCCTTCTTAGAGTATAGTCCATTTCATTATCATAATTCAATTTATCAAGGTGATAAGTGCTTTTTAATATAATAAATAAGACCTAGTTTGCTTAGGATTTTAGTCATTGTCCACTGTATTTCCTTTATTTATTGCGATTTTTGCTCTCTTTCCACTCTATTCTACTTGGGTATGTTATTTTGCAGGAATTAAGGTAATAAAGGGTCAAAAACAAGAGAAAAACGACCATAAAATGATAAAGAAACAAGAAGAACAAGCCCAAAGTGGAAAAAATTCTCTTTTTAAAGCTGAAATTCGACTCAGAAAGCAAAAATCCGACTCAGAGCACTGAAATCCGACTCAAAATGGCCAAATCCGAGTGGGATAACTCAGAAATGGCCAAATCCGAGTGGAAGGACTCAGAATAGAGCAATGCCGAGTGGAATACTGCACTGCTGGAAGAAAATCCGAGTGAAATGTTCCCTGACAAAGCCATTCCGAGTGATAATTAGCTGACTGGAGTGAAGGACCAATGCTGAAATGGAATAAGTCTCGGTTAAAGGTGATTCCGAGTGGAAACTACCCGACTGCATCCATTACGAGTGAAAAAAGGAGACTGACCTCCAATAAAAATGTCCAAAGCTACTTTCCGAATGAAGAAGCTTGCTGATTGAAGTGAATCCGAGTGGGAGCTTTCTGATTGCAACTAATCCGAGTGAAAGATGTTCCGAGTGAAGTGATTCCGAGTAGAAGAGGCCACCAAAATGAATAAATGCTGACTAAGGAGGAATCCGAGTAGTCTCACTCAGTGAAAATGACATTCTCAAGCAGAACAAAGCATTTCTGAGTAATTCTTAATAGGACAAGGAAAAATCTGACCAAAAATGAATCACACTCGGGCAGACTCTCAAGTTTCACACTGAGCCCGAGTGAGAAGTCTCCAAGGAAAGGAAATCCGAGTGAGTTGGGTCAGAAAAATGCATTTCCGAGCAAAGCAAAGCTCGGACATAAGAGAAAATTCAATCAGTCAAATTCCAACTCTTCAAATGCAAGTTCCTGAGTAAAAGAGAAGGCCATTCCGAGTGAATGGATTGACGACTGAAGGCCATTCTGAGTTAAAGGCATGAAAGCCGACTGAAGAGTTCCAATGCAAAATCCGAGCAGAATTTTAACCGAGTGGTTCAGATTACAGCCGAGTGAAAATGATTGAGAACCGATTGAATAGATTCTGATTCCGAGTGAGTCTTCAATCAGTGCCGAATGAACTTCATGAATTTAAAGCCGAGTGAATGGATTCAATCAATTCCGAGTGAGTCACTTTGCCCAAACACCGAGTGAAACAAGACCTCTCGCTTGAGCGAACAGTTCTCCGCTTGAAGCGAGACGGTCTCCTTCAACAAACACTCAACACCGACCCAATTCTTCACGCAACACCGGATCCATAAACTCCGTCCTCAATCCAGAACACCGCCCAGACTTTTCCCCAACCAACACCGCCCAAGCTCCTAATCCATGACATCGCCCAAGCTCCTAATCCATGACACCGCCCAAGCTCCTAATCCATGACACCGCCCAAGCTCCTAATCCATGACACCGCCTAGATTCTTCACCCAACCAGACTCCTCTCCTTTCCATCAACAACACCGTCCCATTCCCTATCCGCTGTCCCTTTCTTCTAATCCAAGCCACAACACCGCCCAGCAACACCGGCTCCATCCACCACACCGTCCAGCAACTCCACTGTCCCTCATATCACCATACCTGCCACATGCAACCAACAACGCCTAGTAACCAACACACCGTCCAGTACTCAGCAAATCACCCTCCAGCAAGCTTTTACTCGGATTTGTGGGAGAATAACGTTTTTCCACTCTGAATGTCTTCATTCTGCACCGATCTTCACTAAAATCCAAGCACCGAATTATTGGATATATTAAAATATGCAGATTGGAAACAAGTTGGCACAGCTGGAATTCACATGCACCGAAAGTTTCTTCCACTTGCAAATTAAACGCGTTTTCATTGCTGGAATCTTCAATCCATTTGCCTATAAAAGCAGCAGCAACCCATCAGCAAATAACAACTTCTTCCCAAGTCTAAAATCACTCAAGCTTCATTTTTTCGTTACTTTCTCTCTCTTTTTCTTTAGTTCTATTCTTTTCCATTTTTTTCTTTCTCTGTCCGTTTTTCTTCTCTTTCTTTTTATTTTCTTTTCTTTCTTTTATTTTGTAAGAGTGTGAGGGCTGTAAAAGTGAGAATTTAAATTTGTAATTGGTGGAGAAATTATTGCAACAAGGAATTACAGTGGTAAATTATTCTGAGCTTTTGGAGAAACCCGTAAGTCTTTATTTTTACCATGTCTTGTATGTTTTATTTTTCCATTATTTACATGAATTTAAATTATTTCATGAGTAGCTAAATTAATTATCTTGGGATAAAGGGGGTATGATAATATTTTATTTTAATGTTATTTTGACTTGGAATTAAATAAATTTCTGTTTTCCATTTAGTTCAATTATGCTTAATGCTTTTAGTAATTCCTAACAAGAACCTAAATGATAAAACTGTATACTTACGGGTATATTAGTAAGTTTAGGTAATAAATAGAATCGAGAGATTTATTTTTACCGGAAAGCTTTGAACTAAACCTAAGATTTTTGAAATGCTTTTTGTGACCTCGGTAAAACCGTGAAAGTAATCAAAATTCTTTTGAGGAAATAAAAGGGATTTTCATAAAACGATAATGGGCCTTTCTGAGGATTAAGCAGCGCTTTCCATAGGTTAGGTACATTAATAGGATTCCGAGAGGAACATATTAATTAGCTTTTGGAAAATTCGCCTTGGAAAACTTAATTCGATTCTTATTTATGAAAAGTTAAAATTCATTAAATATAAAATAGAGTCTTAATCCCCCAAAATCCCAAGATACTCTCAACTCTGATTTTTTAGTGTCAAGTAAACTTTATTTTTATATTTATTCGTATTCTATGCAACTTTAATTTGTGTTTTATTTTATAAAAATATTAAAAATCAATTGTGTGGATAATTAAATTTCAATATGCTGGTACTTTGAACACAATCCCTGTGGAGAACGATAATCTTTTATATTACGCGACATAACCCGTGCGCTTGCGGGCCCTGTCAAGTTTTTGGCGCCGTTACCGGGGACTGTTGTCCCTCAAATATCAGCAATATTGAAATTCGATTAGATCATACTTGTTAATATTTTTATTATTATTTTTATTTTTATTTTCTTTGTAATTTTGTATTTTGTTCTATATTCTGTGTATCTGTCTTATTTTTGTAATTGTTTGTTTTATTTGTCATTTATTTTCTATTTATGCGACGAAGCCGTAGTGTCGATCTAAACTTAGGATTTGACCCTGAGATAGAACGTACCCTTAGAGCTTTGAGAAAACAACAAAAACAACAAAAAGAACAAAAAGAAAAACAAATGGCAGACCAACACAGACCCTTAAGAGATTTTGCAGCTCCAAGCACTAATGGGAGAGGATCTAGCATTCTTAGACCCACAGTGGAGGCTAACAATTTTGAATTGAAGCCTTCACTACTCTCAATGGTTCAACAGAACCAATTCGGAGGTTTACCCTCTGAAGATCCAAACCTTCACCTTCAAATCTTTCTTGAATACTGTGACACCCTGAAGATGAACGGAGCCACCAATGATGCCATTCGCTTAAGACTTTTCCCTTTCTCCTTAAGAGATAAAGCAAGAGCATGGTTATACTCTCTTCCTGAAGGATCCATCACGACTTGGGAACAATTGTCCAGTGCTTTTATCAATAAATGGTACCCAAGGAACAAGACTGATGTTTTGAGAAAACAAATCATCAATTTTTCACAAAAAGATGATGAATCCTTGTATGAAGCCTGGGAAAGATACAGGGAGTTGCTAAGAGAATGTCCTCACCATGGAATAGAAAGGTGGTTGACAATCCATATTTTCTATAATGGACTAACTTCCACACAAAAGATCTCTTTAGATGCTGCAGCCGGAGGAGCCTTCATGAGTAAAAATGTTGATGAAGCTGAGAACCTGATCGAGGAAATAGCTCAAAACACTCACCAATGGAACTCTGAGAGGGGATTACCTTCTAAAACACCAGGTAAGTACTCTGTTGATGCTCTTTCCTTACTTTCTGCCAAAGTTGAAGCATTAACATTAAAACTTGATAAAATAGGGTCAACAGGTGCTACTAATATTGTTTGTGAAGTTTGTGGTGTTTCAGGACATGGAGCTACAAACTGCAACTTAGCCATGACCCCTAATCAAGAACAAGAAATGCATCAGGTGGACGCTATTGGAAACTATGGTGGAAACTATCAAGGTAACTACAGACCTCCACAAGGTCCACCTGGCTTCCAAAATAGGCCACCTCAATTCCAAAGTAACTACAAACCTCAACAAGGAACCTATATTCCACAAAAATCAAAGCTAGAATCCTTGATGGAGACATTTGTAGCTACTCAACTTAAACAAAATGATGAATTCTCTGATGCAATAAAAAACTTGGCTTCAAAAGTAGACTCTCTTGCCACTCACAACAAAATACTGGAAAATCAAATTGCCCAACAAGCCTCCTATTCTCAAAGAGCACCAGGAACATTTCCTGGAAAACCAGAGGCTGGACCATCCAACCAAACCATGGCTGTCACTCTTAGGAGTGGTACTCAATATGATGGGCCAGTTGACAAGACAGCAAAGGAGGAAAAGAAAGTCGATGAATCTTCATCTCATCCAGTAATTGAAGAAGAGAAACCACAAGAAAAGAAGGAGGAAGTTAAGCCATATCAACCTCCCATTCCATTTCCTCAGCGCTTAGCCAAAGCAAAGTTGGATAAACAATTTGGTAAGTTCCTTGATGTTTTAAAGAAATTGTATATTAATATTCCTTTTACAGATGCTTTGCAGCAAATGCCTACATATGCAAAGTTCTTGAAGGACATTCTATCCAACAAAAGAAGACTGGAGGAAGATGGTACAGTCGCACTTACTGAAGAGTGCAGTGCTCTAATTCAAAAGAAACTTCCACCCAAGCTCCAAGATCCAGGTAGTTTCTCTATTCCTTGCATGATTGGTGACATGAATATAGATAAAGCATTGTGTGATTTAGGAGCAAGTGTGAGTTTAATGCCATTATCTGTTGCTGAAAAGTTAGGATTGGGTGAACTAAAACCTACTAGGATGTCTTTACAATTGGCTGATAGATCTATAAAATATCCTGTAGGAATTTTAGAGGATGTTCCTATTAAGATAGGAAAATTTTTTATACCTGCTGACTTTGTTGTGCTTGAAATGGACGAAGATTCTTTGATTCCTATTATTTTAGGCAGACCATTTTTAGCAACTGCAGGTGCTGTGATCGATGTCAAGAATGGTAAGTTGTCTCTAACTGTTGGAGACCAAAAGGTTGATTTCAACTTGAAAAATGTTTTAGAAAAACCTTATAATGATGTTTGCTGTACTGTGGATTTTGTCGAACAAGTGGTAAAGGAAGCAACCCTTCCTAATGACCCACTTGAAACTATTTTCATGATTGAGTCGACAGAAACATCTGATTGCTCTGAGGCCCCACATGATACTGAGGTCATGTGTGACAAAGTGGTAAGCCCCAATGTGGAATTAAAACCTTTACCAGCTTCATTAAGGTATGAATTTCTTGGTCCTAATTCCACATATCCTGTGATTATCAATGCTGAATTGAATCCATCTGAAACTGAAAAACTTTTGAAACAACTTAGGTTGTATAGAAAGGTAATAGGTTATACAATGGATGATATCAAAGGGATTAGCCCTTCTCTTTGTATGCACAGGATTACTGTAGAAGATGAAAGTAAGCCCACAGTAGAACCACTTAGGAGATTAAATCCTAAAATGCAAGAAGTGGTTAAAAAGGAAATTTTGAAATTACTCGATGCTGGAGTCATATATCCTGTTGATAGTAGTAAATGGGTAAGTCCTGTCCATGTGGTGCCTAAAAAGGGGGGAATAACTGTGATTGAAAATGATAAACATAACTTGATTCCTACTAGGATTGTCTCTGGTTGGCGCATGTGCATTGATTATAGGAAGTTAAATAGCGCCACGAAAAAAGATCATTTTCCCCTCCCTTTCATTGATCAGATGCTTGAAAGACTTGCGAAACACTCTTATTTCTATTATTTGGATGGGTATTCAGGTTTTCATCAAATTCCCATTCATCCATCTGATCAAGAAAAGACTACCTTCACTTGCCCTTATGGGACTTATGCTTACAGACGTATGCCTTTTGGTTTATGTAATGCACCTGCGACTTTTCAAAGGTGTATGCAAGCAATTTTTTCCGATCTTATTGAAAATGTGATGGAAGTCTTTATGGATGATTTTTCAGTGCATGGTTTGGATTTTGATAATTGTTTAACAAATTTGTGCCAAGTCTTGCAGCGTTGTGAAGAAACTAATTTGGTTCTAAATTGGGAAAAATGCCATTTTATGGTAAGAGAAGGCATAGTTCTTGGACACCTGGTGTCTGAGAGAGGTATAGAAGTTGATAAGGCTAAAGTGGAAGTAATTGAAAAATTACCTCCACCCACGAATGTGAAAGGTATCCGGAGTTTTCTTGGACATGCAGGGTTTTATCGCAGGTTCATTAAAGATTTCTCCAAAATCACAAAGCCTCTTACAACTCTTCTGGGTA
Source organism: Clitoria ternatea (assembly GCA_037962975.1). Classification (NCBI taxonomy): domain Eukaryota; kingdom Viridiplantae; phylum Streptophyta; class Magnoliopsida; order Fabales; family Fabaceae; genus Clitoria; species Clitoria ternatea. Next base: position 121,235,594 of record CM075670.1, read on the forward strand.
AGGATGTGCCTTTCAATTTTGATTCATCTTGTATGGAAGCTTTTTGCAGGATTAAGCAAGCTCTAATCTCTGCCCCCATCGTACAACCACCTGATTGGAAACTCCCATTTGAGCTGATGTGCGATGCGAGTGATTACGCAGTGGGAGCTGTGTTGGGGCAAAGAAAGGATAAAAAGCTCCATGTAATTCATTATGCCAGCCGGACGCTAGATGATGCTCAGGTAAATTATGCCACAACTGAAAAAGAACTGTTAGCTATTGTCTTTGCTTTTGATAAATTTAGGTCTTATTTGGTAGGTTCACATGTTATTGTTTACACTGACCACTCTGCCATTAAGTATCTATTGAATAAAAAGGAAGCAAAGCCTAGATTAATTAGGTGGATTCTAATATTGCAAGAATTTGACTTGGAAATTAAGGACAAGAAGGGTACCGAGAACTTGGTCGCTGACCACCTATCTAGGTTGACATCTGAAAAAGAAGAAACAGATAATATTCCCATCAATGAATCTTTTCCAGATGAACAACTCTTGAATCTTAGTATCCAACGTGTTCCTTGGTATGCTGATTTTGTAAATTTTCTTGCATGTGGTATCTTACCTCCTGATCTTAGCTTTCAGCAAAGGAAAAAGTTTTATGCAGATGTCAAGCATTATTATTGGGATGAACCACTCCTTTTCAAGCAATGTGCAGATGGTATGATTCGGAGATGTGTTTCACAAGATGATGTCCATGCTATCTTGGATCATTGCCATTCTCTTTCCTGTGGAGGGCACATGAGCACCTCCAAGACAGCTGCTAAAATATTGCAAGCTGGGTTCTATTGGCCAAATATTTTTAAGGATGTACGTAAGTATGTTCTAACTTGTGATGCTTGCCAGAGAACAGGTAACATTGGTAAGAGACAAGAAATGCCATTGAATACAATTTTAGAAGTTGAATTGTTTGATGTATGGGGTGTTGATTTTATGGGTCCCTTTCCCTCTTCTTTTGGAAATCAGTTCATATTAGTGGCAGTTGACTATGTGTCAAAATGGGTGGAAGCCATTGCTTCGCCTCATTCTGATGCTAAGACTGTTATTAAACTTTTCAAGAAAATAATATTTCCAAGGTTTGGGGTCCCAAAATGTGTTATAAGTGATGGAGGGTCTCATTTTATTGAGAAAACTTTTCAGACCCTTCTAAAGAAATATGGAGTTAAGCATAAGGTTGCTACACCTTATCACCCACAAACTAGTGGACAAGTTGAGGTATCCAATCGGGAAATTAAAAATATTCTTCAAAAAGTGGTGAATACATCATGTAAGGATTGGTCTATTAAGTTAGATGATTCCTTATGGGCGTATCGAACCGCATACAAAACTCCCATTGGAACCACACCTTTTAAGCTAGTATATGGGAAGCCCTGTCATTTACCTGTTGAGCTAGAATATAAATCTTTTTGGGCTGTTAAAACTCTTAACTTTGATCATAAGGCTGCAGGTGAACGTAGGTTGTTGGAATTAAATGAACTTGAAGAACTCCGTCTAGATGCATACGAAAATGCCAGAATTTATAAAGAAAAAACCAAACAATGGCATGATCGTCACATCCAACGGAGAACATTTAATCCAGGGGATATGGTTTTATTGTTTAATTCCAGACTGAAGCTTTTTCCAGGTAAACTGAGATCCCGATGGTCGGGACCATTCAAGGTGACAAAAGTCTTTCCCTTTGGAGCTGTCGAACTATGGAGCGAGAAATCTGGTACATTTAGAGTAAATGGACAGAGAGTAAAGCATTACTTCACAGGTCAACCAATACAACAAGCAAGTGACTTGGACTTGTTTGATGCTCCTGATGAGTAAATCAAAACGGTGAGAAGTCTGGCTGAAGACTTAAAACTTAGCACTGATAGGGAGGTAACCCTATAAAAAGTTGTTGTTTTATTTTAAGCTTTTATTTAAAAAAAAAAACAAACAAAAACCAACTATGTCAGATGCTGGTTTGGGGTTACTACAGGTAAGTTTTCTTATCCTTTTATCATCCATTTTAACATTGAGGACAATGTCAAATTCTGGTTTGGGGTGGTAGGTAAGAAAACTTAACTATTTTGTTTACGTTGTGTTATTGTCATTTTATTATGCATGTGTGTTTTCTTTGATTTGATTGTAATCTTGTAAATTACCATGATTGCATGATAAATTTACTTTGAACACAAGGCTAAAGTATCTAAGGACCCCAAAATTTTGAGTAAAATTTTCAAAATTTAATTGTTTAAATGCCAAATCAATGTCTAAATGAACCTTATGTGATTAAAATTTTCTTTGAAAAGACTTTCCATGGTTAGACTTGAGCCAAAATGGGTTATCTATCAAACAAATTTTCAAAACCCATATTTTCTTGATTGAGTGAATCTCATAGTCATTAATATTCTAGAACTTGTTTTTCAACCAATTCAAATTGGTTTTTGATTATATGTCTTAGGATGATAAAGGCACAATTAGGTCTTATTCTAAGCCTCAGAATTTTGTATAATTTGACCACTAGTTGCCCCTTTTGAGCCTAAAAGCGAAAATTTTTCTTTGAAACCTTTCATTGACTAATATTCTCTTGATGGTGAAAAAGTTGGAAATTTAGTGGAGCAAAGAAATAAAAAAGGACTTAAGAAAAATATGTATTGAATGCAAAGAAAAGCAAGAAAAAGAAAAAGAAAATCAAAAGGATGATATTGAATGAATTCCAAAAAGTCCATAAAAGTTCAAAAATTTGCTCTGTTAAATTTATAATGGTGATTTGAATCATTCATGACTATTAAAGCCCTTTTGTATTCCATTTTTCTTGAAATTTCTACCTTGACAATACAACCCAAGGCCACGTTACAACCTTTGAAAGACCTTTAGACTTTGACATATTTTCTATCTAAAACTGTGGAGTCTCTGGTTTATTAACAAGCTTATGGTAATGTTTTCTGACTATGATGAATTGAGAGATACACAAACCTAGAAACACTTGAGTGAAAATTATGAGAAGAGTATCTCAACTCTTGACATTGAAAATTGATTCACATAAGAAAAATAAAATTGGCATTTGAATAAATCTGTTTCTCTATTTTGGATTCCTTAGTCTATTAAGCTTAGTATTTTCTGTATTTTATCTTGTAAATATGGTGATTGCTTGAGGACAAGCAATGATTTGGTTTGGGGTATTTTGATAAGTGCTTTTTAATATAATAAATAAGACCTAGTTTGCTTAGGATTTTAGTCATTGTCCACTGTATTTCCTTTATTTATTGCGATTTTTGCTCTCTTTCCACTCTATTCTACTTGGGTATGTTATTTTGCAGGAATTAAGGTAATAAAGGGTCAAAAACAAGAGAAAAACGACCATAAAATGATAAAGAAACAAGAAGAACAAGCCCAAAGTGGAAAGAATTCTCTTTTTAAAGCTGAAATTCGACTCAGAAAGAAAAAATCCGACTCAGAGCACTGAAATCCGACTCAAAATGGCCAAATCCGAGTGGGATAACTCAGAAATGGCCAAATCCGAGTGGAAGGACTCAGAATAGAGCAATACCGAGTGGAATACTGCACTGCTGGAAGAAAATCCGAGTAAAATGTTCCCTGACAAAGCCATTCCGAGTGATAATTAGCTGACTGGAGTGAAGGACCAATGCTGAAATGGAATAAGTCTCGGTTAAAGGTGATTCCGAGTGGAAACTACCCGACTGCATCCATTACGAGTGAAAAAAGGAGACTGACCTCCAATAAAAATGTCCAAAGCTATTTTCCGAATGAAGAAGCTTGCTGATTGAAGTGAATCCGAGTGGGAGCTTTCTGATTGCAACTAATCCGAGTGAAAGATGTTCCGAGTGAAGTGATTCCGAGTAGAAGAGGCCACCAAAATGAATAAATGCTGACTAAGGAGGAATCCGAGTAGTCTCACTCAGTGAAAATGACATTCTCAAGCAGAACAAAGCATTTCCGAGTAATTCTTAATAGGACAAGGAAAAATCTGACCAAAAATGAATCACACTCGGGCAGACTCTCAAGTTTCACACTGAGCCCGAGTGAGAAGTCTCCAAGGAAAGGAAATCCGAGTGAGTTGGGTCAGAAAAATGCATTTCCGAGCAAAGCAAAGCTCGGACATAAGAGAAAATTCAATCAGTCAAATTCCAACTCTTCAAATGCAAGTTCCTGAGTAAAAGAGAAGGCCATTCCGAGTGAATGGATTGACGACTGAAGGCCATTCTGAGTTAAAGGCATGAAGGCCGACTGAAGAGTTCCAATGCAAAATCCAAGCAGAATTTTAACCGAGTGGTTCAGATTACAGCCGAGTGAAAATGATTGAGAACCGATTGAATAGATTCTGATTCCGAGTGAGTCTTCAATCAGTGCCGAATGAACTTCATGAATTTAAAGCCGAGTGAATGGATTCAATCAATTCCGAGTGAGTCACTTTGCCCAAACACCGAGTGAAACAAGACCTCTCGCTTGAGCGAACAGTTCTCCGCTTGAAGCGAGACGGTCTCCTTCAACAAACACTCAACACCGACCCAATTCTTCACGCAACACCGGATCCATAAACTCCGTCCTCAATCCAGAACACCGCCCAGACTTTTCCCCAACCAACACCGCCCAAGCTCCTAATCCATGACACCGCCCAAGCTCCTAATCCATGACACCGCCCAAGCTCCTAATCCATGACACCGCCCAAGCTCCTAATCCATGACACCGCCTAGATTCTTCACCCAACCAGACTCCTCTCCTTTCCATCAACAACACCGTCCCATTCCCTATCCGCTGTCCCTTTCTTCTAATCCAAGCCACAACACCGCCCAGCAACACCGGCTCCATCCACCACACCGTCCAGCAACTCCACTGTCCCTCATATCACCATACCTGCCACATGCAACCAACAACGCCCAGTAACCAACACACCGTCCAGTACTCAGCAAATCACCCTCCAGCAAGCTTTTACTCGGATTTGTGGGAGAATAACGTTTTTCCACTCTGAATGTCTTCATTCTGCATCGATCTTCACTAAAATCCAAGCACCGAATTGTTGGATATATTAAAATATGCAGATTGGAAACAAGTTGGCACAGCTGGAATTCACATGCACCGAAAGTTTCTTCCACTTGCAAATTAAACGCGTTTTCATTGCTGGAATCTTCAATCCATTTGCCTATAAAAGCAGCAGCAACCCATCAGCAAATAACAACTTCTTCCCAAGTCTAAAATCACTCAAGCTTCATTTTTTCGTTACTTTCTCTCTCTTTTTCTTTGGTTCTATTCTTTTCCATTTTTTTCTTTCTCTGTCCGTTTTTCTTCTCTTTCTTTTTATTTTCTTTTCTTTCTTTTATTTTGTAAGAGTGTGAGGGCTGTAAAAGTGAGAATTTAAATTTGTAATTGGTGGAGAAATTATTGCAACAAGGAATTACAGTGGTAAATTATTCTGAGCTTTTGGAGAAACCCGTAAGTCTTTATTTTTACCATGTCTTGTATGTTTTATTTTTCCATTATTTACATGAATTTAAATTATTTCATGAGTAGCTAAATTAATTATCTTGGGATAAAGGGGGTATGATAATATTTTATTTTAATGTTATTTTGACTTGGAATTAAATAAATTTCTGTTTTCCATTTAGTTCAATTATGCTTAATGCTTTTAGTAATTCCTAACAAGAACCTAAATGATAAAACTGTATACTTACGGGTATATTAGTAAGTTTAGGTAATAAATAGAATCGAGAGATTTATTTTTACCGGAAAGCTTTGAACTAAACCTAAGATTTTTGAAATGCTTTTTGTGACCTCGGTAAAACCGTGAAAGTAATCAAAATTCTTTTGAGGAAATAAAAGGGATTTTCATAAAACGATAATGGGCCTTTCTGAGGATTAAGCAGCGCTTTCCATAGGTTAGGTACATTAATAGGATTCCGAGAGGAACATATTAATTAGCTTTTGGAAAATTCACCTTGGAAAACTTAATTCGATTCTTATTTATGAAAAGTTAAAATTCATTAAATATAAAATAGAGTCTTAATCCCCCAAAATCCCAAGATACTCTCAACTCTGATTTTTTAGTGTCAAGTAAACTTTATTTTTATATTTATTCGTATTCTATGCAACTTTAATTTGTGTTTTATTTTATAAAAATATTAAAAATCAATTGTGTGGATAATTAAATTTCAATATGCTGGTACTTTGAACACAGTCCCTGTGGAGAATGATAATCTTTTATATTACGCGACATAACCCGTGCGCTTGCGGGCCCTGTCACAAGGCTATCAAGGGTAAGGGCATGGAGCCCGCTCATCAAAATTAGTAATCTTATTTATTCTGGCTCTCTTCATGGACCCTTCGAGAATTTAAATAATCTTTCATAGATCATTCTCATCAATCTTTATTCAATTCAATGTCAATCACAAACTGGCACTACATGTGCCCATTCACTAACTCAATCTATCAAGTCCTCTCATTTAACATATACACAAAAGTCAAGCTTCCTTTACTAACATTCTTGTACTAAAATCTCTTAGTTTTAAAATTCTAACCATTTTTAAGGACATAACCCCAATAAACTTTACCAAAATTTCATTTCTCTATTTTAACTCATTCATTAGAAATTACAAGTGTAAGAGTTTCTTGTTTTAAATACTTAATTATCACAATATCTACCTTAATCCCTTTCTTATTTCTGTAATTAAAAACTCAAGTCCTTTCATTACCGTTAGCAACAAATCTTTCTTTATCAAAACCAAAGTTTTCTCTTTCTTTTAATCTTGTCAAGAATTTCCCTATTCTTAAATCTCTATTTATTTAATAATACTATGTTTTAAGGTTTTAATTCATTTAAGGACCTTCTTAGAGTTTTAACAAATAAGTATTTTCACAACTACTTAATGAGTTTAAATTATAAAACTTTTCTTAAATCACAACTACTAATAAAAAAATCATTTCCTTTAACTCTTCTTGAAAATTCTTAACAACCTTCAAAAATCTAATCTTTTTATACCCATCTAAAAAAATCTTCAATTATTAATTCTTTATATTTCAAACTTGAAACGCCTAGCATTTTCAAATTTCAATACCACTATATCCCTTTTGTGCCTAAGACCACATAACCTTCAAATGACAACTTTTCATAATATCAAAATGTCATAACCACCTTATTCTTACTTTCAACCCTTAAAATTTTCATTCACCCTTTACGAAGTCACTATAAACCTCCTCAAAACACCGTTTAATGTTAGATAAAAACATCTCTTTCATCTCCTTGTCCTTCGCTAGACTTCTGTTCAACTCAAAGTTATTCTCATTTGAGTCAAGAAACCCATTTGAGTTTATTGGATCAGCTAGAGTTTCTCTAGTTAAAATACTTGAAATGAGGCTACTTTCCTCTATTTATAATGTTTAGTGTTTCAGTGTAATTAGACTTATTCATTCAGGCCTGAATATATGTTGTAAAAGTGTTTTTTTTTGTTATAATATTCAGTTTTTGTTTGAGTTTTTTAAGTTTATCTTTTTAAATTTTGACTCAAGTATAATTTCAAAAACAGTTTTACAAAATTAGAGAATGAGTAATATGGCCAATCATTTAATATGTTAAATTGATAATTAATAATATATTTTATGTACATGTACAACTTTCCACCATTCTTCACACAAGTTATAAAGGAGAAAACAAGATTGATATATAATATACACAAACACTATATGACATAGACTTCACTAATCATATAATATTGAGTAATTAGTAATCTATTTTGAAATGAAATGCTTTATCCAATGCCACCTTAGCTGCAATTTGATTTTATGCGTCTCTCTTTATTTAGTTTCCTTGCTACTAGTATGTGCTCAGTTCTCTCCTTGAAGGTCATGTCAGCCTTCAACATACTTGTCTTTAGATCACCAAATAATTTATTGTGCATTTTAATATTTTTATTTCAATACAAAAAATTTATAAGTGTCCAACCACTTCTTGGTTTGTCATATAGACCAGCACACATTACGCGTGGTCTCTGTTTATCTCTCTTCAACTTTGTATCCATCGCTGATTCTCTTTCCCAGGTAATCCCCAAAGGCTAAGTTTCTCATTATGTGTGTTGTATCTTTTGATGTGTTTACATGTCAATTGTTGTTTGTTAGTAGAGAGCAGAGCTCATTAGGCATTGGTCTTGTGTGCTGATAACATGTTTTTTATACATGTATATTGTTCTTTGTTAGTGGAGAGAAAAGCTCAATAGGCATTGGTTTTATGTGTTGATAACATGTGTTTAGTGTATGCATGTGTATTGTTGTCTGTTAGTGGCGAGCAGAGCTCACTAGGTTGTGGTGTTGTTTGCCTCAATTTCATATACAATGCGTAGCGTATATATTGAACTGTACTTGAAAGTCTTCTGTCTAACAGAGCGTTGTAAAAAAGTTGGAATTGTCTAGTTTACAGGGGAGACTCTGTTGAAATTTTAGTAGGCTCCTTGTTTTAGGGTACATATAAAACTACATTAATAGTTAGCATTGGAAGGTTTAGTCATGTCTGTACCCACTAGCTTCCCGTGTTGTGTTGGATCTTGAATTGTCATGGTTGGACAGTTTGGGATGAATTTGTAACTAGTAGGGTGTAACCCATCGCTGGTGTTTAGGATTTATCTTGTGTTTTTTATGTCTATTTCGAATTTTGGTTACTGTGTTTTGTATTGTCTTCGGGTGCATGTCTGCATGCGGTGTTTCGCACCGCACGTATCTCTGTGTACTCAGGGACCAATGCAAAATGCTGCTGAAATTCCAAATGAACATCAACAATTCAAGATAGACCGTAAACAACATTGATGGGTTACCGATGGTTGCATATTCATCTCGAATGGGATAGGGCCCCACCCACTTGCAACATTAAAGAGATAGAGATTGATTCACGAAACGATAATCACATAATGTTTAAATTAAAGTAACTAGAACTCTGCTTATTAGATATCGTGAATGGAGGTTCTGGCAAATTGGCGATGGATGTACAACCGGCTAGATTGTAGTCGGTGAGTGACTGAGGAGTTTATGATAGGGTTGTTGGAGTTTATTCCGTTTGCTATGGCAAACACGCCTAGTTTTGAAGCGACTCAAAAGATTCGTTGTCTGTGCTCAAGGTGCAAATGCATGACTTTAGAATACGCGAATAATGTCATGTGCCACTTAAGTGAAAGGGGGTTCATGGAAAGATTCTACTGCTGGTACAACCATGGTAAGCAGTTACCGCCCAGGCTATTAGCTGTAACCATTCAAGAGTGTTACTATGAGGTTGGAGGGAACAGGAATACGTACAACAACATGGAGCAGATGGTGATGGATCATGTTGGACCCTTCACTGGGCGTATGCTATAACATGATGACCAAGCAGGGAATGAGGATGACAATGTAGAGGAGGATCCTAATTCAGAGGTGAAGAGATTTTATGATTTGTTAGCGATGGCTCAGACTCCATTGTGGGACGGGTGTGAGAGTCACACTGAATTATCCACCTCCCTAGCTGCTTTAAGCCTATAGGCAGATTATAATCTTTCAGGATGTTGTTTTAATAGGATGGTAAATCTGATAGGTTCCACCATGCCTAGTAATCATCGAATGCCATCAAACCTGTACCATTCTAAGAAAAGAGTGGCAAACCTGGGGTTGGGTTGTGTGAAGATAGAATGTTGTGTTGGCGGATGTATGTTGTTCAGAAATGAGTTTGCAGACAAGAGTGTCACAAAATGTGTACACTGTAATGAGGACCGCTACAAAACTGTTAAAATAAGAGGGAAACTAACTAGGACGCCCAGGAAGAAAATGTGGTACTTTCTTATAACACCGCATCTTAAACGCTTATACGACTCGTTGTCTATAGAAAAGTACATGCGTTAGCATGTTCTGAACCGAACACATGAGGGTCTTTTATGCTATCCTTCCAACGGGAAAGCATGGAAGTGTTTGGATGAGCTATATCTGGACTTTTCAGGTGAGCCACGCAATGTACGACTTAGCTTATTTATTGATGGGTTCAACCCGTTTTGTCAATACGGAAGAGCATACTCTTATTGGCCAGTCATACTGACTCCATACAATCTACCTCCTGATATGTGTATGAAGAGGGATGTCATGTTTCTATCTATACTGGTTCCAGGTCCCAAAAATCCAAAGGCGAAGATAGATATGTTTTTGCAACCGTTGGTTGAGGAATTGTCACAATTATGGGATGTCGGGGTGATGACCTATGATGCGTCCTTGAAGAATAATTTCATGATACAGGCTGTTTTGATGTGGACCATTAACGACTTCCCAGCGTATGGTATGCTTTATGGATGGTCAACGTTTGGGAAGCTTGCTTGCCCTGTATGCATGGAACATACCACGGGGAATCACTCCCTGTTAGTGGTAAGACAAGTGTTTTTGATTGTCATAGAAAGTTTCTACCGTTGGATTGCCCATTCAAGAGAAATAAAACCGTTTTTAAGAAGAACAAGGTTGTGAATGAACCTCCACCCCATAGGTTATCCAGTGTACGGGTTTGGCAGAGAGTCAAAGAGTATCCTTACATCTGAGATAAGAGTGTTAAGGAGTTTACGGGTTATGGGAAGGAACACCACTGGGTGAAGTAGAGTATCTTATGGGATTTGCCATATTGGAAAGACTTGTTGTTAAGACATAACATTGATGTCATGCACATTGAACAAAATATTTTCATGAATATTTTTGACACTGTGATGGACATCAAAGGGAGAACAAAGGACAACAAGAAGAGTCATCTAGACCTTCTGATTTGGTGTTCTAGGAAGGAGTTGAAATTGAGGGATGCGAGACGTGGAAGAATATTTAAAAGGCATGCAAAATATGTTTTAACTAAACCTCAACAGATTGTTCTATGTGTGTGGATGAATGGGTTGACCCTGCCTGACGGATTCACTTTTAACTTGAGTAAATGTGTCGACGTGAAGGAGGGCAGGGTGTTTGGCATGAAAAGTCATGATTGCCATGTGTTTATGCAACAACTACTGCCGTACGCATTTCATGCCTTACCAAAACCTATTTGGAAATCGCTGGTTGAGTTGAGTCACTTCTTTAAGGAGTTGACGACAACTTCATTAACTGAGGAGAAACTTGTAAAGATGGAGGAAAGTATCCCGGTCTTGATTTGTAAGTTGGAACAGATTTTTCCGTCAAGTTTTTTTGACTTGATGGAGCATCTCCTTATCCATCTACCGTATAAGGCCTTGGTGGGTGGCCCAGTGTAGTACCGTTGGATGTATATATTCAAAAGGTGAACGCCACAACCACTTAATTTCGTTGCAAAGTTTTCTTAACTATAATAGTATTATATAAGTTAACATTTGTTTATGTTATTCTAGATTCTTACGCTCTTTAAAAGACAAAGTATCAAACAAAGCATGCGTTGAAGCATCAATTTGTGAGGCATACTTAGTGGAAGAAATGACCATTTTTGCTTTTTTCTATTTTCTGACGGAGATAGAAACTAGAATGAGTAGAATTCCCCACAATCTTGGGGTGGCTACACGCACAGGGTTGGATGATCAAATTTCAATTTTTAAACTATCCTAGTCGTCCAGGGGGCAAGGTCACAAAATGTTACATTGATGAGAAAGATCAAAAGGCGGCTCACTTATACATTCTTCTAAATTGCCCAGAAGTGGAACCCTATCTTGAGTAAGCCACCAACTTATAGTTTACATTTTAAAGCTAGCTTTTATTGTATCTAAATTTTTGTTCTTTAAATAGCTTATATGCAGATATGCTAAAACTTGAGCAAAATGATATAACTAATTATCAAATTCATAGTGAGGTATCATCCAAATTCATCGGTTGGTTCGCACAACACGTAAGACCCGTATACCATGTGTTTTTTAGTTGTACTTCTAACGTTAGGTATCTAACGATGACCTATGTGTTATGCTGTACATAGATTCAAGACCCTAACAACCATATTGAAAATCCCTTACTCCAAGCCCTTTCTTGGGGGCCGGTGAAAACTGTTCAAAAATGGCCTATTTGCTACGTAAACGGCTACAAGATTAACATTTTTCAATGGAGAGAAGGGATGCGTACCCATAACTAAAGAGTTTGTGTTAAAGGCACAGTGGATAGTTACAAGAAGACGTTTATGGAGTGCTAACAGAGATTGTTGAAGTTTCTTTCTTTGGACGATTAAGAAAAGATATCGTTCTATTCAAGTGTGATTGGTACGACAACACAATCGGTATAGGAACCAAGGTTGAAAATGAAACATCCCGGATTTTAACGAAAATAAAATCGTTAGATAATAATGATTGATTAATTATGGTCCAATAATTATGGGAGATTTTATTAGACATTAGAGGTGAATTATCGGTAAATTAAGAATTGCTAAAACCGAGTGATTTTACAGATGATGTGGGATCCACTTGGTCAAATTAAATATTTGATGGGTCTAGAATGTTTAGAAGATTGTTGTGGTTATTGATGTATAGCTAAAATAATTTTTGGTATTGAGGAGATAATTAATTGGACTCAGCGTATGACATTAAACAGCAAAAATACAAACCAGATGGAATTAAAAAGAAAATAAAAACTTCCTTTTCTTCTCCTCACCCAACCGTCCACTTTCCCTCTTTTTCCATACCCACTTTTACCCATTGGAAAATGAGATTTATTACCCATTGGAAAAAGGTAACATGATGCACCTTTAGAGGTTATGGGTGTTGATGGAAAATGATGAACCCTAAGCTTGGATGACCTTGAGATGTGACTCTTGATTATGGTGTTGTGTTAGAAATGGATATGGTTTATGGTTTGCATATGAATTTTAGAAATGGGTTGAAGTTGTTGATTGGGTGATTTTAGAGGAAAACCCTAAGTGTGTTGATAGTTTTGGGGTTTTGGCCAAATTGATGAGTTAAATGATTTTAATGCCTTAGGATAATTTTATATGGAGAATGAATGTTTGAAACATTGGTATTGATTCTTGAGGTTTGGGAGATGTGTATATGTGAGTATGTATGTGATTAGAGGAGTTGAATCCCTTGAGTGTTGGCAACTATGATAATGATAATAATGGTTGAAGACCATTGATAGTGGATTAAGGAAATGGATACTTGATTTGATGAAGTCTTAGGCCTTGATATATGTCATTTAGAAATTGTTGATTGATGATGGTCTTCAATGGAACCGAGAGGCTTATAATGAGTTTGAATAAATTATGATGATAGTTGAGTGATTCATAAGATGATTTGGAAGACTTATGGATAAGAGGATATGATGTTGTTGGGTATAGTTAGCTTTTAAGATTTAGAGAATCATGGTTTGGGGAAAGGCATTCCCGAAACCTAACACAATGGTATGAATTGGAGTTTAGACAAGTCTAGGACTTGATAATGAGTTTTAAGAAATGATGGCTTATTAATTTCATGTATATACATGTGTTTGTTGATAGGATTGTATTCCGAACGATGATGCGGAATGATTGAAAGCAATTGCATTGTGGTTCTTCTCTCGAGGTAGGAGAGGAGTTTTCATTTCAAATTGCATGAGTGAATATATGTTAATTATGTATATGTATGAACTCATACATTGCCTTGCCATGAATGTGTTAAATGTTGAATTGATGATGTGATGAATGATGGCTTGGTCTTTGTTGAATGTAAAGAAATTACATATGTATATATATAATGATGATGAGTGATCAGTTGTCCCTTTTGATGGACATGAGTAAATTGATGATATAGAACCATAGATGGATGAATTACCTAAAGTGTGGAAATATATTTATGATGATTATGCAGAAAGATAGGTGAGGTAGTGATGAAAAGTGTTTTAGATCCTCCCATAGGTAATTGATAAATTAAATCTAAATTAAGAAGTATAACTTGTTGGATTAGGCCTCATATGCATGATGTAATGTATGAAAATTGTTAACTTAGGCCAATTTTACATTATGAGAATAATGGCATATGTAAGGGGTATGAAAAACGTAAGTTTTTAAGCATAAGATGGTGATATCGTTCAAGCAAGATGGATTCTCGCTCAAGCGAGAGTCCCCTGTATCAGAGGGGTGGCCTCTGACCCAATCTCGCTCAGGTGAGAAGAGGTCTCGCTCAAGCGAGACGCATGTAAAACAGAGTAGTGCGCTACTGGATGGATCTCGCTCAAGAGGGCGGGGCCGCGCTTGAGCGAGCGAGATGGAAAATGGTTCTGGGTGGATCTCGCTTAAGCGAGTGGCGAGGTAGGTTGGACCTTGCTCAAGTGAGCGAGCCTAGAATGAGATACTGGATGATTTCCGCCCGAGCGAGCATGAGTCGCTTGAGCACGCGAGAGGTCTGATGCTTCATGTCTCGCTCAAGCGAGTGACCAGGTGTGAGGAGCCTCGCTCAAGCGATAGAGTGTGGAAACGCTACTGGGGGCATTTCGCTTACGCGAGAGGGCTTGCCCAAGCGAGCTGTACTGGTCTCGCTCAAGCGAGTGTGGGTTTCGCTTGAGCGATTTACCCAAATCTTGGAATTTTATTCCTTTCCCTTATTTTGATACTAAACCCCATTTCTCTATATTGTGAGATATTTGAGGAAATGTGTATAAGGTATTTAATGATGGCATGACAGGGTGGTAATTGGAATTGATATATACATTTGGGGTGATTTATTTATGATATATTTACCACCAAGGATGGAATAATGAAAGAATGATAATAAGAGTTTGATGATGGGGTTATCAGATATACCCTTGAGTGATTCAGAAACCAATGAGAGAATAATTGAATGACATAGTATGCGTTATAAATTGATAAATTGGAGGAAATATGACATTGATTAATGATAGGTGATAAAGTTAATATTTCCCTTGCATAAAGGATAATCTTCATTGAGGATGATTATTATTATTGACGAATTGTAAAATGCCATTGTATTTTATACAACTGTGATCTTGTATGTGTGGTTTAAAATTGTATTAATGAGTTATTGCGTTGCCATACTAGTTATGAAACAATGGTAATGATAAATGAAATGAAAATCCACTAAATGATTATGTGGTGGTATTGATGAAAGATTAATGAATGCTAATGATGATTTGTGATGTTTGTGATGCCATTGTGGTTGATTGCAAGTGTTGACTTGCATGTATAATAAATGATATTTGAGATAAAAATGCCACATATAAAACTTAAAAACAATGGCTAAAACCAACAATGATAAAATCCATTAAGATGTATATGGTGGTGTTAGTGATTATGATGATGATGTTTAATGAGTGGCATTTAGGATGCACAGTGTGAGAAGTGCATTTGATTTGCATTGCATTGTATCCATGGAATATCATAGCCGCCGATGTTGGAACGTTAGGGGAGTTCCCTCGGCCAATCCAGTGGGAGGGTGGCTCAATGCACGAGCAATCTGTTATTTCCCTGTGACTCGGTGTGTAAGTCACGAAGTCACCCATGTATTGCTACGGGGAGCTACATGTGGCCGACCCTTGTGGGGGTGACTCTTGATGAGCAGGTGACCCCGGTGGTCCATTGGATCATAGCCGCCATGATATGAGTTATGGTCGGCCCGCAACACCATATATTGATTATGTTGTTTACCGCGATCATGGTGAAAATGACCGGTGTTACAAATGGGTGATGCGGTTTGGTACAAGTAAAAGTATGGTGAGTATGCATGCATTATGATATATGTGTACACATTATACTACTGCAGTAAGGGCATGGTATATGATCATGCTTGACCCACAATTTGGTGTTTATTCCCACAGTTGGATCCGCATTTGTTGTCTATTCCATTGTGCATATGCATTAGCCATAAGAGCATTTACATATAGCATGGAGATATGCTAGAAGATGATGATTATTGGTGATGATTAAGATTGTGGTATGGTGTTGATGAGATGGGTAATTGAATATCTAAAAGACCACATAAAATTAATAAATAATATAATTACCATGAAACAATATTGAATATGACGATGTGTATGTTATGGCCCAATGTAATGAAGGGCATAATTATTTAGATTGATGATAATGATGTTAGCCCATGGTGGCTTTGAGAAAAGACCTGAATGGTCAATGTTGTTGATGTTGGCCCATTGTGGCATTGGGATAGATGTGTATATGCCTACTTTGCTATGACTTAATTAAAGAATATGAAATATGTATATGTTGTTGAAGTAATAATTTATGATGATCATTTTTGTGTTTAGCAAAGCATACATGATGTTGATATGCATATGCACATAATCTCAATTGTATTCATATCGTCATTTGAAATGTATAACTCACTCTCCCATATGGTCTATTTTTAGCATTGATGCAGGAATATCATGGGACGAGGATGATTTTTAAAGTAAAGCTTTGGTGAAGGTAAAATAGTAGTAATGGAATGCCTTGGCTAGCAATGATTATGATTTGTTGAATTGTGAATAAATGTACATGATAGTATTGATATTTATTGGTATTGGTGGATGTATTGTATACGATAATACAAATGGATAATGTAATGTTACTTGGGGTATTGGAATCCATGCTCACTTGATGAATAAATTGATGTTGGTTATATAATCCTTTAGGCATGAACAAGTGTTGATGATACATGGGTTTGAAGTTGAATTGGATGTGGACAATTATGGAATTATAGATATTGGAGATGTATGTTGCATGACCATGTAGATATATATATATATATATATATATATATATATATACTCTAGGCAATGCATGCTTACGATTCTTGTGTAAAAATAGTTGTAGCCTAATAGGCTTAAGATATGTCGTTGCATGCTTTGCCGAGCCTTTTCTCATAACCTCATATATGGGACTAGGCATATGCTCGGTATACATATTCTTCTTCCACTATAAACTTTGTTATTTTTGTATACCGTTATGGCAAACTATTTAACGATCCAATTATAGATTATCAAATCTCACCCTTTGGTTTTCTGTGGTTTGAGTCTTGATGTAGTCATGGTGGTGTTTTGAAATTATTTTGAACGAAAAAAATTTACTTGTATTTTTATTATTTAATTATCTTGATTACATCGGGATTCAAGTCCGGAAAATCAAGGTGTGACAACCTGGTATCAGAGCGTATTTTGCTCTGAATTGATGTTGTTAATTATTATCAGAGCACATTTTGCTCTATATTGAGAGTATTAATTATTGATAGGGTAAGGTTACTCTTTATTGAGTTGATACAATGGATGATTGGAGCACGATTGCTCAATAGTGAGACATTTTGATGATCCTTGGAGTATGATGCTCATTGTTGGAAAACGGTTGTTCTGTATAGACTTAAGAGTGAAAATTATCTATAGGATGATGATATGTTAAAGTATTAATTGCCCTGTATGGATTTATGAATGACTAGTTATCTAAGAACTTTGAATAGACTATCAGGGCATTATTTTCTCAATGGTGATTCCTAGTGAACCATGAGAATTGGATTGTGAATGTAGCTCATTAAGGATTCTTGTGAATTATTATTCATGAGTCATAATTGTTGTTTATGGAAGTATGATCATTGTCATTGAGATTATGTGACGTACAAAGGGAGCATAGTTGCTCATTATTGATTATGGTTAATTCATGAGGATCGAATATATATGAGTAAATTCCTCAATGTGATCGATATGGTTGTTTGTGTAAGTTCGGCCAAGTTCCTTACACTATTTCCTTCTAATGACGAATACATTAATATTATGCATTTGAATATTGATATATTGAGTATGACTTTAATTAGTGATAAATCTATACCATGTGTGATCATAGATATGATATATTGAATATGATTTGATTTAATGATGAACCTATGCTGTATGTTGATCACGGATAGGAGATATTAGATGTGAATGATTCATGTGTTAAAATTGATTGAATGAATACTAGTGAGAGAACTCCCTAATATGGGCTCTCATGAAATGAAATGTTTGATTATGTTATTGTTGAGAGATGGATTGAAATGATTAATTGTGCTATTTGGAATGATGGATTTTTACATCCTTTGGCATAAAAACCGTATATGGTATTACGCAAGTAAATTGCTATTTTCCCTAGATCGGGAACATGAATGAGTGATAAATTGGTGACATGTGAGCTTTGTGTGCACATGATTGGGGTTATGTCTCAGTTTTATGTTTATGAACCGAGTGAGTGGTTAATTTGGTTGTGACCCACAAAGTGTGGTGACCCCGAATAACTCAATATGATCTTGAAAGATCGAACCTTGTAGAATTAAACCCTATGATGGTCTAGGCTCTACGATGTTTCTATGAGCCATGTTTAATGATTTTATGTGTTGTGGAAGTATTCCACAATGGATGCTAGGTAACCCTTGGACTTACTATGTCTAATGATCGATCGAACTTTGTGAATCGTTGAGCCATAACGAAATTGATTATGAAATAAGTTGTTGAGGCTAGAGCCGATATGTGATTGAAGTCGAAATGTAAACGTAAACCCCTAAGTATTTGGTGAATAATGATGTTGAATTTGGGGTATGCCTTGGTATTGACTAGGGTGTATGAATTTTTGGTATAACTTTGGGCTAAATTGTGTGCCCTTGACAATGTGGTCATTAGAATAACTATGGATTATGATATAACATGGAAATGACATGTGTGACTATGGGTTGATAGATAGAGATTTAACCATGATAATACCTCCTTTTTTAATTTGAAAGATGTTATACTAATGATAGAAATTGCATAGTGATGTGATATGGTGTGGAATTATATATCCAGCTTGTGGAATTCGGTTATGACCAGGGAAAAGGTTCACTAATGAGGGAACTTATTATATGATTCTAAACCCTACGTTAACCTTGAGCTTACATACTTAACGTGAGTTTGGTGATTCATTTAGGCTTGAATTAAGTTATAGCCGACAGTGTGTGAATGAGGTAAATGATTATTAGCTATTTGATCATGGCTTCTGGATGAATAAAGTCCAATGGTGGGGTGATTACCCTATGATGATTAAAAATCTATGGTTGATATATTAATATATGGTTATGGTGTCTGACAATTGATGAATTATATGGTATAATCTATGCTGGATCATGATTAAATGATAATATGATGTGAGTGTATTACTCGTGGACTTGTGTGACTTCTCACAAAGTCTCATATGTGAAGAGATATTATTTGAATTGATATGAATAATATGAGCAATAAGATGTGAAAGTACTTATCCTGATATATCTCTACATGCCATAGGCATTGTGGCAACGTGCACTTATGCGCCGACCTCATGTGTTTGTGGTAACCACTACGGGATTGGGACGCCTTCCTGTATGTCGGATGTAGTAACACATAGACCGGGCAAGTGTAGTGTTGTAACTGTATACAGTGAATGTATTGAACCTATCCGGTGGTACTAGATAAGAATGTGAGAGTTGTGATGAATAAACTAAGAATTGATGAGTGGTGACTCGTTTTGGATATATGAGACTTTATACTTGGAACATAGAGGTGACGATAGTCATGTCCTACTGGACTTTGGGAAGTCCAATATTAGTTTATGGTGTCATTGGACCATATTATGTGCGGCCGGAAGTGTGGCCTTACGATATATACCAATGTTAAACATCGAGGACGAAGTTTCTTTTTGGTGGGTTGGATTTTAACATCCCAGATTTTAACGAAAATAAAATCGTTAGATAATAATGATTGATTAATTATGGTCCAATAATTATGGGAGATTTTATTGGACATTGGAGGTGAATTATCGGTAAATTAAGAATTACCAGAACCAGGTGATTTAACAGATGATGTGGGATCCACTTGGTCAAATTAAATATTTGATGGGTCTAGAATGTTTAGAAGATTGTTGTGGTTATGGATGTATAACTAAAATAATTGTTGGTATTGAGGAGATAATTAATTAGAATCGGCATATGACATTAAACAGCAAAAATACGAACCAAATGGAATTAAAAAGAAAATGAAAACTTCCTTTTCTTTTCCTCACCCAACCATTCACTTTCCCTCTCTTTCCATACCCACTTTTGCCCATTGGAAAATGAGATTTATTTCCCATTGGAAAAGGTAACATGATGCACCTTTTGTCCAATGGATAATGGCCAAAGTGTTTATCTTTTCCCTCTTTTTCTTCCTCCATCGTGCACACTTCTTCTTCTCCCATCTATCTCCATTTTTTTCTTATTCTTTTCTATTCTCTCCTCACCAAAACGGAACCACCTCCTTCTTCTTCCATTTCTTGCAAAAAATTGAATTTAAGAATTGATTTGTGGAACATTTATGGGATATGGAGGCTTTGCTTGGGTCATCTTCTTCACCATTTTCGTTGGGCATGAGCATGAACTTGAGGTAAGGGTTTCTTACCTCTTTATTGTTCCATTTGTGGTTCTTATTGATTAAGCTTGAAATATTAATATTAGAGGTTATGGGTATTGATGGAAAATGATGAACCCTAAGCTTGGATGACCTTGAGATGTGACTCTTGATTATGGTGTTGTGTTAGAAATGGATGTGGTTTATGGTTTGCATATGAATTTTAGAAATGGGTTGAAGTTGTTGATTGGGTGATTTTAGAGGAAAACCCTAAGTGTGTTGATAGTTTTTGGGTTTTGGCCAAATTGATGAGTTAAATGATTTTAATGCCTTCGGATAATTTTATATGGAGAATGAATGTTTGAAACATTGGTATTGATTCTTGAGGTTTGGGAGATATGTGTATGTGAGTGTGTATGTGATTAGAGGAGTTGAATCCCTTGAGTGTTGGCAACTATGATGATGATAATAATGGTTGAAGACCATTGATAGTGGATTAAGGAAATGGATACTTGAATTGATGAAGTCTTAGGCGTTGATATATGCCATTTAGAAATTGTTGATTGATCATGGTCTTGAATGGAGCCAAGAGGCTTATAATGAGTTTGAATAAATTGTGATGATAGTTGAGTGATTCATAAGATGGTTTGGAAGACTTATGGATAAGAGGTAATGATGTTGTTGGGTATAGTTAGCCCTTAAGATTTAGAGAATCATGGTTTGGGGAAAGGCATTCCCGAAACCTAACACAATGGTATGAATTGGAGTTTAGACAAGTCTAGGACTTAATAATGAGTTTTAAGAAATGATTCCTTATGATGGCTTATTAATTTCATGTATATACATGTGTTTGTTGATAGTATTGTATTCTAGACGATGATGCGGAATGATCGAAAGCAATTGCATTGCGGTTCTTCTCTCGAGGTAGGAGAGGAGTTTGCATTTCAAATTGTATGAGTGAATAATTGTTAATTATGTATATGTATGAACTCATGCATTTTCTTCCATGAATATGTTAAATGTTGAATTGATGATGTGATGAATCATGGCTTGGTCTTTGTTGAATGTAAAGAAATTGCATATATATATATATAATGATGATGAGTGATCAGTTGTCCCTTTTGTTGGACATGAGTAAATTGATGATATAGACCCATAGATGGATGAATTACCTAAAGTGTGGAAATATGTTTATGATGATTATGCAGAAAGATAGGTGAGGTGGTGATGAAAAGTGTTTTAGATCCTCTCATAGGTAATTAATGAATTGAATCTAAATTGAGAAGTATAACTTGTTGGATTAGGCCTCACATGCATGATGCAATGTATGAAAATTGTTAACTTAGGCCAATTTTACATTATGAGGATAATGGCATATGTAAAGGGTATGAAAGACCTGAGTTTTTGAGTGTAAGATGGTGATCTCGCTCAAGCGAGAGTCCCCTATATCAAAGGGGTGGCCTCTGGCCTAATCTCGCTCAGGCGAGAAAAGGTCTCGCTAAAGTGAGATGCATGCAAAATAAAGTAGTGCGCTACTGGATGGATCTCGCTCAAGCGGGCGTGGCGGCGCTTGAGCGAGAGAGATGGAAAATGGTTTTAGGTGGATCTCGCTTAAGCGAGTGGCGAGGTAGGTTGGACCTCATTCAAGTGAGCGAGCCTAGAATGAGATACTGGACGATTTTTGCCCGAGCGAGCATGAGTCGCTTGAGCACGTGAGAGGTCTGATGCTTCATGTTGTCTCGCTCAAGCGAGTGACCAGGTGTGAGGAGCCTCTCTCAAGCGAGCAAGCATGGAAACGCTACTAGGGGCATTTCGCTTACCCGAGAGGGCTTGCCCAAGTGAGCTTTACTGGTCTTGCTCAAGCAAGTGTGGGTTTCGCTTGAGCGACTTACCCAAATATTGGAATTTTGTTCCTTTCCATTATTTTGATACTAAACCCCATTTCTTTATATTCTGAGATATTTGAGGAAATATGTATGGGGTATTTAATGATGGCATGACATGGTGGTAATTGGAATTGATATATACATTTGGGTGATTTATTTATGATATATTTACCACCAAGAATGGAATAATGAAAGAATGATAATAAGAGTTTGATGATGGGGTTATGAGATATATACCCTTGAGTGATTCTAAAACCAACGAGAGAATAATTGAATGACATAGTATGTATTATAAATTGATAAATTGGAAGAAATATGACATTGATTAATGATAGGTGATGAAGTTAATCTCTCCCTTGCATAAAGGATAATGTTCATTGAGGATGATTGTTATTATTGATGAATTGTAAAATGCCATTGTATTTTATACAAGTGTGATCTTGTATGTGTGGTTTAAAATTGTATTAATGAGTTGTTGCGTTGCCACACTAGTTATGAAACAATGGTAATGATAAATGAAATGAAAATCCACTAAATGATTATGTGGTGGTATTGATGAAAGATTAATGAATGTTAATGATGATTTGTGATGTTTGTGATGCCATTGTGGTTGATTGCAAGTGTTGACTTGCATGTATAATAAATGATATTTGAGATGAAAATGCGACATATAAAACTTAAAAATAATGGCTAAAACCAACAATGATAAAATTCACTAAGATGTATATGGTGGTGTTGGTGATTATGATGATGATGTTTGATGAGTGGCATTTTGATAAGTGTTTTAGAACACCATTAAATAGGTTTAATTCAACTAGAATTTTATATCATTCCCACTGTATTTTCTTAAATTTACCTGATTTATACTTTTTTCCCACTTTATTCTACTTGGGTATTTTATTTTGCAGAAATTAATAAAATTAAAGAACAAGTACAAAGATAATCCAAGGGTCAATAACAAGAGAAAAACGACCATCAAATGATAAAGAAACAAGAAGAACAAGCCCCAAGTTTACATGGTGAAAAAAGAGCAACAAAAGCATGAAAATTGGCTATTAGTGCGCTATCTATTAGTGCGGTTGTAATAGGAACCGCACTAATAGGGTGTGAATCGATTCACACATAAAAATTGCTCCAGGAATCGATTCCCAAGCCCATGAATCGATTCTCACCTGATTTTTATGCCATGAATCGATTCCCAACTCAATGAATTGATTCATGGACCTATGAATCGATTCCTGCGTGATTTCAGAGGCAAAAATGCACTATATAAATCGATTCATCAATCAAATCATGCGCTGAATCATTGGAAACAGTAAAACGTAACTTGGAAATAGCTGGAAATTATGCACAAAAAATTTCCACTTGCTCCTTAAATCACGCACGCGTTTTCCTTCGCTGGCTGTCCCCTTTCCATTGCCTATAAAAGGAGAAGAAACTGAAGCATTCAACATCCAGTTCTCATTCATTCACTTCGTTCCTTTCTTTTCTTTTCCTTCATTTTTCTCTGTGTTAGTTTTATTTTCATTTCTTTCTCTTTTCTTTCTTTATTTCTTGTATAAGAGTTGTGAGGTTTATGAAATTGAGTGTTCTAAAGTTGTGTACTATGGGAGGATATTGCAAATACAACAAGGAATTACAGTGGTGAATTTATTATGCTTTTTGGAGAAACCCGTAAGTCTTTATTTTTACCATGAATTGTATGTTTTATTTTCCTTCCATTATGTGTATAAATTTTAATCACATCATGAGTAACTAAATTAATTATCTTGGGATGATAGGGTATGATAATATTTTATGTTAATATTATTTTGACTTTGAATTAAATAAATTTCTATTTTCCATTTAGTTCAATTAATGTTTAATGCTCTTAGTGATTCCTAACAAGAACCTAAGTAATAAAACTATATACTTGTGGGTATATTAGTAGTTTAAGTAATTAATAGAATCGAGAGATTTATTGTTACTAGAAAGTTTTTGAACTAAGCCTAAGGTTTTGAAATACTTTTTGTGACCTCGGTAAAACCGTGAAAGTAATCAAAATCTTTTGGGGATTAAATAAGGGATTTTCACAAAACAATAATAGGCCTTTCTTAGGGATTGAATGTTGTTCTCCATACGTTAGGTACATTAATAGGATTTCGAGAGGAACATATTAATTAGCTTAAGGAAAATCCGCCTTGGAAAACTTAATTTGATTCTTTTTTATGAAAAGTTAAAATTATTAACATAAAATAAAGTCTTGATCCCCCAAAATCCCAAGATACTCTCAACTCTGATTTTTAAGTGTCTAGAAAATTTTGTTTATTTATTCGTATTCTGTACAACTCTATTTTGTGTTTTATTTTACAAAAAATTAAAAATCAATTGTGTGGATAATTAAATTTCAATATGCCAGTACTTTGAACACAGTCCCTGTGGAGACGATAATCTTTTATATTACGCGACATAACCCGGGCCCTGTCACATTTAGGATGCACAGTGTAAGAAAAATGCATTTGATTTGCATTGCATTGCATCCATGACATATCATAGCCGCTGATGTTGGAACATTAGGGAAGTTCCCTCGGCCGACCCAGTGGGAGGGTGGCTCAATGCACGAGCAATCTGTTATTTCCGCTGTGACTCGATGTGTAAGTCACGAAGCCGCCCATGTATTGCTATAGGGAGCTACATGTGGCCGACCCTTGTGGGGGGTGGCTCTTGATGAGCAGGTGACCCCGGTGGTCCATTGGATCACAGTCGCCATGATATGAGTTATGGTCGGCCGCAACACCATTGACTATGTTGTTTACCGCGGTCATGGTGAAAATGACCAGTGTTGTAGATGACCAGTGTCTGTAGGCCACCACCCCTTCACCATCTA
Source organism: Clitoria ternatea (assembly GCA_037962975.1). Lineage (NCBI taxonomy): Eukaryota > Viridiplantae > Streptophyta > Magnoliopsida > Fabales > Fabaceae > Clitoria > Clitoria ternatea. Next base: position 121,260,622 of record CM075670.1, read on the forward strand.
GCCCCACCATCCCACAGCAGGCCACCACTCCTTCACCACCACAGCAGACCACACCACATCAGACCACTACCCCTTCACCACCACATTAGACCACCCCAGAGCAGACTGCTTCACCTGCTGGTTTGGATAACGCTGGCCTCGAGGCCATCCCACCTTTGGCATCCCCCTACCCATGCTGGTCCCACTACTGGCTAGAGATGAGTAAGTATACTATAATTTGTTTCAAGTTAATTGGTAGCTTGTTAGTTGCTTTGTATATAAAACTCATATAGTTGTATGTTAGTTGTTAGTCCTCAAATTTACAATAAATTTCTTAATAAACTTTTGTCAAAAATAATAAAAATTAGTTTAATTTATTAGAAATTTAGGTTTTAAGTGTAATAAATGGAAGTTATTGGAAATTATCTGCCTTGATTAAATTTCTCTAGTTTTGTAGTTAAAAATTAAAGAAAATCAAGAGAAAATTGAAGAACTAGAGAGCTGATGCGTAGCATCAACACCACGCATAGCGTGAGAACTTCTGATGCTGACGCTATACGTCACAGCTACACGTAGCGTCAGAAGCTACGTGGACTCCACTTCCAGGTGGCCAAGCACTCTACCTAGTGGCCAAATAATGGCCAACCCACTCACACCAGATGCCAAAACGCACTGGGAGACAATTGGCCCAATGTCTGCTGATGATTTTAATTAATTAATATCAATAATGGCCTTAATCATGTGTGTTTAATGGGGGCTGAGTCAGGAACCTGACGCTATCCATCAGGACCCTTCCTCAGCCCTATAAATAGGCCACTTCCAAGGCATTGAAGGCATCCAATTGAGTTTTGAGATTCAGAATTTCCTTCCTTTCTTTCGAGTTTTGAGTATTCTTTTGTGAGTTTGTAAGTTTAGAGTGATTTTTAGATACTTGAGAGTGTTGTGTAATATTGTGAACTCTTGTATCGTGAAGTGTTTTCAAGTCTTCGTAATGTCAACCTCTGTAAGTGTTGTTTTTACTTTTACCATATGTAACTAAATTGTTTATATTGGAATTTGGTGAATCAATCTATTATATGATGTTGTAATTAGGACCTCTGCATGTTTATGATTCAAGTACCATGTTAGTATTTCAATCTTTTATTAGTATGAACATCAAACGGGAGAATGATTTTCATGCATATTGAAACTTATTTTATTAGTATGAATGTCAAACGGGAGAATGATTATTCATGCCGAATTAAAATCTGTTTTAATAAAAGTAAAAGTTGAAATACCCTTAAATGCCAATTATTAGGAATAGAATTGGTGATTATTGTTGCCATAAGGCCAGGACTTAATGCAAGTTTTTACTGAGAAAGATCACGAGGGATCGGACTTTACGGTAACTACTTAGAATTTATATCACGAGGGATCAGTTATAATGATTTTAAGCTACAATGACATGAACTTGATAATTAAATATATATGTTTGTAATCATTTCATTATATTTTAGTACGAGGATCTTAATTCCAATATAATTTGTCAATCTGTATTTTTACTTCAAGTATCTGAATTATTCTGAATTACATCTCAACTTTCTAGATAGATTTTATCTTTACCATTTTTTTACCACATGAAGAAATCAATCATCAAATTCTGTGAATATTGTATAAATTGTTTGTAAATCATTTTTTTTGTTAATAAGTTTTGATAAATTTGCCATAGTAAATAGAAATTACTATGAATTACTGGAACTTTCAATCTTAGTGGAACGATATCTAAATTTGAAAACTACAAACGATTGGTGCGCTTGCCAATTAAAAGACCTGAAAGTATTTAGGGTTTAACAAGTTTTCTGGCGTTGTTGCCGGGGATTGAATTGATTCAGTAAAACAGTAAATTTTTAATTACCATGGTAAAATATTTTTTTACCATAGTTAAATTTTCAATTTTATTTTATTCATTCATTTACTTAATTTTCTTAACATTCTTACACTAACTTTTTGTATTTAGCTTGTTTATGCAAACTCGATCTTTTGCAGGGAAAGTGTTCTTTAATCCTGAGATCGAGAAGTTTGTAAAGAAACTCAAAGCTTTAAAATCTAAAAAAACACAAACTACTTCTTCTTCAACTTCATCTTCTTTTGAAAATTTTGAAAAATCAAATATGGCTGCTGAACAAAGATGAACATTGGGACAGTTTACTACTATTAATGGACCACCCCGTGTTTCGGGGATGTACTAAGGACCTATTTCTGCTGTAGAAATTAAACCAACCACTCTTAACAATATTCAAAACAATCAATTTGCTGGTTTAAATAATGAGGAACTTTATGAACACTTAACTATTTTTTATGAGTTATGCAGCACAATTGGTTTTGAACCTAATCAAGAAGAATTTGTTTACATGAGATTGTTTCCTTTTTCTTTGATTAGGAAAGCTAAAGAATGGTTTAAATCTTGTCCACCTGGTAGTTTTACAAACTGGTCCGATGTTGAAACAAAATTTTTGGAAACATTTTATTCCCCTTCAAAAATACTTTGAAGCCATGAAAGCCATACATTCTTTTTCACAAAATAATGATGAGTCCTTAGGAGAAACATAGGAACGATTCAAAGCACTTCTGAGAAAATGTCCAAATCATAATTTGGATGATGTTGAAAAGGTAAGGATCGTTTATTATGGTTTATTACCTCGGTTCAAGATGATGTTAGATGCTTGTGCAGGTGGTTCATTAATGAATAAAACTGTGGAGGAAGGAATGGAGATATTGGAATCAATGTCCATTAGTGACCGACAAGCAAAGCATGAAAGAGGTAATGCACCAAGGAAGCCAGGTATGCTCGAATTGCGAGTGAATGATACAGTATTGGCTCAACAAAAATTACTGACTCAACAAATTGAGGCTATAAGCAAACAATTAGAAAAACTTCAAATTGCTTAAGTATCATCACCACCCCCTGCTCAATTAAAATAATGTATGCATTGCATGGGTGAACAACCATGTGGTTATTATGCCCCTGAAAGAATTGAGCAAGAACAAGCCAATTTTCTGATCCACCAAAGAATACCATTAGGTAACTTTCCTATCAATCTTGGTAATTCTTTTCCTAACAATTATCCGTAGGGATGGTAGAATCAGAATTTTGGTATTGGACCTTCCAACCGACCTCCTAACAATCAATTTAAGCAACAACAACAACAATCACAAGATGACAATGTAAGATTTTTAAGGATTGAGGAATCTATCCAACAGTTATTGCAGTTTGTGGAAACAAATGAAGCTGCTTGGAAAGCCTCAGACTTGCAAATGGGTCAGCTAGCAAAGGAAATAGCTAAATTGAAAAGTTCTGGTTTTACTACAAACACTCAGAACCCAAGGGATCAATGTAATGTTGTTTTCTTGAATGTTGTAAAAATTGATTGTAAAGAAAATTGTGAAAAAAATTAGAATGAAAAAGAAAAAGAAGAAAAAGAAAAAGAAAGGGGGCAAGAGAAAGAAGAAGAGAAAAATGAAAAAATGAAAAATTTGAAAAAGAAAAAAATATTCAAGAACCTGTGGAAGTAGAACATGAAACAATTTGTAATGAAGTCTTACAATCTGACACACCGAAAAAATTTAAAGATTCGGGAAGTTTCACCATTCCCATTTCCATTGGAAATATCAACATCGGGAATGCTTTATTAGATTTAGGGGCTAGCATCAATCTAATGCCCCTAGGTTTGATGAAGTGTATTAGTGATCTGGAACTAAAAGAAACTAAGACAGACTTACAATTTGCAGATCGCTCTACCAAGAAACCAATTGGGATTGTGGAAAATGTATTGGTGAAAGTTGACAAGTACCACTTCAAAGTTGACTTTGTGGTATTGGATATGAAGAAGGATATTGAGATCCCATTGATCCTTGGAAGACCTTTCATGAAGACTGCAAGGGTAATGGTTGATGTTGACCAACGAATGATTACAGTTAGAATTCGTTAAGAGGAGGTAAACTTCAATGGTCATCTCAACATAGATGCTGAGAACAAAGTTTACCTATTAACTGAATAAGGTAAGTCTCATCCAAATTCTTTAAATTTAACTGATTGCTTACATGATGAAAGACAGGTAATCAAGCATCGGAGAAGAAAAAGGAAGAAAACGACAGGTGATTCTACAACCAAAATTGAGAAACTACCTGATTAATCTGAGGTAATGTCTGGCTGGGGACGTTAAAACTAGTACTCATTGGGAGGCAACCTATTATCTCTTCTTTAATTTTTAAATTAAAAATAAAATAAAAAAAAAGAGAGAGAACCCCACGTGTAGCGTCCCACTGATGCGTAGCGTGGAGGTGAAAATTTTACCCTGACACATGGCGTCCCAGCCACGCGTAGCATCAGGGCCCACATTCAGTTTTTAAAATTGAACCAGAAGCCCAATTTAGGTTTTAAAAACCTAAATTTCCCTCTCTGCCTCATTTTTCTCAAAAACCCTATTTTTCAAACTTCCAAACCTCTCAAGCACTCTCAATCTTCCACATTTTCTTCATTGAGTAAGGAATCCAAGTGAGTATTCTAATCCTTTTCTCTTTGATTTTTAATTTTCAATCTTAGAATTGCATGTGGTTAGGTTAGGATTAGAAGAGCATTGGGACTTGCTTGCTGTTAGAAATAGGAGAATGAATGGATTGGATGATGTTTGGAGGGGTTGCTGTTGAGCAACCCTATTTTTCAATTTCTGTTTCTGCAAGCCCATGCGTAGCGTGGGAAGAACAACCTGACGCGTAGCGTCCAATCCACGCGCAGCGTCAGGCCCTGTTTTGCTTTTTCTTAATTTCTAAGTTTTATTTACTAGGGATTATATTGTTTTCTGTTTTAAAATTTTGAAAAATGAAAATAAAAATTTTTTTGTTCTTTTTTTATTTTGTTTGTTTGTTTTTCTTTTAAATTAATAAAATTTCTTAGTTTGTATTGTTTGTTATACTTCTTGTATAAAAATAAATTAAATTTTGTTTGTAAAAAAATTAAAAAATTAAAAATTTTATTTGTTGTTGTATAAAAATTTGTTCAAATATGTGTGTGAATTGCAATTTTATCAATTTGTATGTGAAAATGCATGTTGTTTGAGTTTTATTTGTATGATATGTATTATACTGTTAAAAATCCAAAAATATGCATATTAATTTTTTATGTTTTACATGATTTATTTTTTTTATTATGCATGATTTATTAAAAAATATAAAAATCAAAAACAATTTTTGTGATGAGTGTTTTATTGTTGTTTGTATAAATTTGTGATTTATTTAAAATTTTCTTTTGCAAATGGCACCTAAGAAATCAGTTCCCACCACTGGTCCTAAGAGACAGAGGAGGACCACAGATACTGATACCACCTCTGAAGATCCTGATCTTCAGTGTAAGGAGCAGTTGGGACCCAGAGATCCCACTAGGTTTAGGATTGACGCCAAGTGGGCGAGATTTCATCAGATCAAGGGCCAGCAACTGATCTGGGAGAGAGTCCTTGATCTTAGTGCTGGAGACTATCCTGAGCTTCAGGATGAGATACAGAGGAGGAGGTGGGGACCCTTATTTTCTTTACCTACTGAGGGGGATCCCAACTTGGTCATGAAGTTTTATGCTAATGCTTATAGGACACGCCAGGACTCACCGAACATTAGTCAGCAGAGGAAAATTTTAGTGAGGGGTCGACACATTACATATGATAGAGACATTGTCAGTACCCTACTGGGTAATCCTTGGGAACCTACCCCCGAGGGTGATACTTATTTCTGGAAGGAAAACAGAAACAAGGTTGCTACTGAGGATGGTGATCTAGGATACTTCCTGGATCAGGTTGCTCATTTTTTAAGCAAGGATGGAATCTTCTTTAACCTTAGTAAGGTTGGAAGATCTCCATCAAACCTCCTGAAGACCTAGTTGACCCTTATAGCTCAGACGTGGTCTCATTTGATGCTCTATAATATCACACTAGTTTTTCATCTTTCTTCTATACCTGTTGATCATTGTTGTCTGCTTTATTCCATCCTTCAGGGCCACACCATTGATATTGCTGATCTTATCTCTAAGTAGATTCACTTATATGCCCTTGGGTATAAAGTGAATTGGCATGTTCCTTTCCCTCTCATCATTTCTGCCTTACTAAGGAGGCAGGGAGTATAGGTACCATCACCTGAGTTCACTAGCTCTTTAGGGAGAGTCCCCAAGGTTTCAGTGAACCGGGACTATTTTGTTCATCAGTGTGAGCTTCCACCTCTTGAGCAGGAGGCTCAGCCCAGACAGAAACAGAGGAGACCACCAGTCCAGCCACCATCTGCTGATGCCATTACTGAGGGATTTGCTAGGATGAGTATGGAGCATCAGCATATGATGCAAATGATGGCTGCTTCTCACCGCGCCTATGTACACTTACATGATTCTTTTTATCAGTATAGGATACATGGAGAGGGGGCACCATTCATGGCACCAACCGATTTTGCCGCTCATGTAGCTTGGCCAATGACCAGCCCACATACCTGGAGGCAGGTGGATCTTCTAGAGCTCGTGATGACACTGAGGGTGATGTTGATGAGGAGAAGGAGGATGATCATATGGAGGATGAGGACTGAGGACCATCTCATTATTTTTACATATTTCCATTACTCTTTTCATAATTATTTTTAGTTTGATATTTTCTTTATTAGTCTGATATATTTGATTTGGATTATATTATGGTTTGTTTTTTATTTTATGTGGTGTGTTTAATTTTTGAATATTTTTTTTAAAAAATCAAACACAAGTTTTATCTTTTAAATAAATTAATTAAATTTTTGAAAATAAGAAATTTATACACTTAAGGTTCTTACACAATAAAACCATTTCTAAAATCAATTGTCGATTCTTTTGTAATTTAGGAATTTTGATAAAATTAATTACAATAATTTTATTAACTATCAAGCTAATTTCGAAAACCTGGTAAACTGAGAGATCTTGAAACACTTAAGGGTTTTGACATAATTTCATTCAAATTAATTTTGCTCATTTCTTTGATTTGTGTTATTATACAAAGGATCCAAGAGCATGATCAAGGCACATTTTTTTGGTAAACACAAGCTAAGGCCAAAAAGCTTACCATGGTAAAATCATATTTGTCCTTTGATAGCCAATTTTGAGCCTTAAAAATAATTTCTTTGGCACCCCTAAATCCGTAAATCATTTTAAACCATTCCCTTTACTTGATTGAAAAAAAGAGCATTTTTGAACAAGAATGTTTGAGGGGAGTGAAAATTATAACTTAGTTCTTTTCAAGATTATCATAATACATGTACATAAAAAATGAAAAAGAAAAAAATAAATATACATGCAAGAAAAAGGAATAATGAAAAGGATAAAAGTTGGGGGTATTCACCAAGAAAGGAAATGAGATTTGGGCCAAGAAAAAGTCTAAAATTTGTAAAATGCTCTTTTATGATTTCAGGTTTTTGCTTTCAAGAAAAACTATAAATTCTTGTAGCCAAGCCTCATTACAACCCTTTAAAAGACCTTGTGACTCTTGTTTGAATCTGTATTAATAACCATTGATTAGATGAAAATCAAAATTAAATTTGTTTAATTTTATGACCAATTGAGCTGACATATTACCTTTGTATAGAGATAAACACTTGTTAGGTAAGCCTGAAATTATTCTTGATTTGTTAATAAGACATTGTAAAATATTTTATCTTTAAGCCTTTATTGCATAAGATATCTATTTTTGGTTATTTGAAATAGTAAATTGTGAAATTACTTTTTATGGTAAATTCTCAGACTATTCAAAAATTTGATTTCAAATTTATTTTTAAGTTTTTCTCTTGCTCGAGGACGAGCAATGTCTCAAAGTTGGGGGTATTTGTTAGTCCTCAAATTTATTATAAATTTCTTAATAAAATTTTGTCAAAAATAATAAAAATTAGTTTAATTTATTAGAAACTTAGGTTTTAAGTGTAATAAATGGAAGTTATTGGAAATTATCTGCCTTGATCAAATTTGTCTAGTTTTGCAGTGAAAAATTAAAGAAAATCAAGAGAAAATTGAAGAACTAGAGAGCTGACGCGTAGCATCAACACCACGCGTAGCGTGAGAACTTCTGATGCTGACGCTACGCATCACAACCACGCGTAGCGTTAGAAGCTACGTGGACTCCACTTCTAGGTGGCCAAGCACTCTGCTTAGTGTCCAAATACTGGCCAACCCACTCACACCAGATGCTAAAACGCAGTGGGAGACAATTGGCCCAATGTCTGCTGATGATTTTAATTAATTAATATCAATAATGGGCTTAATCATGTGCGTTTAATGGGGGCTGAGTCAGAAACCTGACGCTACGCGCCAGGCTGACGCTACACATCAGGACCCTTCATCAGCCCTATAAATAGGCCACTTCCAAGGCATTGAAGGCATCCAACTGAGTTCTGAGATTCAGAATTTCCTTCCTTTCTTTCGAGTTTTGAGTGTTCTTTTGTGAGTTTGTAAGTTTAGAGTGATTTTTAGATATTTGATAGTGTTGTTTAATATTGTGAACTCTTGTATCGTGAAGTGTTTTCAAGTCTTCATAATGTCAACCTCTGTAAGTGTTGTTTTTACTTTTACCATGTGTAACTAAATTGTTTATATTGAAATTTGGTGAATCAATCTATTATATGATGTTGTAATTATGACCTCTACATGTTTATGATTCAAGTACCATGTTAGTATTTCAATCTTTTATTAGTATGAACATCAAACGGGAGAATGATTTTCATGCATATTGAAACTTATTTTATTAGTATGAATGTCAAACGGGAGAATGATTATTCATGCTGAATTAAAATCTGTTTTAATGAAAGTAATAGTTGAAATACCCTTAATATGCCAATTACTAGGAATAGAATTGGTGATTATTATTGCCATAAGGCTAGGACTTAATGCAAGTTTTTACTGAGAAAGATCACGAGGGATCGCACTTTACGGTAACTACTTAGAATTTATATCACGTGGGATTAGTTATAAGAATTTTAAGCTGTAATGACATGAACTTGATAATTAAATATGTATGTTTGTAATCATTTTATTATATTTAGTACGAGGATCCTATTTCCAACATAATTTATCAATCTATGTTTTTACTTTAAGTATCTAAATTACATCTCAACTTTCTAGATAGATTTTATCTTTACCATCTTTTTACCACATGAAGAAATCAATCATCAAATTCTGTGAATATTGTATAAATTGTTTATAAATCATTTTTTTGTTAATAAGTTTTGATAAATTTGCCATAGTAAATAGAAATTACTGTGAATTACTGGAACTTTCAATCTCAGTGGAACGATATCTAAATTTGAAAACTACAAATGATTTGTGTACTTACCAATTAAAAGACCCAACAGTATTCAGGGTTTTAACATTAGTTAACTTAGTAGTTGTATAGATTGAACTATAATGGGAATTTTTCTATTTGTAACAGGGCAACCGTTTAAATTTGGAAGTGTTATATTTATAGGGAGACTCTATCAAAATTTTGGTAGCCTCCTTGTGTATAACTTGTTTTATTTGTTTCTAATTATTGGTTATTACAACTTTGTTGATAGTAGTCACACTACCAAAGTGATTACTAAGGTTCTAAAGGCCCAATAGGATGGACCATATATCTCTTAGACAGATGCAGGGAAGACTATCCAAGATAGGTGGTTTGACATCTTTTCAGTAAGCTAACACTCCCCTTTGTTGTGAATTTGTGGCTAATTTATATACCTGTTTTCAATATTGAAATCTCATTTCATATAACAGCGAGATTATCAGTGGACAGAGGGTATGGTTGATGAGATTAGGAAGGTCTTCGCTACAAAGACCTCCAAAATCATCAAGAGTACCCTTTGGAAGGTAAGGGACAAGGACGAGTGCCCTCGTTGGATCCCCAAGGACCACTGGGATAGGATGGTCCAGAAGTAGGGCGGTGTCTTGTTCTAGCAGGTGAGTGCTCGAAACAAGGCAAACAGAGCCGTCGATGCTGCAGTGTCAGTTTACATTGGGGGTAACATTTCAACCATCGAGCATAAGAAAAGATTTGTAAGAATATTTATGTTAAACATTTCTTTTATAATTGGTCTGACATGTTTTCCAACAATAATTTTAATGCTTGTTGTCCACTACAGGAGCTGAGGGAGCATCGTGAGCCTTCCCTGTTTGAGGTCATGTAAATGACCAAGAAGAACAAAGCCGGTGCATGGGTTAACCAAAAGACAACAGATCTAGTGGTATTTTATTTTAACTTACTCATGCTTATAATTTACAAATCACCTTACTAACCCTCTCACTACTTTACATTTATAGGAGGCGTAGGAGGCGGAGTTAGTGGCTTCCACTCTTGAGGGGGAGGTACCTCCCACCCTGTCTTGTTCCGACGATAACACCACCTATATAGAGACTGTTGGTGGCATGAACAAGAAAGGGAGGGTGTTCAGGTTGGGCAGCGTAGGCACCCATTTCACAAAGAAGGGGAAAACCTCTTCCTCTTCCTCTTCCTCCTCCTCCTCTAGCCTTCCGGCGGATGTTGTTCAGGTCATTCAAAACCTAAACAATAAGCTACAGGAGGAGTAACGCCAGAGGCAGCTACTGGAGGAGCGGGCCGAGGCGGACCGACGACGGGTCGAGGAGGACCTACGACAGGCCAATGAGGAGCAGGCTAAGACTCGCCGGCAGCTTGCTACGCAGCAGCAGCTACTAATGCAATTGGTGGCGAGGCTTCCACCCCTACTTCTGAGTCGCCACCACCACCACCACCACAGGATCCCCCTCCCCCATGATTTTACTCTTTTTTCATTTGTTACATTGCATATTGATTTAGACTTTATATATATATATATCATATTTCAATTTGTTTATGTTATTATTGTTTTCTTATTTTATGTTATTCAATATTCAATATTTAGGGCTCACTCGCTCAACGAAGAATCACAATATTATTAATTGACTTAATTAAAAATAATAAATAAAAATTTAATTTAACTTCAAATAATAAACAAAAAAATCTAAAAAAAGTTAAAACATATATTAGCGACAGAATGGAATTGGTCGCTAACCTATCAATAATAGCGACGGTCTAACGTAGTCGCTAGGTGTCCAATCATAGCGATGGCCTACAGTTGTCGCTAGTAGGGTAGTCATAGCGACGACTTAACATAGTCGCTAGGTGTCTAGTCATAGCGACGACCTACAGTTGTCACTAGTAGGGCAGTCATAGTGACGGCTTAACGTAGTCGCTAGGTGTCCAGTCATAACGACGGCCCGCGATTGTCGCTAATTTGCCAGTACTAGCAATGGCGTAGAGTGGTTGCTACTTGGCCAGTACTAGCGACGGTCTATCGTGGGTCACAAAAGTGGCAGCAACAACGACGGTTTATGGCGGTCGCTAATAAGCCACTAATAGCGACCGCCTGAGTCACCACTTAAGGGACCCGTTTAGTGACGGCGTGACGTTGTCGAAAAGTTTGCGATGGAGTAACTTGTCGTCATTATGTTGTCAGCGATGATAGATACAACGATGGTATCTTGTCCATCGTAAGTTCCGTCGCTAATAGTATTAGCGATGTGAAAATCACGATTTAGCAACGGGTTCAGGTGGCCGCTAACAGGATGTTTTTTATGGCGAGTTAACTATTATCTATATGTTGGACACAATCAAGAATAATACCAAAGAATTTAAAGTGTCTCATATAATAACAACACCATAGATCAAGTAATTTGACAATCAAATCAAAGAAAATAATTAGCTGTTTCGTGGCCAGACTTTTCTAGTCACAACTTAAATTTGGAAAGTAAACCACACCATATCCATACTTGCTCAATCAAAATTGCAACCATACCATGTTATAAAATCAACAAAGGTACTGCAGACATTTTGCTAAACCATCTATAGCTTTAAAACTATAATATTAGTCATTACACACAAAAAATGTAATAGAAGAACAATACATAAATGGTCTTGACCAACTTAACAGCACCACAAGCTAATATAATTAACCCAACAACAGTCTAAACAACTTCAATCAAACACATTTCCTGCCAAGTACCCTATAACTACACTGTCTCATGTTCCCAATCATCGCAATTGTTCAATTCAAGGCTTACCCAATTTAAATCTTCCTATATAATTAAATTTCAGTAGGCTATCCACTAGTTGACACGAATTCATAATTTATCATCATAACTTTCAGATCATCTACATCACTATAATTCTATAGCTCGAGAACCTGTCTTAATGTATAAAATTATCCTTGACTGATTATAGAATATGAAACAATACATACATTTTTTTGCTAATGATTGAAGTTTGAAATAGCCTAATTTGGATAATTAAACAAATCCCTCCTTTAGGTGGAACATATGAGATTAGTATATTTCAGCTTAGTATATGTTAGTTCTAGAAACAAAAGAAAACAAATCAAGAATTTTTATTTTTATTTTTTAAAAAAACAAAAGCACTAATTTTATACATCATCTTGATGCAATTTCATACTTAACAAATAACCATACCATTATATTTCTTGCTAAGAAGATCAGATCTACCTTCAACACATTTCACACATTCATATTCAAATTTACCTCAAAGACCACATTTATCCTAATAGATGAAATCACAATTTCTTCAATGTGAAACATTTACTATCACACTACAATCTCGAATGGCCCCTTATTCAGATTAACCCGACCAAGAATATAATAGACTTGTCCACACATATATATTGTAAGTAAAGTAAAATGACTCAATGCCCAAAATCCCTACAATTATAATTCCTTAAAGAGTGTAATCTCACATCACACTGCCTAATCATTTACATTCTACATGAATTCAATGGTGATATAATCGATCCTGTCTTTATTCATAAAAATGCATTTTCTTTTGTCCTTATCCCATGAAATTGAAAAATAATTATATATGTATACATATATGTATATATATATATATCAATATCAAGATTACCAAAATATTTTAAGCTTTGTTAAATGCAACTACATATATATAGGCATCCACTTCGTCTGGGCAATGCATTTTTACCTCTGGACCTTCAAACAAACTCAGCACCTTTACTAAAATGTTTACAACTTAAATGGGTGAGTACTAATCAAATAATAAATAGTAATTCAATAAACAGGAAAATTGTTGTACCTGTCTCATCGTTTAATAAAAATCACAACACCACATCATTAACCATGACAATACAATATCTAATTTGAATCAAACTCAACCATCCATCAATAATATAAACACTAAAGCCTTTATGATCAATAACATATCTCAATGATTCCATCCAAGCATTCATCAACTACACATCACTTTAAATACTCACCAATGTAATATATGCATGTCATGGTCTTTGAAATCCTTTCTTTTCATTTGTGTACAAAAATAATGAAATGTGGATCCATCTTAACAACATAGAGCAAGTGCCAAGATAACCCATTCACCGAAATATCACTCCTTTCATCGGCAACTTTTCGATTTAGTTTTGATGCCCCGAACCTGAACTAATAACTTACAAAGCGACTCCTCAATTGCTTTTCTTCTACAAACACACAAGGATTCAATATGTATACCAAATGAGTATAACCTAACTTGCAGAAATTTAAAGAAATAAGAAACGCATTACCTCACCATTTCAAAACGTGTTCCACTTGGCTCTAAGATTTCTAGCCCTACCCTAAACAACCATGGCAACTCACGGTTTAGTTAAAGAAGGGATGAGGAATAAAATTTAAAGCCCATGCATGCCGAGAAGAACATGTGGAATGAAGGAGGAGAAGAAATTAAATTAAGTCATGCTATGTAACTTGAATGAAATGTAGAATTTAATGGACTGAACATAAGGGTGTGGCACGATGAGGATGATAGCTTGACAGGGTGTTGTTGTGGAGAGTAGAGATAGTCACCTAGTACACAAACAAGTCAGCCATAGCCTAATCATTTCCATACATAAAATTTAATACACAAATAAAGTATTCGGTCACAGGGACCCATCACACAAAATGAGGGTTGTTACACCTAAAAGTAGAAAAAAGAGATAGGGAGAATATAAGTAACAGGATTTAAATGGATAACTGAAGTACTCATTCAGGAGTAAGATAAAATAAAATGATCCCTGAAATTAAGGACAAAGGTGGGCTATTGGAAGGACCCTACCGACGACAAGTATATAAAAGATAAAAGATTATGCATTGATCATGCATCAAAAGCATATGATTTTAGTGTAAGGCCATGTTGGAAACTAAAGCATACACTTGGGGTATGCTAGAGGACTTTCACGTTCGATCCCCAAGTAGGATCTTGGGAGTACAACTATGCTGTAAATCCAATGGCTCAAGGGTAGCTCCCCCGTGCCAGACTTAACAATGCAATCCCCATGTACTTTGACTAAATGATGGAACATAACTATGATTGTGGAGAATCGATTCCATTTATTATGTGATTATAATATGATTGTGGAAGGATCCTTCAAAATTGAGGACTTACGTATCCTGTAGTACCCTGATGTTATGGGAATTTGGTAGGCTCCGGTCACTCTAGTACAGAAACGTTATACCCAGTGTCAGACTAAGCAGGATGGATTCTGGTGATTGTGATAATGAGAATTTGGGCTCATATGCAATGCATTCACAATGATAAAGAAAGAATAAATATGAACCCTTGCATCTATGTATTGCAACATGTTTGATTGCTTCTTGGTATGATGTGTGATATATATGTGATGTTATCTATGTATAACTTCCCCTTAGAAACGAATTACCTATAGACGAGACGTAAGGTAAGGTAAGTCAGGTCAAGGACGGCGTGATATGAGAATAGTGAATAATGAATGATGTGGGGCTGAGGCTCGATCCATAGAGATATTTCAAAATATGAACTGTGTGAGAGAAACATCAGAGATGACAACTTCTCCATTGTTTGTAAGTGGGGGACATTCCTCACCATTACAACTACATTTTTTAGATCTGAGAAGAGACCCATGTAAAGGACAAGGTTTACCAAAGGGGATCATCCTCGACAGATAGAGCTAGCTCTAGTATGCTAGAAGACATTAGGGAAACGTGGTGAAGTGGACAACATCAACAAGATTTTACGGGAGCCTGCGTGCTCCTGATGTGCAGGATATGTATAGTTGGTTGAGCACGACCATGTATTATGTATCGGTGTTGTATATAATGTATCTGTTCCACCAGAGTTTATTGTACAAAAAAAACTTTCACATTTTTCTAAAACTCGTAACCTCTCAGTTAAGTTGAATGATCTAGTGGAAGGGATTATCCTAATTGACCGAAGGTGTACATAAATGTCTTGAAAATTTTGAAAACTTTACTTGTTAAGGAAGTGAGGCCGAGAGGCTTTTGTGGGAAACGTCGCATTTGATTGTTAAAAGAATGCCTGTTTGATGGATAAAAATGTGTTTTTCATAATTAAAAAAATTTATGCCTACCTTTTGTGATGGCTGAGAGGTGTTGGGTGGAAATTTGATATTTGATTTGCTTGAAAAATGTTTGATGATGACCTTTATGACAATTTGAGTAGACAAAGATAATTATGGGATGATTGTGTACAAATTGTGAGTTACTTATTGCTTTAATGGATCTTTATTATTTGAAAAATAGAAAATCAATGGCTCACATGACATTCTTAATCGTCTGGAAAGGGTAAATGATGGAAGGTGAGATCGTGTCTTGCATGGTGAATTGAATGTCATTGCCTAACTTTGTTGATGATATAGATAAAGGGTAATTAAATATGAAATTTTGGGTGATAAAAATAGAAACTTTTTGGAGCTAAAGACTGAAAATGAGTGGTGTTGAAGGTTGAAACAAGTGTTAAAAATGGAAAACAACAGGTGTAAAAGAAGCTGAAACAGGAGGTGTTAAAAACTGTAAATTTTAAGAATTTAAAATCTAAAAATAATTTCACAAGTGTTAAAGATCCGAGTAGGCGGTGTTAAAAAGATGTGATTTCAAAAGAATTAAAATTTAAATTTTTTTAAAGCAATTAAAGTATAACATCTAATTCTTATATGTAAAAATTTTATTCTAACAAAGTGAACTTAAGAGGATTCTATACGAATAGTCAAGAGTCTAGAAAACCTTAATAGAATTAGAAATTTAAACACAAATCTTCTTTTATATAAATGGTGTTTTAAGACTAAAGAGATTTTATGAAGATTTAGGAGCGAGTTGGTTTTGACAATATTGGTAAAGAAACAAGAAATGGCTATTTGCCGGAATTCCAGGACTTAACTAATATTAGCAAAATTTCATGACATAAAATTTTAATTAAGTAGTTCTTGAATCTAAGACTCTAGACAAATGAATGGATGTAAAGAAAGAAGTTTTGAGAAAATCTTCTAGAAATTAAGATATTGAAAATAGGTAAGACTGGTACAAATTAAGGGAATATACTTAGGAGAATGATTAAGGATGTAGAAGGTATAGGTAAGTGGGGATGATGGCTAGTACATGAATTGTCTAGAAGAATTAATTTTGAAATGAGATAAATTCATTGATTAAGGGTTAGGGTATTTTACTGACAACAACATGGTTGTGTTGTGATAATGTGACTGATGTGTAAATTTATGAATATTATTTTGTTATGTTATGAATAAATTGAATGGTGTGTGTAATGATGGTATGGATGAGTTTAAGTTGTAACTCTAGTAAAGGTGTTGTGAAATTAATTGGTGATCACGATACATGATTGGTAAATTTTGGTTGCGTCTTTAAACTTATGTGTTGCTGACTGAAGTGCTTGAGAACTTATGATGAATTGTATAGTACTGAATAATGAATAACTTAATAAGAATGATTTATGAAAAAAAAAGTAAAAGATGATTTAATTTCTGGTAGGGTCCATGAAAAAAGCTTTTCTTGGAGGGCTCCAATGCCCTTAGCCATGTGGCATGCCACGTGTTAAAATTGTGAGTGATTTAAGCAAGTGTAATGGATGGACATGATCGTGTCTAGCAATCAGTCAACGTATTAAAACATTTTATATGTCAAAATTTGAATGTGACAAGGCTTGATCCCGCAACACATGAGAAAGAAAAAAAGAGTATCACCACTAAACTACTTAACACATTTAGAAAATATGACGCAACTAGATATAGTTATATTATATCTATAAAATGTATGTCCGTTAATAAAATCTATTTGCAAAATAAACATTTTTGTCTTTTTTCATTTAGTATAAGAATTAAAATTAAAATTAATGAACAAAAAAGGGCGAGAATATTTATTTTGCAAATAAATTTTATTAATGGAAATACATTCTACGAATATAATATAACAAAGTATGGTTAAATTACATCTCTTAAATGTAACCTAGTGGTGAGGCTCTTCTTCTATCTCCTGCTCAAATCAAGCGCTTCAAATGCTATTTTACAATCCAAACAAAAATGATGACTTAGAAAAATATATGGCATAAATCGAGTTGACATGTCGCTAAAGACTAATACATGTGGCATAAATTCAGTTGACACAGGGCTAGAGGCATCCATTCCAGTTGCTTAAATCACACACATTGTTGGGGGCATCCATTCCAAGAACAACTCATATGATATATGCCCTCTCTTAGAACCAAGTCTATTTTAAATGACTTTGGAGAACCTAAAATTTATTTTAGAGACACCAAGATTTGTTTATATCACACATCAAGACTTTTAAGTAATAAAGTTATTTTAAGTGTTATTTAACCTTTTACTTGAGTATTTTAGAATACGAAGTCTATTGTGCGAGAGATACAATTTAAAGAGGGAATCCATCAAATTTAAGTAACCAAAGTCTGTGTGGGACTCATTTAGAATATTTCAAGTTTATCCCAACCTTAAGTCTGTTTTAAGGACAACGTTCAAAAGAAAATTCCTCAAGTATGACTGTCCTAGACTTAGGCTTACTAAGCCATGTTCTTCAAACGAATCACTCTCCAAACTCAACATCTCTCTCACAAGATCATTTATCCAAGCTCAAAGACTCATTAGACTCAGGCCCCTCTTATTAAAGAGCGGCTTTCTAATTGTGAATTAAAATATTCAAGGATAAATTGAAGCTACCCCAGTCCTAAATTCCTTCAAGTCAAGTCTTTTTCTATTCAAAAATTCACAAGGAGACAAACCTCTTAAGGAAACAAATGTTCACATGGGAAGAAAACAAGTGAAACTATTCTGAGCACTTGAAAAAGCTGACAACAATCAGTGCTTAGGTCAAAAGCCTTCCGAAGGTCAAACATATTTTATGATATTCCATGTTAGACAGAAGAGAACAAAAAGACACTTTTTCTTTACAATATCCTAGGCACCCTATTTTCATGCAATACTAGTTTATCCTCAAACCAGACATTGTCCTCTTCTCTCCGCTCGTGCTTCCATGATCAAATAGCTACTCCTCTCCAATGGAATAGTAACGACTATATGCAGAATGTAACAACCCTATTTTTTAGAATAGGAAACCAGACCCTCAGGACTCCTAAGGACACTCTATTAAGCTTTTAGTAAGCTTGAGGCTTTGGCTTATTCCCCGAGTAGTTGAGCATAAGAAAAATAGTGAAAAGCGGAACTACTCAAGATATTTAAAATGAAATATAAGAACACCGAGAGAATATAACGAGTATAAGAAGCAAAGATAAGGAAATGGTAATAACCTTAATAATGTTTGACAATACTGTAAAATAATATGTTAATATCGATTATTTTGTACTGATTGATTTATAATTATATTTATTCAATAAGTATTTCCTGTCAACAATATTTAATAGATAATACTTTATCTGGGTAATTAATATCCAACTCCAATCAATAATTATTTGTTTTGAAAATATATTAAATGTTTAATTGTTTAATTTTAAAAGCGTTATTTATTTAGTTTGAAATTTTATAACATCATCCGTATAATAATTATTTATGATAATTATTTTGATTGAGTATTAATTTATTGATAATTATTTAGTCAATAATTATTTAGTTAATAATTATTCCCTGTTAATAATATTTTATCATGTAATAATAAATTATGCTTAATAACTGATATTTAAAATTTATATTAATAAAATATATTCAATTAATTACTTTTTAAATATATAAATATTCATAATAATATTTTGAAATTATATTTTAAATTGTTCATTTACTTAATAATTATATTTAATAATAAATGTTGTCGGGTTCCTCATATTTGAACTGTGAGACCTAACTAGAGGTTGGACTTTGACTGTTCGACCCGAGACTAATGATCCAGTAAGGAAGCTAGTCCTGTTAGGACCCCTCCATGAAAAATCAAGGGTGTCTGACTTGGCTGAATCAGCTCAATCAGAACCTTTAATGTTTCCTATGTTTGACCGTTCATATACCTCGAGATATCTGATGGTGGCACGGTCAGTTTCTGGTGACTCGTTTCAACATTTTAGGAACTTTTTCTAAAGAGGCCAAAGCCCGGTTCGGACTCTATCACCCTCGTTTTTCCATAAATCAATTTCTTCATAAATCGTTTTCAAACTCGACCCGAATACCTTCAGTGTTTTGGACCTAAATTTTGCATACAATCTTGGAATCGAACAATTTTGGTCTTAATCACTTCGTTTTGAAAAGATCTTCAATCTTCATTTCTAGTCCCAAACTCCGATTCCTACTTTGTCAAACCCAAAATCGAAGATTAAGTGTGTTCGCCTCAAAATTCCACCGTTTGGACATTTTTCCTTGCGCATGGTTCAAAAAAAATTCATAACTTTTTCATACGACCTTTGATTTATGAAAAATCTGTATCAAAGTCTTCGTAACAAAATTATCTATGATTTTTCTGAAGGCATCAAAGGCTAAATCCCTTTAGATCGGTATAGTTTAATAGATCTTTGCAACCCTTTAAGTGTTTCATCATCATACTGGCAGTCTTCATTAAAATTCATGTATCTGCTTCATCCACTGCTTGAATCACTCCGTTCTTTTTGCTATGGATCCATATCAAAGATCTGTATAATGTTTATGAAGGGCACAAAACCAAATTCTCAAAGGAGAATTAACGGTGAATTTATTTCCAAAGCAATAGCTGATTCAGGATGCTTCTAGAGCACCCTGCGTAAATTGGGTATATCTCAGACTGCCAAACTTAGATTGGCACAAATGATATATCAAATAATATATAAAAACTTCATGAAGGGCTTGAAAACCAATTCTTGCTCCATAAATCCCAGAATTTAAAATACCACATTAATTCACATTTTCCTAATAGCAGCTTGCACTATGTTCAGTATTTTTCGTGTTTCTCCCTCGTATGACCATGAAATTGAACGATTCTTTCACCAAAATTTTCTTAACTCAATTCCTTACAACTTTGATGAAGGCCACGAAGTCAAACTCGCCAATTTTTCCCAAAAAATTAATCTTTGCAATAAGTATCAATCCCGTCACAACCTTACACTATTTTAGTAAATGGGCCATATCTCATTCATTTCTCAATGAAATGTTTTGTGCTATATATCAATTTAAAGATAAGAAGGAGGCCTAAAATTCTTATGTTGGGCCCTTTTCCTAATGCATCCCTCATTAGCCCTTAAAATCCTAAAAATGTTGACATCCTAAAACCTTGACACCTTAGCCTTCATGCAACATAAGCCAATTAGCTTCCACCACTTAAGGCACACATGTCTTCCTCTCATTAACTCCTTCTTCAAAAAGTTCAGACCACCTATCACCATGTGTCATGACTAGTTCTTTCCTCTCATGCATCACACCACATACCCCCTAGGTGTCAATGCTTAGCCAACCCCTTGTCCAACAAGTCTTGAAGCCATCACCGTGTGCCTTCTGTTAGTCCTCAAATTTATAATAAATTTCTTAACAAAATTTTGTAAAAAAATAATAAAAATTAGTTTAATTTCTAAGAAATTTAGGTTTTAATTGTAATAAATGAAAGTTATTGAAAATTATCTATCTTGATCAATTTTCTTTAGTTTTATAGTGGAAAATTAAAGAAATTCAACAGAAAATTGAAGATCTGGAAAGCTGACGCGTAGCATCAACACCACGTGTAGCGTCAGAAGCTACGTGGACTCCACTTCCAAGTGGCCAAGTACTCTGCCTAGTGGCCAAATAATGGCCAACCCACTCACACCAGATGCCAAAACATAGTGGGAGACAATTGGCCCAATGTCTACTGATGATTTTAATTAATTAATATCAATAATGGCCTTAATCATGTGCGTTTAATGGGGGCTGAGTCAGGAACCTGACGCTACGCACCAGGACCCTTCCTCAGCCCTATAAATAGGCCACTTACAAGGCATTGAAGGCATCCAATTGAGTTGAGATTCAGAATTTCCTTCCTTTCTTTCGAGTTCTGAGTGTTCTTTTGTGAGTTTGTAAGTTTAGAGTGATATCTAGATACTTGAGAGTGTTGTGTAGTATTGTGAGCTCTTGTATCGTGAAGTGTTTTCAAGTCTTCGTAATGTCAACCTCTGTAAGTGTTGTTTTTACTTTTACCATGTGTAACTAAGTTGTTTATGTTGGAATTTGGTGAATCAATTTATTATATGATATTGTGATTATAACCTCTACATGCTTATGATTCAAGTACCATGTTAGTATTTTAATCTTTTATTAGTATGAACATCAAACAGGAGAATAATTTTCATGCATATTGAAACTTATTTTATTAGTATAAATGTCAAACGGGAGAATGATTATTCATGCCGAATTAAAATCTGTTTTAATGAAAGTAAAAGTTGAAATATCCTTAATATGTCAATTACTAGGAATAGAATTGGTGATTATTGTTGCCATAAGGCCAAAACTTAGTGTAAGTTTTTACTGAGAAAGATCACGAGGGATCGGACTTTACGCTAACTACTTAGAATTTATATTACGAGGGATCGATTATAATGATTTTAAGCTGCAATGACATGAACTTGATAATTAAATATGTATGTTTGTAATCATTTCATTATATTTTAGTACGAGTATCCTAATTCCAACATAATTTGTCAATCTGTGTTTTTACTTCAAGTATCTGAATTATTCTGAATTACATCTCAACTTTCTAGATAGATTTTATCTTTACCATCTTTTTACCACATGAACAAATCAATCATCAATTCTGTGAATATTGTATAAATTATTTATAAATTATTCTTTTGTTAATAAGTTTTGATACATTTGCAATAGTAAATAGAAATTACTGCAAATTACTGGAACTTTTTCAATCTCAGTGGAACGATATCTAAATTTGAAAACTACAAACGATTGGTGCAGTTGCCAATTAAAAGACCCAACAGTATTCAGGGTTTAACAAGTTTTCTGGCGCCGTCGCCGGGGATTGAATTGATTCAGTAAAACAATAAATTTGTAATTATCGTGGTAAAATATTTTTTTTACCTTAGTTAAATTTTCAATTTTATTTTATTCATTCATTTATTTAATTTTCTTAACATTGTTACACTAACTTACTGTATTTAGCTTGTTTATGAAAACTCGATCTTCTACAGGGAAAGTGTTCTTTGATCCTGAGATCGAGAAGTTTGTAAAGAAACTCAAAGCTTTAAAATCTAAAAAAACACAAACTACTTCTTCTTCTTCTTCAACTTCATCTTCTTTTGAAAATTTTAAAAAATCAAATATGGCTGCTAAACAAAGAAGAACATTGGGATAGTTTGCTGCTATCAATGGACCACTCCGTATTTTGGGGATGTACTAAGGACCCATTGCTGCTGTAGAAATTAAACCAGCTACTCTAAACATTATTCAAAATAATCAATTTGTTGGTTTAAATAATGAGGAACCGTATGAACATTTAACTATTTTTTATGAGTTATGCAACACAATTGGTTTTGAACCCAATCAAGAAGAATATGTTTATATGAGATTGTTTCCTTTTTCTTTGGTTGGGAAAGCTAAGGAATGGTTTAAATCTTGTCCACCTGGTAGTTTTGCAAAGTGGTCCAATGTTGAGAAAAAAATTTTGGAAAGATTTTATTCCCCTTCAAAATACTTTGTAGCCATGACAGGAATTCATTCTTTTTCACAAAATAATGATGAGTCCTTAGGAGAAACATGGGAACGATTCAAAGCACTTCTAAGAAAATGTCCAAATCATAATTTGGATGATGCTGAAAAGGTAAGGATCGTTTATCATGGTTTATTACCTCAGTTCAAGATAATGTTACATGCTTGTGCAGGTGGTTCATTAATAAATAAAACTGTGGAAGAAGCAATAGAGATATTGGAATCAATGTCCATTAGTGACCGACAAGCAAAGCATGAAAGAGGTAATGCACCAAGGAAGCCAGATATGCTCGAATTGGGAATGAATGATGTAGTATTGGCTCAGCAAAAATTGCTGACTCAACAAATTGAGGCTATGAGCAAACAATTGGAAAAACTTCAAATTGCTCAAGTATCATCACCATCCCCTGCTCAATTAAAATAATGTATGCATTGCATGGGCGAACAACCATGTGGTTATTGTGCCCCTGATAGAAATAAGCAAGAACAAACCAATTTTCTGATCCACCAAAGAATACCATTAGGTAATTTTTCTATCAATTTGGTAATTCTTTTCCTAACAATTATCCGCAGGGATGGAAAAATCAAAATTTTGGTATTGGACCTTCCAACCGACCTCCTAACAATCAATTTAAGCGAAAACAACAATCACAAGTTGACAATGCAAGATTGTCAAGGATTGAGGAATCTATCCAACAGTTATTACAGTTTATGGAAACAAATGAAGCTGCTCGGAAAGCATCAAACTTGTAAATGGGTCAGCTAGCAAAGGAAATAACTGAATTGAAAAGTTCTGGTTTTACTGCAAACACTCAGAACCCAAGGGATCAATCTAATGTTGTTTTCTTGAATGTTGTAAAAATTCATTGTAAAGAAAATTGTGAAAAGAATGAGAATGAGAAAGAAAAAGAAGAAGAAGAAAAAGAAAGAGGGCAAGAGAAAGAAGAAAAGAAAAAAGAAAAAATGAAAAAATTGAAAAAGAAAAAAATATTCAAGAACCTATGGAAGTAGGACATGAAACAATTTGTAATGAAGTCTTACAATCTGACACACCGGAAAAATTTAAAGATCCAGGAAGTTTCACCATTCCCGTTTCCATTCGAAATATCAACATCGGGAATGCTTTATTAGATTTAGGGGCTAGCATCAATCTAATGTCCCTAGGTTTGATGAAGCGTATTAGTGATCTAGAACTAAAAAAAACTAAGACAGAATTACAATTTGCGGATCGCTCTACCAAGAGACCAATTGGGATTATGGAAAATGTATTGGTGAAAGTTGATAAGTACCACTTCAAAGTTGACTTTGTGGTATTGGATATAAAGGAGGATATTAAGATCCCACTGATCCTTAGAAGACCTTTCATGAAGACTGCAAGGGTAATGGTTAATGTTGACCAAGGGATGATTACAGTTAGAATTCGTGAAGAGGAGGTAAACTTCAATGCTCATCTCAAGATAGATGTTGAGAACAAAGTTTACCTATTAACTGAACAAGGTAAGTCTCATCCAAATTCTTTAAATTTAACTGATTGCTTACATGATGAAAGACAGGTAATCAAGCATCAGAGAAGAAAAAGGAAGAAAAAGACAGGTGATTCTACAACCAAAATTGAGAAACCACCTGATTAATCTGAGGTAATGTCTGGCTGGGGACATTAAAACTAGCACTCAATGGGAGGCAACCTATTATCTCTTCTTTAATTTTTAAATTAAAAATTAAAAAAAAGAGAAAGAACCCCACGCGTAAAGTCCCAGCTACGAATAGCGTCAGGGCCCATGTTCAGTTTTTAAAACTGAACCAGAAAAGCCCAATTTAGGTTTTGAAAACCTAAATTTCCCTCTCTACCTCATTTTTCTCAGAAACCCTATTTTTCAAACTTCCAAACCTCTCAAGCACTCTCAATCTTCCATATTTTCTTCATTGAGCAAGGAATCCAAGTGAGTATTCTAATCCTTTTCTCTTTGATTTTTAATTTTCAATCTTAGAATTTCATGTGGTTAGGTTAGGATTAGAAGACCATTGGGACTTGCTTGCTGTTAGAAATAGGAGAATGAATGGATTGGATGATGTTTGGAGGGGTTGCTGTTGCGCAACCCCATTTTTCAATTTCTATTTCTGTAAGCCCACGCATAGCAAGGGAAGAACAACGTGACGCGTAGCGTCCAACCCACGCGTAAAATAATTTTTTTTGTTCTTTTTTTATTTTGTTTGTTTGTTTTTCTTTTAAATTAATAAAATTTCTTAGTTTGTATTGTTTGTTATACTTCTTGTATAAAAAAAGTTAAATTCTGTTTGTAAAAAAATTAAAAAATTAAAACGTTTATTTGTTATTGTATTTTCTTTCTTAAAAATAAAATTGGTTCAAAAATGTGTGTGAATTGCAATTTTATCAATTTGTATGTGAAAATGCATGTTGTTTGAGTTTTATTTGTATGATGTGTATTATACTGTTAAACATCCAAAAATATGCATGTTAATTTTTTATGTTTTACATGATTTATTTTTTTTATTATGCATGATTTATTAAAAAAATATAAAAATCAAAAACAATTTTTGTGATGAGTGTTTATTTGTTGTTTGTATAAATTTGTGATGTATTTAAAATTTTCTTTTGCATATGGCACCTAAGAAATCAGTTCCCACCACTGGTTCTAAGAGACAGAAAAGGACTACAGATACTGATACCACCTTTGAAGATCCTGATCTTCAGGTTGAGGAGCAGTTGGGACCTCGAGACCCCACCAGATTCAGGACTGACGCCAAGTGGGTGAGATTCCATCAGATCAAGGGCCAGAGGCTCATCTGGGAGAGGGTCCTTGATCTTAGTGCTGGAGATTATCCTGAGCTGCAGGACGAGATACAGAGGAGGAGATGGGGTCCCCTATTTTCTCTACCTACTGAGGGGGATCCCATACTAGTTATGGAATTTTATGCAAATGCCTTTAGGACTCGCCAAGATTCACCGAACATTAGTCAGCAGAGGACGAGCTTGGTGAGGGGTCAGCATATTACTTACGACAGGGACACTATCAGTACCCTTTTAGTAATCCTTGGGAGCCTACTCCCGAGAGTGATACTTGTTTCTGGAAGGAAAACAAAAACAAGGTTGCTACTGAGGATGGTGATCTAGGATACTTCCTGGATCAGGTTGCTCATTTCTTGAGCAAGGATGGAATCTTCTTTAACCTTAGTAAGGTTGGAAGAACTCCATCAAAATTCCTTAAGACCCAACTGACCCCTATAGCTCAGGCGTGGTCTCATCTTATGCTTCATAACATCACTCCTGTTACCCACCTTTCTTCTCTTCCAGTTGATCGTTGCTGCCTTCTTTATTCCATCCTTCAGGGCCATACTATTGATATTGCTGAGCTTATATTTGAGCAGATTCACCTTTATGTCCTCGGGTATAAGGTGAATCGCCCTGTGCCTTTCCCTCTTATCATTTCTGCCTTACTGAGGAGGTAAGGAGTCGTTGTGCCATCACTAGAGTTCACTAGTTCTTTGGGGAGAGTCCCCAAGGTTTCAGTGAGCAGAGATTATTTCATTCAGCAGTGCGAGCTTCCACCTCTACAGCTCAGCTCAGACCTAGACGCAGGAGACCAACCCAGCAACCATCTGCTGATGTTATCACTAAGGGATTCACTAGGATGACCATAGAGCATCAGCATATGATGCAAATGATGGCTGCTTCTCACCTTGCCTATGTCACTTACTTGATGCATTTTATCAGTACAGGATACAGGGAGAGGGGGCACCATTTATGACACCAGCCGATTTTGTTGCTCATGTGGCTTGGCCTGGTGATGTGCCTACATATCATAAGGCTGGTGGACCGTCTGGAGCACATGCTGATACTGAGGGAGATGCTGATGAGGAGGGGGATGATGAGGATGACCAGATAGAGGATTGATGGTGTTATCTCACATTTTCTCGTACTTTCATACATTTTAGTTTAATTTGATATTTCCATTATCTTTACATTTTGGATTATATATATTTGGAATTTTATTTATTCTATGTGTGATATGTGCGATAATTAGGTTTTATTTATGTTTTTAAGTATGTTTCTAAATAAAAATGATCAAACTTTGAAAAAATTTGAAAATTTTACTTACTTGAAATTTTTATACAATAAACCATTTTTCATAATCAATAATTAAATTCTTAATTGTAACTAAGGCATTTTGATAAAATTAAAATACAATACTCTTATTAATAATCAAGCTAATTTCGAAAACCCGTTGAGCTGAGAGATCTTTAAACACTTGAGGGTTTCGACATAATTTCATTCAAATTGATTTTGCTTTAATCTTTGATTTGTGTTGTTGTACAGAGGATTCAAGAATATGATCAAGGCACAATTTTTTTGTAATCACAAAGAAACCTTGGGCCAAAAAGCTTACCATGGTAAAATTATAATTTTCCTTTGAAAACCAATTTTAAGCCTGAAAAATAATTTCTTTGGTACCCTTAGCCCTTAATAATTTTTGACCATTCCCTTTACTTAATTGATTAAAAGAGCAAATGATCAAAATAGAAAAATATTTTGAGTGTTCTTACAAAATTAGGGAGTGAAAATTTTTTAACTTAATTCCTTTTCAAAAATGATGCATGTAAATTAAATTGAAAACAAAAATATATGCATAAAAAGAAAAAGAAAATAATGAAAAGGATTAAGTTGGGGGTATTCACCAAAAAGGGAAGTGAGATTTGGGCCAAGAAAAAGCCTAGAAATTATGAAATGCTCTTTTATGATTTCAAGTGTTTGAATTCCAAGAAAAACCATAATTTCTTATAGCCAAGCCTCACTACAACCCTTGAAAAGACCTTGTGATTCTGGTTTGACTTTGTATGATTAACTATTGATTAGATGAAAATCAAAATTAAATTTGCTTGATTTTATGATCGATTGAGTGAAACAGGTTACCCTTTCGCAGAGATAAACACTTGTGAGATAAACCTTGAAATAAGCTTGATTTATTGATATGATATTATGTATATTTTATCTTTAGGTCTTTCTTACATTAAAGATATTTAATCTTTGAATATTTTAATTGGTAAGTTGTAAAGTATTTCTTGTGGTAAAGTTTTAGACTAATTTAAATTTTGATCTCAAAATTTGTTTTTAAAGTTTTTTTTCTCTTGCTCGAGGACGGGCAATGGCTCAAGTTGGGGGTATTTGTTAGTCCTCAAATTTACAATAAATTTCTTAATAAAATTTTGTACAAAAATAATAAAAATTAGTTTAATTTCTAAGAAACTTAGGTTTTAATTGTAATAAATGGAAGTTATTGGAAATTATCTGCCTTGATCAATATTCTCTAGTTTTGTAGTGAAAAATTAAAGAAATTCAAGAGAAAATTGAAGATCTGGGAAGCTGACGCGTAGCATCAACACCACGCGTAGCGTGGGAATTCTTGATGCTGACGCTACGCGTCAAAGCCACGCGTAGCATCAGAAGCTACGTGGACTCCACTTCTAGGTGGCCAAGCACTCTGCCTAGTGGCCAAATAATGGCTAACCCACTCACACCAGATGCCAAAACGCAGTGGGAGACAATTGGCCCAATGTCTGCTGATGATTTTAATTAATTAATATCAATAATAGGCTTAATCATATACGTTTAATGAGGGCTGAGTCAGGAACCTGACGCTACGCGTCAGGACCCTTCCTCAGCTCTATAAATAGGCCACTTACAAGGCATTGAAGGCATCCAATTGAGTTCTGAGATTAAGAATTCCTTCCTTTCTTTTGAGTTTTGAGTGTTCTTTTGTGAGTTTGTAAGTTTAGAGTGATTTCTAGACACGTGAGAGTGTTGTGTAGTATTGTGAGCTCTTGTATCATGAAGTGTTTTCAAGTCTTCGTAATGTCAACCTCTGTAAGTGTTGTTTTTACTTTTACCATGTGTAACTAAGTTGTTTATGTTGGAATTTGGTGAATCAATCTATTATATGATGTTGTGATTATAACCTCTACATGCTTGTGATTCAAGTACCATGTTAGTATTTCAATCTTTTAGCAACGTAAGCACAATCGACGACGATCGACGGACGTTTCAGAGTACCCGACAAATTTTCGGTGAATGGATCATTTTCCTTCCTTCGGGCAGCAACTGTTCCATATGGTAAGGGGAGTCTTACCTCGTCTAAACTTATTTTAAACCATTCCATAATATTGCTTGTATACTCGAGAACCCCTGTTTTGAATTCCATCGCGATCTAACGATTAGATTTCAAACCGCGCAATTTTTTGAAACCAACGGTTAAAATTTTAACATTTTAAAGTTAATAGGTATTTTAAAAAAATTAATTGGCGTAACTTGACGTTCATATGTTCAGAAGGATTTTATCGCGATCGGAGTCGTAACGAAACGTTTAGAAATTTTAGTGGTTAGGCAGGCTCGGTTTTATTTGATTTGGTTGTATTATTATTATTATTTAAATTTTACAGTAATGATATGTAATTTGTAATTTATTTCTGGTAAGCCCCGCTATTAGGATTTAATTTATCATCACGTATCACCGAGAGCATTTTGACGACATCGCGTTTTAAAAAAGATTTACCGACCGGAAGGTTACGATGTTTATTTTACTAAAAACGACATTGTTTTAAATTATTACAAAATTTTATAAAAGTTAATTAGATACATAAGTTAAGTTTAAAAAGTGGAAAATTTTACGTGAAAAAGTTTTATCGATAAGTGACATGATTGGACCCAAACAAATTTTGTGAACTAAGAAAAAGGAATAAAAATAAAAAGAATGTTTGAAGCATATTAAAATGGATATTAGAAATTAGAAATGTTAGTGACCAATTTAGTGACCAACTTTTATGACCAAATGAGGTCGAATATAAAGAGGGACTTTAAGAAGTTAATGAAGTAGGACTAATTTGGAAAAAAAATCATTATTAGGAAATGAGATTTTGAGTTTAAATATTTTAATAGACTTATTAAGCCAGGTGGAAAAAGAAAAGAAATAAAAAAGAATTTTAGAGTTCAATTTGGAAAAAGTTACACAGAAAGTAATTAAATAAATAGATTAAGAAAAGAGAAAAGTGCCTAAAAGAAATAAATGAGATCATTAGGAATCTAAGTTAAGAAATAAGTGTTAGAAGTTAAAAACTTTAGTAATTAATAATACAAGTGACAAGGGACTTAATAAATATCTATATGATACATATAATTATCCAAGTAAGCAGGATTTTAGGACATGACATACATAAAATAAATAAGTTATAGAGTATTAATTACTTGTAAAGGTAAATAATAAAGAAAGGAAATGAAATTTCAACTTTAAACTAAGTAATAACAAGAAGAAGAAAAAATTAGATGACAACTTTTAGTGACTAAGGAATAATAACCAAGTTCATAGAGGTTAGAGCAGTATCTAAGTTCTTAAGAAATAAATCAACACCATAAGAAGCAAAATTTAGTTGATTAAAAGAATATAACTAAGGAAGCAAATTATTTAGTAAAGGGAATAAAGAAAAAGGTACAAAAAGATAAGTAGTCATGAACCTAGAAAGAACATCACTAAATTGATAATTATACATAAAGAATTAGTGACCCTTTTAGTGACCAAGAAAATGGGTCGTTCAGTTAATAAAATTTAATTGGATCAGTAAAGAAAAAATCAACAGTGAAACTACTTGATGATGAATAAAGAGTTCATTATCGGACCTTAGGAAATTAAATTGAGTAAAGAGATAATAATACCTAATTAGATAAAGAATAATTATTAAAAAAATAATTGAAAGTTACATAAAGAATTAAATTAAGTGACAGTATGCCTTAAACAACGAACTAAAGTAAAGGAATGCTAATGACGTGAACTAGATAAATGGTAAGGATATAATGTGAATGCTTACATCTAGTTGCATATATAAGTAAACTTTTAGTGACGTTAAATGTGTAATAACTTGTTAAGTCGTAGTAAATGGTGAATGTCGATATGTATATTAGGTGGTATGTCTAATAATTATTGTGTGATGATTTCTTAGTACTACATGCAATATGACAATTGTTAATTGGCTGATTATGTAATATGATTGAATATGTGACTGTGAATGATTGTGTATATAGATATATGTGTGCTAGATACATGATGAATGTTATGATGAAAGTGTGTGACAAATGTGGTATAATGAATTGTATATTGTGATGCCATTGAATATATATTGGTGTGATATAGTTGTAAATGTTGTATGATGCATGGGTAACTGAATAAGGAAATTCATAAATAAGAAATATGGGAGGTGGTATTGGCTGGGATCCCGAAATGATTAAATTATGATAGTGTAAGGAATTCGGATCCGAGATGAATTGTGGGCGTTGTAGCGCCAATGTACCCCTAATTGTTGAGAAAGTACAAAATCTCATTTCATTCCTAAGTGTCGAGTAAAATTTCTAAAATAAAGAAAATAAAAAGAAAATTTGGTTAAGCCGAATAAAGAAAAAAACTCAACATTAGGCATGGAAGAGAGTCATTTAGGGGACCTTGCCGAGGACCACTGAATAAAAATGAATTGTTGAATTATGCATCATATCTAGAGTTAAAGAGAGATGTTGGAATAATCCCCTAAAGCATACAGTGATGGGTACACTGAAGAATCTGTCGCGCCTCAATACCCGAGGGCAGTTTAGGGAGTATATCGGAGGCGGGAACTCCAATGGCTCGGATTCACACTGTCGCTGGACAACCCGTGGCAAACTCTGATATTACTTCAACGAGAGGCGAAGGTTTCTATGGCCGTTGAGTGTCCGTTCTGTTGAGATGTGTGATTGGCCATTTTGATGATAGGGTCGTGTGTCCTTATCCATTTATGAAAACCAAAATAAGGAGAGCTTTGGTCGCTTTAGTTGGGCAAGGAGAAAAGGTTGGATGGTTGTGCACATGATTATTGATATGTGAGATTGATAAGTGGAAGATGGGCCCATATACATCATGATGACTAATAAAGAGAATGGAAATAACAAAATGAACTCATGCATTGCATCATTGTACTAAGATTGTGATTGTTTGTTGTTTTAGCATAATGGTATAAGATCTTAGTAACCCTGAGAGGTGAGTGGGAAGTTAGAAATGGTCAGCTAAGATCAAGAGTGGTGAGATAACTTAGAATGTATTTTAGGGACCCCAAAGAGAGTAGGAAGGACTCGATCCTAGATTGTTTGTGTTGTATGTGGGCAGCTGTTGATGAGACACCTTCCTGATTGTTGTGGAGGTAAAGACTCACCCTTACGCTAAATTTTTCCAGACATCGCGAGGATGGACACAGACGTCACATCGAGGATCAGCTAGACTCTTCTTAGGCCAAAGACGAATAGAATAGGTTGAAATTTATTTTATTTTATGGGAGCCTACGTGCCCCTTTACTTTCAGTATGTACAATTATTGTTGTGACCATATGTTGTATATAACTATGTAGAGTATATGATGTATCTGTTCCACCAAGGTTTCTCATACAAAACAAAACTTTTACATTTTTCTAAAACTCGTAACCTCTCAGTTGACCAGGATAATCTAGTCGGACGGATTGTCCTAGTTAACTAAGGGTGTTATACAGAAGCCTTTAAAAGGAAGAGATCTTAGCTCTTAGATGTAGAACACAAGACAATGAAGAAATCAAAAAATAAATACTCCATCTTAAACTTGTCATATTTGCTCCTCGCAGTCTTAGTCTTTGTTTTTAGTTCAACTTAGTGTGTACATTTGCTTCATTTTAAAATCTTTGAACATTGTATCTAAGTTACCAAAAACAACCTCTCTTTTATCTTTGTATAAGTCTGGTTGTGTTAACCAGTTCTAGTTTCTTACGGGAAACAATTTTGGTCTAAATAAGCTTTTGAAAGAATACTTGGGTCTCAGCCAAGAGTGACTTGTTAAAGAATACTAGGGTTGAACCAAAACTGACTAGAGTCAAGAATACTTTTGCACAGGTGTGCAGTTTGTGTAAATGAGTTTTACATAATGAAAATCCTTCAGACTGAAGGGACTGAACGTAGCATCAAGCTTGGAAGTGAACCGATATAGAATCCGTTGTGCAATTCTCTCTTTCCTTTCTCATGTTTAAAGTTTGAATCTGTGTCTATTAAGTCTGCTTCCATATTTGTCTTAAATAAGGTTTTTAATTTGTAAAAAGAGTTACAAACTTATTCACCCCCTTTAAGTTTGTCCATGAACTTTCACCCTCAATTTGCTGAGGGCATCCAAGCCCTCAATTTGTTGAAGATCCTCTTCCATTTTTTATACGTCGGGGATCAAACTTTGTTACACTTAAATTTTGACATATAAATATTTTAACATGTTCACTATTTACAAGTGACTAGTTGGACTGGTTGTTAAGCGTAGTAAATTGAGGGCTTTAATGCCCCTGGCCCCTTAGCCACTTGTCAACTGAATTTATGATACATGTATTAGTCTCTAGCCACGTGCCAACTAAATTTATGCCACATATTTTTCCAAGTCATCATTCTTGTTTGGATTCTAAGATAGCATCTGAAGCGTTTGATTTGAGTAGGAGATGCAAGAAGAGCCTCACCACTAGGTTACATTTAAGAGATATAATATAACCATAAATTGTTATATTATATTCGTAGAATGTATATCCATTAATAAAATTTATTTGTAAAATAAATATTCCTGCCCCTTTTTCATTCATTAATTTTAATTTTAATTTTAATTTTCATACTAAATGAAAAAATAGTTAGATTTTATTAACAGATATACATTTTATAGATATAATATAACTATATATAGTTACCTTATATTTTTCAAATGTGTTAAGTAACTTAGTGGTGAGGCTCTTCTTTTCTCTCCCATGTGTTGTAGGATTTGATATAAAGAGAAGGTGAGTCGTTAATATTTTTAAGTTATTCCCTATTCCTAAATAAGTTTTTTTATTGTTTCCTCTATTTTATAAATAAAAACTTTAAGAGTTCCATGGTTTTGTCTTGGGAACTCTGAGTTGAAGTTTTTAGTGAACAAGAGTTTTATAAATTTCTTCTTCTAAAATTTTGCTTTCAAGGTCTTTTGTTTTCTTTACCTTTAAAATTCTTGATGACTTAATTCCTTTAAAGTACGGAAACTGATTTCTAAGATTAGAGAATTAATTGAGTTGAGTTATGTTTTAAGAGGAAGAAATGTTTAACGAGGTATGCCCTCAAGGACAATGACCTATTAGTGTGAGGATCCTATCTGGAACTATACGGTGAAAATAATGATGGAATGACAATGGTAATGAATAAAGATGTTGAGCATTCATGCATCATCGTATTTATGGATATTAAGATGTTATTGTGTCATGGACAATTGCATTATAGTCACTAGTGAAAAAAAGACCTTTTACACCAGCTATTTTTAACATTTTACACCGTTATTAGCCGGTGTAGATCTAACAGGTGTAAAAAATATTGAATTTTACGTCAGGTGTAAAAAATATATTTTATACCAAAATTGTGCTCTTAATACCTAATGTAAAAATGGTATTTATACCTATCTTTTTCATACAACCGGTGTAAAATATATTTTACACCGGTTTTCTCTTCCCACCCAATACATATATATTAATTTAATACTTGTTGGTTTTTTATAATCAGTGTAAAAACTTTATTTTATTTGGAGTTTAAGTACCAACCTGCTTCTTCTCAATTGATTTCTTCCCCATTAAAGTTTTCCAGTCCCAAACATTACCCATTGAACAAAAGAGAAAAAAAGGGAAAAAGAAGCAAACATAAAAAGACATGATACATACACACAAATATATATCAACCTAATTATATCACATATGCCTAAGCTAATCATGTAGCCTGCAATTACAAGAGGTTTAGCAACTGTTAACCTCTATTATTAATTTTTTCATTTATATCTAGTTTAAAAACAGAGCACAAATGCTACTTGATATAGATAACATGAATATGAAAATTTTGAAGCTTAACAAATTTGGCCGAATGCGCAATCTTCTCTCATCAAGGGTTAATGCTACGTTAAGGGATGAAATGAGTATAAAATATGGACTCGCTTGATAAATTCAAATAGGAAGCATATTACAGGATAAATTAAAAGATACTGAATTTAGTCATCTGAAGTTCCAATGACCAAAATTTCTTCATTGCTATCTACAACCATGCAATTAACTCTACAATTCGTACCTATTTGTAATGTGTCAACTCTACTATGTTTCTTCTTATCCCAAATTTCCACAACACCACCCCTTACAACCCAAATAAATTAAGTCTGAGCTTACTGCCATAGCCCGCACTTACGATCCACTTTGAAGGGATCTAACCATATTGTAATTGGAATTGTTCCATATCCTGACATATATATACATGCAAAACGGTTAGTTAGCAACTGTATGACATGTCATCCATAAACTCAACATCGAGTAGCTCAAAGATGAACATGCTTTAGAATTCAATAAATCATGAAACCCAATGTTTGTAGTAAAATCTGTAATTGTTTTTCACATTTATAGAAACCACTAAACCATTGATAACTTTATAACAGATCCATCCAAGGAAAAGCCAGTTGCATATATAAGTTCACCGTGAATTTGCAATGCATGAATAGGATTTGATTTCTCAAGTAATCTTTTAGAACCACTTTGAATAGTATGCATTGCTCTAGTGGTCAGGTATACCTCCTGCAACGACAGGAGAGTATTTTTCAAGAATGTTAAGATAGCATCACTCTAGATTTAGACTGCGTTACACTTGTGAAAATTTCATACCTGAACTATCATGGTATCCACAGTATAATTTCCCTTGAAAATGAGCCAAGAACTTCACATATTTACTAGAGTTTAACAACTTTGATTCTTCATTCAATGACTGAACCTGATGAAAAAGCAAAGTACTTTTAGTACAAAATGTTAGGGATTAGGTTGTTAAAGTCCTAAGATAGGAAGACCATAAAGGAAATGATACAAAATGCTCAGGGCAATATAAAGTTTGTGTGTGAATGAGTGTGATAGAGTGACATTCATCATAAGGAGACGGGTTAAGTTGTAAGAGTACCTTGACACCTGTTCTTTATGGAATGGAACAAGCTAAGCTATTGGTTACAGCTAAATTATGAATCTGGTCCTTCATATCATGCACCTGTACACAATGTATTGTTGCCTTTCCTATAGACTAGGCCTATTGTTCAGTGAAAGAAAAGCTCTGTTAACAGGAAACCTGACATTAAGAATTGAGAAACTGCTGTAAACTTTACCTTTGCAGTTCGGTCTAGTGAACCACTATATAGTTTTTCACCAGATTCTGAAACCACCAAATTCGTTACAACCTTACATCTAAAAGTTCTTGTAAGTTAGTAAAATGCATGAGCATAATATTTTAATGCAGTGTGAGAATACTTATTGTTCATGGACAATGTGGAGTCTGAACTTGTACATTGGTGCAGCAATCTTTGCAAAGGAGAAATCTGGATCAAGTGTGTGACCTGAAATTTGGATTATTTATAACAATAACCTAAAATTAAAACATTTGTAAATTTGGTCAGGGCTTGATGACTTAGTTGCCTTCCACCAAAAATTCCAAACTTCACTAAGTTAATTCTATATGTTATTCACCTTCATAATTTGATAATGAATTGCCAGTGGATTATTTGCTCAACATTAGCTAGTAAGCATAATAGGGATTATAAATTGTCTAGTTTTGTATTAGGGAAATCACTCTTGCCACTAATATCTAGTACATCCTCTTATCCATGAAGAAGGATCAAGTCTTCTTATTTGTATCCATAGATTGAAATAGCAACAAAAAGAAAGAAAAGTAATATACTCTTGTATTCGGTAGATGACTTACGGCCCCATAATCAAGATATGTCTATCAAAATTACAGCTCTAGACATATCCACAAAAGACTACAATAAAGAATCTAGACAGACTTTAGCAATTTTCACTAGTGAATCATGTTCTATAATTTTTCATCTAGAACTTTGAGAAGGTACCTCTTCCAAACTTTCAAAAGGATTATTAGACATTTTCATCTTATTCTGATTTCTATAGAAAGGTTTGATTTGCAAACTTATTTGTCATCTTATTCCACATGATCTTATATCCATAAAAATAAAGCAAGAACTTCAATGGTGAAACACTGACCACCATATCTGGAGTTATAATTTTTGTTGGCTCAAGTATAAAGCTCGAAGTCTTCCATGTCCTGCATAGTAGGCACGTATCTGCAGGTCTTCATCTACTTGCACTGTCTGCCTCAGATCAACAACAATAACTACACAAGAAATCAAATAAAATTACAATATTAACAACAATGATATAAAATTGAGATATCAGGTACTACATTCAAAGTCCAAAACAAACACTACCAGACTATTAAGAGTATAACAGAATCTTGTCAATGAATCAATTTTAAAATTCACACAGAAATGTAAGACATCTAACCCAAAATCTTTCAACATTATCAATTTTAAAAAGTTATATAAAATATCTTAAATGACACATTTGTAGCACAGAAGTAAAAATATTTATCCTTTGTTTAAAATCCTTATAGCATAACACCTTCCAACTTCAACAAAGTCAGAATATACTAAAATCTTCCTAGTGGCATGTTGTGACTAACCATTTAACCGACATATAGATACTTCAAATGAAATGAGGATCCAGCTATTACCTTTTTTCATGCACTCGGCAATATGACCAGAAGTTTCCTCGCCTTGACAATCCATCATTCTCCGATAGTCTTCCAATGTTAAAAGTATCAAAGTTTTCGTTAGGTATTGCATAAAATCGAATAAAACAAGAGTCATATTGACTGCCATAGAATCATAACCTCGACACCAATGCTTAGCTTGGCCTGTTTGGTCTGAAAAAAACCATATTTTGTTATATGTTTCTCTATTCATAAATAACTACAAAAATGTCACCATATTTTGACTT
Source organism: Clitoria ternatea (assembly GCA_037962975.1). NCBI lineage: Eukaryota > Viridiplantae > Streptophyta > Magnoliopsida > Fabales > Fabaceae > Clitoria > Clitoria ternatea. Next base: position 121,298,506 of record CM075670.1, read on the forward strand.
TATTACCTGCCCTAAAAAAATTCACATTCAAAAATTTCAGATTGCATTCTATTAAAACTCCATAAATCACTGAACATTGAGGCAAACGTTTCATCAAACACATAGCGGGGAAAATAACTCACCATCATGTAAACTGGGCCGCTATAGCCGCAAACTTCGGTAAAGTAAGCCAAAGCGCCAACATGATCCAAGTGACTGTAAACAAGACAATACAAAGTCAAAACTTATAATGCAAAAAAATAATTAAATAAAAATGAAAGAAAATAGAAGAGGGGGATACAAATGAGTGATGATAATGCAAGAGAGGGTAAAGTTAAAATTGCGAGTGGGGGAAATAAGAGCAAAATTAGGGTAACAATGACAATCCAAGTGAACCATGTGCATTCCGCAATCGAACATGATTCGCTTATTGTTAATGGTAACCATAACAAAAGACTATGCACATTTAACATCACGTAAATTGTATTATGATAAAGTAAAAGTATGGGAAGAGAGGTGATTCCTGACGAGAAGATTTTCAAGAGGAGATAGTATAGAAAATTTTAAGGCGTCCTTGGTAGAGACACATCCAATAAGCGAGTTTTGTTGGAACCAAGGTTGAGATCCTAATCATAAAAACTGGATCCTATGATAAAACCCTAATCATACTAAGAGAGGTAATTATACTTAAAATAAAACGCGAAAAGGAAGAACCTGGAGGGCTTGAAAGCTCGGGGACGATGGCTGATCTTGGGAACCTAAAGGAAAAACCAGAAGCTTTTCGAGGAAGAAGCTTCTTGGGGACGAGGGAGCATAGGGAAATTTTAGAAGAGGAAAAATATCACGGGAGGGGTTTCCAATTGCATTTGGATTGTAAATGGCACTTTGTACCGATCCTAAATATAACATATTTGTCATTGGTTATGCAAATAAACCGGTGTAAATATATTTTTTACACCAGTTATTTTAATTAACTAGAGTAAAGATATTAAAAATTTACAAAAATGTCACCACATTAATTTTTACACTCGTTCTTTCTATAACTAGAATAAAAGCCTTATTTTATACTAGTGAGTATAGGGGTACATCGGAGAGCGTGCATGTTTCAAGTTTAGAAGGAACGAATACTTATAAGCCTTGAAAAGGCTTATTTATTTAGGTTATTCTCTATTGTATTTTTATAATAAATAGCACTTATTTATTAATTTGGAAGAAAACACTAAATATTCAGTAAAGTTAGGATTTTATTCATTTTATAAATTATTTGTATTTTTAGTTAATAATTATTGGATTTTTAGTTTAATATGATAATTATTCAAAATATGTATTTTTGACCCCATCGTATTGTATTTTAACCAACGTTAGTAGGTTAGAGGCAGTTGTTTTTATGTGCATGTTTCAGGGTAGGGGAGGTGTAAAAGCCTGGGAACCCAGACCCTCAGGGACTCCTAGGGGTGTCCTGTATGGAAAGCTTGAGGTTTCGGCTTGCTCCTTGAGTTACTTTTGTATAAGAAAATAGTGAGACGAGGAAATAATCCAGATATAAGTATAAGATGTAGAGATTTTGAGAGAGTGGGAGTAATGAGAAATCCAATTTAGGGAGATGAGAGAATAATAATGATAGTGATATTTAATCCTGTTTAATTAGAAATAGTATATTAGTTTAATATTAATTAATATTTGATGATAACAATTTTATTTGATCAAGTATTAATTAGTTAATAATATTTTCTTCTTGCTAATAATATTTAATTTGATATAATGATGATTAATAATATTTAATATATAATATTTAATTTTGATCAATTTTTATTTATTTATTTCAAAAATATATATTTATAAAATAATAATAATAATAGTTATTAATAATATGTAATTATTTAATTTTTATATTTAATCAAATTTAATTATAAAATCCAAATTTATATATATAGTAATAATTAATATATAATACTTAATTCAATAATTAATATTTAATATTTAATTAATATTTAGCTATTTATTTATTTTGAAATTATATATTTATATAATAATAATATTTTATTTGATTAATAATTATGATTTAACAATTTGATAATTATATTTAATAATAAAATAGTATCGGGCACTTAGTTTTAACTGTAAGGCCCAATAAACGAATAGATTCCGACGATTCAGCCTGAGACTAAGGATTCTATAGGGAAACTAGACCTGTTAGGACCCTCTGATAATAAATTGAGGATAACAGGTTTGGTCCGGCGAGCGCGACCAAGACCTCAGGTACCCTCCACGTTTGATTATGCATATACTTCGGGATATCTGACCATAGCATGGTCAAATCCTTATGAACCGTTTTGATGTTTTAGAAACATTTTCTCGAAGGGGCTTAATCCTAATTCAGGCCTTAACAACCTCATTTTTCAAGAAAATAATTAATTCAATCAGAATCTCCGAATCTGACCTAAACACCTTCAATATTTTGGGTGAAATCGAGTGATTCTGGTCCTGGTTTCTTCGTTATAAAGAATTCTACAACCTTTATTTCTAGCCTTGAGCTCCAATTTGTACTCTGTCATCCCCAATTTGAGGAACCCAATATTTGTACTCTGAAACCCCGTTATTTAATTCCTTTAATCTGTGCATACTTCACTCAAAAAATCATAACTCTCTCATACGATGTCTGATTCATGTGATTCTGATCCCATAATTTTCGTAACAAAATTCTTTGTGACTTTCATGTAGACCTCAAAAGCTAGATCTTCCCCAATTAGTATAGTTTTAGTAATCTTTCTAGATCTGATTCTGACCCTAACAACAAGGAGCAGTTCCACAAAAATGGGCATATCTCCTTCATACGATGCCGAACCTGCCTTGTTATTTTTTTTATGGTTTCATATTGAAAAACCCTACAACTTTCATGAAGGGCTTGAAACCTAGTTCCTAAATCCCCGACCTCCACAAATTTATTTCTTTAGCCTTTAATAATTAGGGAGCTCTAGGAGCACTTTACCTTGGTTCAAGCAAAACTCGGGCTACCAATAGTAGATTTTTACGTATGATATATCAAATCAAAGATAAAATCAAGACCTACAATCTTTATGCTGAACATTTTTCCTAAATTCTACTCCAGTAATTATTGTATATTTATATATTTATTTAAATCAGGTTCCAAAAAGGTAACAAGTTGTTCGTCGGGTGTTCAATTTTTGATACCCTAAATTGTATTTTTGGCCGCCATTTTCTAGCACCGCCACATTTTGACACTTGTGTTGCACGACCAGACTCCTTGCTTAATAAGTTTGCACTGCCTAATCATTTTGGCTCACAAGGTGTTACCATGTCATATGCCATGACCATACCATGCCATTATCCCATGCTATTGCTTATATGTATATTGCCACGCTCTGCCTTATTCATTTTTCCAATTTCACGTTCAGCCTTGCAAATTAGAAATCAACTCTAATTTCACTCCTTCAACAAATCCCATTCTTCTTCATGTCCATCATTCATACACATTAAAAATCTTATTCCATTTCCTACTCTTTTTCTCTCGGTAATCCATCAACCCTCTTCTCTTTTTAATTTTCTTCAAACTCCAACAACTTTAATTCTCTCCCTCCAACCACCTCAAGCTGCCACACACCACCACCACCTACCAAATTTAATTCTCTTCTTTATTTTCCCTACCAAGCCCATGGCATCTTTCTTGTTATAATTCTAATTTTTGTTGCTTTAAATTCATCATCAAGGGCATCCTTTTAAAAGATGATTCCACCTTGCTCCACCACTTGATAAGTCTTGAAAAGACTTAATAAAGTCATCTTTAATTTAACTTAATACATTAAATATTGTTGAGTTTGGCATTATTAGGTAATAAATTATCATTATTTCTTGTTTTAATTATTTAATTCAAATGTGTTTAAATTGTGTAAGAAAATGGTTAAAAAGATAAGTATATAAAGAAATTTGTTTATTGAGAGATTCATTAACCTAGCATACATACGCTAGAAAGCCAGTGTACATATGCTAGGCATTTATATGTTCTATTTTGTAGGATCAGGTGCAGGAGATCCAGCGTACATACACTGGAATCCCAGCGTACATACGCGCACAACAGAAGCAAATAAAGAGAAGAATCAGCAAGGCACGATCACGCTCAGGTGAAGGACTTCCACGCTTAAGCGTGAAGTATCTAAGTATTATGCTCAAGCAAATGAGCATCACGCTCAAGCGAGAGGGCTATGCGCTCAAGCATGAAGGATCCATGCAATTCACATAAAAGGGAAAGAAGTCACAAAATGCATAGAATAAAGTATCATGCTCAAGCACCCTTGGATCAAGCTTAAGCTTGAATTCTCCTTGTCCAGTTTATACTTCTCCTCCAACATCAAACTGCAATAGTTCTTCTTAATTATTTTGTATCAGTTGCTGTTTATTTTGTATTTTAGTAACTTAAGTATTGTATGTAATTAGTTTAGTTATTTTAATTATTAATTAAGTTTCCTTTGTAATTAATTAGAGTTAGTTAGTTAGTTTTAAATTATCTATATATAGTGGTAGTTACTCTGTAATAAGAGAAGGGGGAACACACAGAAGTAAAAACATGATTCATTTTCTCATTTCTAATCTCTCTCTAATTCTTTTCTCTCTCTAAACTCTCTCGTCCATGCCTCTCCACATTCCTTTGATTGAATCCATTCCCATGGGTTTCTAAACCTCTAGGGTTGGGATTGCTGAAGCTTCCGATGGAATCTTGAAGCTGCATTGAGGAAATCATCTTCTAAAGCAAGAGGAGAACAAGCTGAGAAGTGGATCTACTCTACTGAATTGACAAATTCATATCCAAATGAAGAATCTCACCATTGAGAAATCATGGTTGAGGCTTAGGTAACTTCTGGCTTCCTAACTAATTCAGGCCTAGTAAGTAGGTGAATAGTTAGGGTTCAATCCCCAATTTTACATTAGATTTCTCTGTCACTAAACACCTAAGGGATTAAGGTTTAATGCTTAGGAATTAGTGTTAGTCACCTAAGGAATTAGGGATTAACTAACTGTGAATTGTCCTCTTACATCTGAAGCTTGATTGAACCTCAATTGCATGTTTCTTGATAAAGTTATAAGCTAAAGTAATCCTAACCTATCTTCCATTAAATACATTTCATCTTTTCTATTGTTTCTGAAAATATAAAAACATAGAAAGTATAAAACAACAAAAAAACAGAATGAATTTTATCTTCTTGTGTTTTGGTTCAGCTTGTACTAGTCCAAGATTGCGGTGATTACCTCAATCCCTGTGGGACGATTAAATATATTACAAATTTAACGATTGGCGCGCTTGCCAAAAGAACAAATCCTCCAAGAGATATACATCAAGTTGATGGCTCAGGATTTACACACCAAGTTAATGGCGCCGTTGCCGGGGATTATTGAGTAATATCAATAATCCTTGGAATGATACTAGACTGAACCGTTTAATTTTGTTTTTGTATTTAGTAGTAGTTTAATTCTTGTTTTTAGTATAGCAGTAGTTTGTGTGTAGCTGTGAATTATTTTTGGTGTCTAATATTTGGTGTATGCAGTCAAGGAACAGAGGAGAGCCTTTCTTCTTTGATCCTGATATTGATTTGTTAGAGCGTAATCTTAGAAAGGAGAAAAAGCAAAAAGAACAGCAAGAAATGGAACAGAGGAGAGTTACACTAGGTGACTACTCTAGGCCTACTGAAGAAAGATCGCAATCTAGCATCCTTAGGCCTCTGATTACAGCTAATAATTTTGAACTTAAACCGTCTTTGCTGCAGTTGGTTAGAAATGATCAATTCAGAGGAAGTGAGGTTGAGGATCCAAATTTGCATCTAGCAACCTTTCTCCAAATCTGTGATATAGTAAAAATGAATGGTGTCCTTGATAAGGTAATAAGATTAAGATTATTTCCTTTTTCTCTAAGGGACCATGCAAAAGCCTGGTTGCAGAGCCAACCAAGAGGCAGTATATCCACTTGGGAGGATTTACAAAGAAAATTTTTGATTAAATATTTCCCTTCTTCCAAGTATGCCAAGTTGCGCGTAGAAATCACTTGTTTCCAGCAGAGAGAGTATGAATCTCTGATGGAAGCATGAGATAGGTACAAGGAAAGCTTGAGGAAATGTCCTCATCATAGGATCCCTGATGTGCAGCAAGTTACCATATTCTATAATGGTGTAAGACCAGCAACTAGGGTCTTGATTGATGCCTCAGCTGGAGGTTTAGTAACCATAAAAACTATAGAAGAAGCTATAGAGTTGATTGATGTAATGGCTTCAAATGAATGTTTAGTTAGTGAAAGGAGCCAAATCCCTAAGAGGGGGATATTAGAATTAGAAGCACAAGATGCTTATTTGGCTCAAAGTAAGTTGATGACTCAGGCTTTAGGGAAACTAAGTGTACAAATTTCAGAACTCTAAAAGCCTAGTCAAGTTTGTATGATGAGCTGTGACTTTTGTGGTGGAGACCATGAAAATGGCATGTATGATCCAAATATGCTTGTTGAACAAGTTAATTTCATAGGGCAACAGTTTCAAAGGAATTACCCCTCTAATTCCTTCAATCCTAACTATAGGAACCACCCCAATTTTTCATGGCACAAAGGTCCACATTTGAATCAAAACATGTCACAAAATCAAACCACAACTAGATCACAACAACCTCTTCTCCCTTCTCCTAAAGAAAAGTATGAACTTGAGAATATTCTATCATAGTTCATTCAGGCCACTCAGGCCAGCTTTAAAAATCAAGAAGCGTCTATCCGAAATTTGGAAAATCAGGTTGGACAACTGTCAAAACAGTTAGCTGAGAGACAGTCTGGCAATTTTCCTGGAGATACTGAGGTAAATCCTAAGGAACATTACAAGGAAATAACCACATGGAGTGGGAAAATTCTTCTCCCTACTCCAAGTCAGGAAAATAATTCAGAAAAAGATGCAGAAAAAGAAAAAGAGCAGGAAAATAAGCAGGTTAATGATAAAATTAAAAATAAGGTAGAAACAGAAAAAGAGAAAGAAAATCAAGTTCATCAAAAGAAAAAGAAAAAGAATGATTTGATCTTGGAAGAAGCTGTTAAGCTAACTCTTGAGAAATTAAAAAATGCTCCATTTCCACATAGATTTAAGAAACAAATAAAGGAGCAAAAGTTTGCTAAGTTCTTAGATGTGTTTAAAAAGCTTCACATACATATTCCCTTTGCTGAGGCATTACAAGAGATGCTATCATATGCTAAATTTTTTAAAGAACTTCTTTCTAAGAAGAAAAAGCTTAAGGGAGATGAAATGGTTGCCCTTACTCAAGAGTGTAGTGCAATTATTCAAAAGAAACTCCCTCAAAAACTAGAAGATCCTGGATCTTTTACAATACCTTGTGCAATAGGGGATGTTCATGTTGGAAGTGCTTTATGTGACCTAGGAGCTAGTATAAACCTTATGCCCTTGTCCTTAATGAGGAAATTAGGAATTAATGACCTGCAACCAACTCACATGTCCTTGTAGTTGGCTAATAGGTCTATCAAATATCCTCATGGGATGCTGGAAGATCTGTTAGTTAAGGTAGATAAGTTCATCTTTCCAGCAGATTTTATAGTTTTGGATATAGAAGCTGATAGAGAGATTCCCTTAATCTTAGGGAGACCCTTCTTAGCTACTGAAAGAGCTTTAATTGATGTAGAGAAGGGAGAACTCATGTCGAGAGTTCAGGAGGAGCAAGTAACTTTTAATGTCTTTAATGCTATGAAACATCCAGCTGAGAAGATGGATTATTTTATGCTTGAAGAAATCAAAAGTTATAAGACTCCTATGCTGTTAAGAACTGAATAAGAGGCTTTACAAGCCTTTCTTGAGGATGATTTTGACTCTAAGACTGAGGAGTTAGATGACTCACATAATGAGTTGCTAAACCTACTAGAAGCATGTGAAGTAGGGGAATTAAAAGATGAAAAGAAAGAAAAATTAAATAATACTACAACTGAGAAAGGTAAGGAAGTGTTTGAAAAAAAACTTGATTTGAAACCTCTGCCTTCTCATTTAAAATATGTTTTCTTGAGAAATAATGAATCACATCCTGTAATCATTAATGCTGAATTAAATAAGGAGGATGTAGAAAAACTGATAGGGGTTTTAAGAAAACATGAATCTGCCATTGGTTGGAACATTTCTGATTTAAAGGGGATTAGTCCATCATTTTGTATGCACAAAATTTTGATAGAGGATGACTATTCCCTTATTGTTCAGCCATAAAGAAGGTTAAACCCCATAATGAAAGAAGCTATAAGGAAAGAAGTGGTTAAACTCCTTGATGCATGGATTATCTATCCTATCTCGGACAACGCTTGGATCAGTCCGGTCCAAGTGGTGCCTAAGAAAGAGGGATGACCACTATTAAAAATGAAGAAGGTGAAATCATTGCCACTAGACTAACTACAGGTTGGAGAATGTGCATAGATTATAGAAGGTTAAATGACTCCACTAGAAAAGACCACTTTCCTTTACCATTTATAGACCAAATGCTTGAGAGACTGTCAAGTCATGAGTATTATTACTTCCTTGATGGATATTCTAGCTACAACCAAATTGTGGTTGATCCAAAAGATTAAGAGAAGATAGCCTTTACCTGTCCATATGGAATCTTTGCATATAGGCGCATGCCATTTGGTTTGTGCAATGCACCAACAACCTTTCAAAGGTGTATATTGGCAATTTTTGGGGACATGGTAGAGAAGTTCATTGAGGTGTTTATGGATGACTTCTCTGTGTTTGGAAACAGCTTTGATATATGCCTCAGTAACCTATCTAAGGTGTTGGTGAGATGTCAAAAGACTAATCTTGTCCTCAACTGGGAAAATTTTCATTTTATGGTTAGAGGAGGGATAGTCCTTAGCCACAAAATCTCTACTGAGGGCATTCAAGTAGATAGAGCCAAGATTGATATCATTGAAAAGCTTCCTCCTCCAATCAATGTGAAAGGAGTGAGGAGTTTCTTAGGATGTGCTGGCTTCTATAGGAGATTTATAAAATATTTTTCAAAAATAGTAAAGCCTTTAACTGATTTGCTGGTGAAAGATCACGCTTTTGTTTTTGATGAAAACTGTGTCAAGGCTTTTGAAAATTTGAAACAAAGATTAATTTCAGCTCCGATCCTTGCAGCACCTGACTGGTCTTTACCATTTGAACTCATGTGTGATGTAAGTGATTTTGCTATAGGAGCTGTACTGGGGCAGAAAAAGGAAAGATTAACACATGTCATCTATTATGCTAGTAAGGTGCTGAATGAGAATCAAATAAACTACACTACTACTGAAAAAGAAATGCTTGCTGTGGTGTATGCATTTGATAAATTCAGAGCTTACTTGATTGGTGCTAAGGTCATTGTCTATACAGATCATTCAGCAATCAAGTACTTGCTAGCTAAAAAAGAATCAAAGCCAAGATTGATCAGATGGGTTCTATTACTCCAAGAGTTTGATTTGGAAATAAGAGATAAAAAGGGAGTAGAGAACTCAGTGGCTGATCAACTCTCTCATCTGAAAGGTGAAACAGATTTTATCATGATGAAAGAAGAATTTCCAGATGAGAGGCTAATGGCAATTACCACAGGGCCATGGTATGTTGACATGGCCAACTTTAAAAGTGCCTTTGTGGTACCAGAAGGGTGGACATCCCAAATGAAGAAAAAGTTCTTTCATGACAGTAAAACGTTTCTATGGGATGATCCTTTTCTTTATAAGATAGGAGTAGATGGAATTATCAGGAGATGTGTGCTTGAATCAGAGCAAAAAAGACTCTTATGGCACTGCCATGACTCCTATTATGGAAGACATCATGGTGCCTCTAGAACAACAGCAAAAGTTTTACAATATGGCTTTTATTGGCCAACAATTTTTTATTGGCTTGTATCAGTTGGTGTTTATTTTGTATTTTAGTAACTTAAGTATTGTATGTAATTAGTTTAGTTATTTTAATTATTAATTAAGTTTCCTTTGTAATTAATTAGAGTTAGTTAGTTAGTTAGTTTTAAGTTATCTATATATAGTGGTAGTTACTCTATAATAAGAAAAGGAAGGGAACACACAGAAGCAATACGATGATTCATTTTCTCATTTTTAATCTCTCTCTAATTATTTTCTCTCTCTAAACTCTCTCGTCTATGTCTCTCCACATTCCTTCGACTGAATCCATTCCCATGGGTTTCTAAACTCCTAGGGTTGGGATTACTGAAGCTTCCGATGGAATCTTGAAGCAGCATTGAGGAAATCATCTTCTGAAGCAAGAGGAGAACAAACTGAGAAAGGGATCTACTCTGCTGAATTGACAAATTCAGATCCAAATGAAGAATCTCACCACTAAGGAATCATGGTTGAGGCTTAGGTAACTTTTGGCTTCCTAACTAATTCAGGCCTAGTAAGTAGGTGAATAGTTAGGGTTCAATTCCCAATTTCACATTAGATTTCTCTGTCACTGAACACCTAAGGGATTAAGGTTTAATGCTTAGGAATTAGTGTTAGTCACCCAAGGAATTAGGGATTAACCAACTGTGAATTGTCCTCTTGCATCTAAAGCTTGATTGAACCTCAATTGCATGTTTCTTGATGAAGTTGTAAGATGAAGTAATCCTAACCTATCTTCCATTAAATACATTTCATCTTTTATATTATTTCTAAAAATATAAAAACATAGAAAGTATAAAACAACAAAAACAGAATGAATTCTATCTTCTTGTGTTTTTGGTTCAGCTTGTGCTAGTCCAAGATTGCGGTAATTACCTCAATCCCTGTGGGACGATCAAGTATATTACAAATTTAACGATTGGTGCACTTGCCAAAAGAATAAATCCTCCGAGAGGTATGCATCAAGTTGATGGCTCAGGATTTACACACCACCACTCCCTTGGTCGTGAGTTTCTTGGTAAGTCAAGGTGAGTTTTTAAGCTTTTGATTCCTGATTCTTGTTTCCCCTTTCTCTTTTTGTAAAATCAACATCATGTATGTGGTTTTGTGGTTGTTCTTCTCTATTTTTGGCTCTAAAAAATTATGACCCCTTCTTGTTGGATGATTGCATGTGATGCATTTTAGGTTCCGAGAATGATCGACGAGGTTTAATTAGCGACTAGTGAAATTTTGTGGCTGTTCTTCTCTATTTTTGGCTCTAAAAAATTATGACCCCTTCTTGTTGGATGATTGCATGTGATGTATTTTAGGTTCCGGGAACGATCGACGAGGTTTAATCGGTGATCAGTGAAATTTTAAAGCTTGGTTCCTTTTCCCCTACAAAACTATGACCATCAAATAAGGTAAGGGGAGTCTCTCTTTCTTTGATTTTATTTTTAACAGTCCTGTGTTGTTTCTATGGCTTCAAGGGATAACTCCTTCGAGTTTTGTTACGATCCGACAGTCCGATTAAAAGTTACGTTATTTTTTGTTATCATCGACAAACTTACATTTATTTTTAGGTATATGTATGTGTTTTTTAAATTTATTGTAAAGTGTGCCTTGAGGATCGTTAGCTCTGCTTAAGTTTTACTGGAGTTAAGAGCCCCATTACAAAGATTTATGGGTTACAGGAATTTATTGCGGGCTCGGTTGTATTTTTATTTTGGGTTTGTAATTAATAATTGATTTATTTGTAATTTTTGTAATTTTTCTAATAAGCCCCGTTATCTTATATAGTTATCCGACCAGAGTCTGTGGAGTATCATCAAAGAAATTATGCATTATGAGAAAATTTGCTAATTTGCGTTCAATTATGATTTATTTCAAATTTATTTCAAGTATACGACGCTGATGATTCAACAAAATTACCACGTGAGTTTTATAAATTTTAAATGAATTTAATAAAAAATGGTTAATAAGTTAAAAGACATAAGCAGTAAATAATAGTAATAATTAATATTATTAATAAAATTAAGGATTTTAACTATTAAAGGTGTTTTATAAGAATATATATAATCTAGATATTTTAGACATATAAAAATAAATTTTAAGTATTGTTGTAGGATTTTGCTTGAAAATCCTAAGGAGAGATAGATCTTTCTTTTCTTCCTTCTTTAAACCCAAAGCAAATGACTCCAAAGTGTTAAAGCAAATTCAAAAATGGAGATATATTGTGCAAGCCGTGAGCTTGAATGGAAGGAAATAGAGGTTTTGGAAGCGTAGAAACCTAGATTTAGGCTAGGAAATAAGAGAGAAATAAAAGCTTATGGTGAGGTAAGGATGGAAGAATGAATCTGCCACTCTCTAAGGCTAGAGAGATAACGTGTTTGAGGTTTACTACCTTTGGAAGGAAGCCAAAGGATAAGAACAAAGAGAAGGCACTAGTGTTTTACTTTTCTAGAGAGAAGTGAGAGCTTATCTCACTAAAACTTCTTAAAACTTCAATTATGAATGAATTATAAGCAAAATAGGTATTTATATGACCTCTTAGAATTTCGGCCACTAATGCTAAAACATGGGCTTTGTGATATATCCAAGGCCCAATCCCTAATGCCTAAGTGAATTGGCCCAATACAAGCCCAAATGCAAAAGTAGATAATGTACAAGACCCAAAAGTGGCCCAACAACAAAGGCTATGCAAAGCCTAAACTAATTCCTAATTTTAAATTCTAAAATATTAATATTATAAAAATAAAATATGTACAAATGATAACCAAGCTCAATACAGAGGCCTAAAGGAGGTCTAACACAGTGAAATAAGGTCCTTTACTCTAAGATAGAGCAAGTGTAAAGTGTAAAAATCCTCAAGAGCTCCTCCTTGGGCTTGGGCCCAACTATGAATGACATATAGGAAGCCAAGTGTGTCTGGAGTGTCTCCCTAGCTCTCTTGGCCCTTGACCTAGTCAAAAGACCCTTAAAGCTCTCCAAGGCAACCTCTAAACTCTGTGAGGGTTCTATGGCTTCTACCTAGGTGATGGCTATGTCAGGTATAGTTACTCATTAATAGTAAATTAAGAAAAATGGTTATTCTAAAGATTAATAGTGTTTTACAAGGATATATTAGGTAAATAGGAATAAAATTGGATATAGTCATTAATAAAGAATTAATTCAGAAGCTGGGTTTGTGTTAGAAATAATGATTTTCTTATAAGAAATTATGAGTAACAAATATATATAGGGTATATGTAGTGATTAATAATAAACTAACTAAGAAATTGGGCTTATGTTAGAAATAAGAATTTTATAAGAATTTATAAGAAAAGTATATATAAGGTTAGAAGTGTATGAATATAAATGTGGGTATAATTAGAAAATAGAGAACTAGTAAACTATTAGGTCTAGATATACATAATAAGAGTTATAATTATGTTAAAAAAAGTGATGATGATGAATCGTAATTTACAAGGCCCATAAGTTATAGATTTAATTAATTAGAAACAAAATTCTACTCATTGAACTCTAAATAGGAATTTTATATTAGACTTAACAAATATAGGAATAAGAGCACAAATCTTCTATTTATAAATAAACCTAGTTAAATTTCATTAAAAAGGGAATTTTATGCTTTCAGAAAAGAAGAATGGATATATATATATATATATATATATATATATACACACACATAGTGTTATTTGTATAGTAATAATTTAAGAAGTAAATATTTTCTAGCCCTTGAGGATAATTGGCAATTGAGTTATACTTTCCAAAGAGAATAATATACTCATAATATATATATATATATATATATATATATATATATATATGGTTATATATATATATATGAATATTTGATACCAAGCTTTAATTAGAATAAATATGCTTTTTTGTTCTAACTAGCTAAACTGATATGTATACCTGATAAGTATGCGGTTTGGATAAAGTGATGTGTTTAACTGAACTAGGTGGATTCATGTGCTGGTATGTATGTATTGGAGAATTATATGCATCTATGGAATTGTGGGAGTGGCTTGATAAAAATATATGTGATGAGAATGAATGTATTATGTTGAGATGCATTGATAAAACATTATATAAAGAATAAAAGCAAGAATATGTCTCGGTAGGGATCTTGATATGATATGATAGTGGAATGATGATGGAATGGATCTGATGCGATGATGATGCGCTGAGACATAAGTTCATACCCCGAGAAATGATAAATATGTATACTCAACCCCTTTTTCATTCTTAATTGTTGGAGGGAATGTATTATGATGAACGTTAAAGAATGATTATAACAACAACTAAAGATAGTATTAGTAAATAAATTAGACAACTAGACAATAACCAGTAGGAACTAAGTATACACCTACACAACCAGAATAACCCATATCCTTAGAATAGTCCTACCCAATATTGTTAAGATTTATACCATAAGTGACATAGGATAATTCCCTGACTAGACTCATTTTCTCTAAAAGATATTTGAAAGAGATTTAAAAGATGATATAAACTAAATCTAATTCTAAGAATGAAAGTGGCTGTTTAGAAGACCCTACCAATGACAACTATAGTGGAAAATAAAAGAATGTGTATGAGACATACATCATTTGCATATGATCTTGTGGAAACTAGAGCATACACCCGAGATGGAGGACATTCATGTTCGATCCCCAGGGAGGATCTTTGGAGTATAACTGAGTCAAGCATCCAATGGTCCAGAGTGGCGCCCTGAGGTTGGACAGTCCATGGCAAACCTAGTGTACTTTGACTGAAGATGGAGTGTAACTATGATCGTGTAGAGCTAAGTCCCATTATGATATGATTATGATTGATAAGATGAGGTGGATCCATGATGAGTAGGACTTGTGAGTCCTTTTGTACCCTATAATGTGATGTTATGTTTAGGGATTTGGTGGGCTCCAATCGCTCTAGTATAGAAATGTTATGTCCAAGCACAGCCTAGATAGGATGGGTTCTGGTGTGATATGATAATGAGATTTAGGCCCACATGCATCATGATGGCTAAGAAAAAGATTAAACTAATGAAATGAAATTTATGCATTGCATTACATTCTCTGAATGAAATTGTATTTGATTGTGATTATGAATTACTGATGAGGATTAATACTTTATGTGATAGTTAGAGGTAAGGAGAAAGAGCAAAGAGTTATATATTCAGGGATGAATGAGAAAGGTTAAATTATAGTTCACAACTTAGTATGAATTGATTAAGAACCCTTGAATAAATGGTAGGAACAAAGAATAATACAGACTCGTATTGTAAAAGGAATGTCAGAAATGACATCCCTTTGATTGTTGTGGAAGATTGACTCACCTTTATAAAAATGACAACCCTTGAATAAATGGTAGGAACAAAGAATAATACAGACTCGTATTGTAAAAGGAATGTCAGAAATGACATCCCTTTGATTGTTGTGGAAGATTGACTCACCTTTATAGATTTTTCCAGACCCCCGATTAGACTATGCCCCTGCTACTATAAAGATCAAGAGATATCCCGTATAGAGACAAGGCTTACCAAGAGGAATTACTCACAATAGATGGAACTGGCAATGAATCACAAGGTCTTATGAGAGCCTACGCTCCCCTAATTTTCAGTATGTATAGTTTGTTGTCTATGAGTTATATATAATGTATCTGTTCCACCATATTTATATTGTACCAAATAAACTTCCATATTTTTCTAAAACTCGTAACCTCTCAATTAAGTATGATGATCTAGTAGAAGAGATTGTCTTAATTAATCGAGGGTGTTACAAAAGGCACAAAGAGGCACTTGTAAGAAATCAAGCAAAACTTAGCCAAGGAACCAAGCTTTCCCATGCTCACTGGCATGAGTGGTACTGGGCCATATCCCAACCAAGTGCCACATTCTAGAGAGTAAGCATTCATACGCTGAGTTCTACACTATACCCACGCTTAATTTTATACCTTCACCTAACACACCACACATGGATACGCTCATGGGCATGAGCATATGCTGGTTCACAAGTCAAGCATTAGGTGACTCCAAAATACCAGCGTCCACATGCTAGTCCATACACTGAGCCCTACACCTAGCACCATTGCTTCCCAGACCCAAGGCGTGCCAACGTTGGATCTTACACTACATTTATACGCTCATATTCCCATCACTCGACCCAGACCAACATCTCACTATGCCCATGTTGTTTGCCAATGTACACAAGCCTACCAACCATTTCACCAGATTTATCATGCCAAGGGCTCAACATCCATACGTTAGAACCTAGCGTCCAAACGCTTACTCCCTAGTCCATGATTACTTCACCAACATGCCCATACGCCCATCTAATGTTGACACACCCATATGTATGCTCATGTGCTAAGATTATTTCCAGACGATGTTGAGCTTTTGTATTTTAGTAATTTAAGTGAGTTTATTTATTTGTACATATGCCTTAATGACACTAAATGTAATTTTTGGCCTATGTAACTAGTTAGATTAGAATATGATATTTACATGTAATGTAACTAAGTTAAAAAGAACTAATAACTAATTTCCAGATTACACTTTATTCTTTGATTTTCTTTCTCTCTCTAAATATTTTCTCTCACTAATTCTCTCATCCCTAACCTTTATCCCCTGTAATCAATTTTTGTTTTCCAAATTCCCTTGGATTGGGATTGAATGAGGCCTCCATAGATCTAAATCTTAATTTATTGAAGCTGAAGATGCAATTAGAGTTGGTTCTGAGCACAATAACTGTTGATCCTCAACTCTTGGATTGGGAAATCCAAAGTCATTCTGAAGTTCTCATTAGAGAGAAATCATGGTGAGAATTTCTTATTTGCATTTGCTGACCTAGTTGCTTCATGCCTAAGGAATTAGGAGAGTGCTAGGGTTCCCCTTAATTTCGTAACTAAATTCAATTGAAGTTGGCACCTAAGGGATTAGGGTTAGTCTAGGTTGGATTAGTGGTAATTACCTAAGGAATTAAGAGTTATCCATCTGTGAAATTGAATTCTGTTGTAATTGTATCTGATGTTGAGTTCACGTGAATTTATGACTTATGGTATGCTGATTTCAATTCTAATCTATTTATTTAGTACAGGTTAATTGTTGACATAATTCTACTAGTGACGCTACTATTAGAAATTCACAACAACAATATAAATACAGAAAACATAAAAAGAAAAGAATGGCATTTTGTGTAAGGTTTAGCTAGAGATTTACTGAGATTGTGGTACTTAATATAATCCCCATGGGACGATACAAATATATTACATTTTAACGATTGGTGTTCTTGCCAAAGGAATTTCATCCTTCGATGAATTCGCATCAAGTTAATGGCGCTGTTGTCGGGGATTGTTGATTGATGTTAACAATCCTTAGGAAGCCACTAGACTGAACCATTTTTTAGTTTCTATAATTGTTGATTGTTAGTGAATTTATTGTAGAAGTAGTATTTTTATTAATTATTGTTGATTAATTGTTGTTAGTTTGTTAGCATTAACCGTTACAGTAAGTTATGTCTGTTTGTTAGATTGTTGCATTTGTTTTTGTTTTAGAAATTAGGAAAAGTTACAGGTGATAGATCTTGAGGATGCGTTAGCGGAATTTCTTCAGTATTCACAAAGCTTATACACGAACCATGTGGAAGAAGTATAACCAATTAAGGAAAAACCATCTGAGTTGGAAAAGGATACTTGCTCAATTCATGGAATTCACATAAAGCAGCCTTAGAAATTTTGATAATTCGATTAAGAATATTTAGAATCAAGTGGATATAATTGTGAAGCAAATGACCAAGTAATATATATAGCAAGGTGATACAATGGTTGTTTGAGCAAACCAATATAGTAAGCAATGGGATGATGATGTTGTTCAGGATGAAGAAGTTCAATTTGAGGAGGAAGAAGACTAGTTTAAAAGCATCTATGATGAAAAATAAAATAAAGTGGTTGAACCTGAACTTGAGGCTGAAAAGGAGACATGTGAAGTAGAAGAAGAAAGTGAACATGAAGAAGTTCAGAAAAATGGAAAAGAAGTTAGTTGAAGAAGTTTACTACAACCCAAGCCTTGGGCATTTGAGATTTCTTCCCTTTCCTCGGAAATTTTTAATGCGAGAAACTTCTAAATTCTTATTTAAAAAGTGAAAGGATGAAAGTGAAATAGATGATACTTTAGAGTTGGAAGATGATATATCAACTGAAGCATTCTTTGATGATTGGAAAAAAGAAGATTGGTCAAGGGAAGAGCATGATTTGTCATTCAACTGTTTCAAGGATAAGCAATTTTGTGAAAAAGTCCAGGCTAAAGAAATGATAATAGAAGTCATTGAGGAAGTTAAGACTCAGTCA
Organism: Clitoria ternatea; assembly: GCA_037962975.1. NCBI lineage: Eukaryota > Viridiplantae > Streptophyta > Magnoliopsida > Fabales > Fabaceae > Clitoria > Clitoria ternatea. The sequence continues at coordinate 121,316,699 of CM075670.1, forward strand.
TGTGTTGCTGCTGAGCAAGAATTGGCAGGAGCAATAGAGGTCTCAATTGAGATAGAAACTATAACTTGGCTAGATAATGATGTTGAAGTTTTGATGGTGCCAAGTGTGGATGAAAAGGAAAAATCAGAGGTTCATGCACAAGAAGTAAATTAGTTGAAAATGATGATGAAGAAGAAGTTTAGCTAAATCAAGAGGAACGTCATTTGTGGCACAAAAGAAAAGGACTAACCAAGATCAGAAAAAACAGAAAATGTTTAAAGGGAAAAATAGTAAGAAGGTTGTGTGAAGCATTAGCCTCACACACAACAAGGAGAAAGTAGGTGAAAAAAGACCAAGAGTCTATGGTCACAGGCAATAAGATCCAAGGGGATAAATGTATGTAGTTTGTTGTTGTACATAAATAAAGTGATAAAAGAAATTAAAAAAAGAAGGGAGATAAAATATAAAAATATATATGTGAAAAAATATAGAAGGGACCAAGGCATCAGCGTGTATATGCTGGCACTGGCGTACATACGTTGGTGAAAAGGAATCTTGTGCCATGTGCACGTTCTAACCTAATATGGTCTGACCAAGAGTAGAGGACCAATATATAAAGGCATATGGCTAGCGTGCTAACGCCTATGACAACATCAGGTCAAGGTTCTATTTGCTACATTGGGCATGCCAATGCTGCCTCAAGCGTCCTTATGCTCAGGACGAGTCAAAGGCTGCATTGATATAGAAGCCTAGCGTTCAAACGCCAGCATGCCAATGTACAGACATGCAGAACTGATCAAGGTTGACCCAAGCATAGCAAGCTAGTGTTAAGACACTGGCATTGGGCATACAGACATGTAGAATTGAAAAACGGTCAAGCCCATCTCTAGCAAACCAATGTATGAACGCTAGAGTTAAGTGTTCCAACGTGCGAGCACTAGTCCCTTCTTGATGCCACCCTTAGAAGTCACATGTAGGCATGTTACCCATAGCGTTTACACGCCCATAATCTGACTTTGTACACATGCCATCACAGAGAGCCAACGTCCTAAAGCCCATCACTAGCATACATATGCCCATGTCTTCCTCTATAAATAACTACCTTGGCATGAGGCAACCCTATATCTTTTCGCCTTACGCCCATTCATTCTTCTCATACCTCTTGGCACCTAAACATCCATAACTCTTCATATCCCTCCAATTCTAAACGTTTTCCTTCACCAATTTTTAGTTACAAATCTTCAATGCACTTTTTCAATTTTTGTAACTGAAATTCAGACACCCATTCCTCTCTAGTCTCCCAACCTTTCATCTTGTCCTCTCATCTCTATAAATACCCACTTTATTTAGAAACATGGCATTAAGACCCATGATAACATATCTTTTTACCTTTAATTACTTACTCTATTTGTTTGTTTTATCTACTGTTAAATTATAATAACTGTGTTTTAGCGTAATTTATCAGTGTTCTCCATTTTTAATTTTTATTCTATTATTTGTTAGTGATAACTATTTTCTTATTTTTAATGTTACTATTGAGTGTTGTATTTTGTGATTTATGTTTTCTTTTACTGTTACTGTTTACTAGTAATTGTTGTTTTTAATTTTTAATGTTTCTGTTTATTTTAATTTAGAGCTTTCATGAGTGTTTAGTCTTAAAAATAAATTAATTGAATTAACTAAGTTTAATTTGATTTTATTTTATTTTACAGGCTATCAAATTATTGGAAGCTTCTTGATTATTTTGCAAATAAATTACTCTTCTCCAAATACAAATTCACATTAATTACTTTTTTTAACAAGTATATTAATGTGAAATTGTTAAAACACCTTCCATGTTTCATGATTAAACAATTGCCATCCTTTTCTTCTAATCACTTGGTCAAAATGTCAAGGTTTTACAAGAAAAGGTCCCACCATCCATGCTTTTTGGATTTTTACCCATTTTTTCCTTCATTCTCACGTTGGAAATCAAGCCAAAAGCCATCAATTTTTTTTTTCATTTCATGTCACGGCCCACAAGGTCCCATGTGCTTAAATTTTTAATGCAAAATGTCTTCCACTTTCTCAAATTCATTCCCACGGTTAAGCAAGCACCAAAGGACATTATTTTATGCAATTTTTATGCCTAGTAAGCTTCCAAATTCAGCTGCACCTACATGGTCCTATATGCTAAAAAATTCAATGGAAACAAGACAAATTACTTTACCTTTCACGTTAGCAACCATGGGATTTCCATAGCCAATTTTTTTTTGCATATAATTGCACTTCATAAGCTCTTGACGGCTGCACAAAGGAAAAGAAGAGTCAAAGTGTCAAAATTATTAATTGATACAGCTACACCTCACTTTGTTCCATGTGACAATTTTTCATGTGCAAACAAAAGCCAATTGGAAAGAAATTCCAACGTGAATGACTTTGCTGTTGACAGCAGAAAATGGACAGAGAAAAGTGGAGCTGGACAACAAGAAAACAACAAAGAAATAAATAGCAAAAAGGAATGAAATTTGTGTAAAAGCTGACAGCAAAACAACACAAAACAGCAATAAAATGGGACAACAACAATAGTGAAAAATTGACAGCAAACAACAAATTAATTCATTCTCCTTCCAAGTGCTAAAATCCAACGTGAAAGGCCTCATAATGCAGAATGTTTTCCACTTTATACATTAAGAAAAATGAAAAAGAGGAATATACCAAGTGCCTTACAAGCCCACGGTAATGCATGATCAAATGGCATGTTTCCTTTGAGCTAAAAGTGCTAACGTGTAGTGCATTATGGCAAGGTGATGGGCTAGATTTTTAATGCAAAAATTCAGCCATGGAAACTCTATAAATTGGAACCAAGAGCTGAAGAAAAAGAATCATGAGAGAGGAGTCAGAGGGAATTTTTGAAGCAGTGGACAGCAGGAGAAACGGAGGAAGAATTTCAGAGGAGCTTCATTCCGGGTTCAATTTTTATTTTGTTTTAATTATGGAGGGCTAAAACCCTTAGATTGATTTTCTTGGAGAATATTGTAATAATGATTTTGAGGTTCTTATTTCTAAAATAATATATTTTCATTATTGTTGATTTCTTCATAATCTCACTCTGCTTGTTTAATTCCATTCTGTTTAATTAAATTTGTATTCTTAATCGGTTTAATTATACAAATGGAATAAAATAAGATTTAAATTAAAATTGGTTAAGGAAGTATACATGCTTAATGAATATTTTCATAATCACTTTTAGTTATTATGGTTTGCTTAATTCCATAATTTGAGGATAGATTATGTATGTAGGCGATGTTCTTATGTATGCTCAATAATTCCTAAATTTTATGATCTTGACTTCTTTTGCTTAATTAGGATGCTTGATTAAAATATTCATTTTTAAATGAAAGTAAAGGAATTGTGAATTGAAAAAGACGCTTAGTTGATTAATTCAAATTGAGCTAAGAAATCGACATAATGAAAGTGTATAAACCACCTTTTGTGAACCAAGGATAAATTTAATTACAATACTCCAAGAAAATCAATCGTTCGTTATTTATTTGTTTTTCACATTTATTCTGTTTCTTATATTCTGTATTAAATTTATTGTGACAATCAAACAACCCCCCCAATGTATGCTTGTTGAATTGTTGTTTGTAAAAATAAATTTTGTTTGTTAGATTTTAGTTTCTTAAAATTAGTTTAAGACTTGATTTTCCTAAATTTTTGTGTTGATCTTCGAGAGAACAACCTAGGTTGACACCCTAGTACTACATTAATTAATTTTAATGTACTAATTTGATGAGGCCACGACAGCTAACGTCAATCCACCAGAAACATTGTGAAAACTAAAAAGATAAGAGCCATAGAGCAAGAAAGGGACACAAGAAGAGGCAAGGAGGTTACTACCTCAAGCACTTTGAATTCTCCCCCTAAGAAAAGCAAAAGGTACAAATAGAGAAGGTCTAAGCATTCTCGTGATCTTGATTAGAGACACTTCAGGGATGCAAAGGCTGAGCAAGGTTATGAGCAACACTCCAAACTAAGGAGTGTTATTCGTGACCAAGTGATGCTTCTACAAGAGGAGTCTTGCCCACATCCTCTAGTGCGAAAGGCCATGTTTGGAAGAGGTTAGGCCCATTTTAATAAATTTTTGGGTCAGGGCTATCAAGATCTCACAAAAGAATTTTACTCTAACCTGTGGTGGCCCAACGATGATCTTGAAACCAAACATTAAGTGCCTTACAATTCATTTGTAAGATGTGCAATGGTTGAACTTTCTACTGAGATTCTGAGAAAGGCACCCTAGATACCAAACATGGAAAGGATGGAGTATCAGTATACAAAGATGCTACAAAGGATCTCAAGACTAGAACATGGTTCAATGGTAGAGAGAGTGTTAAAAGTTTGCTGCAAGAAAGGGACGCAATTTAAAACTATTGTCAGAGGTATTGTAAAATTTATATGTAAGAATTCATTACTCCTTATCCCTTTAATTTGGTGCCAATATGTTTTATCATCTATACAACCTGTGGCATATTCTACTGAGATTATGATCAAGTGTATGGTGCTTATTTACTACTTAATTGAGGGCCTTTATATTGACTTGGTTGAACTTATCTTGACCAAGATGGTGAGTGCTACCTATAAAAAGATGCATTAGCCATTTTTCTCTATTATCACCCATTTGGCCAATTAGAAAAGAGTCAAGGTGAATGAGGAAGGCTATATAAAAATCACATCTGAGAGGGCATTGGACAACAATTGGGTTTAGGAAAGAATTGATGATGCTCCTGAGTGGGATATTCCTCCGCCAAGGACCAGACAATATCATCCACTAGCCTCTACCTTGATCAATGTTATGGCGGAGTTGTAAGCCATAAACCGCATGTAACTAGGAACGTATGATTTAGTACTCAATCATGATATGTTGCTACATAAAATGACAACCACTTTGAATTTGGATACCTGTATGGGAACAAGTGTACCCATAGATCGTGATCAATGATTAGCTTCAATTGGATTCACCTTGCTTCCACCAAATTCGCCTTTCCACATTGAATTTCCTCTACTACAAGATATATCAATACAGGAGGCATTAGCGGATGATGAAAAGGAAGATGATGAAGAAGAGAATGAAGAGTAGTTGAGGATTCTAAAAAGAAAAAGAAAAATAGTTCCTTATTTTGATGTTTTGTATTACTTGTAAGAGTCTTTAATTTTCTATCATTTCAATTCTGTAATTTTCAACTTCTGTACTTTTGAATTCTACAATGAAAAAAATTTAGTTATGTGGTTATATTTCTTGCCATTATATAACACCCACCATTCATTTTCTTCCAATTTTGTGTTCTATTATTTGTTATTATTTCCCTGTAAATAATCTATTTCACCAATCAACCATGAACCACACAAAAGATAATAAAAGGGAAGTGCTATATCCTTATCTCTTTGAAACTCTAAAAATTGAAAAAAAATAAGATGCATGAATAAGTTATAATAGTTGGAATAAGTTAAGGGATTTCACACCCCAATGTTGAGATATCTTGTCTTAGGCATAGACTTAATCATGTTGCAATGTATATGCTAGTTTTGTTCAATGTGCCTTGTTATGCTTACCATGTTCTATTTGTTAGTGCATTTTTTATAGCCTAGGATGATCATCTGATATCAATGCAATGTCTTAAGTTTGGGGATGTGATGCTTACCCTTATATATTCTAAGTCTTGTGCTTAATTTTATTGTGAGTGTGCTTGCTTGGCAACATTATGGCAGAACTTGCCTCTTCCCTTGCTTGTGCTTATTTGTATTTGTCACATGGAAATGTGTTGGCCCGGTAATAATGTTTTAACTGTTTGTGTTTACTACCGGGTCATTAATTGGCAAGCGCACCAATCGTTTGTAGTTTTCAAAATTTAGATATCGTTCCACTGGGATTGAAAGTCCAATAACAATAGTAATTTCCTAGTCACTATGGTAAATGTAAATAAACTTATAGATAAAAGAATGATTTATATACAATTTATATAGTATTCACAGGATAACATGGTTGAATTGCTCATGAGATAAAAAGAAAATAAAAATCTATCTAAAAAGTTGAGTTGCAATCTAAAATAGGTAAGATACTTGAGATAAACACAGATAAACAAATTATGTTGGAAATTGGATCCCTAATCTAGAATAACAATAAGGAACTCAAGACATGCATATTTAATCATCAAGTTTCATGTCATTGCAGCTTAAATTCATTATAACCGATCCCTCATGATATAAATTCTAAGAATTTACCGTAAAGTCCGATCCCTCGTGAGCTTTCTCAGTAAAAACTTACATTAAGACCTGGCCTTATGGCAAAAATGGTTAACAACCCCTATAGAATTGAGATACCAATGGTATTCCAACTTTTACTTTTGTCAAAACAAGTTTCAATACGGCATGAATAATCATTCTCCCGTTTGACATTCACACTAATAAAACAAGTTTCAATACACATTAAAATCATTCTCCCGTTTGACGTTCATATTAATAAAAGATTGAAATACTAACATGGACTTGAATCATAAACATGCAGAGGTCGAATTCACAACATCATACTCAATAGGTTAGTTCACCAATTCCAACATAAACAGATTAGTTACACATGGTAAAAGTAAAGACAACACTTACAGACGTTGACATTACGAAGGTGATGGAGAACTTCACGATACAACGATCACAATACAACAAAACACTCTCAAGTATCTAGAAAACTATTCTAGAACTAAAAACTCACAAAAGAAGTACTCAAAGTCGAGTACAAAGAGAGAAAAGAATGAGAATAGGATGATATGGGATGCTTAGAATGGTGTTGGATGGCCCTATTTACAGGGCTGAGCAAGGGTGCTGACCTACGCGTCAGTGTGACGCTACGCGTCAGACCCCTGACTCAGCTTCCATTAAACAGCTGATAATGGCCTCTTCAAATTATTAAATTTGATCATGCTTGGCCACTTGGACGTGTCTCCACTGTGTTTTGGCCATTTGTGCTGAGTGGAGTGGCCATTGGTGCTGTGTGGAGTGGCCATTATTAGGTCAAAGTTGAGTGCTTGGCCTAGCTAGCTGTGGAGTCCACGCAGCTCTGACGCTACGCGTGGCTGTGACGTGTAGCGTCAGCATCAAAAGTAGCCACGCTACGCGGGGGGTTGATGCTACGCGTCAGCTCCTCCAGTATCTTTAATTTTCTCTTAAATTCTCTACTTTTTTACTGCAAAACTAGAGAAAATTGATCAAGGGCAGATTATTTCCAACAACATCCATTTATTAAATTTAAAACCTAATTTTCTAACAAATTAAATTAATTTTTATGATTTTTATGAACTTTTTATTAAAGCTTTTATTGAAAATTTGAGGACTAAAAAATACCCCCAACTTGAGACATTGCTTGTCCTCGAGCAAGAGAGAAAAATAAAAATAAAAATTTGAAATCAAATTTTTGAGTTAGTCCGAGAATTTACCATAAAAAGTAATTTCACAATTTAACTAATTTGTAATAATCAAAAATTGATATCTAATATAACAAAGGTTTAATGATAAAATTTATTACAATATTTTATTAATAAACCAAGCAAAATTTTAGGCTTACCTCACAAGTGTTTATCTCTATGTAAAGGGTAACCTGTTTCACTTAATCAATCATAAAATCAAACGAATTTAACTTTGATTGTCATCTAATCAATGGTTAGTCATACAGAGTTAATTCAGAAATCACAAGGTCTTTTCATGGGTTGTAATGAGGCTTGGCTTACAAGAATCAATGGTTTTTCTTGGAATTCAAAATCCTGAAATCATAAAAGAGCTTTTTATAATTTTTAGGCTTTCTCTTGTCCCAAACTCTTATTTTCTTTTATTGATAAAAAATAAATACCCCCAACTTGATTCTTTTCACTATTTTTTATTTTTCTTTTTCATATTTTATTTTTCTTTATTTTGAAAAGAATCAAGTTGCTTATCTTTTTCACTCCTCATTTTTGTAAGAACTCTCAAAATATTTTTCATTTATTTCAACTGCTCTTTTAATCAATCAAGTATAAGGAATAGTTAAAACTGTTTTAGGTTTAAGGGTACCAAAGAATTTATTCTCAGGCTCAATATGGGCTTGCAAAGGATAAAATAATTTTTACCAAGGTAAGCCGTTTGGCCCAAGGTTTCGTTTCACCAATAAATGTGCCTTGATCATTTTCCTGAATTCTCTGTACAACAATGATAGTATGTTTCTGAGATATTTGGAATGAAGAGTTCATTGAAAGAGAATCAAGTTTGTATAATGTGAACTCAAGGTAATGCTTGTGCCAAGTTTAAACACAAAAGTTGTAATATAGTATAGTTGTCGTTCCACTGAGGAGGTGTTAGAATGAAGATCTTAGTTTTGAATTGATTAGGCAGAAGGTTTTTAGTTTGTTTTGTTGTGAATGATGTTGAATGAAAAAGTAATAAATAACAGAGAGTGAAATTTTGCAAAAGATAATAGTGAAAGGTTTTTGAGAGAAATTAATTTGGTAAAACAGGGATTGGCTTCATCACATCTTCACCTTCTGTAAGCTGCATAAGTTTTTATATAAGTAAATCGAAAAGATAGTTTCTACGTCACAATCATAGTCATTTGTATCGATCCCTCGACTACAAAATTCATAAGAATGATTTCAAACCGCTGATCCCTCAGTCACTTTGAAATCATCCCAGCATTATCGATCGATTGTTTTGACGTTTATTGCGTTAGACGCCATCCCTGGCTACCTACTCACAATAAGTATTTCTTTCAGATCTGCTTTTAAAAGTCACTTCCCAGCATACTTGAGAAAACTTAAAATAAGAAAATAGTGATCAAGTACTTTCAGGCATTAAACGCAGAAGGAAATACAGAAACTTATCAAATCTCATTACTAAATAAAAACTTACAACAACATTACTTCAGTGTTGAATGGATTACAGCCAATCCCATAAGGGAGTTTAGTTACTCATGCCTTGCATTTTCACCATCAAAAGAATGAATACAGAAAATAATGGAAAGTTTGGATTGTGAATGAAATACAGGGGATGAATCTGATGATGGATGTCCATGTGAGATTGTTTGCAGCTTGATTTATAGGAGTTATGGTTCAGCTTCCCTTGCCAACTTGCATAGAACCCATGCAGCATCTTTCAGAGACTTATGGAAACACAAGAAAGTGGGTGAGCTGGCATCGCACCATTGGTGAATATTAAATTAGAAAATCCCATACTACAGGAGTCACGCTTGAGCTTGATGGTCACGCTCAAGCGTGAAGGGTTCTGATGCTGTTTGATGGTCTCTCGCGCAAGCTGAATTAACCACGCTCAAGCGTGGCCTTCCTCACGTTGCTCACGCTTACTTCTTCTCAGCTACGCTCAAGCGAGGCTTTGTCATCCATTAGTCACGCTCAAGCGTGTAAAGCACACGCTCAAGCGTGTAAAGCACACGCTCAAGCGCTCTTCATGTGCATGGTCACGCTCGAGCTCCTTCTAGTCACGCTCAAGCGTGCTTCATGTGCAGGGTCACGCTCACGCTCATGCTTAATCTTCGCTTGGGCGCTCTCAAGCTCACGCTCAAGCGGCTCATCCCCACGCTTGAGCGTGAGAGGGGTCCTGATGCCTCTTTGTCTTCTTTAAGTCATGCTTGCCATGCTTAATCCTCGCTCAAGCGTCTAGTATTCACGCTTAAGCGTGAGAGATGCTTTATGTTCTCAAACTTTCATGCTTAAGCTTGCTTACTTTGTCTTGCCTTCCTGTTGAGTTCCCTGCACTTTCCAAGGGTTTAAACATAATACTTCTTTTATACATTACTTAAAAGATTCATGCTCACTTCCTTTAATAATTCATTAATTTAGCTCAAATTATTTACAAAATTAGTTCAAATGAGTCATGAAATCAATGCTTAATCAACACTTATCAAACTCTCCCCAACCTAGATTTTTGCTTGACCTCAAGTAAAAAGAAGTTTGGAAAGGGAATCAAGCATTTCAACAAAATTAGCTTCTGTACAGAAAATTTTTTTTAAAAGACAATAATCTCAATTTATCTCAAGTAAATGATTTCCTCAATGCCAATTCTTTGAAATGTACTGTACCATTAATTTGTTCACAACGCAGGTAACCAAATGCTATAAGAATAAGGAACTCTCATTATTTCTCACCAGGTGGGTGTGTTTGCACATTCATCATGAGAACTGCCTAATTAACATTGCCGGCCATTTCTAATCACAATCAATTCATAAGATAAGTAAGGATCAAAAAGGTCTTTTCAAGGTTGTAATGAGGCTGGGCTATCAAGAATTCTTGGTTTTTCTTTGAGTTCAAAGTGCATGCATAAGAAGAGCATATGTTCTAAAATTTTTCAAATTTTTATGAGGCTTCTTCTTTTATGCTATTGAATTCTTCGCTTTTCTTTTTCTAGTTCTCTATTTTTGTTACATGTTGGAGAACTTTATTTCTTTTTTTCAGCCTCAGTTTCTTTTATCACCCTTTTTTGGAGGAGTGTTTTATGCTCTTTTAAAAATCTTTAAGCATGCTGGTAAGGTACGATTTTATTTCTCATGCTTGGTTTAGGGTGTTTGAATAAAATTTTTGGCTCAAAAATGGCTACAAAAATTGGGTCATATTCTTAAGGGTAGCTTTTTGGCTCTGAGTTTGTTTTATTTTTTTAAAATTTGCCTTTATCATTTCCTTGCTTAATCTTTAAAAGAAGTGTTAATCAGAAAATCAGGTAATGCTTATTTGACGAATTCTCATGAGACTCTCAGTGTTTAGATTTCTTACTTCTCACCAGGATATAAGGGTTACTTTCCTTATTCTAACAGAAAAGGGTTCACGCATGTAAACAATAAAAAGTACATTCATTCCAATTCCTTGGTTCTTAATTCAGCCATTTTACCCTTTAACAATCAAGTTTATTATCTAAAAAAAATATTCTGCTGCTTAGAAACTCTTCTTGTTCAAAAAGTAAAATCTTTGGTTGGGTTTTTCAAAAATGTTCAAAGTTTTAATCATCAAAACAGAAATAATCACAAGCAAATAATCACAAGCAAACAAGAATAATCACAAGCAATTCTAAAGTATGCTGCACTAAAGATAAAGTAAAGCTATAAATTGTCAATTTGAAATAAAACTAAGTAGCAATTTAAACTTCAAGAAATGAAAGCATTAAAAATTTTTCACTCTTCCTCAGATGAGTCCTCTTCTGTTCCCTGGTCTCTTTCTGGAGGTCCCTGTGTTGAAGTTCCTGGCCTATCCTCTGTAGTCTCACCTCCTCCCACAAAAGGAGGCCTGTCCCCAGGCCAAGCAAGTAGGGCCTCAAACTAGGCAGGTGGCATCCAAGGATTATGTTGACCTGTAGGAATGCTGTGATAAAGGCCACTGTAAATGTGTAACAAACCTCTATGATGAGCGTTCTGCTGGGCCAGGAGGTGGCTATTTTGAATTTTCAGGATGTGAATGCCTTGTAAAATCAGAGTGGCTTCTATGCTGAGGGGAGGATGGGCAGGTGCTGTGTTGAATGCTTGCTGTGCTGCTTGAGAGGCAGGTGGAGGGGGTACATCAGTTGCAGGAGGTACTGGATTACTGCAATAACGCTCAATGAAGCGTTTGTCTATTGAAGGCCTAATTGGTTTGAGGTCTTGTACCTCAACACCATGACCTGCACAAAAATCAGTGACAAAGGCAGGAAAACCGAGACTCCCTTTTACCTTCTGACCTGCTTGGGAATACTTCTGGTCAGAAATCACAAACTTGTGAATTTCATCAGAGAGTATTTGGGCTAGATCAATGGAAATGTCCTCTCTTAGAATGCAGTATAGCAAATAACACCTACTAAAAATTAAATCAGAGACATGAGCGTTAGGTGCTATGTTAGCTAATAAGAAAGAAGTCCAAACTTGAGAAATAGAAGTCATGTCTTTTCTTAAAATTCTCAGTGGTGTCTCTCCTTGCCCCATTTAAAAGTGGTGTCCTGGAACACATATGGCTGCTTCAAGGTCATTTGTGGCAATGAATTGGTTCCTTGCAACTATAGCAGCATATTCACATATTTCTCCCTCTCCTAGGGTCATAATGTTCCCCAAGTAAAAATTGATTGTGTCCCTGTCATAGGAGAGCCAGGTTCCCCTCACATAAGTTTTTCTTTCTCCTCCTCTATCTTTTGTCCAAGCATTCGCATAGAATTCTCTTACAACTTCTGGGTCATATTTCTCCCTTAGGTAACATACTTTTAACCAATTTCTCCTCCTTATGATTTGTAGGAAAGCATCACAATCTCCCAAGGCCAAATCTACTTTTTTTTCTGGTATAAATGTCTAGTTTGAGATGTCCTCATAACGCTTGCTCTTACTTTTATTCCTGAATCTTGGAGCATCATCTTGTTCATCTGTGCGTGGTCTTTTGCCTTTATTTCTTCGGGAACTCCTTGCTGGGGAAGTAGTGACAGGGGGGTTTGGTGCAATTTGCTTTGTTCTGGCCATCTGCAAGAAGGTTAAGAATCATTTTGCACTCAAAATACTTCCTTTAAGGACTTTTGTCAAACATTCAGCATGCGTTAAAAGAATGTGAAACACAAAGGTGACATGCATTACAAAAAAAATGAAACACACAAGAGCAAAGCATTGACCCCCCTTTCTCTAAACAACCCATAAAACAACCAAGCATAGATCATGGTATTCATTAGAAACAGGAAGAAGGGGGTTAAGGACTTCAATGTATGCAAAAAGAAAGGTATCAACCCTCCCTAACACAGTAATCATATGCTGTAATTCAAAAAGGGGATAGTGCAGTAGTTACCTGGAAGAATCCGAAAGTGATAGAGAGAATGATTTGTAAAAAAAATATGACTTATGAGATGAGAGTGAAGAGACAATTATTGGAGAAGAAATGGACAGTTACAGAACTTAGAGAGTCAGGAGATTGATGGACGGTTATTGGAGTGAGAGAGTGGGAAGTTTCAAAATTTTACATTTATTAGCATCAGGGGGCCGTTTTGCATTTCACGCTTGAGCGCAGGAGTATCACGCTTAAGCGTGATCGACTAACAGGGTGGCTTTTGTCTCGCTTAGGCGTTGTTACTTCCTCGCTTGAGCGTGTGGGCTTTAATGCAAAGTATATTTTCCTCGCTCAAGCGTATGTTTGTCACGCTTGAGCGTGACACAAAAATTTCCATACCTGATGCTTAAAATCAATTCCTCGCTTGAGCGAAGAAGAGTCTTGCTTTGAGCGTGGTAGCCTCTGCTTGATTTTCCAGGTCCTCTCGCTTAGGCGCAAAAGATCACGCTCAAGCGTGATCAGGTTTATTTTGAAACTTTCTTTTGCCGTGGTACCACGCTCAAGGCTTGATTCTTTCGCTTAAGCTTGATGTGGATAGTGAGTGACTTACCTTGGCTCGCTTAAGCGAGATTATCCACGCTTGAGCGAGGTGATTTCCTCATGCTTCTCTTAATTCATCCTCCAGCTCCAGTTTTGTTTGCCTTTGTTTGAAACTTTTATTTGGGCTTCTCTTAATGAGTAATCTACAAAGTAAACAGAAACTTTACTAATATTTTAAAAATAAAATTTTCATGGAAAGAAAGCGTAAAAAAAATAAAAATAAAAATACTGGGTTGCCTCCCAATAAGCGCTTTGTTTAACGTCATTAGCTTGACGCCTGATAGATTTTTCAATATGGATCATGGAGCCGGTGGATGAGAGTGTTGAGTTTTTCCACCTCCTTGCCTAAGTCAGGCCTTGGCTTTCTTCCATTCTATTTTTCAAGTGCACCTTCAATAGCAAAATCAGCTTGTTCTTTTTGCACTCGAATTTTTACTTTTCTGTCATCCACATCTATGATGACTTTGGCTGCTTTCAAGAATGGTCTCCCCAGTATTAGAGGAACTTCAGGATCTTCCTCCATATCTATGACAACAAAATTCTCATGAAATTCAAATTGATCAACTTTGACCTCAACATTTTCAGCAATACCATAAGGGGTTTTTATTGATTGATCTGCCATTTTTAAAGTCATGTTTGTTGGCTTTACTGAAAAATCCCCTATACTTTTAAGTGTGGATAATGGCATCAAATTTACACTAGCACCAAGATCTAATAAAGCTTTACTTTTTGAAAGATTTCCAATAGTAACAGGAATAGAAAAACTCCCTGGATCTTTGGTGTTATGGGGTACTGCTTCAGAGATGATAGTATCATGTCCATCTTCTTCCTCGGTTATTTCCTCAGTCAGTGTGGTCACAGCCTTGCAATGCTCTATTGGGTTTGTTTCAGTGTTTGCTCCATACTGAGGCTTCTGTATCTCAGCAAGTTGTCGGGCTAGTTGTCCCAATTGTGTTTCCAAGTTCCTAAGCGATGCTTCATTGTTCTTTTGACTTGCTAAAGAAGTTTGTATAAATTTTTCCAAGGTGTCCTCTAATCTAGAAGTTCTCTCCACTAAAGAAGGACCATTATTTTGATATGGTTTATTTGAAGAGCTGGGCTCTTGCTTCCATCCTTGGCCTTGGTTTTGGTTACTTCTCCATCCCTGAAATGGTTGGTTAGAAAAATTTGAATTGAAATTACCAGACCTTCCTTGGTTGTTCATGAAGTATACAGTTGCTTCTTGTGATCCACAGTTCTCATTGAGATGATCTCCTCCACAAAAGTTACATGTTGTAGGCATTTGTTGTTGCCCTGGTTGTGATGATTGTACAGCATGTAATTGTTGTGGAAGATTGAATATCTTTTTGGTCAATGCTTCTAATTGTTGGGTCAGAATTTTGTTATGTGCTAAAATGGCATCTGTGGTGTTTAAGTCAAGGACTCCTTTCCTTTGAACTTGCTGACGATCATGTTGAGCTTGGTAGTCTGTTGAGGATAAAGCTTCTATTATCCTTGTGGCTTGGTCAGCATCCACTGTCATCATTGTTCCTCCTGCTGCTGCATCTAAAATCATTTTAGTGTCAGCCCTTAAACCACTGTAAAAAATATTAAGCTGTGCAATATCTTCAAGTCCATGGTTTGGGCATTTTCTGAGCAGTGATTTAAAGTGTTCCCATGCCTCACAAAAAGGTTCATCTTGGCCTTGTTTAAATGTTGTAATATCTGATTTGGCCTTGATGAATCTAGATGGAGGAAAGAACCTTTGTAGAAATTTTTCTTCAACTATGTTCCAGCTATTCAAACTTTGATTTGGATGAGATTGTAACCACTCCTTTGCTTTTCCTGCTAAAGAGAAAGGAAATAGTCTTAAATATGCAGCATCAATAACATCTTGGTTAAATCCCATGGTTCCAACCAATTCATAGAATGTGGCTAAGTGAGTATATGGATCTTCACTTGACATTCCAGTAGATTGGTGTGAACTAATCAAACTAAGAAATGCTGGTTTCATTTCTAGTGCTCTAACAGTGTTTGGAACTGCAATGCTTGAGAAATGTCTTGGCCCTTGTTGTAAAGCATAGTCTCCAAGTGTTCTCCTTGGTGGGTTTTGATTATTGCTGTTGACATCCATTGTATCAGAGGAAGTTTGTCCTACGTGGAAGTTCTGCTTGGCTTTCTTGATTTTCTTGAGGAACCTGTCTATCTCTGGATCAAATACAAGTTGTTCTTTTGTACCCTGTCCTCTCAAGATCATAAATCAAGTACTCAAGGTAGAAAAGTTACTAAAAAAAATAAAAACAAATTGCAAACAAATTTATTTACACTGTCTTGTCAATTCAATGCTAAAGATATTCAAACTCAAATCACCTCCCCGGCTGCGACGCCAAAACTTTATGGATGTGTTTTGATATTTGGAATGAAGAGTTCATTGAAAGAGAATCAAGTTTGTATAATGTGAACTCAAGGTAATGCTTGTGCCAAGTTTAAACACAGAAGTTGTAATATAGTATAGTTGTCGTTCCACTGAGGAGGTGTTAGAATGAAGATCTTAGTTTTGAATTGATTAGGCAGAAGGTTTTTAGTTTGTTTTGTTGTGAATGATGTTGAATGAAAAAGTAATAAATAACAGAGAGTGAAATTTTGCAAAAGATAACAGTGAAAGGTTTTTGAGAGAAATTAATTTGGTAAAACAGGGATTGGCTTCATCACATCTTCACCTTCTGTAAGCTGCATAAGTTTTTATATAAGTAAATCGAAAAGATAGTTTCTACGTCACAATCATAGTCATTTGTATCGATCCCTCGACTACAAAATTCATAAGAATGATTTCAAATCGCTGATCCTTCAGTCACTTTGAAATCATCCCAGCATTATCGATCGATTGTTTTGACGTTTATTGCGTTAGACGCCATCCCTGGCTACCTACTCACAATAAGTATTTCTTTCAGATCTGCTTTCAAAAGTCACTTCCCAGCATACTTGAGAAAACTTAAAACAAGAAAATAGTGATCAAGTACTTTCAGGCATTAAACGCAGAAGGAAATACAGAAACTTATCAAATCTCATTACTAAATAAAAACTTACAACAGCATTACTTCAGTGTTGAATGGATTACAGCCAATCCCATAAGGGAGTTTAGTTACTCATGCCTTGCATTTTCACCATCAAAAGAATGAATACAGAAAATAATGGAAAGTTTGGATTGTGAATGAAATACAGGGGATGAATCTGATGATGGATGTCCATGTGAGATTGTTTGCAGCTTGATTTATAGGAGTTATGGTTCAGCTTCCCTTGCCAACTTGCATAGAACCCATGCAGCATCTTTCAGAGACTTATGGAAACACAAGAAAGTGGGTGAGCTGGCATCGCACCATTGGTGAATATTAAATTGGAAAATCCCATACTACAGGAGTCACGCTTGAGCTTGATGGTCACGCTCAAGCGTGAAGGGTTCTGATGCTGTTTGATGGTCTCTCGCTCAAGCTGAATTAACCACGCTCAAGCGTGGCCTTCCTCACGTTGCTCACGCTTACTTCTTCTCAGCTACGCTCAAGCGAGGCTTTGTCATCCATTAGTCACGCTCAAGCGTGTAAAGCACACGCTCAAGCGCTCTTCATGTGCATGGTCACGCTCGAGCTCCTTCTAGTCACGCTCAAGCGTGCTTCATGTGCAGGGTCACGCTCACGCTCACGCTTAATCTTCGCTTGGGCGCTCTCGAGCTCACGCTCAAGTGGCTCATCCCCACGCTTGAGCGTGAGAGGGGTCCTGATGCCTCTTTGTCTTCTTTAAGTCATGCTTGCCATGCTTAATCCTCGCTCAAGCGTCTAGTATTCACGCTTAAGCGTGAGAGATGCTTTATGTTCTCAAACTTTCATGCTCAAGCTTGCTTACTTTGTCTTGCCTTCCTGTTGAGTTCCCTGCACTTTCCAAGGGTTTAAACATAATACTTCTTTTATACATTACTTAAAAGATTCATGCTCACTTCCTTTAATAATTCATTAATTTAGCTCAAATTCTTTACAAAATTAGTTCAAATGAGTCATGAAATCAATGCTTAATCAACACTTATCAAACAACACAAATCAAAGATTAAAGCAAAATCAATTTGAATGAAGTTATGTCGATTAAACCTTCAAGTGTTTAAAAAGATCTCTTAACTCACCGGGTTATTGAAATTTGCTTGATAGTTAATAAACTTATTGTAATTAAATTTATTAAAATTCCTAAGTTATAAAAAGAACCAATAATTGATTTTACAGAATCGGTTTTATTGTGTGAAAACTTTGAGTGTATAAATTTTCTTTCTAACAAAAATTTGTTTGATTTATTTAAAAGATAAAATTTATTTTTGACTTTTTTTCCATATATAAACAAATAACAGAATGGGTTGCCTCCCATTGAGCGCTAAGTTTAATGTCTTCAGCCTGACATTCCTGTATTTCAAGGATCAGTTAAAAGATAACTGGTGGTAATTTTGTTAATTTCACCACCCAAATAGAGTTTCAACCTTTGCCCATTTACCATCCAACTTCTTTTGGAAGTTGGATCTTCAATTTCCACTGCTCCATATGGTTTAATTTCTTTAATAAAAAATGGGCCCGACCATTTTGATTTCAATTTTCCAGGAAACAATTTTAATCTTGAATTGAACAATAAAACTTGCTGACTTGGTGTGAAGTATCTTTTCTTTAACTTTTTATCATGGTAAATGTTCACCTTACTTTTGTAACATCTGGATGATTCATAGGCATTATTCCTCATTTCTTCTAATTCAAGTAGCTGTAAATTTCATTTATCCGCTGCTACATTTTGATCAAAATTGAGGAATTTTAAAGCCCAATATGCTTTATGTTCCATTTCAACTGGAAGGTGACATGATTTTCCATAGACCATCTGGAAAGGAGAAAGACCAATTGGTGTTTTAAATGCAGTTCTGTATGCCCAGAGTGCATCATCAAGTTTTTGTGACCAATCCTTTCTAGAAGATGACACAGTTTTCTCCAGAATTCTTTTTACTTCACGATTTGAAATCTCTGCTTGTCCGTTGGTTTGTGGATGATATGCTGTGGCTACCTTATGCTTTACTCCATAATGTTATAATACTTTCTGAAGAATTTTATTACAAAAATGTGAACCACCATAACTGATTAAAGTTCTTGGTGTCCCAAATCTGCAAAAAATATTTTTCTTCAAAAAATTCACAACAGATTTAGTGTCAGCATTAGGGGTAGCAATTGCTTCCACCCATTTTGAAACATAATCAACTGCCAAAAGAATGTATTGATTTGAGTAAGAGTTAGGAAAAGGTCCCATGAAGTCAATTCCCCAATAATCAAATACCTCAACCTCTTGTATATTTGTGAGAGGCATTTCTTGCCTTCTTCCAACATTACCTCTTCTTTGGCAGTTATCACAAGATTGAACAAATGAGTGAGCATCTTTAAAAAGAGAGGGCCAGTATAAACCTGATTGAAGAACTTTTGTAGCTGTTCTTTCATCATTAAAGTGTCCTCCATATGGTGATTTATGACAATGCCACAACACATCTTTTACTTCCCAGTCAGGCACACAACGCCGTAACAAATTATCCGCTCCAATTTTGAATAAATGAGGGTCATCCCAAACAAAATATCTTGCATCTCTAAAGAATTTTTTTCTTTGTTGCCAAGTTAAATCATTTGGAAGAACTCCTGCTGCTTTGAAATTGGCCATGTCAGTAAACCATGGCAGTTGTGTTATTTTGAAAAGTTTTTCATCAGGGAATTCTTCCAAAATTTCTTTTTCCTTGGCAGTAACCTCATTACTCATTAATCTAGAAAGATGGTCAGCTACCATGTTTTCACTACCCTTTTTATCTTTGACTTCAAGATCATATTCTTGAAGGAGCAAAATCCATCTGATTAACCAAGGTTTTGAATCAGATTTAGTCAAAAGGTACTTGATTGCCGCATGATGAGTAAAAACAATTATTTTTGAACCAATCAAGTAAGATCAAAATTTTTCTAAAGTATATACTATGGCTAGTAATTCTTTTTCAGTAGTTGCATAATTTATTTGATTTTCATTCAAAACTTTACTAGCATAATGTATGACTTTAAAAACTTTTTCATATCTTTGACCTAAAATTGCTCCAACAGCATAATCAATTACATCGCACATAAGTTCAAAGGGTAAATTCCAATTAGGAGTAACAATTACAGGGGCAGAAACCAATTTTTCTTTTAAGGAATTAAAGGCTTTAAGACATGCTTCATCAAATTTGAATTCAACATCTTTATTCAGAAGGTTTGATAAAGGTTTTACAATTTTTGAAAAATCTTGAATAAACCTCCTATAAAATCCAGCATAACCTAAAAAGCTTCTAATACCTTTTACATTCACAGGAGGTGGGAGTTTAGAAATTACCTCTATCTTGGCTTGGTCTACTTTAATGCCTCTAGAAGAAATTTTATGACCAAGTACAATTCCTTCTTTCACCATGAAGTGACACTTCTCCCAATTAAGCACCAGATTTGTCTCAATACACCGCTTCAGTACGGTGTTCAGGTTGGATAGACATGTCTCAAATGAATTCCCAAAAACTGAGAAGTCATCCATTCAAATCTCAATGCTCTTTTCAATTAAATCTGCAAAAATAGCAAACATGCATCTTTGAAAAGTAGCAGGTGCGTTACATAATCCAAATGACATTTTTCTGTAAGCAAATATGCCAAAAGGACATGTAAAAGCAGTCTTTTCCTGATCAAGAGGGTCAACAACAATTTGATTATATCCAGAATAACCATCAAGAAAGCAGTAATATTCTTGTCCAGATAATCTTTCAAGCATTTGATCCATAAAAGGCAATGGAAAATGATCTTTTCTTGTTGCTTGATTTAATTTTCTATAATCAATGCACATTCTCCAACTGGTGACAGTTCTTGTAGGAATTAGTTCATTTTTTTCATTAACAATTACTGTCATACCACCCTTTTTTGGAACAACTTGGACAGGACTTACCCATGCACTATCAGAAATGGGATAGATAATACCTGCTTTTAGCAATTTTAGGACCTCCTTTTTGGTTACCTCTTTCATAGTTAGGTTGAGGCGCCTTTAAGGTTGAGCAACAGGTTTGAAATCATCTTCCAACAAAATTTTATGCATGCAGTATGATAGACTTATACCTTTTAAATCTTCAAGTGTCCATCCAATTGCTTCTTGATTTCTCTTTAATACTTCTACCAGTTTTTCTTCCTCTGTTTCACTTCACAGATTACTAATGATTACTGGTTTTAAATTACCTTCTTTCAAAAAGATGTACTTTATATTGGAAGGTAACACTTTTAGTTCAGGTTTCTGGATTTCTTCAACAGGTGAGTCTTGAATTTCTTCAATCTTTCTTGATTCAAAGGAAATTTCTTTCCCTTGATTGAATTCTTCAAGATACTTTTCAATCTGTTTCTCCTCTTTTTCATTCAAGAGTTCAACAGAATTAGTCAATAACTTATTTAATGGGTCAGAAATAGACATACCTTTTGATAAGGAAAGATAGACTTCATCAAGGACGTCCACTTTGAAACAGTCTTGCTTCGAGTTAGGATGTTTTATTGCCTTGAAGACGTCAAAATTTACTTCCTCATCATGCACCCTTACTACTAACTTTCCATTGTCCACATCAATCAATACTCAAGCAGTTTTCATGAAAGGTCTTCCAAGGATCAGGGGAACATCGGCATCTTCCTCCATGTCTAAAATCATAAAATCCACAGGAAAGTAGAATTTTTCAACCTTTACGAGCATATCTTCTACAATCCCGTAAGGTCTTTTGATGGATTTATCAGCTAATTGCAGAGTCATCCTTGTCTGTTACGGATCAAGGTCACCAATACGCTTCATCATATTTAGGGGCATTAGATTGATGCTAGCCCCTAAATCTAATAAAGCCTTTCCGATATTTACTCCGCCAATAGAGACAGGAATAGTGAATTTGCCAGGATCTTTGGATTTTTTCGGCATCTTGTATTGTAAAATAGCGCTGTAACTTGCTTCAAGTTCTACTATCTCCTTATCATACTTCCTTTTCTTTGTAAGCAGTTCTTTCATAAACTTAGCATATGTAGGCATTTGTTCTAATGCCTCAGAAAAAGGAATGTTTATGTGTAACTGCTTAAAAATTTCAAGGAATCGCTTGTATTCCTTTTCTCTATCTTTTTTTGATGGTGGATGAGGATAAGGTAAATCTTGGACAGGAGGTGTCTGTCCTAAATATTGATTTTTTTGATTTTTTTCTTTTCCTTTTGTTTCATCTTTATTTTTTCTTCACTTTCTTTTTCTTCTTCTTTTTCTTCTTTTTCTTTTTCTTTTTCTTTTT
Organism: Clitoria ternatea; assembly: GCA_037962975.1. Lineage (NCBI taxonomy): Eukaryota > Viridiplantae > Streptophyta > Magnoliopsida > Fabales > Fabaceae > Clitoria > Clitoria ternatea. The sequence goes on from CM075670.1 coordinate 121,338,389, forward strand.
CACAGTCTATACCTACAGTTTTACCACTTCTTGTAAAAATAACCTTACATTATTCTTTCATTTTGAACTCCTTTATGTCGGCTACTTCTTTTACTAGCTGACTCTACTGTTGATCTGATGCTTTACGTGCAGCCTTAATTGTCTCCATGTATTGCATCAATTGTTGAATACTTTCTTTAGCATTTGTCAATCTAGTATTGTAATCACCTTGATTGTTAAAGGATCTAGCATTTTTCCTCCAACCATAGTTTTGGTTTTGCCTTCCCTGCAGGTAATTGTTAGAAAAAGAATTTACAAAAGGATTTAGAGAATTACCTGTAGGTAATCTCTAATGAATCAAGGAATTAACTTGTTCTTATTCATTCTTGTCAGGAACACAGTAACCACATGGTTGTTCGCCCATACAATACTCACATTGTTTTAATTGAGCATGAAGTTGTGGTGGTACATGGGTAACTTGAAGTTTTCCAAGCTGTTTACTCATTGCCTCAATTTGTTGTATCAACAATTTTTGCTGAACTAACACTGTATCATTTACTCCTTGTTCAAGCATACCTTGTACATTACCTCTTTCTGGTTTAGCTTGATGGTCACTAATGGACATTGATTCCAATATCTCAATAGCTTCCTCCATAGTCTTCTTCATTAAAGAACCTCCTGCACAAGCATCTAACATCATTTTGAACTGAGGTAATAAACCATGATAAACGATTCTTACCTTTTCGACATCATCCAGATTATGGTTTGGACACTTTCTCAAGAGTGCCTTGAATCATTCCCATGTTTCTCCTAATGATTCATCATTGTTTTGAGAAAAGAGTATATGGCTGTCATGGCTTCAAAATATTTTGAAGGAGAGTAAAATCTTTCTAAAAATTTTCTTTCAACATCGGACCAGTTTGCAAAACTACCCGGTGGACAAGATTTAAACCATTCTTTAGCTTTACCAATCAATGAAAAAGGAAACAATCTCATATAAACAGATTCTTCTTGATTGGGTTCAAAACCAATTGTGCTACATAACTCATAAAAAATAGTTAAATGTTCATAAGGTTATTCAAGATTTAAACCAGCAAATTGATTATTTTGAATACTATTTAAAGTAGCAGGTTTAATCTCCACTGGCACAACTGGTCCTTGAAACATTCCCGAAACTCGGGGTGGACCATTAATAGTAGCAAACTGTCCCAATGTTCTCCTTTCAGCAGCCATATTTGAATTTTCAAAATTTTTAGAAATAGAAGAAGAATTAGTTTGTGTTTTAGATTTTAAAGACTTGATTTTCTTTACAAATTTTTCTATCTCAGGATCAAAATAAATTTTTCCTGCAGTAGATCAAGTTTGCATACACAAACTAGAAAAAGAAAGTTAGTGTAACAATGATAAGAAAAAGTAAATAAACAAATAACAAAATTTAACTAAGGTAAAAAAATATTTACCACGGTAATTAAAAATTTACTGTTTTACTGAATCAATTCAATCCCCGGCGACGGCGCCAGAAAACTTGTTGGCCCGGTAATAATGTTTTAACTGTTTGTGTTTACTACTGGGTCATTAATTAGCAAGTGCACCAATCGTTTATAGTTTTCAAAATTTAGATATCGTTCCACTAGGATTGAAAGTCCAATAACAACAGTAATTTCCTAGTCACTATGGTAAATGTAAATAAACTTATAGACAAAAGAATGATTCATATACAATTTATACAGTATTCACAGGATAACATGGTTGAATTGCTCATGAGATAAAAAGAAAATAAAAATCTATCTAAAAAGTTAAGTTTCAATCTAAAATAGGTAAGATACTTGAGATAAACACAGATAAACAAATTATGTTGGAAATTGGATCCCTAATCTAGAATAACAATGAGGAACTCAAGACATGCATATTTAATCATCAAGTTTCATGTCATTGTAGCTTAAACTCATTATAACCGATCCCTCGTGATATAAATTCTAAGAATTTACCGTAAAGTCTGATCTCTCGTGAGCTTTCTCAGTAAAAACTTACATTAAGACTTGGCCTTATGGCAACAATGGTTAACAACCCCTATAGAATTGAGATACCAAGGGTATTCCAACTTTTACTTTTGTCAAAACAAGTTTCAATACGGCATGAATAATCATTCTCACGTTTGACATTCACACTAATAAAATAAATTTCAATACACATGAAAATCATTCTCCCGTTTGACGTTCATATTAATAAAAGATTGAAATACTAACATGGACTTGAATCGTAAACATGCAGAGGTCGAATTCACAACATCATACTCAATAGATTAGTTCACCAATTCCAATATAAACAGATTACTTACACATGGTAAAAGTAAAGACAACACTTACAGAGGTTGACATTACGAAGGTGATGGAGAACTTCACGATACAATGATCACAATACAACAAAACACTCTCAAGTATCTAGAAAACTATTCTAGAACTAAAAACTCACAAAAGAAGTACTCAAAGTCGAGTACAAAGAGAGAAAAGAATGAGAATAGGATGATATGGGATGCTTAGAATGGTGTTGGATGGCCCTATTTATAGGGCTGAGCAAGGGTGCTGACGCTACGTGTCAGTGTGTACACGTCAGTGTAACGCTACGCGTCAGACCCCTGAGTCAGCTTCCATTAAACAGCTAATAATGGCCTCTTTAAATTATTAAATTTGATCATGCTTGGCCACTTGGACGTGTCTCCACTGTGTTTTGGCCATTTGTGCTGAGTGGAGTGGCCATTGGTGCTATGTGGAGTGGCCATTATTGGGTCAAAGTTGAGTGCTTGGCCAAGCTAGCTGTGGAGTCCATGCAGCTCTAACGCTACGCGTGGCTGTGACGCGTAGCTGTGACGCGTAGCGTCAGTATCAAAAGTAGCCACGCTACGCGTGGGGTTGATGCTACGCGTCAGCTCCTCCAGCATCTTTAATTTTCTCTTAAATTCTCTACTTTTTCACTGCAAAACTAGAGAAAATTGATCAAGGGTAGATTATTTCCAACAACATCCATTTATTGAATTTTAAACCTAATTTTCTAACAAATTAAATTAATTTTTATGATTTTTATGAAATTTTTATTAAAGCTTTTATTGAAAATTTGAGGACTAACAAAATGACAAAGGCCTTGTTTCATAACTTAACTAGAGCCAAATAAGCCTGCCTTATCTATATTTATCCCTTGATCTTTAAGTTGAGCCTGAGCCTATTTATTCTGCTATGTATACCTCATATTACAAGCCTCTAAATCCTAAGAAAAAACCATTATTGGAACCATTGATGTGTTGCATTGTTGGCTTGTCTTGTCTTGATTAGTTGCTAGGAACTAACAATATTTAAGTTTGGGGATATAGAGTATTCCCCACAACAAAATAAAGGCACACTCTAAAAAATAGGGGAAATCTAAAATTTTTGTTTTGAAAGAGACTAATGAAGGTCAAATGTAAGAAGGTATAAAAGAAAGGAAAAAAAAGAAAGTCCGAAGGATAAAGAAAAATTGAAAAAGAGCAAAGCTCTGAAAAAAAAGAGATTGAGAAAAATCTGATAAATTCTAAAAAGAAGAAACACCAAAAATAATCACCTTTCATCTTTCTCTAAAAAAAATTATATAGAAAGGAAAGAAAAGAAAGAAAGAAAAAAGTAGAGTCAAGGCAAGACAAACTTCAGTGAAGTATATCCACTACGCTTGCATTGACCAAAAAAACAAAAATAGAGCCTGTAACTTAACCTCATTACAAGCCAAAGAAAGTCCTCATTGATCCATGTGCTTTTGCTTATATGTATGATGCTTAGGGAAGTTACAAGCCTATGCTTACATGTTCTATAAGCAAGAGTGTATATCATCATTACCTTAAACACTGAATGCAAAGGGAAACACTTAACTTGTGAGATTTAAGCATCAACATCATAACTTCCATATTAAGTATTGTATTCAGATTATTGTGGATGAATTAAAAGGCTTATCAATTATGTACTGCAATTAGACTTGTACAGGTTTGGCTTAGTATAGAAAATGGATCCAGTACATTAATTAAGAAAGCTTAAGTTATTGCTTAAGGACAAGCAAGTCTTAAGTGTGGGGATGTGATAAGCCCTGAAAAGGCTTATTTATTTAGGTTATTTTTTGGTCTATTTTCTTAATTAACAACACTTATTTATTAATTTAGAAGTAGAAATAGTAAATATTTAGTAAACTTGGGATTTTATTCATTTTATGAATTATTTGTATTTTTAGTTAATAATTATTGGATTTTAGTTTAATATGATAATTATTCAAAATATGTATTTTTGACCCCAACACACTGTAGTTTAACCAACGTTAGTATATTGGAGGCTGTTATTTTTATGTTTATATTTCAAGGCAGGGGAGGCACAAAGAGGTACTTGCAAGCAATCATGCACAACTTAGCCAAGGAACCAAGCATGCCCATACTCACTAGTATGAGTCACATTGGGCCATATCCCAACCAAGTGCCATATTCTAGAGAGTAAGCATTCATACGCTGAGTCCTAAACCACACCTACACTCAATTTTATACCTTCACCCAACACACTAAGCGTGAATATGCTCATGGGCATGAGCACACGCTGGTTCACAAGCCAAGTATCAGGTGCCTCCAGAATACAAATGTCCATACGCCAGTCCATATGTTGAGCCCTACCCCTAACGCTATTGCCTTCCAGACCCAATACGTGCCAACACTAGGTCTTACGCTACACTTATACGCTCATATTCTTATCACCAGACCCAGACCAACATCTCACTATGCCTACGCTGTCTGCCAATATACACACGCCCATCAATCATTTCACCAGACCTATCATGCCAAGCGCCTAACGTCCATACGCTAGGACCTAGCATCCCAACGCTCACTCCCTGGTCCATGATTACTTCACCAACATGCCCGTACACCCATGCTAACGTTGACACACCCATATGCATGCTCATGTGCTAAGATTATTTCCAAACCATGTTGAGCTTTGTATTTTAGTAATTTAAGTGAGTTTATTTATTTGTACATATGTATTAATGGAACTGAATGTAATTTTTGGCCTATGTAACTAGTTAGATTAGAATGTTATATATACATGTAATGTAACTAAGTTAAAAAGAACTAATAACTAATTTCCAGATTACACTTTATTCTTTGATTTTCTTTCTCTCTCTAAATATTTTCTCTGACTAATTTCTCTCATCCCTAACCTTTATCCTCTGTAATCCATTTTCATTTTCCCTTTATGTGTGAGTAATTCCCTTGGATTGGGATTAAGTGAGGCCTCCATAGCTCTGAATCTCAATTGATTGAAGCTAAAGATGTAATTGGAGTAGGTTTGGAACACAACAATTGTTGATCCTTAACTTTTGGATTGAGAAATCCAAAGCCATTCTGAAGTTCTCATCAGAGAAAAATCATAGTGAGAATTTCTTGTTTGTATTTGCTGACCTAGTTGCTTCATGCCTAAGGAATTAGAAAAGTGCTAGGGTTCCCCTTAATTTCATAATTATATTCAATTGAAGTTAGAATGTAAGGGATTAGGGTTAGTCTAGGTTGGATTATTGTTAGTTACCTAAGTGATTAAGAGTTATCCATCTTTGAAATTGAATTATGTTATAATTGTATCTGATGCTGAGTTCACATGAATTTATGACTTATGGTGTGCTGATTTCAATTCCAATCTATTTGTTTAGTATAGGTTAATTGCTGACAGAATTCTACTAGTGACGTTACTGTTAGAAATTCACAAAAACAATATAAATACAAAAAACATAAAAACAAGAATGGTGTTTTGTGTAAGGTTCAGCTAAGGATTTCCCAAGATTGTGGTACTTAACGCAATCCCCATGGGACGATACAAATATATTACTTTTTAACGATTGGTACACTTACCAAAAGAATTTCATCCTCCGGTAAATTTGCATCAAGCACCTCTAGGTTAAGGCATGCAGATGGCTTAGGCCTGCATCCCAATGCCAGGTAGCCTGTGGTAAACCAGGAGTACTTTGAGATGAACAAACATTTACAGGGCCGTGTAGTGTGAGTTATAGTTATGTTTCCATATCCGGGATGTGAGGATTGGATCCATGATGAATGGGATAGGCTGCAGTCCATATACCCCTTGTAGAGAACTCAAAAAGACTCCGGTCGCACTGGAATTCCATGAGGATTATTCCTCTTCAATGGACGCACTAGAGAGATAATGTTGATTATAATGATGATGATGATGGTTGTTAAAGTTGATGATGAGGAATTGATGGGCCCTATTTGCATCATGTGGTTTAAATAAAAGAAAGACACATAATGAACTTAACTCATGCATAGCCTTCTTGTTTGACTAACAACAACAATGATGTGATGATTTATATGATTGATAAGATATTGGAAGAATGTATCTGTGATTGAATCTGTGAAGAACACACGCCTCAATGTTCGCTTATGAATGAAATTTGTGAAAAAGTATGGTGTGTATTGTGTATAAGGTGGCAATTAATGAACATGAGTTAGTTGATCTTAAATTGATGATTTTTATGCTATATGCATGTGTCATCTATGTGCTGTAATGGGTAGATCAAGATTATATGAAGCATGATGAGATTTGGTTTGACTAGAATATATCTCTATGATATATATATATATATATATATATATAGGAAATGCCTAATAATGATGAATATATGAGATAGTGATTTCAACAACAAAGGTTAGGGCTATAATTGGAGACAATGAATTATATTTTATTATGTTACGAATTATGGGGTCACTTCAATTAACAACACTTACTTATTAATTTGGAAGCAGAAATAGTAAATATTTAGTAAAGTTTGGATTTTATTCATTTTATAAATTATTTGTATTTGTAGTTAATAATTATTAGATTTTTAGTTTAATATGATAATTATTCAAAATATGTATTTTTGACCTCAACGTACCATATATTAACTAACGTTAGTATGTTGGATGTTGTTGTTTTTATGTGTATGTTTCAGGGTAGGGGAGGCATAAAGAGGCACTTGCAAGCAACCAAGCATAACTTAGTCAAGGAACCAAGCATGCCCGCACTCACTAGCGTGAGTCACACTGGGCCATATCCTAACCAAGTGCCATATTCCAGAGAGTAAGCGTTCATATGCTGAGTCCTATGCCACACTCATTTAACAGCCCAGGTTTTTAGGACAAGAACCCAGGTCCTTAGAAACCTTGAGGATGCCCTGCTGAGCTTTCTGTGGAAAGCATGAGACTTCAGCCTACCCTTTAAGCTACCTTTAGTATAAGAAAATAACGAGAGGTGAGCACAATCAAGACATTAGTATGAGATGTAGGGACCTCAAGAAAGTATAAGTAATAAGAAACTAAGTTTAGGAAATACAGGAATGGTAGGTAAGGATAAAGATGTATGATGATAGTGAGGGAAAAGCTGAAAAAAGAGACCGAATGTAGGTGAGTACCCAATAACAATGACAGTAATATAATATGATTAAATAATAACAGTAAAAATTGATAACACTAATGATGTGTTAGTTTAGTATTAGTTAATATTCAATGTTGATAATCTTGTTTGGTTAAATATAAATTAATTACTAATATTATGATATTTCCTTGATAATAATATTTAGTTAGATAATAATAATAATAATTAATAACATTTAATATTTAATTTTAATAGTTCATTGATATTTATTTATTTATTTACTAAAATTCAAAACTATATATGTAACAACCCTGATTTTTAAGAATAGGAAACCAGACCATTCGGACTCCTAAGGATACTCTGTTGAGCTTTTGGTAAGAAGCTTGAGGCTTTGGCATGTTCCTCGAGCAGTTCAGTATAAGAAAGATAGTGAAAAGCGAAACTGGTTAAGATATTTAAGATAAAGTATGAGAATACCGAGAGAGCATAACGAATGAGAGAAATAACAATAAGAAAATAATAATGACAACGTCCAATAGTATTGTTTAACAATACGTTAACAACGATTATTTTGAGTAGTGATTAATTTATAATTTTATTAGTTAATAATTATTTCCTGCCAATAATATTTAATAGATAATACTTCGTCTTGGTAATTAATACCTAGTTCCAACCAATAGTTATTTTGGGAATATAATAAATGTGTAATTATCTAATTTTAAGAATTAAATATTTATGTAATTATTCAATTTTAAATTTTAATCATTATTTGTGATGATTATTTTAATTGAGAATTAATTTATTGATAATTATTTAGTCGATAATTATTTAATTAGTAATCATTCCCTGCTAATAATATTTAGTTCAATATATAACAACGAATTAATACTTAATAATTAACATTTAAATAATAAAATACTATCAAGTTCCTCAATATTGAACTGTGGAACCCAACCAGAGGTCAGACTCTGATCGTTCGACCTTAGACTAGTGATCCAATAGGGAAACTAGTCCTATTAGGATCATTTCGTAAAGGATCAAGGGTGTCTGACGTAGCCTGACTGGCCCAATAAGAACCCTTAATGTCTCCTATGTTTGACTGTTCATATACCTCTGGATATCCGATGGTGGCACGGTCAGTCTTTAGTGATTTGTTTCAACGTTTTAGGAACTTCTCCTGAAGAGGCCGAAGCTCGGTTCGGACTCTATCACCTTCGTTTTTCCATAAATCGATTCTTTCAAAAATCGTTTTAAAACCCGACCCTAATACCTTTGGTGTTTTGGACCTAAATTTTTCATACGATCTTGGAATTAAACAATTCTGGTCTCAATCTCTTTGTTTTGAAAAGATCTTCAACCCCTGTTTATAGCCTCGAGCTCCGATTCTCACTTTGTCAACCCCAAAATCAAAGATTAAGTATATTCATCTCAAAATTCCACTGTTTGAACATTTTTTCCTGCGTATTGTTTAGAAAAAAATTCATAACACTCTCATACAAACTTTGCTTCATACAAACTTGGTGTTAAAATCTCCATAACAAAAGTCTCAATGTTTTTCATGGAGACATCAAAGGCTAAATCCCTCTAGATCGGTACATTTTAATAGATCTTTGCAACCCTTTTAGCTGTTTCATCATCATACTGGCAGTCTTCATTAAACTTCACGTATCTTCTTTGTCTAGTGCTTGAATCACTCTATTCCTTTTGCTATGGATCTGTATAGTAGACTTCTACAATGTTAATGAAAGGCACAAAACCCAATTCTCAAAGGAGAATTAATGGAGAATTTATTTCTGAAGCCGTAGCTGATCCAGGAAGCTTCTGGAGCACCCTGTTGTAAATTGGGTATATCTCAGGCTACTAAAATTAAATAGAAAAAGAATACCTACAAAATTCATGCAGGACTCGAAATCCAATTCTTATTCCATAAATCCCAGAATTTAAAATACCACACTCATTCATGTTTTCCTAGTCGCAGTTTGCACTATGTTTAGTATTTTTCACGTTTCTCACTCGTATGACCATGAAATTAAACAATTCTTTCACCTAAATTTTTGAAACTCAATTCCCTACAACTTTGATGAAGGGCACAAAGTCAAACTTCTCACCCATTTTGCCCAAAAAATTAATCTTTTCAAGAAACATCAATCCTGTCACAACCTTACACTATTTTAGTAAATAGGCCATATCTGATTCGTTTCTCAATGAAAACTTTTGTGCTTTATATCAATTTAAAGATTAGAAAAAGGCTTATAATTCTTATGTTGGGCCTTTTTCCTAACTCATCCCGCACCAGCCCTTAAAAAAGCCCAAACAAGTTGACACCCAGAAGCTGGACACATCAGCTCCTTCATGCAACATGAGCCAATTAGCTTCCACCACCCAAGGCACACATGCCTTCCTCTCCTTAACTCCTTCTTCAACAAGTTCAGACCACCTAATCACCATGTGTCATAACCGATCCTTCCCTCTCATGCATCATACCACATGCCCCCTACGTGTTAATGCTTAGCCAACCCCTTGTCCAACAAGTCTTGAAGGGTTATTTCCTAAGTTTAACAACTTATCTAACAAGTTGTTATTTGATCACATAATTGCAAAACCATCACCGTGTGCCTTCCTCTTGATACTGCTCTTATTTCTTTAAGCACATGATGTAACGTCTCGACCGCTTTTCAGGAATAAACGACTCGCCCCACAGACCAACACGAGACCTTTCCAATGTGCTTTTGTCCTCACTCACATATTTCCTGAGAACTTCCCAGGAGGTCACCCATCCCAGAATTACTCCAAGTTAAGCACGCTTAACTTTGGAGTTCTTAAGTGATAGGCCACCGAAAAGGCTAATGCATTTGTTGGTATAGGTAGTACGAATTCATTTCTTTAAGCTATCCTCGACTGTATAGTCCCATACCTATACAGTCTTTGGATCCCTCTTATTCTGGTATGTATTCGGTTTGTTCATGTGTCCCTCCCACTGGAAGCCTGCAAGGAGCCGCTCCTTGTCCGTGCCTATGCACCGGCGATCACTCCCCGCCCTCAACAGTGCCCGGGATGCCAAATTCCTTGCTGGAAGCCTGCTAAGAGCCGCTCCTTGTCCGTGCCCATGCACCGGTGATCACTCCCCGCCCTTAATAGCGCCAGGATGTCACACATGATACCATGATGACTATTCCATGGTCATGCCATCATGCCTTGATATATCCACAACATAACACCATAATTCTTCTATCAACTCCTTCCTCTCTCACGGTCACACTCCCCTTCCACCACTAATCTCTAACTTCAAGTTCCTTCGTCTCCTCCTCCTTCAAATTCATGTTATCACCCTACTAAAAATCAGCTCCATTTTCTTGCTTAGGAAGCTCCAAAACCATGAATACTCTAAGGCACTAAGGTAAGACTTTGGTCTTTAATTATTGTCATCTCTCTTTCATAGCCAAAATAGAATTTTAGCATGCAAATATGGTGAATTTTCCTTTGTCTTCATGAGCCAAACCTGTGACCATTCTCTTCCAATTTTGGGCGGCATGTTGTTTTCTTTTAGGATCGGGAACCGTCGGAGACAATCGGTAGAAATCAACTTTGAAGCAGCAAAGAATCTAGAGGCCAATGATAAATTAAATGATGAAATTTTCTCTTTATTTTGGCAAATATCTTGATTGTTTGGTGGTTGTCCACAACCCTCTAGATACCTAAAATTTTTACATGTCATATTTTTATCAAAGTAAGGACAATCGGCGGATGTTTTGGAGTGCCCGAAAAGTTTTTGGCAAACAGATCATTTTCCTTCCTCCGGGAAGCGAGTGTTTCGTGACGTAAGGGGGTCTTACCTCATCTAAACTCATTTTTAACCATTCCATAATATTGCTCGTACAATCGAGAACCTCTGTTTTGAATTTCATCATGTTCTAACGGTTAGATTTCAAACCGCATAATTTTTCATAATTGATGGTTAAAAATTTAACATTTTCAAGTTAATGGGTATTTTATAAATTTAATTGGCATAACTCGATGTTCATATATTTGGAAGGATTTTATCACGATCGGAGTCGTAACAAAATGTTTAGGAATTTTAGTGGTTAGGTGGGCTCGGTTTTATTCAATTTGGTTGTATTATTATTATTATTATTTAAATTTTACGATAATGATATGAAATTTGTAATTTATTTTCGGTAAGCCCTGCTATTAGGAATTAATTTATCGTCACATATCACCGAGATCATTTTGACAACATCGCATTTTTAAGAAAGATTTACCGACCGGACGGTTACGGCGTTTATTTTACTAAAAGTGACATTGTTTTATATTATTACAAAACTTTATAAAAGTTAATTAGATAAATAAGTTGAGTTTAAAAAGTGGAAAATTTTACATGAAAGATTTTTATCGATAAGTGACAGGATTGGACCCAAACAAATTTTGTGAACTAAGAAATAGGAATAAAAACAAAAAGAAATGTTGAAACATAATAAAATGGATATTGGAAATTAGATATGTTAGTGACCAATTTAGTGACCAAATGAGGTAAAATATAAAGAGGGACTTTAAAAAGTTAATGAAGTAGGACTAATTTGGAAAAAGATTCATTAGGAAATGAGATTTTGAGTTTAAATATTTTAATAGACTAATTAAGCCGGGTGGAAAAAAGAAAAGAAATAAAAAGGAATTTTAGAGTTCAATTTGGAAAGAGTTTCAGAGAAAGTAATTAAATAAATAGATTAAGAAAAGAGAAAAGTGCCTAAAAGAAATAAATGAGATCATTAGGAGTCTAAGTTAAGAAATAAGTGTTAGGAGTTAAAAACTTTAGTAATTAATAATATAAGTGACAAGGGACTTAATAAATATCTATATGATACATATAATTATCCAAGTAAGCAGGATTTTAGGACATGACATACATGAAATAAATAAGTTATAGAGTATTAATCCCTTGTAAAGGTAAACAATAAAGAAAGGAAATGAACTTTCGACTTTAAACTAAGTAATAACAAGAAGTAGAATAAATTAGATGACAACTTTTAGTGACTAAGGAATAAATGACCAAGTTCATAGAGGTTAGAGCGGTATCTAAGTTCTTAAGTAATAAATCAACACCACAAGAAGCAAAATTTAGTTGATTGAAAGAATAACTAAGGAAGCAAATTAGTTATACTAAAGGGAATAAAGAAAAAGGTATAAAAAGATAAGTAGTCATGAACCTAGAAAGAACATCACTAAATTGATAATTATACATAAAGAATTAGTGACCCTTTTAGTGACCAAGGAAACGGGTCGTTCAGTTAATAAAATTTAATTGGATCAGTAAAGAAAAATCAACAGTGAAATCGCTTGACAATAAATAAAGAGTTCATAATCAAACCTTAGGAAATTAAATTCAGTAAAGAGATAATAATACCTAATTAGATAAAGAATAATTATGAAACAAATAATTGAAAGTTACATAAAGAATTAAATTAAGTGACTGTATGCCTTAAATAATGAACTAAAGTAAAAGAATGCTAATGACGTGAACTAGATAAATGGTAAGGATATAATGTGAATGCTTATATCTAGTTGTATATATAAGTAAACTTCTAGTGACATTAAATATGTGATAGTTTGGTAAGACGTAATAAATGGTAAGTGTCGATATGTATATTATGTGGTTTTACTTATAATTATTGTGTGATGATTTCTTAGTACTACACGTAATATGACATTGTTAATTAGTTGATTATGTAACATGATTGAATATATGACTGTGGATGATTGTGTATATAGATATACGTGTGTTAATTACGTGATGAACGTTATGATAAAAGTGTGTGATGAATGTGATATATTGAATTGTATGCTATGATGCCATTAAATGCTTGTTGGTCAGACGTAGTTGTCAATGTTGTATGATGCATGGATATCCAAATAAGGAAATTCATAAATAAGAAATATGGGAGGTGGTATCGGCAGGGATTCTTAAATGATTAAATTGTGAAAATGCCAATGTACCCCTAATTACTGAGAAAGTATGAAATCTCATTTCACTCTTAAGTGTCGAGTAAGGTTGCTAAAACAAAGAAAAAGAGAAAATTTGATTATACAGAATAAAGAAAAAGAACTCGACATTAGGAATGGAAGGGAGTCATTTAGGGGACCCTGCCAAGGACCACTGAATAAAAATGAATTGTTGAATTATGCATCATGTCTGGAGTTAAGGAGGGACCTAGAGTATACAGTGATGGGTACACTGAAGAAACAACCGCGCCTCGACTCCCGAGGGTAATCTAGGGAGTATACCAGGGGCGGACCTCCAATGGCTCAGATTCGTGCCCGAAGCTGAACAACCTGTGGCAAACTCTGATATACTTCGACGAGAAGCGTGGGTGGCTGTGGCCGTTGAGTTCCTGTTCTGATGAGATGTGTAATTGGCCATTTTGATGATAGGGCTATGTGTCCTTACTCATTTGTGAGAGCCAAAAAGGAGAGCTCCGGTCGCTCTAGTTAAGCAGAGAGAATAAGGTTAGATGGTTATGCACATGATTATTAAAATATGAGATTGATAAATGGAAGATGGGCCCACATGCATCATGATGACTAATAAAGAGAGTGGAAATAACAAAATAAACCCATGCATTGCATCATTATACTGAGATTATGACTCTTTGTTATTTGAGCACAATGGTATAAGATCTTAGTAACCCTGAGAGGTGAATGGGAAGTTGGAAATGGTGAAGAGACCAAGAGTGGTCAGATGACTTAGAATGTAACTTAGGGACCCCAGAGAGAGTGGGCGGGAATGGATTCTAGATAATTGTATTATGTGGGGTGAGCGTCAGTGATGACACTCCCTGATTGTTGTGGAGGTGAAGACTCACCCTTACGCTATTTTTCCAGACCTCTGGTTGGATCATACACCGCGGAATATAATGTAGACTTTATATCAAGGATCAGCCAAACTTCTTGGACCGAGGACAAATAGGATAAATTATTTTATTTTTATTTATGAGAGCCTACGTGCCCCTTTACTTTCAATATGTACAGTTGCTGTTACAACCATGTATTATATATGATTACGTTGTATATAAAGTGTATCTGTTCCGTCAAGTTTCCTTGTATAAAAAGAAAAAAAACTTCTATATTTTTCTAAAGCTCGTAACCTCTCAGTTGACCAGGATAATCTAGTGGAAAGGATTGTCTTAGTTAACCGAGGGTGTTACAATATACATAATAATGATATTTTATTTAATTAATAATTTTTATTCAATTATTTGATAATTATGTTTAATATTAAAATATTGTCAGGTTCTCGAATTTAACTTCGGGACCTAATGGATGGTTAGGTATCGACGACTTGGCCTGAGACTAGTGATCCCATAAGGAACCTAGTCCTGATAGGGCAACCTTGTAGTAAATCGATGAAAATAGGTTCGGTCTGGTAGGCTTGACCCGTACTTTAGGAACCTCCCACGTTTGATCGTGTAAGCACTTTAGGATATCTGATTCCAGCATGGCCAGTCTCTAATAAATTATTTCAATAACCTAAACACTTCCCCTGCAAGGACCCAATCCTAATTTGGGCCTTAACGACCTCGTTTCTTGAGAAAATAATCAATTAAATTGGAACCCCTAGATTCGACCTGAGCACCTTTGGTGTTTCAGGCTTGACTTTCACATACAAGGTCAAAATTAAGTGATTCTAGTCTTGGTTTCTTTGTTATGAAAAACCTAACAATATCTGTTTTTAGCCCCAAGAGCCAATTCATAAGTTAATCACCTCTAATTTAAGAACCAAGTATTTGTATTCCAAAACCCTGTTAGTTGATCCCTGTAATTTATTCATGCTCAAAAAAACATATCTCTCCCATACGATGTCCAATTTGCGTGATTCTAATTTCATAATTCTCATAACAGAATTCTCTATAACTTTTATGAAGACCTAAAAAACCAATTCCCACACCTATTGGTACAGTTTAATAAATCTTTCCAAGTTTGATTCTAATTCGTAACATTACCCAGTTTTAGTAAAATATGCATATCTCCCTCATACAATGCTGAAACCATTTCATTCCTTTTTTTATGGTTTTATATCAAGAAAACCTATAACTTTCATGCAAGGCTCCAAACTCAATTCCCAAAGCCCTGATCCCAATAAATGAATCTTTTCAGCCCTAAAGAATTCAAGAGCTCCAGGAGCACTTTCCCTTGCTTCAAGCATAACTTTCGCTTTTTTACTAGATTTTCATATACCATATACCATTTTCAAGAGAAGATGGAGACCTACAACTTTTGTGTTGAGCATTTTTCTTAATTCTCATCCTAGGAATTATTGTAGATTTATTAAAAACTATTTCAATTTTTGGTTACTAAAAACCCAAGGCATTCCCAGTTTCTTGCTCGATAAGTAATTTTTCAGCCACTATTTTACAGCATCACCATGACACACCTCTACCATCCGATAGCTACCTTTCTATGTAGCAGCTCCTGGCCTCACACGACCACACCACTTCTTTATTAAATTTACCAAACTTCTCCACCAAGACTTTATTTAATTCATTTCCACCTTCCACTTCTTCTCTCTCCTGGTAACCACATGCTTGCTTCTTCATTCTTCTTTATTTCCAACAACTACAACCCCCTTCTCTCAACCACCATCAAGTCACCAACCACTACCACAACTCCACCATTACCTCTTCTTCTTCACGGCCTCACCATACAAGGCCACCACCATCTCTTAAATTCACCATCTTTTTCTAATCTCCCACCACCACTCGCGGCTTCTCTCCTCCAAAAAGCCGCCATAAGGCACCATTAAAGGCTATCACCACCAACTCCAACCACCACGCCACCTCCTCCTCAAGGTCGTGGCCATCTCTTGGTAAACCGGTAAGCAATCGATAATTTTTTCTCATTTCAATTTCAATTTCTTATTCCCTTCTATTTTCTCTTCCGATTTTTGAGTTTGCATGGTTGATTCCTCTTCATTCCTTACTGGTCGTGACTTGTTCTCTCTTTTTTGTCCTTTGCATGTTAAGTTTTCTAGGATCAATGAGCAATCAGGAGTGATCAACGTGTAGTAATTGACGATCGAAGAATTTTTAGCACTTGGTTCCCCTTTCTTTTCCAAAACCATGAGCTAGACATGAGGTAAGGGGAGTTTTTCTTCGATTAATCTTATTTTAATTGTCTTAGATTGTGTCTATTGCCCTCTAGAGTGTTCCTGCTAATTTTTGTGAAATTTTGTTAATTTTATCGATGGTTTCGTAATTTTCTGCCACCACTGGCAATTTTTGTTTATGTTTTTGGATGTATTTTTATGTTTCTATAAGTTTTTGTAAGTTGTGCCTCAAAGATTGTAAGCTCTGCCAGCCCCTGGCTTAGTTTCAGAAGTTCTACCGCCTTGATTTATAATTACAGGAGGTTATCGCGGGCCCGATTATATTTTTATTTTTGGTATGTAATTAATTATAAATTTTATTTAATTTTCTGTAATTTTTCGGTAAGTCCAGCTATCTTGTATAGCCATCCTGCCAGAGTTTGAGAAGTCTTGCCAAAGTTTGGGAAACACTGTTGAAGGTCTACCGAAGAAATTACGTATTACGAGCATTTCTGCTGACTTTATGTTTAATTACAACTTATTTTAGTTTATTTTAACGAATCACGCTAACGACTGTAATTAATTAACCATACGCGTTTAATGATTTGGAAATAATTTAACGACTTAAATAAGTAATAAGTTATAAAGGGTTAAATAGAAACCGGTAAGATAGTAATAATGGTAACTTCAACGTGGTTATTTTATTCAAGAACAAAACCATATTTTCTTATGAATTTCAAGGATATATATATATATATATATATATGAAATATTAATAGGTAATGAATTAATTAAATTACTAGATTTATAAATAGTAACTAAGATAAAATGAAATTAAAAAGATAGATAATGGGTTACCAGTGTAAAGGTTAAATAAAAACAACAACAACAACAACAACAACAACAACAATAATAATAATAATAATAATAATTTATAGAGTTAACTAGTTGATAATGGATTTATATTTATTTGGACTTTACAAGTATATAAATAGTATTGGGCTAATAGTAAAAGGAGTGACAATAATACTAAGTAGATTACAATAAAATAAGGTTAACCCAACCCATAAGGTTTTATAAGAAAATTATATTTTCTGAATATCTATATATATGTATACATACATTTTTAATATATATATATATATATATTGATATTTATTTAGTAAGTAGGAAGTTACTAATGTTTATAATTAAATAACAAGATTTAAAAAGGAAAAGGAGATATATTATAAGAGAAGTAATAAAGTGGTTAGAGAAGTATTTTATAGATTAACAAACTTATGTTAAATAAAACTAATACAAATATACTTCATCTATCTTACAAAAATATATCGATTAGGTAGACCTGTATGTGTGACTGATTCGTGTGATACTTAAATGTATGTGTGCATTTCTGGATAAACTATATGAGTTTATGTATTTGTATGAGTATGGAAAGGACTATGTAATGATGATATGAGGACTGTGTATGTATACTGTGATGACTCGTGATGTGAAATATAAAATAAGAATAAGTCTTGGTAGAGTCCTGGTATGATGTAGAGATGGAAATGACGTGATAAAATAGTAACGCACTGAGATGCGAGATGGTATTGTGAAATATGATGGATCATGGTGTACAACCCCTTTATTTTTAATTATCAGCTAACAGCTTAAGATAATCTGAATAAACACTAGTGAATTATCATAAGAGTACGAGTTAAAGAATGAGAACAAACATCACTTGACTAATTAAATCCCCTAGTAAGCAAATAAAGTTGTAAGTAGATAAACTAGGTAATTAAGTAATAACTAGTTAAATCTAAGTACACTCATAAATGAATTAAGATAATCCATACCCTTAGTAAATAACATATCTCAAATCAAACAATTCTATTTAGTAATACAAAGAATGATATCATAAGAAACTTAAAGTAATCCTTGAAAGACCCAACCCCCATATGATGAGTGAGGGTAATTAAAAGACAGAGCCACTCAGTAAGAAGCAAGAATGACATAACATAAATCTTGACATTAAGAATAAAGGTGGGTGTAATAACCCTAATTTTCTAGGATAGGAGCCTGAGCTCTTGAGACCTTTGAGAGTGCCTTACTAAGTATTTTAAGAGAGTTGAGGCCTTGGCCTAATCCCCTGATTACTCTGAGTGTGAGAAAGTGAAATTTGAGAGGAAGTGGGTAGTGAATAACTCAGTTAGGGGAACTAAGTGAGTGGGATAGACTGTGTTTAATAATGGTATTTGGAGAATCTATTGACTTGGTATAGTTTAATTCAGAAGATAATTATGTTTATTTTGACCTTGAGACTGTTAATGAGATATCTACATATATATGTATATATATTCTTGAGGAAATAACGATTTATGAATGATGTTTAATTTTAGTAAATTGTAAGTGATTTTTCTAGTCTAGCCAACTATCTATTAATTTTAACAACAACTGATTGAGAATATTTAGACTTATTTAAGTGCCGAGTTAGATTTTAAGGCTAGATAATTATTAGAGCATAAGATTTCACAAGACATTAATTAACCCTTTAATAGAGGTAATTAGTAATTAATATCTTATTTTGATATAGATTGGTTAATGGATTTTATTATTAATAATTTTAATTAATAAAATAATTATATAATGTTTATTTTGATGCCTAATATTGTTTAAAATATGAAAGTTTATTTATAATTGTGACACCCTCGATTAACTAGGACAAATTCCCATAGTAGACGTCCTATTTAATTAAGAAGTCACTAATATTTGTAAAAAGATGGGAGTTCTTTTTTTTGATTGGTGATCATCAGCTTATAATCTAAAATAAGTTCATTACATAGATCGATACTTTTCACATAAGTGTACTTAAAAGAGTACGAGGCTCACAGGCTCCCAAGAACAATTATTACAAATTAACAACAAAAACTAAACGTCGAGATTTATAACGATCTTGGCATAGACAGAAGATATACACAGTCGATGTTCTCGATCAAACGTCCTCTACTGCAGGTAGTCCCCTGCTCGTGCCCGCCTTGACCCTTAGCTGATGATCACATAAAAGCAAAACAACACACAATACGAAAAGGAAGAGTAAAAAGCTCTCAACCTATAATATCCACATGCAAGGGAAACTTTAAATATTTAACAAACATACACATACCAAGCAAGGACAAAGAGTGTACACAACATACCTTAGAATAATCATACAACACTTTAAAAATACACCAAGAACATGGGAAACCAACAGGGTTAGTCAAACAATTACGGGATGTTGTGCATGCGTTAGGTTCAATTGTTACTCATCTTAATTTAATACCAATATACAATGGGGCCCAACTTCCACAGACCAATCTCATATCTCAATAATCATGTGCATAACTATCCCACCTTATCCTTCCTGCCCAGCTAGAGCGATAGAGCTCTCCTCGTTCTGGTTTTCCCAAATGGGTAAGGACCCGTAGTCCTATCATCATAATGGCCAATTACAATTCTACAGAATGGGAACTCTATGGTCCTTGCAACACTCGCTCTGAGTTGAAGTATACTAGATTTGCCACGGGGTATCCGGTCTCAGGTGCGAATCCGAACCATTAGACTCCCGCTCCAGTATACTCCCAAGACCTCCCGCAGGGTTGGAACGCTAGTTGTTCCCATGTGTACCCATGTGTATACTCTAGAGGATCACTCTACATCCCTCCTTACTTCAAATGCAATATGCCATAGGCTTGTCTCATCACTAAGGTGCCCGAGTACTAGACGAAACCTTACTCGCTCGACATATTTGTCCTTAAAGCGTGGAAAGTATACATGGTAAAATCTTTTCGTGTAGTAGGCATCATAAACCAAGGTCTAATACTATCCTAATTATTTTATTTAAAGTATTGAGGTCATTTCTTAAACAAGTCAAAAAAAATCTTCTAGAATTAAAAATATGTCCAATTTATTTTTCAAGTCTAAAAGATATTTTAAGTATAATTCATTTATTAAATTTTTTAAAGAGTAAGATTCTCTAACTTATTTTGTTCCTATATTAAAAAGTATGATCTTAAAGTTAAATATCACTTCTAAGAGAAAAATAAGAACAAAATATATTTTTTATAATTTTTCAATTCTTTACCAATGTCGTTTTGTCGTATTAACTTACGATGAATGAATTAAATAGTTTTAACTCTATAAAATTTTTTATAAAACCTTAGGTAAAATATTTTATTATTATAAAATATTTTTCCTAGTCCTATATTGAAAATAAAAGAAATTCTCTTTTCTAAATTGAGAATATAAAGCGGTTAGTTTTCGTTGTTTGTCAAAATTTCATTTTTGTCGTATTTTATCTAGAAAATTCCGATTTGAGTGGTTCCAAAGCCATAAGTGTTTAATTTTTAAAATACTAATTAAATATAGTAAATTTAAATATAAATTCTGCTCAGAAACAGCCCCTACATGAAAAGGTCACAAAATGCTAAAGTTTATTTTTTCAACGTTTGTAAAAACGCGTTTAAGGACAAATCATGCGTCGGAAATTCTCCCAATTAATTTTACTCATTTGGGTATTTTTCTCATACTCAAAATTCATTTCTAACATCACAAAATACTCCTCCAAAACAGTTTTGCCAAATTCCTCCATTAACCCTTGAAAACACGTTTTACACCGTTTCTAATTCACCATTCGTGTCTAAACTCGGTCCCTTTTTAATTCTTTCATTAATCATTCCATTTACCAAAAATTTCATCATCAATTATAGTACTTAAACATTCACAACGCAACAGCTCTCATGTCTAAAAATTTCATCAAGAATAAACTTTAAATATTCCTAAAATAACTTTTTTCAAGTTTAAACTACATCGCGTAATTATCATAAATGTAAACCACCTAGTTCCTTCTTTTTAATAAAATTCCAGAATTCAATGTGTCCAAAAATTCATTTTTAACACAAGAAATTCAAAGATCAAACCATGCAAACAAATCTCAAGTGCCAATTCATTTTTAGCGAATTCCTAATTTAGGATCTATTATCGTTTAATCTTTTAACTAACCATAAATAATTTCCAGCAGCAACAACCATTTATTTTAGTCATGAAAACTTATTTAAAATATATTAGATTTCCCAAAAATCTTGTCAACATCACGAGCCATCATTTAAAACAAAGAAAGTGCAATTTTTATAAAATTATATCTCACATGCATGCATTCACAATAAAAATTCTGCAGCAACAAAATTTGTAAGTTAGTATCTTTATAATTAAATTTTGAAAATTCAAAGGATTTAACAATATCATGGTGCAGCCATGGTACCACTCAAAGATCTCAATTTTTCTAAAGAGTTTTTTTAAGATTTAAAACGTGAAATAAAGATCTTTAAGAAAGTACCAAGGTAAAAATGCTAAGGGACATTTATATCTCACCATGCATGTGTAAGATTATGAATTTAAACAAGCTAAGTACTCCCTCCTTACCACAAAATTTTCATCCTCCAAGAAAGGTGACAAGGGCTTCAAGTGTTTGCTCTTAGAACTTCATGGCTTGCTTTATCAAGGTGAAGGAAAATGGAGGCTTGGAGGGTGATGAACCAACGTGAATATGATGGTGGAAGAGGAAGAAAAATGTTGCTGTTGGGGAAAACTCAAGAAGGATGTGTGGTGTTTTGGTACATGGAAACTAAGAAAGAATGGAGGAGTGGTTTGGGTTGAGTGGTGATGAATAGATAATGATGATGATGAAGAAGGAGTTACGAAAAAGAAGCATGTTGCTGGAATAATATTTTATAAGTTGGAAGAATGAAGAACAAAGAGAACAAAGCATGACTTTGCCAAAGTGACAAGTTTTGCATGGAACTCCTTGTTGGACAAGGAGTTCCCACGGCCAAGGGAGAGTGTGATAGGTGTCAAGATGGATTCATGCACTTGATAGGTGTCATATGTAGCTGGTGGTGTGGTGGAGAAATACCTTGCATGGCGTTGGCAAGTGGCAAGGTGGTGGTGCAACTGATTGGCTAATTTCCCATGCAAAACTGATGTGTCAACTAAGGTACAGTAACTTGCTCATGGATTTAAGGGCCTTTCGAGGCCGAATTTGAAAATGAGCCAAACAAAAAAGTTTTATATCTTTTTGTTATATTTAATTTGGTATATGGTACAAAAATTTTCATTACGCAATGAGGGAGTTATGGCACAAATACGAAGGTAGTGCAAGGCTGTGACGGGATTATTGTTCCTTGCAAAGATTAATTTTCTGGGCAAAACTGGTGGGGATTTAGGCTTCGTATTCTCATAAAAATTGTATAGAATAGGGTTAAGAAAATATTGGCAAAATAATTGTTCGATTTCATGGTCATACGAGGGAGAAACGTAAAAAATACTGAACATAGTGCAAGCTGCCATTAGAAAAACATGAATTAGTATGGTATTTTAAATTCTAGGATTTATGGGGTAAGAAGTGGCCTTCATGGTCAACATTAAAGTTGTATATAAATTCAATACGGATATTTTGGGATAATAATGACATCAATCTAATAACGGGAGAAGAGATTACGCCTAAAATACATACAGATGCACATTTCTACTTACCCGGGTAACTTAAAATCAAAGTTTTTGGGCTTGGGTGGTTGGAAACGGGCATCGGGCTCTTCGTAAAAATCATTAGGAATGGTGTAAGGGATGTTTTGGGATAAAAATAATTGACTCAAGTCCCTCAGATAATTTCTTGGTCAAAACCAGGGGAGTTACATAGTTTAAATAACTTGAACAAAAATACTTTAAATATTTCTATTAGATTTCTAACGTTCTAATTGATAAATCTCTCTTATTATGAGTATTATCAAACACATTATTATTATTATCCTAATCATCTATTTCGCACATAATTAAAGCAAGGGTATTCGCCTTATATTCACAAAATCTTCTAAAATATAACTCGGCCATCACATACAAGCTAATCGGCCGTAGCCCAGTCATCAATGCACACAAAATTATTATGTAATCAAGACAATTGGCCTTAAAGACCTAACACATAAAAATAAGGGCTGTTACAATAATGAATTCTAGTTAAGAATTAATTGGTTATTTTAATATTTTAATAAATAAATATCGCCCGGTTCCTCAGATTAGAATTATGGGACCCAACCAGAGGACAGACACTGATTGTTCGACCCGAGACTAGTGATCCAGTAGGGAAACTAGTCCTGTTAGGACCCCTCTATGAAGAATCAAGGGTTTCTGACTTGGCCTAATCAGCTTAATCAAAACCTTTAACGTCTCCTACGTTTGACCGTTCATATGCTTCAGGATATCTGATGGCGGAACGGTTAATCTCTAGTGATTTGTTTCAATGTTTTAGGAGCTTTTCCTGAAGAGTCCAGAGCCCAGTTCAGACTCTATCATCCTCGTTTTTCCATAAATAAGTTTCTTCAAAAATCGTTTTAAAGCCCGACCTAAGCACCTTCAGTGTTTTGGACCTAACTTTTGTATAGGATCTTGGAATTGAATGATTTTGGTCTCAATATCTTCATTTTGAAAAGATCTTCAACACCTGTTTCTAGCCCTGAACTTCGATTCCCACTTTATCAACCCTAAAATTGAGGATTAAGCGTGTTTACCTTAAAATTCAACTGTTTAGACGTTTTTCCCTGCGCATGGTTTAGTAAAAAATTCATAACCCTCTCATACGACCTTCGATTCATGCAAACTTAATGTCAAAATCTCCATAACAAAATTGTGTATATTTTATGTGAAGACATCAAAGGCTAAATCCCTCTAGATCAGTACAATTTAATGGATCTTTGCAACCCCTTAGCTGTTTCGTCACAATGTTGGCGGTCTTTAGTAAAATTCATATATCTCCCTCATTTGGTGCTTAAATCGCTTCATTATTTTTGCTATGGATCTATATTAAAGATCTATACAATTTTTATGAAGGGCACAAAACCAAATTCCCAAAGGAGAATTTATTACCAATGCCCTAGCTGATCTGGTAGCTTCTGGAGTATCTTATCGTAAATCAAGCATATCTTGGGCTACCGATCTTAGATTGTCACAAATGATTTATCAACTTAAAGACAAAAAAGAGATCTACAAATTTCATATTGATCATTTTCGAGATTCTTATCCCATGAATTAACCCCTATTTATTTTTAACTTCCCTAATTTTCGGTTCTTAAAAATTCTACACGCTTTAATTTCTTGCATGAAAAATTAATTTTCCAACCACCTTTGGGTGACACCTATCCCTCTATGCTTTCCCTCCACACGCCACCTGCCCCACCACTTATCTCATTCAGCTACACCCCTTGCTCAACAAGCTTGACCAACTTGCTTAGCAAGTTCCCTACAACTTGTTCAACAAGTTGTCTTAATACTTGCTTCCTAAGTTTTGCTATTTGTTTAGCAAGTAGCCTTTCATGAATTAACAAAAAATTCCATCATCTCATCCCACCTTTCATGCTTCTTTTCTTCCTCTACCCATTTCCATTTTAAATCATGTCAAGCCATTATCACCAACCCATAACCATGCCATGTCACCTTGCCATACCATGCCACCATGATAAGCCATCCCATTCTTCACTTATTTCTCTAACTTCTAGTAGTAATTTCCCTTATTCCAACCACCACATTCTCTTCCTCCAGCCACCATTCTACCACCCTAAACCACCGTAACCATCACATTTTCATGTCTGAACCACCGAAGACCACCACCATACACCATTTACAA
Source organism: Clitoria ternatea (assembly GCA_037962975.1). NCBI lineage: Eukaryota > Viridiplantae > Streptophyta > Magnoliopsida > Fabales > Fabaceae > Clitoria > Clitoria ternatea. The sequence continues at coordinate 121,363,548 of CM075670.1, forward strand.
CTTCCTTCTCTTTTTCTTGGTTGAACCCACGGCTGATTTCCTCTTTTCCAACCATTCTTCAACACAAGTTATCACCATCAAATAGAAACTAGGTTCCTTGGTCTCATTTCTTTTTAGGTCGTGACCCCCTTGGGCAAGCAAGGTAAAATTTTGGACCTTTAACTCTTGGTTCTAAATTCATTTTATTTTTCTTGTCAAGACTTGAATTTTGCATGTTTCCTTGATTGTTTCTTCACTGTTTAAGGCTTGAAAAATGTGACCACCTCTCTTGATTTCATATGCATGTTAGCTATCTTGAGCTTCAGGAATGATCGGTGACAAATGGCGAGAGGTTTCAAGTAAATGGTATAATTTCGATGCTCGATTCCTTGATTTTTATTTAATCCATGGCTGTCCTAGTATTTCCCTTGTTGGCCTCATATCCTCTTCTAATTTTAGGCTACATGTTGTTCTCTTTTTAGGACCAGGGACCGCAACGATGATCGAAGGACGAATCGAAGCGTTTAACAATTATTTGGCAAGCCTACCATTTTTCTTCCTCTAGGGCAGCGACTGTCCAACAAGAATAGGGGGGCTTTGCCTCATCTGATTGTGTTTTAAATTGTTCCATAATGTAGCTTTAGTTTTTGGGAACCACCGATTCAAGTTTTGTCACGATCCAACGGCTAGATTTTAAACCATGTAAGTTTTTGTAACCGGCGGTTAACAATTTTATATTTTCAAGTTAAGGAGTATTTTATAAATTTTATTTAATGCCTCTCAATGTTCGTGTGTTCTGAAGGATTTATCACGATCAAAGTCATAACGGAAAACTTAGGAATTTCAGTGTTTAGGCAGATTTAATTCGATATGGTTGTATTATTTTATTTTAAATTTTATGATGTCCTTACGTAATTTTTGATTTATTTCTTGGTAAACCCCGCTATTAGAAACTAATTTACCACCAAGTATCGCCAGAATTCTTAGTTCACCGACGGGACGGTTATGGCACCTTGTTTTACTAAAAGTGGCATTGTTTTTAAATTATTATAAAGTTTTATAAAAGTGAATTAGATAAATAAATTGATTATGAAAAGTGGAAAATTTTACTTGAAAAAGTTTTATTAACAAGTGACATGGTTTAGGCCCAAACAATTTTGTAAACTAAGATAAAGGAATGGGAAAAAAGGAGTTTTAAAGCATAATAGAATGGACATTTGGATTTAGAAAAATTGTGACTAATTTTAGTGACCAACTTTAGTGACTAATTAAGGTAAAAAAATAAAAAGGACTTTAGGAATTAATGAGATATAACTAATCTAAAGCAAGACTTTATTAGGGAATGGAATTTTGGGTTTAAGCATTATAATGGGCCAAGTAAGCTAAAATAGAAAAAGAAAAGAACTAAAAAGGAATTGAGAGTCCAATTTGGAATAAACTATAGGGAAAGGACTTTAAATAAATTAAGATAAGAGAAAGGTGCCTAAATGAATGAGATCATTAGGAGTCCAAGTTAAGAAATAGGTGTTAGGAGTCAAAAAATTCTAGTAATCAATAAAACATGTGAAAAAGGAACTTAGGAAATATTTATGTATTACATAGCATAAATAATTAATTAAGCATGATTTTAAGGCAAGTTATATAAGAAATAAACATTTAAGTTACAGAACGTTAATCGCTAATAAGGATAAAAGATATAAGATGGATTTTAGAATTTAAACTTTGAACTAGTAATGAAAAGAAGTAGAATGACTTATAAATTAAATAGCAATTATTAGTGGCTAAGTAAGGTTTGACTAAGTTCATGATGTAACACCCTAAATTTTGAAATAAATGATTAAATAAGAGGAATAAATATTGAATAATTATATGTGAGTTAATTAATGTCCCAAAATATTGGAAATAATTAAATTTAGATTTTTGGGAATTATTCATAATTTATTGAGGCTTTATGAGCTAGTGACATACCCGATTAAAATATAGGTGTCGGACCAAGTATCTTCGATTGAGGTGCCATTGGTCAAGGCTGTTAAGAATATTATTGGGAGTCTGAATATATATTCAGAATAATTTTTGGATAAAGTATTAAGCCCGAACTAAGATCTTGTAAGTTATAAAATGGAGAAAATTTAAATGATGGGTCGAATTAAAACTTAATTCTTCATTCTTCTCTCATTTCTCACGTTGTCTCTCTCTTCTCCTAAGGCAAACACTCTCTTCTTCTTCTCCTTCATTCCTTCTTCTTCTCCTTCTAAAAATCTAAGCAAGTGGTGTGCCCATCCTTCTCCTTCAATTTCGTTTTCCCTAAGCTTGAAGGAGGTGACATTGATTTGAAGCTTCTCCTTCCTTCTCCCTCAATTTTCGTCACCCACCTTTCTCCTTCTAAAGCTCATTGTTGTGTATTAGTGGAGGTAAGTTTCTCTCCTTTTTCTTTGAGCTTATGCCCTTGGTTATGAGTTTTGGGTGTTTAGAAGAGTATTAAATGGAAATGGGTTGTTGGGAGAAGCCATTAATATGGAAACCCTAAGGTGGGGTGGTTTTAAATGCAAGCTTTATGGGCCATTAATGGGGTACACAAAAATTAATGCTTGGGATGGTAGAAAATAATATGCATTTATGATGTTGTAGGATTTTAGAGAAACCCTAACTTATGGAAATTAGGGAAAATGATTAATATTGGTTGGAAAGTGATTTAATGAGGGAATGAATGATATTTGAATAATGGGAATGAGTAAATATGTTAAGAGAATATTTATTGGTGGTGAGAGTTAATATTGATAATGGTAGGTGGCCATTAATGGTGATTAATGGCCATTGGTATGTCAACCCTTTTGTGGGTATAGCCTTAAATGCATAAAAATGAACTTGAATGCCTAACCCATAGTGGTTGAGGTGAAATTAATGAAATGGAAAATGACTTGATAATGGTAATGTTGTAAACACCAAGTGTTAGACTAGAATATGTGAATCTAGGTGATCTTGAGTAGAAAATAATGATACGTGCCTTGTGAAATTTAGGACCCATTCTGAACGATGAGGCGGGAACGTCGTATCGCTCAAAATTCTTCTCTTAAGATAGGAAAGGAGTTTTATATTCTAAATGCATGAATTGAGTAGTGTTTGATTGTCATATGTGACAATATGCATGTTTGCCTTGTTTGAATGGTAATGATGATTTGTGGTTGTTAAACATGATGATGATGAATATGCTTGGCAACATGTAATGTGCATTTAGAATGTTTATGGTATGCTAAATAGTGATGATGAATTGTTTGGCTAGTATATTGCCTTGATGATGATGTGATTGTGTTATGTTCACCATGAATGTGAAATGGTCATTATTGATGATAAATAAGAATGAAAATGGATAATTAGCATGCCTTTATGATGATGAAGGATTGATGGTTGAAATTGATGATTTGATGCCTTGTGACAATGAGGAATTGTTAAAAATGCCACACTAAAACTTGTTCAATAGCAACAACCAATAACAATAAAATCCACTAAGAAATGTATGGTGGAAATGATGGTGATGTTGATTGGTGAGTGGCATAATTGGGTTGCATAGTTGTGAGAATGCATTATGATTTGCATTGCATTGCATCCATGGCATACTGCATAGCTGTCGGTGCTAGAATATGAGGGGATTCCCCCGGTTGGCCCAGTGGGAGGGCGGCTCAGTGCATGAGCATCCTTATTTACCCCTGTGACTCGGTGTGTAAGTCACAAAGTTGCCCATGTTGTGCTACTGGGAGCCGTATGTGGTTGATCCTTGTGGGGGTGGCTCTTGATGAACAGGTGACCCGGTGGTCCTATGGATCACAGCTGCCATAGTAAGACTCATGGTTGGCCCACAACGCCCTGTTGTTGTTATGATGTTTACCGCGATCATGGTGTAAATGGCCAGGTGTTGTAAGATGGGCAATGCGGTTTGGTACCAGTAGAACCTAATGATATGCATGTAATTTGATGATATATGTGTACACATTTTTCTACTATGGTAGGGGTATGGTTATATGATCATACTTGACCCACAATTTGGTGATTATTCCCATAGTCGGATCCATAATTGATAATACTCCGTTATGCATGTGCATTAACTTAAGAGCATTTACATATAACAAGGAGGTATGCCAAGGTGATGAGAAATGGTGATGGTTATGATGGGGTGAGAAAATACCTAAAGACAACATAAAAGATATGAATACAAATACATATCCTGTGTATGATGATTTTATGTGTGATAGCCCAATATGATGAGGGGTTTAATTGTGTGTATGCATATATACTTTATTATAACCTACAAGGGTGATTGAGTTATGTGTATGATTGGTGAGATGTTGATAATTATGATGATGAATGATATGTCGATGCAAAGTATACATGATATTGAAAGAATATGCATACAATCACATTGTATTCATTTTCATCCTTTGGAATGTATAACTCACTCTCCCATGTTGTCTATTTTTAGCTTTGTGATGCAGGACACTCATGGGAATGAGATTAGATCTTTTGGAAATGTGCTTTTGAGGATGGAGGTAAATTAGTGTATAGGAAGTGCCTTGGTCGGTGAGTATTGATTTTGTATAGCATATGATGATTGGTGTGTGCTCAATATGTACTTGAATGGTGTATATTCATTTTGGAGGTCATAGGTGAAAATTGGACCTTGTATGCATGGCTAATTTTTTATTATGACCTAGACAATGTATGATGTTAGTTATGGAGCTGAAATTATTGCCCAAGTGATGAATGGATGAAGTTAATTCATGAATTACAATGTTATATAGAAAATATGTGATGTTGTGTGTTGATATTTATGCCTATTTGAGGAACCAATACGGTCAAATTGTGTTTTAAGTAGTTTTGATGGTATGTAATGACTCAAATAGCTTAAATTCATGATATGTGACTTGTAGAAATTGGAATGGACCAATTCCATTGAGAATAGGTCCTTATGTTGCATAAAAATGTCTCAAAATGAGTGAAACACATTTATGCGCATAACTCTCTTGTTTTTGGGAATTTTTGAGTGCGGCCAGTGGTCACCCATCACAAATAATGTATATAAGTTGGTGTCAAAATATGGTGGGCATTGGAACTCATATGAAAACGTTAAGGGGGTTAGAAGTCAAAAAATGAGACTTTTTCTACATAAAATGGCCTCTGTGCTGTCATGAATCGATTCACAACAGTGCATGAATCGATTCAAGACACACTATTTTTACTATTCCTAATTCCAGAACAGCTTGAATCGATTCAAGCCCCCACATGAATCGATTCAAAGCTCACTGGAATCATTGTTCATGAGGTCCAGGAACGTTTGGATCTATTCATGCGAGCTTGAATTGATTCAAAGGGGTCCGTTTTCATGGTTAGTCTCCAGAAGCACTTAAATCGATTCTTGGGGTGCTTGAATCGATTCATACCCCTGATTCTTCAATTTTTCATGTGTTTTGTTGATGGATGGGTTCCATTTAGCCACAGTTCAATTATATATCCATGTGTGACTCTGTTTACTACTTTTTAACCATCAATTCAAGTCTCTTTAAATCCTTTCCATTCTTTTCCATGACTCTCAAATAATTTATGTTGTCCGATATTCCTTGTTGATGATCCTATGATTGATTGTCCAAGGAAGACTCTTGATTTAATTTATTCACCTTCCTATATCTTCATATATGGGATAGGTTATTTAAAATGATCTAGGGTTACTTATTAACGATTTATCTCACAGTTCCTTCTATTCTTTAATTACTATCACGAAAAATTTACCTTAAATTTTTTTTGAGGCGTCCCACATGATATAAAGGTTAGAGTAGTTTTTAGATTTCTAAGCAACAAATTGACACCATAGAGAAAATAAACTCTAGTTGACTAAAAGAATGTAACTAAGGACATAAGTTAGTTGATATAATTAGAAACGGTAGAGGTAAAGAAAAAGGTACAAAAAATTAGTAGTTGGAAATTTAGAAAGAACATCACTAAATTGATAATTATACATAAAGAATTAGTGACCCTTTTAGTGACCAAGGAAATAAGTTATTCAATTAATAAAGCTTAATTGGATTAGTAAAAGAAAATCAACAATAGGACCGCTTGCTGATGAATAAAGAGTTTATAATTGGATATCCGAAAATTAAATTGAGTAAGGAGGTGATCATATATAATTAAGTAAAGAACGCCTAACAAATAAATAGTCGAAAGGTACATAAAGAATCAAACCAAATGATATTATGCCTTTAATAACAAACTAAATTAAGAAAATGCTAATGACGTGGACTAGATAAACAGTAGAGTAAAAATAAGTAGAATAGTATGTAAGAATATAATGTGAGTACTTACGTCTAGTTGCCTACATAAGTTTAATTTTAGTGACGTTAAATGTATGATAACTTGTTAGGACGTAGTAAATAATGGATACTGATATGTATAGTACGTGGTTTGCCTAATGATTAATGTGTGATGATTTCTTAGTACAATGGATACTACATGCAACATGGTACTCGTCAATTAGTTGATTGTGTAACATGATTGAATATGTGACTGTAAATGATTATGTACATGGATGTATATATGTTAGTTATGTAATGAAAATATACGATGAAATATGTGATGAGTGTGATATCACAACGTGTGTATGGAATGTGATGTGGTAGAAATAAGAATATCATGAGTTAACAAAATGAATGATGTGATGAATGGCACTTGTATGATGCATTAAATGAGTGTGTTGAAATAAATAAGAAAAGAATGAATGAGGAGATGTCTCGGTAGAGATCCTAAGGTGACTAATTTATGGAAAATAATATGATGGGATTGAGATCGGATCCGATGTGATGATGGGCATTGTGGTGCCAATATTACCCCAAGGTTTTGTGGATAATCATGAGTTATTTCATTCCTAATTATCGAGTGAGATGTGTTGTGATTTAAGTAGATACAAAAAGAATATGGATAAAAAAATGCTTAATCGGGGATTTTATGAAATGAATCTAATGTTAGGAATGAAATGAAGTCTTTGAAAGGACCTGCTGATGAATGAATTGATGAAAGAAAATGTATGTTACATGCATCATGTACATATGACTTGATATGGGGTTCGATCCCTGAGGTTGGATCATGGGAGTGTAACGGGAGGGAACCCCCAATGGCTCGGTGGTAGCACCTCGATGTCGGGCAAAACCATGCAATCCCGGTGCACTTTGACTTAGACTAGTATCACTAGGACCGTGGAAAGCCAAGTCCCATTATGATATGATGATATATGTTGGATCCATGATATTGGGGCTGTGAGTCCAGGTATAGCCTCTGTTGTGATGTAGGGACTTGGTGGGCTCTGGTCGCTCTAGTACGTAAACGTTGTGTCTAGGGGTAGCCTGGGCAGGACAGATTCTGATATGATGTGATGATGAGAAAGGGCCCACATGTATCATGATGGCTAAGATAAAGATTGGAATAAATGAAATGAATTCATACATTGCATTATTTTATCTGTGTGATGGTAATTGTTATAATTGAATTAATATTTGTATATAAATTGAGTAGTCGTAAGAGAGAGAGTATAGAATTATATATTCGGGGACGATTGATAGGGATGAGTTAGGAAGGATAACTTAGAGTAAACTAATTATGAACCCCAAGACGATTATTGTTTGAGTATTCATGTGTACTATGTGGGGCGGGTGTCAGTAATGACACTTCCCGATTGTTATGGAGGTGGAGACTCACCCTTACGCTAAATTTTTCAAGACATCATGGGGATGGACACAGATTTCACATCAAGGATCAGCTAAGCTCTTCTTGGACCAAGGATGAATGGAATAGGTTAAATTTTATTTTCATTTATGAGAGCCTGCGTGCCCATTTACTTTTAGTATGTATAGTTACTGTTATGACCATGTATTATACATGATTATGTTGCATATAAGGTATATCTATTCCACCAAGTTTTCTTGTACAAAAAAAACTTCCATATTTTTTTAAAGCTCATAACCTCTCAGTTGATAAGGATAATCTAGTGGAAGGGATTATCCTAGTTAACCGAGGGTGTTATAGTGGGCAGCCAAAAAGACTCTACCAATGATGGATGTAATAAAAGATAAAAGAGTGTATATTGAGCATGCATCATCTGTATATGATCTTGTGGAGACTAGAGCATATGGTGGGGTATGCTGGAGGACGTTTGTGTTCGATCCCCAGGGAGGATCTTAGGAGTACACCAGGCTGGGACTCCCAATGGCTCAAGGGTAGAGCTCCAGTGCCGGGGAAATAATGCAAACTTGGTGTACTTCGACTAAATAATGGAATGTAACTATGACCGTGGAGAGCCGATTCTAGTTACTATGTGATCACAATGTGATTGAGGAAGGACCTTTCAGAATTGAGGACCTGTGTGTCCTGTAGTACCCAGATGTTATAGGAATTTGGTAAGCTTTGGTTGCTCTAGTACAGAAACATTATGCCTAGTGTCAGACTGAGTAGAACAGATTCTGGTGAAATGGTTTTGGGCCCATATGCATCATAATGGCTTAAGGATAAGATTAAACATAATGGAACCAAACCCATGCATGATATTACATGTTCATACTTGATTGATTTATATTTTATATATGATTGTTGGTTGATGTGATGAGTGTTATATAATTAAATTACTGTAATAGATAATAAGATACGTAATTCCTTCATAAGACAGTGAGTAATAAAGGGGAGAGGAAATGAAGTAGAGAATCAGGGATAACTGGAGTGGATGAGTGAAATAGTAAACTAGTATAGGATAAGTAGTATATATCAGGATAGTAAAAGAGAAAAGCCAGCATTACAACTAGAATGAGAAATGTGTTAATACAACTTGTACTGTGTAGAAGGGTTGTTAGAAATGACAACTCTCTAATTATTGTGGAACATTATACTCACCCTTATAATTCATTTCAGACCTCCGATTAGACCACATTCCTGTCACCATAAAATCAGGCCAGAGCTCCAGTCATCGATCGACCCGGCCACAACACAATAACAGTTATAGCAAAGGGTCTAGATGATATCACTATTGGTCAGCCACGTGAGGCAGAGCATCCTTTTGAGAAGGATATTGAGGTGATTTATTAAAAAAGGCAGCTACCTATTTGACGTTGTCAGTGACCCTGGATAGCGAGTCAATGACCCCACTAACCTCAAGCAACTTCCATAGAGCATCTTTATGCGCCTTCTTCATTTTAGAGACTTTTAAACCCTAGCAAAGGTAATAGACTGGAGGTTTAAGTATTGATTGATCATGGCCATGGTACAGAATGGATAGGGAGAGATGGGACCCTGCGGTAGGCAAGAAGACCTCGATTAGAGTTGGCTTGACGGTTTCCTTTGGTTCCGCACCTATGGTAATGAGAGTAGACTCATCTCAGGATGAAATAACTTGAGTAGACACCTCGTCTCGGATGAGCCCGTTATCCTCTAAAGTTTTTTACTTCTTGGCCGAGGTGGGACTTTTACTCCTCTCAAAAACATGCTTTTTCCCTTTCTTTTTTAGAGAAGCCTGCTCTTACTGCTGACCCTCTAATAATAAGATTACCTCGGCCTTTTCTTGCTAGAAGGTGATGGTTTTGGTTTGAGCCTTTAGGACGGTCCTCTTAGGTTGAACATTATTTTCAACGGCCATAGCTGCCATCTCTGCTTGCAAGGCTTTTACTTTCTCCATTACTTCACATGCTTTAATTTGTTTTATCAAGAAACGAGGCAAGGTTAGATATCAAAAACAACGATCAACATAAATGAAGAACAAAAATAAGTGAATTCTAAAGTTATTACTTAAATAAGCATCGCGTTGAGGTTTTGCTCCCAAAAGACGTTTGTAAGAAAATTTATGAGTCACAGAGAACTCGTGCATGGTGCTGAAGACTTCTATCAAGGTCGGCGATAGTTCATTCTAAGTCAACAAAGTATGCCACCTTGGTAAGCAAAAATGTTTGTGAGTCCAAGCAACCAGGAACTTGATTATCTCATCCTCGCTATCCCAAAATACAGACTTGTTAAAAAAGACTTTTTGAAGTTGTCACTATCTGTCTTGGTAGATTATATGAAAGCCTTAAAATTCACTATTTTTGAGTCACATCGGGGAGTGATAAAGCTAAGACTGCCATCCTTATTGCTCCAGGGTAGGACTCGATAATAGAAGAAGAACATCGCCACTGTAGGCATAAAGTTGAGATGTTCACCCGACACCACCGGGCTTCTCACTAAGCTTCATCCATTTGGGTGAAGTTGAATGGGGGCACAATCAAGGAACCTCAGCATGTTCATCTCAAACTCTGTTAAAGAAAACTAGACACTAAGCTAAGAGAACAATATATCGTACATGTAAATTGCTCGGTCATCTTCCAAGATATGGTAGACCCGGTTGTTGGGGTAGAGGCAAGCATGGTGAAGTGCTTCCAGTATCTATCTTTAGAGCGTATTGTGAATTTGGGGTCCATTCCTCTCCCATGTTGGTGTGCGTGGCGTGAGACAATATCCAATACCTCTCGTTACACTTAAGTATATGGCTTTTGGGCTTTTAGTCTCATCCAATCAATCCTGTGGGTAATGATGTTTGTGCACCCCGAGATGGTTCTTACCATCTCTACTTGTTCAACTCCCGAGCCCTCTTTAGTTGTCATATTGGTGATAATATTCCTAAAGATATGCATCCTACTATAAAAGGCCATATTGTCAAAAAAGTATAAGTCAAAGCTACTTTCCCCCTCTAAATCCCCAACGTCTCTAGAATCCATAAAGGACTCTAAAGAGACATTATGCCTCTGTCGCCTTATTTTATGGGGCATTGTCTTTGCTGGATGATGTGACCAAACCCCGTGAGGCCCAACAGTGATACGTCCACTACAACCCTCTCTCTATCCTTCCCAGACCCTCATCTTTCCTTCGGGAGTAAATGAGAGGAATTCAAAGATTAAAAATATGAAGAAAAAGGATGAGGATGGCTGTTTAAGTTGGGTGGAAAAAGGTTTTGGAGTGCTCTAGTCACAAACAAAGGAGATCCTTAGTAGTAGTTGAGAGTTTCTTCATAGTTTTAGTAGAGTCTTAATATGGAAAAAAGGCAAGTACCTTTGTAAGACTTCTAGAATCCCCTCTCATAAGGGTGGCTGGGGGCAACCGCATCATTTCAAATTTGAAAGGTCGCAACGGTTCACTACCACGACCCAATTTTTATAACTAAATTTGTATCAGATATTTAAACATTAAAAATTGAAGTTTCTCAGAAAAATAAGAAATGAATTTTAGAAAATAGAAAATTTTATTCCGGTGACAGGGATATTTTTATTTCGTAAATCAGATTTAAAATGAGACAAAATGGAAATAGAACGCGACAATAAAATGTAGAATTATTAAGGAACCTGTTATTTAAAAAAAGAGGAAAAATCTCCTATGTCTCAGATTTTTCTTCTTTCTATGTTTCCTTCTCTTCCTTTCCACCGACATACTTCACCGCCTTAAACAACCTATAAATAAGGCTTCCACTTCAAAATTTCTTCAAAATTCAATACCTCATAAATCTCATAGTCTTCCATCATCTTCTTCAAGCTTTTAAATCTCCATTTCCATAACTTAAAGCTTTTCAATTTTGCATAATAAGGAATAATACTCACTTGAAGAATTGAGGAGAAACAAGGAGGCAAAGCAGTCTAGCACTTGAGGAATCTTCTATTGAGGTAAGAAAGAGGAGATAGAACATTAAATAGATAGGAATTAAGTTAGAATTGCTTATTTAATTGTTAATGGTTTAGAAACCCATATAGTTAGATTTTAATTTAATTTGAATTAAGTTGTGAAATTGATGTTAATTGATAGAGAATATGATACATGATATGTTTCTAATGTTGTATGGTGATTTGGAATCAATTGGCATGTTTAATTTGTAATTGAAACTGATTAAAAACAGAAAAACAGAGAGAAACAGAGTACTGTTTCGTTTTCTGCAAATCAGACCCCTTTTAACAACGGATATTTTTAACCGGTGTTAAAAATTGGAAGCGGTGGCATTTTGTAAATAAATTAGAACGGTAGCATTTTCGTAAATAAATAAGAACGGTGACATTTTTGTAAATAAGCCTAAAACTTTAAAAAATGATGGCATTTTTGTAAATAGGATTAAAAACTTAAAATAATGGTATTTTTTAAATATAAACCAGAATTATTATTAAATAATGGATTTTTAATTATCCTTCAGATTTTATCTTGAAATAAATAAATATGATTAATTAAATTAAGTGTAGAAGTTTATTTAAACATATTTAAAGGAGAAGAATTCCTGTTTTAAAAGTACAATTTTATAATATTAATATGGAAAATGTGTTTTCATATTCTTTGGATTATGATAAATGTGATAAAATATCATAGTATTTTGATTGTTATGATAATTTTATTTTTAAGACTAATTATATAAAGGAAGTTGATAATTTAATTCAGATATAACACATTCATATTTCACATGCATTGGTCGTTCAAATGATCCGTAGGGGGGTTCTTTGAGGGGGTTCCCGGTGGGGGAATATGCTCTATTGAGCAACAGACCCCTATAGTGGTTTTATACCATAGCCGTCTTAAGGGATGAGCAATGTGTCCTTAAGGGGAGTCCTGCAACACTTGTTGTTGATATTATTATATTGTTATCCGATGTTGGTGTTGCATTATGGGGCGCGGTATTGGTTGGATATCTGTAAAAATATTATTATTGGAAATTACTGCTTATGTTCCCACCAGAATGGATCCATCATGCATTCTCACTCATATAAAGAATATTAATATAAAAATAATACAAAATACTTGTTTGGCATCTGCATCGCATAACATCCTACTTGTGTTTATGTATGTTATAATTTAATTTCTATTTATTTGATATTTTATCTTACTCTTTCTTTTACTTGTGGCAACCCTTTTAGTGTTTAATCAGGAAGATATGTGACAAACTAGATGATGCTTGATGTAGATGAACTATGAAGACTTTTGATGCTGATGTTTGCTTGTATAGCTATTTTGGTTGTATTGTGTATGTGTATGCTATATTTTGGTGTTTTATATCTTTATATTTTATAAGATCTAGGGTACCTGTTATAAAATATAGTATGTATGGAACTCTGATATTATTTATAATTTTAAGAAGTTAATTATGTAAAAAGTTACGCATTCTAATATTTTATTAGTAACCTCTAGAATTAGGTTGTGAATCACTTGATAATTATCGAGCGAAAAATAAGTTAATAAGAAATTTTATATGGTGACGGTAATTATCTTGGGATTTGTAAGTTAGCTCCAGGGTGTTACAACCAAAAGTATATCAAAGCAATGGTTTATAAAATATAAAGAAAACCTTAGGAAGTAACTAGAGATTAACATAGGATAGCTTGAAGTATGTGAACCTTGATTGTTATTTGTATGTCTGTGTGCTATATATGCTCTCTGTATATTTTTGTGTAGTATAATGGTTAGTTAGATGGTGTAAAATTGTTAGAACTCTGAGTACATTAGATACTCAGTAACTGAATGTAATGGTACCTGTAGGATAAGAAATGGCTAGACGTCAAAACAATGATGCCATGACAACTGCATTCAATTGCGTTGTTGAGATCCTTGAAAGACAGGAACAACAAAGGTTAGCTGAAGGAACCCATGGACTTGATCGTTTCCTTAAAAGGAAACATACCCAATTTAAAGGAGACTATAATCCAGAGGTGGCTTACCTGTGGATTAAAGAAATGGAACATATTTTCCGATCCTTACATTGTACTGAAGCCTAGATGGTAGAATATGCTACCTATATGATGGTAGGGGAAGTAGAGAATTGGTGGATCTTCACTCGCGATAGGTTATTGGAAGCTGGTAGGCTACTTATCTAAGAGAATTTTAAAGAAAGCTTTCTCAAGAAATATTTCCCTGCTAGTGTCAGAAGCAAAAAGGAAATAGAAATTTTAGAATTAAAGCAAGGAAATATGTCTATCGGAGAATACACTACCAAATTTAAGGAACTGTAATTGTTTTATCCCCTTTTCCAACAGCCAGGGACTGAGGCTTCTAATGTGTCAAATTTGAGAATGGTCTAAGGCTAGAAATTAAAGAAGCTATAGGACACCAGGAGATTAGGAGTTTTCCTACTCTGATCAACAAATGCAGAATCTTTGAAGAGAACCATCAGGCTAGATAGAGCAGGAGAAAACAATATGCAATTGAAACCTCAATTAGTGAACTTTAAAAGACGAGGAGCATTTAACTAGAATCGATTTAGAGGTGGACCATCTTCATCATCCGAAGGACACGTGAACTAGCCAATCACATGGAACTGTTATAAATATGGAGGAAATCACAAAACTCGTGATTGTACACAAACAAATCTTACATGTTTCTAATGCAACTAGAAGGGACATATTCATCCCAATTGCCCACAACTTTGCCAAGGCACTAAGACTGAATGTTAAAAGTGAGAACAACAATAACAATAACAATGGAGCCAGCAGAGGAGAAGACAACATTCCTGATAGACGTAATGGAAATGGTCGTAGAGGACATAATGTCAGGGGCACAGCTGGTCAAGAACAAGAAAATGGTTAACTAGTGAATAATTAGAAAAAATCACCTACAGCTGGCAGAGTATTTGTAATTAGTGGGGCATCACAGGCAAATGACTTAGTACAAAGTGAGTGCATTCTTAACAATACTACCTCATCTATTTTATTTGATTCTGGTGTGACACATTCTTTTATTGTTGAAGAATGTGTTAGATGTCTGAATTTACCTGTGAAATCTATGCAATATGATTTGCTTATCTCTACTTTTACTGGTAACCATCTTAGGACAGCTAATGTGTGTGAAAGTTGTTTTATACATATAGGAGGTAGAAATTTTAACCTGAACTTAGAATGCTTACCTTTAAAGGAATTAGAAATCATCTTAGCGATGGATTGGCTATCTGCTAATCATGTCCTCGAGGATTTTCGAAATAAGACAATGATCTTTCCACCTGACAACATGAAGTGTCAGGAGTATGATGCCTTACAAAACCCTATAGAATATTCCTTGAACAATGGAACCATGGTATTCGTACTTATAGAATGGAAAGTTATCCCTGATGTAAGTAAGATACCAGTAGTTTATGAATTCCTAGAAGTATTCCCTAAAGATGTTCTAGGATTACCACCTAAACGAGAGATAGAATTCTCTATTGACTTAATTCCTGGAGCAGAACCCATTACTAGAGCACCCTATAGAATGTCTCCAATAGAATTGATTGAACTAAAGAAGCAAGTTAAGAAGTTATTAGAAAATCAATTTATACGACCCAGCGTATCTCCTTGGGGAGCACCTGTACTACTAGTCAAGAAGAAGGATGGTAGTATGAGACTTTGTGTCGATTATTGCCAACTGAACAAAGTCACGATTAAGAATAAATATCCATTACCGAGGATCGATGACCTTATTGATCAACTACTTGGAGCTACTGTGTTCTCCAAGATAGACTTTAGATTGGGATATCATTATATTCGTGTGAAAGTTGAAGATATGCCAAAGACAACCTTTAGAACATGTTATGGCCATTATGAATATTTAGTTATGCCTTTTGGAATAACTAACACTCCAACCATGTTCATGGACTACATGAACCAGATATTTTATTCATACCTTGATCAATTTGTCATTGTCTTTATAGATGATATTCTCTTCTATTCCAAAACCAAGAAGGAGCATCTGTACTTAGTGCTACAAATATTAAAGGAGAAGTAGCTATATGCCAAACTATCCACATGTGAGTTTTGGCTTAATGAAGTAAAATTCTTAGGCCATGTGATATCTAAGAATGGAGTGTTAGTTGACCCTATGAAGATTGAGGTTATAATAGCTTGGGAGAGGCTGAAGACTGTTACAGAAATCAAGAGTTTCTTAGGATTCGTAGGATACTATAGAAGATTTATTAAAGGATTCTCTCAAATTGCCCTACCAATGACCCAATTAACCTATAAGAATAAACATTTCGTTTGGACTACTGAATGTGAAGCAAGTTTCCAAGAATTAAAGAAAAGATTAACACTATACTAGTTCTAGCTTTACCAAACCCCAAGAAAATTTATTGTGATTCTTCAAAGTTGGGACTAGGTTATGTTTTAATGCAACAAAAGAAAGTATTTGCTTATGCTTCAAGGCAATTACGACTACACGAACTTAATTACCCTACTCATGACCTAGAATTAGCGGTTATTGTCTTTGCTTTAAAAATTTGGAGGCACTAGTTATACAGTGTAAAGTTTGAAGTCTATAGTGATCATAAGAGTCTTAAATACCTATTTGACCAAAAAGACTTGAATATGAGACAACGCTGATAGATGGAATTTTTCAAGGACTATGACTTTGAGTTGAAGTATCATCCAAGGAAGCCAACGTAGTAGCTGACATGCTTAGTGAGAAAGTTGTTCCTATGGCAGCTTTAATGATAAAAGAATTAGAAATGATTGAACAATTTAGAGACTTAAACATAGCAGTTGATGAGAAATCTTCAGTAAATATGATTGTCAAAGTTTTGAAAATCACTAATGATTTTCTAAAGATAGTGTGTGAATAACAAAGATTGGATGCATATCTCTAAAGGATGATCAAGACATAACATAATGGAAAAGATCTAGGATTACAAGAAGGTTCAGATGGAGTCTGGAGGAAGAAGAGCAGAATACATGTTCCAAAGGATGCAGAACTAAAGAAGATGATTCTAGATGAAGCTCACAAAAGTATGCCTAGCATTCATCTTGGATCTACGAAGATGTATCAAGAATTAAGAAAGGATTTCTGGTAGAAAAGGATGAAAAAGGAGATAGTTGAATAGTTTCATCTTGTTTAATATGTTAGAAAAGTAAAGTTGAACATCAAAAGCCATCTGGTGGATTACAACCACTAGAAATACCAGTATGCAAATGGGATGACATGATGTAGGAGTTTCTTCTAAGCTCCTTAAGAAATAGTGGATCTTGGATCTTTCCTTCTTCAATCCTTCAAGCCAATATAGAATCATTCTTATCAAGTGGAAAACCAAAACATAAAAGAGAAAAAACTATAGAGGAGTGTACGAATTTTAGAAGGAGAAAAGGTTGAACATGAAGGGAAAAAAGGTGGAAGGGGGAGGAGAATACTAAGGGAATAGGAAAAGATGGTTGGAGGCCACTCCCAAGAGAGGGAGATAACTCCTATCTCGCCACCAAGGAGGGAGAGACCCCTTGGATAAGAGCTTGCAAGAGCCTCACAAATCCTAGAGAAAATGAAGAGAATCTCTCATTACAAGTTTACACTCAAGGTGTCAAAATCTCAAAATGAATTAATGTGTGTCATTTTACAAAAGGAGAAGCCTTTATATAGGCTATGGAGCATTCGGCCAAGCAGAGCCTTATTGGGCTTTTCCATGCTTCCTAGGCCCAATGATGCTAAGAGAGAAAGGTATGGCCTCTACATGGCCCTAAAGTGGCCCATTTGACCTTGTAAGGCCCAAATAAAACCTATATGACTAGAGAATCTAATTATGACCTATATTATAAGATGAAAACAAATATATCCTCAAAGTATCTCCATTAGGCTTGGGCCCATTAAACAAAAAGATGAAGAAAGATAGGGCTTTATGTAACACCCTAAATTTTAAAATAAAGGATTAATTAAGGAGATAAATATTAAATAATTATATTTAGGTTATTTAATGTTCCAAAATATTAGAAATAATTAAATTAAGATTTTAGGGACTACTCATAATTTATTGGAGTTGAACAGGCTAAATTTAGGCCCGATTAAAATATAGGTGTCGAACCAAGTATCTCCGATTGGGGTGATATTGGTTAGGGCTGTTAAGGATATTATTGGGAATCCGAATATGTTTTTAGAATAATTTTTAGATAAAGTATTGAGCCCAAACAAATATCCTGTTTGATTTAAAATGGAGAAGCTTTAAGTGATGGGATAAACATTGAAACAAAACCCCCATTTTTCCTTCTCATTTCACATTGGCACCCTCCTGAGAGTAGAACACTCTTATCTTCTTCTACTTTCTCTTCTCCTCCCCTTAAACCTTAAGCAAAGAGGTGGTATCCCTCTTCCTCTCCCATTTTCATTTTCTTGGAGCAAGAAAGAAGAGCTTGGAGCTTTGAGTCTCACCCACCATTCTCCTCATTTTCGTGTGGCTACGTTTCCCTTTGGGGAACCCTTTCTTTTCTTCTCCTAAGGTAAGCTCATGGTTGTTCTCATGAGCTTAAACCTTTGGTTATGGGTTATGATTGTTAGGAGAGTATTAAATGTATATTGGTGAGTATTGGGAAGCCATTAATTATGTGAAACCTAAGGTAGGTTGTCATAAATGTAAACCTTAGTGGGAATAAATGAGGAAGGTGAATGTATGGTTGGAAGGTGATAAAGATTAAATGGGTATTAATGAGTGTTGTTGGGTTTTAGAGGAAACCCTAACCCTATGATTTGGTGAAATACAAAATATGAGTACAGAAGCATTTATTGTGTTAGACAATTGTTATTGGTGAGGTGAAATGATGTTATTAATGGTGAATGACCATTAATGAAGGTTGATGATTAATGATGGTTGTTAGGAACCATTAATGTGGGAACCCATTAAAGGGTTTGATATTAATAATGCATAATAATGAATTTAGACACCTAACCCATAATGGTTATGGTGGAATTAATGAAATAAATAAGGTTTAAGAATTTAAAGTGATAGAAACACCAAGTAAATGAATATGAACATTAAGTCTTGGTGGTTTAAATGGAAAAATTGATTATGTGGTATATTGTAATGTAGGAAATAACCCCATTGATGAGGCGAGACCATCGGACCGCGTTGATTACTACTTCTCTTAAGGTAGGAGGGGGTAACTATTCGAAATGCATGATTTCATCCATTGATGATGTGAAAATATGTGTATATGATTGTGTTTGATGAATGCTTGGGTGGATGATGTGATGATTCCATGATTTGAGTGCATTTAGAATGATTGATGTTATGTGGCACGTGTTTGGGATGATGAATATGACATTATGTTGAATTAGGTTGATGAGATATGTTGTGAATGGTTTGAGACCATGTTTATATTGAATTTAATGATGATGGAGATCCCAATGTATATGAATGGATAAATGTGATTGCCGTTAACTATTGATGTGTGAAATCCGAGTGTAATTATTAAGAATTGAATGGATGAGAATACTAAATCCGTTAAGTGATAATGGTGAATGATTGGATTGTTGAATGATTGAGTGGCATTTAGGATGCATAGTGTGAGAATGCATTTGATTTGCATTGCATTGCATCCATGGCATATCATTCGCTGCTTATATGGAATGTTAGGGGTTTTAATAGGAAGGCCCAGTGGGAGGGCGACCCAGTGCACGGGTATACTGTTATTGTTCCCTAGTGATTCGGGGAATCACGAAGCTGCCCTTAGTTTAGAGACGAGGTACCCTATGTGGCAGGCCCTGTAGGAGGGCGGCTCTGTGATGAGCAAGTTACCTCGGTGTCCGATGAGACACGACTCCCTTGATGTGTGTTTGGGGGAGGCCTATAGCACTTTGGCAAGTAAGGCCATTATGTTGATCTGTAAATCACAGGGTGACTAGTGCTACACAGAGGCGAGAGCGGTTTGGTACCTGTAAAATATGTTGTAAGCATGCATGAATTGAGATATATGTGTACATATTTTACTACTGCAGTAGGGGCATAGTAGCACACCTATGCTTATCCCACATTTGGTATGTTGTTGTGTCCCACAGTCGGATCCGCATTTGATAATAATTCCTTGTGCATATGCATTAGCTATAAGAGCATTTGCATATAGCCGAAGATATGCCTAGTTGAAATCCTGTGATGACGATGGATGATTGAGATACAATGAGGGAAGAAATGTGATACTAACATTATGTGTATGATGGTATTAATGAGAATACCAATGATTTGAATATATGTGTTATGGATGTGTGTATTAAGTATGTAGCCTGTTGCTATGATTGATATAGTATGTGAATGAAAATTATGGTGCTCTTGTGAAGTGTATCATGTGTGAATATGTATGGATATCATCATAATGTATGACTTTGATACATTTGGATTATGTTACTCACCTCCTAGTTGCCATTTTTAAGTTTGATGTAGGTATGATGTAAAATCCTACTCTTTTGGAGGTCAAGGGTTGATGAAGGTAAATATGGAAGGAATGTGGGTGAGCCTTGGCCGACATATATGTATCATTTTGTATAGCATATAGTGTGTATATGCTTATTTTCTAACTACCTTGATGATTGTTGATTTTGGAGGTCATGTAAGATAATGAGGCCCTTGAGTGTATGGCTTATTTTCATCAATGACCTTGACAATGTATGAAAGATAAATATCATGTGGATTCTGGATAAATTTGATGAATGAATGAATGTTTATATGAAAAATTGAGTTTTATAGAGCATATATAGTAATAAGCTTAATTAGAATGTGATTCATGAGTTGGAATGAGAATTTAAGAGTATGATTGTTTAGAGCAAGTTTTATATGCTTAATATGATGTATATGATGTGTTGGATTTGATCAAATTGGCTTGGAATAAGATTTTGTATGTTGGGTTGTGAGGATTTACATTTTCTATATAAGACCTGATAATCTCGCTCAAGCGAGATGGATTATGGCCTCTGGCCTATTCTCGCTCAAGCGAGAGTGGTCCTCGCTCAGGCCAGATGACCCTACATCAGATGTATGTATATTGGACGTTTCTCACTCAAGCGGGCTCGCCTCCACTCAAGCGAGAGTTGTGTGGAATCGATTTTGGGTGAGTAACATAATCGATTTTGGATGAATTTTGCTCAGGCGGGCCTGGCCTCGCTCGAGCAAAATGAGGGCAGTGAGGTTCTGTCCCTTTTTCGCTCAAGCGAGTTTGCTTCGCTCAGGCGAGTGAGCGTGATTTCGATTCTGGAGCATTTTCGCTCACGCTCGCTTGCCTCGCCCAAGCGACCCCTATGGGACTCGCTCAAGCGGGATGGGGACTCGCTCAAGCGAGATCCCCTGATTACAGTTTCCTCATTTTTGCTTCTTTGTTCCATTTTCTTGCTTGTTTTGGAATCCTTAAATCATGGAAATGATATTATTATTATTAAATTATATTTCTAATGTTTAACAAATTGATGAGGCATCTTTTCTCCTCTTTTGGGTATATATTTTAATAACTCTTAAATTTAATTACATCTTCTGCTTTTCCCTTGTGACAATCTTGAGTTCGATCGTCCAAGGAGCACTCTGATACCTTCTCATATCTTCATATATGAGATAGGTTATTAAATGATCTGGGGTAATTACTTGGTATTATATATATATATATATTGAATTTCCTCTACTTTTAATTAAAATCTAGAAAAATTTACCCCTAATTTTGGGGTGTTACAACCTGGTATCAAAGCACTTATTAATGCTCATTGCTTGTTATATGTGAATGAAATGCCAAAGTTGAGCGACTTTTTTGTTGAATTGAGATTGTCTGACGTTGAAATGTTGTTGATTATCATTGAATCTTTGATATGCCTCATGAAAGCACTGGTTGCTTAATGTTATGATGTCGTTACTATAGACAAGCATTGTTGGGACATAGATTGCCCATTAATTCATATTATGAATAGTAATGATTGTGTGACCGTTATTAAGCCCGGCTAGGCATTTCCTTTTCCATATTTACCTTCAAATTGTGAATATATTATGATTATACTTGTATTAATGATAGTTGGTGATGATTGGTATATATGGAGGAAAGAAACACAAGGTTTCTAATTATGTTTGTGTTGTGTGTCTAGATTGATTGATGGTGAATAGGCGTAATGTTAACGCAGCCACTATGGCTAAAGCTTTCAATCGGTTTGTCAATATCCTTGAACGGCAACAATAACCCGTTGGTCAACCAAATCATGGTCTTGACCGATTCCTCAAGCGGAAGCCTTCCGAATTTCATGGAAGCTATAAACTGGAAGACACTTATGTTTGGATCCGTGACTTGGAATAGATATTTGCAAGCATGGAATGTACTAAAGCTCAAAAGGTTGAGTACGCGGTGTTTATGGCCCAAGATGAAGCTGAATCTTGGTGGATTCTCACGTGGGCATATGATTGCTGCTCACACTCCTCTGAATTGGGAGAATTTTAAGGTGGAATTCCTTAGGAAGTATTTTCCAGAGAGCTACAAGAACAAGAAAGAACTTGAATTTATGGAGCTCAAACAAGGAAGCATGTTGGTGGAGGAATATGCCTCAAAGTTTGAAGAGCTATGTGTGTTTTACCCTCCTTTCCAACAGGAAGGTACCGAAGCTTCAAAATGTGTTAAGTTTGAGAATGATTTACACCAAGAGATCAAGAAGGCAATTTGTCACCAAGAGATTAAGAGTTTCCCTACTCTTGTGAACAAGTGTAGAATTTTTAAAGAGAATGATGAGGCTCCTAAGAATTATTCAGGTCATGATCATAGATTGAAGGGCCAATCCTCTAGCTTCAAGAAGAGGGGTGATTTCAAGAAAAATAGACAACTTGTCCGTGGTTCCTCTTCTCTTAGTGGTGGACGTGGTGGTGGAAGACATGGTGCAAATGGTGGCCGAGCTAATGGCCAAGGACTCCGATGTTTCCGGTGTGGTGGAAACCATTTAGTCCGTGAACGTGGACATGAAGAAGTTGTGGTGTGCTATCGATGCAACCAACCGGGACACATTCGTCCCGATTGTCTTTTAAATGTTACGGATGTGGTGGTTCATAATGATGGAAATCATGGAGGCTATGGTGCTTTTAGAGGCCGTGGTCATGGAAACGGTAATGGCGGCCGCAATGGTGGTCATAATGGTAATGGCAACGGAAATGGTGGCCACGGTCGTGGTAATGGGAATGGCCGAGGTAATGGTAATGGTGGCCGGAATGGTCATAATCATGGTGCTAACCAACAAACTGCTGGAAGAGTCTTTGCCGTGACCAGTGAAGAAGCTGCACGGGCCAAGGATCTTGTCCAAAGCAAGTGCCAAATACATGGTAATTGTGTTGATGTATTGTTTGATTCGGGTGCGATGCATTCCTTTATTTTGGAAGATTGTGTGAGGCGACTAAAATTGCCAATAAGCATGATGAAAGGTTCTATCATGGTGTCTACGCCGATCGGTACTTGTTTACGGGCGGTCACTCGATGTAGTGATGTTGAGATGATCCTTAAGGATAGGAGATTCATTGTATCTCTTATTTGATTACCCTTGAAGGACTTAGAAATTATTTTGGGAATGGATTGGTTGTCTGCCAACAAGGTCTTGGTAGATTGTCAGAATCGGAGCATTGTTTTTCCTTCTCTGAATACCGAGCGCTTTGATGTGCAAGGTATATCCCAAATTCTTCTTATGTTATGCATGGTAGATGGAGAAAATAATATTCAATCCCTTGATATTCCCATTGTGTCTAAATTTCTAGATGTATTTCCTGATGAGGTACCTGGTTTACCTCCTCCACGCGAGGTGGAGTTTTCTATTGATCTTGTTCCAGGTGCGGGACCTGTTTCCCGAGCACCGTATCAGATGTCTCCTATGGAGTTAACCGAGTTGAAGCAACAAGTTAAAGAATTGTTAGAGCGAGAGTTTATTCGCCCAAGTGTGTCTCCTTGGGGTACGCCTGTTTTTATTGGTGAGAAAGAAGGATGGAAGTATGAGGTTATGTGTGGACTATTGACAACTTAACAAGTTGACCATTAAGAATTGATATCCCCTACCTCGCATTGATGATCTTTTGGATCAACTGAAGGATTCCGTTGTATTCTTAAAGATTGATTTGCGTTCTGGATATCATCAGATTTAGGTGAAGACTGAAGATATCCTAAAACTGCTTTTCAAACGTGATATGGCCACTACAAGTATGTGGTGATGCCATTTGGTATGACAAATGCACCTGCAATTTTCATGGATTACATGAATCGCATCTTTCACGAATATCTTGACAAGTTTGTAATGGTGTTTATCGATGACATCCTTGTCTATTCCAAGAGCCATGAAGAACATGAAGAACATCTTTGTCTTATATTGAATGTCCTTCGCGAGAAAGAGTTGTATGCGAAGCTCTCTAAGTCTGAATTTTGGTTGTTCGAGGTCTAATTTCTTGGACATGTTATCTCTAAAGATGGTGTTGTTGTTGATCCATCTAAGATTAAAGCCGTGATGGCTTGGGAAAGACCGACGTTCGTGACTGAAGTAAGGAGTTTTCTTGGTCTTGCCGGTTATTACCAGAGATATATTAAGGGTTTCTCCCGATTGGCTTTGCCTTTGACGACCCTAACCCGTAAGAATCAACCATTTGTGTGGAGTCTTGATTGTGAAAGGAGTTTCCAAGAGTTGAAGATAAGACTCACTTCTGCTCCTGTATTGGCGTTGCCCGACTTATTGGATGACTTCGTGGTGTATTGCGATGCTTCCAAGCTTGGTCTTGGTTGCGTGTTAATGCAAAGTGAGCGTGTGATAGCCTATGCGTCGAGACAATTGCGACTGCATGAAGGTTAACTACCCCACACATGATCTTGAATTGGTGGCAGTTATTTTTACGTTGAAGTTATGGCAACACTACTTGTACGGTTCGAAGTTTGTGGTCTTTAGTGATCATAAAAGTCTTAAATATTTATTTGACCAGAAGGAGCTTAATATGCGCCAACAGAGATGGATGGAGTCTCTAAAAGATTATCAGTTCAAATTGAGATATCATCCCGGAAAGGCAAATGTGGTTGCAGATGCCTTGAGTCAGAATCATTGTATGTTTCTACTATGATGGTGAAAGAAATGGAGCTAATTGAGCAATTCAGAAACTTGAACTTGGGTATGGAAATATATACTCCAAAGAAAATGTCTCTTGAGGTGTTGATGATAGCAAATGTATTCCTTGAAACCGTGAAATTGCAACAACCGAAGGATGAGTACTTTATTAAGATGAAGGAAGCTCAAGCTAATGGGAAGAATTCATTTTTAACGGAAGGTCATGATGGCATTTGGCGTGTGAAAGGTCGAATTTATGTTCCATCTGGTGGTGATTTAAGAAGGTTGGTACTTGAAGAAGCTCCCAAGAGTGTGTTAAGCATTCATCCTGGTGCCACAAAAATGTATCAAGATCTGAAGAAGAATTTCTGGTGGCCCGGTATGAAGCGGGATGTGGCTAATTGTGTAGCCTATTGCATTATTTGTCAAAAGGTTAAGGTTGAGCATCAAAAGCCATCTGGTTATTTGAGACCTCTTGATATCCCCGTTTGGAAGTAGGACGACATTACTATGGACTTTGTCTCTAGATTGCCCAGGACACATACTGGAAATGATGCTATATGGGTGATTGTGGATCGATTGACGAAGTGTGCTCACTTCTTGCCCATGAATATGAAGAGTTCTTTGGAGAAATTGGCACAATTGTACATTAAGGAGATTGTAAGACTACATGGTGTACCTTTGAGTATTGTGTTGGATCGCGACCCGCGGTTCACTTCCTGATTTTGGGGAAGCTTGCACGAGGCAATGGGTTCCAAGTTGAAGCTTAGTTTGGCATATCATCAATAAATGGATGGACAATCTGAGCGAACGATTCAAAGCCTTGAAGATTTGTTGCGAGTTTGTGTATTGGAGCACGATGGTTGTTGGGAAAGATTCCTACCACTAATTGAATTTACATACAACAATAGTTATTATAGTTCTATTGGTATGGGTCCGTATGAAGCCTTATATGGTCGGATGTGTAGAACTCCATTGTGTTGGCTTGAAACTGGAGAGAGTTTGAAACTGAAAATTGCCCAAGATTGATAGAAGAGTTATTATGATAAGAGGCAGAAGCCACTTGAGTTTCAAGTTGGCGATCATGTGTTTTTGAGAGTATCAAGAGATAAGGGCATTGGAAGAGCTTTGAAGAGCAAGAAATTAAGTCCTAAGTTCATTGGTCCCTATGAGATTCTTGAACGAATCGGTGATGTGGCTTATCAGATCGCACTTCCTCCGCATCTTGTGAATTTGCACAATGTGTTTCATGTGTTGCAGTTGAGGAAGTATATTCCTGATCCCTCGTATGTAATCCTAATTGATGATGTTGATGTGCGAGATGACTTGACTATCCCTCCTGTTTCCATTTGTATTGTCGAACGCTCCATGAAGAAGCTGCGGAACAAATTGGTGCGTTTGGTAAAATTTGTATGGAAGCATGGAAATGTGGAGACGTTCATATAGGAACGTGAAGACGATATAAAAGCATGGTACCCCGATGCGTTTGAATTTGGTATGTTAAATTTCGAGGATGAAATTTTCTTTTGGTGGGGTGGATTGTAACACCCTAAATTTTAAAATAAAGGATTAATTAAGGAGATAAATATTAAATAATTATATTTGGGTTATTTAATGTTCCAAAATATTAGAAATAATTAAATTAAGATTTTGGGGACTACTTATAATTTATTGGAGCTGAACAGGCTGAATTTAGGCCCGATTAAAATATAGGTGTCAGACCAAGTATCTCTGAAAGGGGTGATATTGGTCAGGGCTGTTAAGGATATTATTGGGAATCCGAATATGTATTCAGAATAATTTTTATATAAAGTATTGAGCCTAAACAAAGATCCTGTTTGATTTAAAACGGAGAAGCTTTAAGTGATGGGATAAAAATTAAAACAAAACCCCCATTTTTCCTTCTCATTTCATGTTGGCACCCTCCTGAGAGTAGAACACTCTCATCTTCTTCTACTTTCTCTTCTACTCTCCTTAAACCCTAAGCAAAAAGGTGGTAGCCCTCTTCCTCTCCCATTTTCGTTTTCTTGGAGCAAGAAAGAAGAGCTTAGAGCTTGGAGTCTCACCCACCATTCGCCTCATTTTTGTGTAAAGCCATTAATGGGTTATGATTATTGGGAGAGTATTAAATGTATATTGGTGAGTATTGGGAAGCCATTAATGATGTGAAACCTAAGGTAGGTTGTCATAAATGCAAGCTTTAGTGGGAATAAATGAGGAAAGTGAATGTATGGTTGGAAGGTGATGAAGAATAAATGGGTATTAATGAGTGTTGTTGGGTTTTAGAGGAAACCCTAACCCTAATGAGTGTTATTGTGTTAGACAATTGTTATTGGTAAGGTGAAATTATGTTATTAATGGTGAATGACTATTAATGAAGGTTGATGGTTAATGATGGTTGTTAGGAACCATTAATGTAGGAACCCATTTGACATGGCCATCACTCAGGAAGAAGCCATGGACCCTACACAGTCTTTGGAGGTTGACTTGGATGCTTTCAAGGGCCCTACGACTAGGTCAAGGGCCATTTGGTCTATGCTTAAGGTCTCCAAAAGCATTTAGCTTCTTCCATACATTCCTTGAGTGGGCCCAAGCCCAAGGAGGAGCCATTGAAGACCCTTACCCTTTTCTCTTGCACTATAGAAGGGTAATGGGCTTGGTGTGGATGTTTGGGCCTCCTTTGGGCCTCATATATCTTGTACATATTTTCCATTCCTTTATATTCTAGGTATATTAGGATTATATTTTAGGAATTAGTTTGGGCTTGCATAGCCATTAAGTTTAGGCCACTTTTGGGCCTTGTACCTTGCTCCTTTTTGCATTTGGGCTTGTATTGGGCCAATTTGAGTAGGATTTAGGATTGGGCCTTAGGAGCTAGTCCAAGGCCCATGACTAGCTAGTCTTGGCCGAAATTTTGAGAGGGCTATATAAGCTCATCTCCCTTGTATTTCCATCATAACTTGAATGATTAAAGATTTTAGAGTGAGAAACTCTCCCTTCTCTCTATAAAAGTAGAAGCTTTAGGCTCCTTTCCTAGTGTCTTATCCTTTGGACCTTCTCCCAAAGGTGGTGACATTCATACCTTATCTCTCTATATCCTAGATAGTAGTGGCAACATCTTCCATTCCTCTCCTCTCTATCTTCTCCATTTCTAAGCCAAATCCTCCTTAGATCTAGGTTCTTTCTTCTTCTAGCTTCCACCACAAGCAAGCTTCCACCACAAGTTTCTTCTATCTTCCTCCATAAGCTTCCAAAACCGTGACTAATCCTCTCTATTTTCGGATCTAAGAAGTTCAAGAAGAGAAGATTCATCAACAACAAGCTAGGAATTGAAGAAATTCCTACAACATGTAGTATCTAGAGTCTCAACTCCTCTTGAATTTTTTTTCTTAGATCTGTTTTGGTGCTGTTTTCTTTTTGTATTTTTGATTCTAGATCTGAATTCCTTGCTTCCTATACATAAATTTTCATATATCATATGCCTAAAAACTCAAAAAAATGCAAAAGTTATGCTTACTTGAAGTCTAAAATCTAGACCTTTTGGCCTTGAATTTTCCAAACTTACTTCACAAGTATTGCTACTGTACTCAACCGAAACATAACCTTAAAGTTTCATAAAGTTTGGAGAAAAATTTTTTAAAAGTCAAAAAGTTGACCTTAGATGCCTTCTACTACAAGTAACATGCTTTGCCTTGTGTTTTCTTGACTTTTCTTTGCATATTGTTCAATTTTTGTGTCATTTGATCATTTGGAACTTTAATTTCAGTTCTGGACCTGCACTAAACCGCGTCATATAATTGCTAAGTTTAGGTCTTAATTACTTGCTGAGGTATTCCTTAGTTGCCTTAGATTGAGCCTTGAGTTTAGAGCTTGTTTCTTGTCATTTCTAGGAGTTTTATGTGTTGATCTTTGCTTGAGTCATTTGCTGGATTCTTAGGTACCTTAATCACATTTATTAAAGTACCTAACAAGCTCCATAGAGTCTTGTGGTTCACCTCTCTTTAAGGTGACAAGTTGTGCCTAATTGTTATAGGTTGTTAGATCCTTTAGGTTGAGTTTTTCTAGCTTGTTTTTGAATTTTCCAGCAGCTTTCCACTACTCTTTGAATGATTTTTGTGTCTTTCATTTGATGTCATTTGTTGCATAAATTCATGCCTTCCATTGCATATTTGATTTGGAAGATGATGCTTGCTTTACACTAGCTTTAGTTGCCATTTTTGCCTCTTTTTATGCACTACTAGTACATGTTTTGTTGCTGCAGTAGGTGACTATAAAAAATAGAGAAAAAATCATATAAAAACAGAGGAAAAAAGTGAAAAAAGTTATAAGTGCATTGGCCATTAATTCCATAATTGTTTAGGCCTTTTTCCTTACAAAAAAGAGTGAAAAAAGTGTTGAAAAATACTTGAATTAGAGAAAAATACAGTCCAGCACCTATATTTTCATTTGTGCAGTACCTAATTGACTTCTTTTAGTGCCTAATTGTACATTTGTTTGAGGAAAAAGCATTAGCAACATACTTCTAAAGCTTGTGAAAAGTTGTGAGCATTCTAGTGTTTTAGGTAGCTTTTTGTGTGACTACTTTCTTATTGCATTTAATTTTAGTTTATCTTGTTTTCATTCTAAGTTTGTCAAAACAATTCCATACTCTTGTGTGCCTTTCTTTCTTTACACTTTTGTTGCTTGTCACATTCTAGTTTGTCAATTTATCTTCTCCTTTGGTTTGGCTTCCTAATTTGCTTTTCTTGGTTGTCTTGTTGTCTCTAGTTTTGTCATTTGAGTATTTCTCTTTCTTGACATTCTTGAGATTAAGGCTTGTGAGTCATTACATATGTGGGTAGCATATTGAAGGGATTGAGATTTGATCACTAGATTTGACCTAAAGCAATCTATAATAATAGAGAGAAGTGGACCTTGAGTGAAACACCTTGAGAGCTTAGAGTGTAAACACAAATTCTTTTCCTTTTCTTATACTTTGTGCTAACCATTACTTTGAGTTTCCAAGTTTCTCTTTTGTAGCTTGTTGGAGCATCTTGGTGGACTTGAGCACTTTGGAAGTCTCTTGTATTGGAGTGCACCTTTTGTATCACTTTAGGACTTTTCATTTGCTTTGTATTTGTCTTTCCCTTGTATTTTTAGGACTTTAAATTTGATTCTTTGTGTAGTCCTTGTATTTGGACTTTAGAGACATTGAACATTGTACTTTAAACTTTCTTTTACTTAGTTGATTAGGAGTAATTGCACTTAGGACTTAGTTTATATTTTTGCTTTCGACTAGTGTAAGTGCGATTTGATATCCTAGGCCTAGTTTACATTGTTGCACCATTCGACTAGTTTGCCTTAATTGATTTCTAGTTAGCATAAGTGTGCTCTTGCATGCTAGGTTTAGTTTAGAACCTTGCATTCTTTTACTTCCCTCATTGTTTTGGCGATTAAAAGACAAACAATTTGAGTGAAACGACTAGTATCTCATCACTAGCATACTTTCCTTATAACATGTCTTCATCTAGTGAGAGAGTTAGAGAGCACACCCCTCCACACATGTGTAAAATCTTAGAACAACTTAATAACATTGCTACTAGGCTAGATAACATAGAAAATGGGGAGGGTAGAGATAGAACCACTAGGCATCATAGATATAGAAATAGACACCATGCGAATAGATAACATGATGACACTAGTGAGCTTGAGCATAGGCACCATAGAAGACATAGTAAAAACCATGAGGAGGGTGGCTTGAGATAGGTCAAGCTAGAGGTCCCACCCTTCCATGGCAAAAGTGATGTAGAGGCCTATCTTGATTGGGAGATGAGAGTTAAACAACTCTTCACCTTCCATGAAACTAAGAATGAGAAAAAGGTTAGGATTGCCACCCTTAGCTTTCAAAATTATGCATTAGTATGGTAGACCCAAATCCTAAAAGAAAGAAAAAGAGACCATCTCCCACTCATTGATGAATGGGAGGATTTGAAAGCCTTACTTAGGAAGAGGTATGTTCCCTCCTACTATAGGGGTGAACTATTGGCCAAGCTCAATAGACTCACCCAAGGATCCAAGAATGTGGAGGATTATTATAAGGCTTTAGAGATGGCTATGATTAGGGTCAATATTGAGGAGGATGAAGAAATCCTCATGCATTGGTTTTTACATGGCCTTAATCATAATATTAGGAAAAGAGTGGAACTTCTACCTTATGTGGACATTGAGGAACTTCTCCATCAATGCACAAGAATAGAAGCTCAACTCATGGATGGAGCTTCCTATTACAATAGAGAATCCAAACCTTTTAAAACTAGGTGGAAGGGTAAAGAAGACTTTATTCCTAAAGAGGGTAGTTTAGGTAAAAAGGGTAAGGAGCATGAAGTGGGCACTTCAACTCCTAAACTCAAAAGTGAGGTTCATAGGGATCATACCCCTAAAAGACCTTCTAGAAATAACCCTTCTAAGGATCACAATTCTTCATCCCAACCTAACTCTTCAAGAACAAGTTCAATCAAATGTTTTAAATGTCTAGGAAGGGGTCACATTGCCTCTCAATGCCCAACAAAAAAACTTATGATTTTAAAAGGCATTGATCACTATTCAAGCTATGAGGAAGCATCTTCTTCACACTCAAGTGATAGTTCCAATAGTGATTCCTATGAGAGTGAACATGTTCTAGGAGATGAAGGTGAGCTATTTTTGATTAGAAGACTCCTAGGTAGTCATATAAGGGATGATGACACTACACAACGAGAGAACATCTTTTATACAAGATGTTACATTCAAGAAAAACTTTGTTCTCTCATTGTGGATAGTGGTAGTTGTGCTAATATGGCTAGTCAAAGGCTAGTTCACAAACTTGGTTGTCCTCTAATAGATCACCCAAAACCTTACAAACTTCAATGACTTAATAAAAATGGTGAAATGTTAGTGAACAAACAAGTTCTTCTCTCTCTTGCTATAGGCACCTACCATGATCAAATATGGTGTGATGTGGTTCCTATGGAGGCCACTCATGTGCTCTTAGGTCGCCCTTGGTAATATGATAAGAAAGTCACCCATGAGGGGTTTACTAACACCCTCACCTTTTTACATAACAACAAAAAGTTTGTTTTACATCCCTTGTCTCCTAAACAAGTTTTGGAAGACTAACTTCAAATGAAGTTGAAGAGGGATAGGGAGGTTGGGCCTTCCACCTCCCCTCCTAAACCTCAAAAACAAAAAAACAATAAAAAACAAATCACTAAACTAGATAAGGGTAAAGGGGTCCTCACCTATGAAGACCCCAAGAGGCACCCCTCTTTCTTTGCCTTTAAGCATGATGTGAAGCAAGCTTGCTTCTTTACAAGCCTCTATACATGCTTTACCCTATGTCATCTTCCTCTAGCTCTCCTAACCCTTCTAGTACATCTAGCTCTTGTACTTCCCTATCCTTGTTGGGCTCTTCTTCTCTTATGCCCAAGGGATTGCAAAATCTCCTTCTAGAATTTGAGGATGTCTTTCCTAAAGACCTTCCTCAAGGGCTCCCACCTCTTAGGGGTATAGAACACCAAATAGATCTTATCCCCAGGGCTAGCTTGCCTAATAGACCTGCATATAGGTGTAACCCCAAGGAGAGTTTAGAAATAGAGAAACAAATTGGAGACCTACTTTCCAAAGGTTGGATTAGGGAGAGTCTTAGTCCATGTGTTGTGCCAATTCTTTTAGTTCTAAAAAAAGATGGTTCTTGGAGGTTATGCACTGATTGTAGAGAAATCAATAACATCACCATCAAGTATAGGCATCCTATACCTAGACTTGAAGATATGTTGGATGAACTTTGTGGCTCTACCATATTCTTTAAGATTGACTTTAAAAGTTGCTATCACCAAATACGAATCAAGGAAGGTGATGAGTAAAAAGCTGCTTTTAAGACCAAGCTTGGTTTATATGAGTGGTTGGTTATGCCTTTCGGTTTGACCAATGCACCTAGTACTTTTATACGCCTTATGAATTATGTTTTGAGGGACTTCATTGGCCACTTTGTTGTTATCTACTTTGATGACATCCTTGTTTATTCAAAGTCTATGGACTCTCACCTTACCCACCTTAGACAAGTTTACTTTCCTTAAGAGCAAACCAACTTTTTGCTAACCTTGAAAAATGCTCTTTTGGCTTAGATCACATTGTCTTTTTAGGATTTGTAGTTAGCTCCAAGGGGGTCCAAGTTGACCAAGAAAAAGTCAAAGCCATTAGTGCTTGGCCAACCCCCAAAAAATTCATGATATTAGAAGCTTCCATGGCTTGGCTAGCTTCTATAGAAGGTTTGTGAGATACTTTTCTACTTTGGCCTCTCCCCTAAATGATTTGCTTAAAAAGAATGTTCCTTTTCTTTGGGGGCCAAAGCAAGAAAAGGCCTTTCAAGACCTTAAGCATAGACTCATACATGCTCTCATTCTTGCTCTACCAAACTTTTCAAAAACCTTTAAGCTAGAATATGATGCTTCTAATATTGGAATAGGTGCGGTTTTGCTTCAAGAGGGGGACCCTATTGCTTTCTTTAGTGAAAAGCTTAAAGGGGCATACCTTAATTATCCCACCTATGACAAAGAGTTCTTTGCTTTGATTAGGGCCTTACAAACTTGGGAACACTACTTAATTCCCAAAGATTTGTCATCCATAATGACTATGAGTCACTCAAATATATAAAAGGCCAACATACGTTAAACAAAAGGCATGCCAAATGGGTTTAATATTTGGAACAATTCCCTTATATTATCAAGCACCATAGTGGTAAAGCTAACGTTATCGCTGATGCTTATCTAGAAGGCACACCCTTCTTTCTTCTTTGGGTGCCACCCTTCATGGTCTTGATGAGATAAAAGGATTGTATCCAAATAACCTTGACTTCTCTAATGCCCACTACTCTTGTGGTTCCTTGCTTGCATCTAGTGGATTCCATAAATTAGATGACTTTCTCTTTAAAGCCAATAAGCTATGAATTCCTAAGGGATCCATTAGAGACCTTTTACTTTATAAGAGCCATGGGGGAAGGCTCATGGGGCACTTTGGGAGGGATAAGACTTTATCCTCCCTTAGTGAACATTTCTACTGGCCCCATATGAAACGTGACGTGCAAAGACTTTGCTCTAGGTGCTTTGCATGTAAAAAGGTCAAATCTAAGGTGTCTCCACATGGCCTTTACACCCCCTTGCCTATTCCCACTTCCCCTTGGGTAGATATTAGTATAGACTTTGTCCTTGGGTTGCCTAGGACCTAAAGGGGTATAAATTCTATCTTTATGGTAGTTGATAGATTTAGTAAGATGGCTCACTTCATCCCTTGCCATAAGGTTGATGATGTAAGCCATATTGCTAAACTATTCTTTAAAGAGATAGTTCGCTTACATGGGATCCCTAGAACTATAGTTAGTGATAGGGATACCAAGTTCCTTAGCCATTTCTAGAGGACCCTTTGGGCCAGGCTAGGAACTAAACTTCTCTCTTTTACCACATACCATCCATAAATAGATGGCCAAACTGAAGTTGTTAATAGGACTCTTTCTACTCTTCTGTGAGTCCTTGTTAAAAAGAATGTTAAATCTTGGGATGAGTGTCTACCACATGTAGATTTTGCTTATAATAGGGTAGTTCACTTCACCATCAAGCATAGTCCTTTTGAGATTGTGTATAGTTTTAATCCCTTCACTCCTTTGGACTTTTTGCCACTAGAAGTTTCAGATGACATCTTTCATATGGATGGTGAGGCAAAAACATCTTTTGTTTGAAAACTTCATGAGTATGTTAAACACCATATACAAAAGAAAAATGATCACTATGTTACATGTGTGAATAAAAAGAAAAAAGAGGTTATTTTAGATGTTGGGGATTGGGTTTGGCTTCACCTAAGGAAGCAACACTTTCCTAACCTTAGGAAGTCCAAACTTAACCCTAGAGGTGATGGTCCTTTTTAGGTGACTAGGAGAATTAATAATCCTGGTGACTATGGGTATATTTCTGATCTTACCCTTTGTTTTGTAGATGAGCCAGATGAGGTTCCTCAAATTTGAGGACAAATCCTTTTCAAGAGGGGGAGCATGACATGGCCATCACTCAGGAAGAAGCCATGGACCCTACACAGTCTTTGGAGGTTTCCTTGGATGCTTTCAAGGGCCCTATGACTAGGTCAAGGTCCAAGAGAGCCAAGGAAGGTCTCCAAAAGCATTTAGCTTCTTCTATACATTCCTTGAGTAGGCCCAAGCCCAAGGAGGAGCCATTGAAGACCCTTACCCTTTTCTCTTACACTATAGAAGGGTAATGGGCTTGATGTAGATGTTTGGGCCTCCTTTAGGCCTCTTCATTAGGCCTCATATATCTTGTACATATTTTCCACTCCTTTATATTCTAGGTATATTAGGATTATATTTTAGGAATTAGTTTAGGCTTTGCATAGCCATTAAGTTTGGGCCACTTTTGGGCCTTGTACCTTGCTCCTTTTTACATTTGGGCTTGTATTGGGCCAATTTGAGTAGGATTTAGGATTGGGCCTTAGGAGCTAGTCTAAGGCCCATGACTAGCTAGTCTTGGCCAAAATTTTAAGAGGGCTATATAAGCTCATCTCCCTTGTATTTCCATCATAACTTGAATGATTAGAGATTTTAGAGTGAGAAACTCCCCCTTCTCTCTAGAAAAGTAAAAGCTTTAGGCTCTCTTCCTAGTGTCTTATCCTTTGGACCTTCTCCCAAAGGTGGTGACATTCATACCTTATCTCTCTATATCCTAGAGAGTGACGGCAACATCTTCCATTCCTCTCCCCTCCATCTCCTCCCTTTCTAAGCCAAATCGTCCTTAGATCTAGGTTCTTTCTTCTTCTAGCTTCCACCATAAGCAAGCTTCCACGACAAGTTTCTTCTATCTTCCTCCATAAGCTTCCAAAATCGTGACTAATCCTCTCCATTCACATCAAGAATTTTGGATCTAAGAAGTTCAAGAAGAGAAGATCCATTAATAACAAGCTAGGAATTGAAGAAATTCCTATAACACCATTAATGGGTTTGATATTAATAATGCATAATAATGAATTTGGACACCTAACCCATAGTGGTTGTGGTGGAATTAATGAAATAAATGAGGTTTGAGAATTTAACATGATAGAAACACCAAGTAAATGAATATGAACATTAAGTCTTGGTGGTTTAAATGGAAAAATTGATTATGTGGTATTTTGTAATGTAGGAAACAACCCTATTGACGAGGCGGGACCATCGGACCGCGTTAACTACTACTTCTCTTGAGGTAGGAGGGGGTAACTATTCTAAATGCATGATTTCATCCATTGATGATGTGAAAATATGTGTATATGATTGTGTTTGATGAATGCTTGGGTGGATGATGTGATGATTCCATGATTTGAGTGCATTTAGAATGATTGATGTTATGTGGCATGTGTTTGGGATGATGAATATGACATTATGTTGAATTAGGTTGATAAGATATGTTGTGAATGGTTTGAGACCATGTTTATATTGAATTTAATGATGATGGACATCCCAATGTATGTGAATGGATAAATGTTATTGCCATTAACTATTGATGTGTGAAATCCAAGTGTAATTATTAAGAATTGAATGGATGAGAATACTAAAATCCGTTAAGTGATAGTGGTGAATGATTGGATTGTTGAATGGTGGAGTGGCATTTAGGATGCATAGTGTGAGAATGCATTTGATTTGCATTGCATTGCATCCATGGCATATCATTCGCTGCTTATATAGAATGTTAGGGGTTCCAATAGGCAGGCCCAGTGGGAGGACGACCAGTGCATAGGTATACTGTTATTATTCCCTAGTGATTTGGGGAATCATGAAGCTGCCCTTAGTTTGGTGACGAGGCACTCTATGTGGTAGGCCCTATGGGAGGGCGGCTCTGTGATGAGCAAGTTACCTCGGTGTCTGACGAGACACGGCTCCCTTGATGTGTGCTTGGGGGAGGCCCGTTGCACTTTGGCAAGTAAGGCCATAATGTTGATCTGTAAGTCACGGGGTGACTAATGCTACATAGGGGCGAGAGTGGTTTAGTACCTGTAAAATATGTTGTAAGTATGCATGAATTGAGATATATGTGTACATATTTTACTACTGCAATAGGGGCATAGTAGCACACCTATGCTTATCCCACATTTGGTATGTTGTTGTGTGTAACATCCCGAATTTTATAAAAATGATTAATTGAGAGGAATAAATATTAAATAATTATAAATGGGTTAATAAATGTCTCAAAAATATTATAATTAAATTGAGATATATAAGGATTATTTATAATTTATTGAGGATTTAAGAGACAAAATTATACCCGATTAAAATATGGGTGTCGGACCAAGTATCTCCGATTGAGATACCGTTAGTCAGGGCTGTTAAGAATATTATTGGGAGTTCGAATATATAATCGGAATAATTTTTAGATTAAATATTAAGCCTGAACCGAGATCCTGTATGTTGTAAAACGGTAAAATTTTAATAAGGGGTTAGAAATAAAACACTAAACTCCCTTTTCTCTCCTCCTCATTCACGTTTCTTTTTCTTCTACTTCATACACTCCTTTTTTTCTCTTCATATCCTATCTCTCATTTATCTTCTTCTCCTCTCTAAACCTAGTAAAAATAATAGTGCCTCTTCCTCCTCCCTCCATTTTCGTTTTCCCATGGAGCTTGAAGGAGATGATGTTGGTTGGAAGCTCTCCCTCTTCTCCTTAAATTTTCGTCACCCTCTCCTTCTCCTAGAAGCCCATTGTGACTTCTTGGCTTAAGGTATGTCTCTTGCCATTTTAATGAGCTTGAGCCTTAGGTTTTGACTTTTATATGATTGGAAGAATGTTATATGCATGGGTTATGGAATGGGAGCCATTTCATGTAAAACCCAAAGGTGGGGTGTGATTTATGTGTGTTTTTGGATGGGTGTGAAGGGGTATACGAAAATTTCAATGTTGGAAGTAAAAGATGATGATTATTAATGGTGAATGTTAGATGTTAATGGAACCCTAGCTTAGAAAACCATTGGGGATGGTTGTTATTATTGATAATGGTTAGAATAATATGTTGTTAGCTTATGGATGCTTGAAATAAAGCTTATAAATGGTTGAAATTAATGATTGTGGATTGTTGATGTAAACCCTAGGCTTGAAGGCTTAAGAAACGATTTGATAATGGCTTGTGTTATAAATGGAGATGAGTTATTGGACTTATGATCAATCAATGAAGATGGTGAGTGTTAAATGTTGTTAAGTGTGTTAAAGTTATGATCTTGTTATGAGGAGCTTGAACAATGAGAATATGAGAAATGATGGATTAATGAAATAGAATTGTAGTTGATGAGGTCTTAGACCATGTTATGTGCCATTGAATTTATTAATGGATGATAATTGATAGGGGCTAAGATGGCTCATAATGAACTCTAAATGACAATAATGGCAATTGAATGATTGAGGTAATGTAGAATGCATTTTAGATAAGGGATGAAAGAGATGTTGTTGTTGTTGGGTATAGTTGGCCCTTTAAGATCTAGAGAATCTTGGTTTTAGGAATGGAATCCCCGAAGCCTAACACAATGGTATGAATTGGTGTTTTAGCAAGTCTAGGACTTGATATTGGGCTTTATGATAAGCTAGCATTTGTTTAGAATTATGATGGTGCTTTGAGATGGTTTGATGATTGTATGTATGCATATGTATGTATATTGGTGTAGATGATATTCTGGGCAATGTGGCGGAGCATTCGGAGCGTGCATTTGGTTGCAGTTCTTCCCTCGAGGTAGGAGAGGAGTTTTACATTCCTAATGAATGAGAAGAATAATTAATGATTAATGTATGTGTGGTTACTCATGCTTGCCTTGCCATAGTTGTATTAGTTATGTGATGAATGTTATGCTTAGCAATGGTGGATTCTTAAGAATGATAGGTATATATGTGTATATATGAATTGATGATGAATGTTTAGTGCCCCTTTAATGGGAGTAATGCATTGTTGATGAATAACCCATGAGGGGTTGAATTTTGCATATACCATGTGAATCAAGAACTCCATGTAATTTTGTTGAACGAATATTGGTAATGAGAGGCTAAGGTCCATTTGATGGTATTAATGTTTATATTGATAGAGAAATTGCTCAAAATGTGAAATTAGGTATTGATATTAATGCATAATTAAGGAACTCATAGAGTCAAATTGAGTTTTGTGTGGTTTTGATGACATATGATAGTTTTAATAGCCCATATATGTAGTTTATGACTTGTAGGAATTGGAATGGGCCAATTCTATTGGGAATAGGCCCTTGAGTTGCATATAAGTGCCTCAAAGTGGGCAGAACGTGTTTATACACATAAGTCCCTTATTTTTAAGAATATTTGAATGAGACTGGTGGCCACGCGTCACAAATGGTGTAATTTAGTTGGTTTCAAAATTTGGTAGTATTTGGAGTTGATATGAAAAAGTTAGAGGGGTTAGAAGTCCCAAAATCATGCATTTTCTACACAATTTCTGCATTCTGGTATGGCGTAATCAATTACGGAGGTAAGCGTAATCGATTACAGGCATTTTGTTTTAAGCTTAATTGATTAGCTTCAGGTGTAATCGATTACAGAGGTGAGTGTAATTGATTACAAGCATTTTGTTTCAGCTGTAATCGATTATCGTAATTGATTACGATAATCGATTTCCCAATAAGTGTCCTTTGTTGTTTTTGGCCCGTTTGGGCATCTTAATGATGTTTTTGGCCTTCAACTTCTTCATGAAAGTTGTAGATAATTATGTTACGGAGGTGTGAGAATTGGTCTCACTTTAATTGGAGTTTTCTAACTCTCATTAGGCGTAAAATACCAAACCTACTGCATTGAAAAATACAAGTTTAAGAGGGTTTAGAACCCAACTTTTTATGGTGGTCAAATTGGGACTAATAGGTGATATTTATGACATGTTCCTTTATTTTTAAGACTAAAAATGAACCCTTCTCATGTCCCAATGTTGAAATTTATCATGGGCTCATTGTTGCCTAAAACCCCTTTTATTATGTAAACGCGAGCGAGTTCACTAGGGGTATATGTGTGGTGTGTCTTAGTGGTGATTGGGGAATGGCTTAAGGCCATGGCAAGGTATGTATATGCCTATGCTATGTTATGAAAACATTTATGCTTCCCCTCTATTGATATATTATGAATCTTGATGAAAAGTAAATGATGTGATTGTATGACACACCTTGATTGATGATGGAACTAATAAAGGGACAATTGAATGACAATGAGTTATTATAACTCAATGAATTTTGAAAAAGTGTTAATGATGGATAAAAATGAATGATACCATATATATTGAATGATAAATGACAATGTTGAATGAAAAGGGACGTTGTTGTTGAACATGCCATAGAATGTTATTATTGATGGGCGTAGTGCCATTATGATTAATGAAGTATTAACATGTATGTATGATATGCAATGATGATTGCTGAATTTATGTTTTGAAATTCCTTATTAATTTCCATGCGTGGATTAATGTGAGAATGATAGTTTGGCCATTAAGATGTTAAGTATATGAATGATATGCCTTGAGGGGCTTTGTAAATAATTATATGTTATTGATTGGAAATGTTAAATTAAAATATATCCCTATGTGAGAGGGTGAGATATCCTTGTGAGGTTGATGGGCATATGCATTATTGCATTTTGCATTCATGGCATAGCATAACATTGAATATGTGATTGCGATCACAATGATGAAAGATTCTGCGGGATTCTATGAAGGGAGTACCCCTTGCGAGGCGGGAAACCAACGTGATGATGATATGATATTGAGCTGGTGGTTGCAATCACCTGGTTGTTGAAATAAAAGGCCCTGTGGGGACCATTGTGGATGAATATCCGTGGTTACGATCACGAGGAGGGAGTACCCCTTGCGAGGCGGGAAACCATTATGAAATAATTGACATGTGGTTACGATCACAATGAGAGATCCTACGAGATTGTATGATGATAAGCCAGTGGTTGTAATCACTTGGTACTTGAAATAAAAAGGGCTTGCGAGTTCCTATGATGTCTCGTGGTTGCGATCACGAGGAGGGAGTACCCCTTGCGAGGTGGGAAACCAATATGATGATGATTATAAGTGGTTGTGATCACTTGAGATACCATGTGTGCATGGGTGAAATAAATGGATCCATTGCGTATGCATTAAACAATTGACATATGCATTAGCCATAGGTGCATGGCATTTGAGGTGAGATGACCAAGAGAGATGAAAATCCTCTTGTAAGGAGGAAATGATTAAAGACTTAATAATTTGACGATGATGATTGTGAATGCCATGTTGATATGTGGCAATGTGATTGTGTATGTGCTTATGCTTGCTTATATTGTGAATTGCAATTCATGAGGCTTGTATACCTATTATGACAATGTGATGAAGATTGAATGATGAATCAATAACTTTGTTGCAAAGCACATATGTTGTTTGTATGCATATACACATAATCACAATGTATTTATAATCGTTATTTTGAATGTATAACTCACTTTCCCATGTTGTCTCCTTTTTAGCATTGTGATGTAGGGTGTCATGGGATGAGTTCAGATTTTAAATTGAAGTTTCGGGAAGGTAAATAGTGGTAGTGAAAGTGCCTTGGCCGGCATTATTTATGAATTTTAATGTGAAGAATAAATTGAATATGATGATATTGATGATTTAGTATTTTGGTCATGTATAAGATAATTGTGCATGCATGAATGGTGATCATATGTATTAGTACACAAGTGATGATTTGATGAGTACTTGAGGAATTAAACTTGAACAATATATACATTGATGATGGTGGTGTTTGGATTAATGCCAATAGGTGAATAGGTAGGCCAATTATGAGATATGGGCAGTGGTGATAGTTGGGGCATGACCTCGGACGTATATGTATATTCATATTATATCTTAGGCATTGCATATGTCTCTTGTGAGTGCATGAATGGGTTATGATCTAATAGGTTTACGTTAGGTGTTTTCATGCTTTGCCGAGCCTTTTCTCATATCGTCATATATGGGACTAGGCGTATGCCCAGTATACACATTCTTCATTTGCTGTAAACTGTAACATCCCGATTTAATAATTAATTGCCAAATGAAAATAAATCATTGAAATAATAATTGCAAGGTGGGAAAATTATTTATTAATTATAATTAACTTAATTAACTTAACTTAAGAAATAATGACTGGTTAAGAGTGATTAATTTATAATTGCTGGCTGATTGTGATTGGTGTACTGCTTCACGCTTTCCCACCCCACTTCCCCTTCTCTCCATGCATGCGTATATGGGCTACTGGGCCACCCTATCATTCATTTTTCCCCTTCAGACTTCTCTTCTTTCTGTTCTCTCTTCTTCCCTTCTTCTTCGCTCTTCATTCTCCTTCTCTTCTTCTTCTTTCTTCTTTGCTCTCTGCGCCGTGAGCTCGCGACCGTGGTGGCTGAGGATCAGAGTCCTCCTTCCTTACTCGACGAGCCAGAGAGGGTGAGGGTGTGCATTCCCTCTGCATGTAACCAGTCTTCTTCCCCATGGCTCCTTCGTCGACTTTCCTCTTTCTCCCTCTCCTTGCTCGAGGCTGCCGAGTCTCAGTGAAGATCTGCACCACGAAGAGCTTCAAGAAGGTTGGAGCGTTCACCAGCGTGTGATCGGAGCTGCTCAAGAGAGCGAGCAGAGAACTGGGCGTCTCGGAAGCTTGGAAATCCCCACTGGACCGAGTGGAAGGTCAATGTGGTGCCCTGGGGGCTTGGGTCTCCCCGCTAATCTTGCATGCAGAACTGTTTAAGAGTGGAAGTGGCTCGGAGTTCCTCCAAAGCCAAGTGTAATGGTGGATGACTGATGCAGGGTCGTTCTATCGAGAACGAGCGAATGGGCTGAGCAGAGCAACCGATTGGAGCTGCAAGCCCTTGGAGCCTTTGGAATCTTCATCCCAAGTAGGGGGCGCTTGCATGTCAAATGCATGGTCCACGAACGGTACCGGATGAATGTACTGCTTTAGGTGTATGCATGTGTCTGACACGATTGTATATTATGCATGATTGTTGATCTTGGATCCCATGTGTATGATGAGTAGCTAGATAATAATTGCATGTGAGCAAGATAGTGGTAATGTAGTCTGTTAGCCTTTCTGATATAGCTGAGTGAGATGCATGCTTCTACCTCTGTTAATAATGTGAGAATAAGAATGTGTGACTGTTAGTTGATTCGTCTGATATTATTACCTTGATTGTTTGATCACTGTGCATGTTGGTGTGTTTGGCAAAGTAAAGATAGAAACCGTGTTGAATATGCTTCTACCTTGATGTTTACAAAGGAGGTATCAGTTGAGTGATGTTGCTTGCCGGTTAAACGTATAAGTTGCATATATATAGGAATGGGGTGACCCGTGGAAGGTCATGAGCCCCGAGGGAATGACTTCCAGTTACAGACCATGGCTAGATCCTGAGAGAGCTCGTGGTAGCCGTAGGAGCTAGAGAGGAGTCTCGAGACGCCCATGGGAGGCCGGTACCACACGGGAAGAGCTGATGGACGAGAGGCCAGAAAAAGGGGGAACTGTAACTGAAAGTCATTACTCAAGTCGGATCCGTAGGCATGCATGTAGATATGATGTTGAGTAGGATAGTACGTGTGGCATGAGTTGGGTGTTATGAATGAATTCCGAGTGTGTGGATGCATGTGCATGTGTGATTAAAGACGAATTTTATGTAGTATGTATGTCAATGTATGT
Source organism: Clitoria ternatea (assembly GCA_037962975.1). Classification (NCBI taxonomy): domain Eukaryota; kingdom Viridiplantae; phylum Streptophyta; class Magnoliopsida; order Fabales; family Fabaceae; genus Clitoria; species Clitoria ternatea. Next base: position 121,407,073 of record CM075670.1, read on the forward strand.
TATTGATATTATTCTAATTTGCATGGCCTTAACTTAATCTGAATGGGACCGAGTGAACGTAAGTGTACGTACTGACACTGATACCGAGTCCTTGGCTGTCATTTTCCATGTAAAAGCTCACCCCCTACACCATTTTTCAGCATGTGCAGGTCGGACTCGGAAGTGCTGACAGGGCTTCAAGTCCGAGTGTGGTGTACCCCGATTGTTGAGTGCTTATATTGTATTCATTATGTTTAGTCAGTGTAGCCTTAGTCGGCTCTTATGTAAAATGACGATTAAGCATATTTGTTTATAAAGATTGATTAAGAGAAATATAGATATGGGTTACTTGTATGGAATTGTATGGGTCGGTGAACATATATATAATGTTAAGATAATGGGTATTCCGAGTGTATGATTATGTATATCCTGTGTTGTATGCTGGTGACTCGTGTTGGGCTCTTTCCGAGTGGGGGATACTCATAAGGATTCTGAGAGAAATCCCTTTGATGAATTCTGAGCGGACGCTATAAATAATCCGAGCGAATTAGCCAAACGGTATTCCGAGTGGTTAGAATTAGAATAAGTCTGAGTGAGGATTTACTTAATGACTCTCCGAGCAAATAAGTTGTGCCGTGCCGAGAGAGAGTTAGCTATCATTTTCCGAGTGAATGAGTTGAAGGATGACTCTGGATTCTGAGCGTCTGGATAGCCGAGTGTGGCTTCTCGCCCCAGCGATCAAGGTACTCGCTCCAGCAAGCGTGGATTTGGGAAGACCTTGTGTTGGCATCGCTTAAGCGATTCGTGCCTCGCCCGAGCGACTGGAGCTGCTTCGCTCAAGTGTATGGGTTCTCGCTTAACCGAGTGAATGCTGGTTTGGGCTTCGTTGAGTGTTCCCTCTTCCGCTGTATGCCCTCTCGAGTCGGTTTTATTTTCTCTTGCCTTCCTTCTCTTATTTCTTTTGCTACCCGGTTGCTTTGTGGTCTATTCGGTTTATTTAATTTCGGAAAAATTTTCTTGTCCCGGGTTGTTTTCATTTTAAATTCAGGATGTTTCATAAACTCTACTATTTTTGTATACCGTTATGGGCGAATTAGTCATCGATCCAGTTATATGTTGATAAATATCGCTTTTCGGTTCTCTATGGTTCGGGTCTTGATGTAGTCAAGGTGGTGCTTAGAAACTATTTGGAACGTGAAAAATTACTACATTTTTATTAATTATTATCTTGATTACATCGGGATCCGGGTCTAGAAAACTGGAGGTGTTACATTGTGTCCCATAGTCGGATCCACATTTGATAATAATTCCTTGTGCATATGCATTAGCTATAAGAGCATTTGCATATAGCCGGAGATATGCCTAGTTGAAAGCCTGTGATGATGATGGATGATTGAGATATAATGAGGGAAGAAATGTGGTACTAACATTATATGTATGATGGTATTAATGAGAATACCAATGATTTGAATATATGTGTTGTGGATGTGTGTATTAAGTATGTAGCCTGTTGCTATGAATGATATAGTATGTGAATGAAAATTATGGTGTTCTTGTGAAGTGTATCATGTGTGAATATGTATGGATATCATTATAATGTATGACTTTGATACATTTGGATTATGTTACTCACCTCCTAGTTGCAATTTTTAAGTTTGATGTAGGTATGATGTAAAATCATACTCTTTTAGAGGCCGAGGGTTAATGAAGGTAAATATGGAAGGAATGTGGGTGAGCCTTGGCCGGCATATATGTATTCATTTTGTATAGCATATAGTGTGTATATGCTTATTTTGTAACTACCTTGATGATTGTTGATTATGGAGGTCATGTAGGAAAATGAGACCTTTGTGTGTATGGTTTATTTTCATTAATGACCTTGACAATGTATGAATGATAAATATGATGTGGATTCTAGATAAATTTGATGAATGAATAAAGATTTATATGAAAAATTGAGTTTTATAGAGCATATATAGTAATAAGCTTAATTAGAATGTGATTCATGAGTTGGAATGAGAATTTATGAGTATGATTGTTTGGAGTAAGTTTTATATGCCTAATATGATGTATATGATGTGTTGGATTTGATCAAATTGGCTTGGAATAAGATTTTGTATGTTGGGTTGTGAGGATTTACGTTTTCTGCATAAGACCTGATAATCTCGCTTAAGCGAGATGGATTCTCGCTCAAGCGAGAATCCCCTCTATCAGTTATATGGCTTCTGGCCTATTCTCACTCAATCAAGAGTGGTCCTCGCTCAGGCGAGATGACCCTATATCAGATGTGTGCATACTGGACGTTTCTCTCTCAAGCGCGCTCACCTCCACTCAAGCGAGAGTTGTGTGGAATCGATTCTGGGCAAGATTCGCTCAGGCGACTGGTATCTCGGCCAAGCGAGATTACTTATGTATCAGGTAGGAGCTACTGGATGAACTTCGCTCAGGCGGGCCTGGCCTCGCTCGGGCGAAATGAGGGCATTGAGGTTTTGTCCCTTTTTTGCTCAAGCGAGTTTGCCTCGCTCAGGCGAGTGAGCGTGATTTCGATTCTGGAGCATTTTCTCTCACGCTCGCTTGCCTTGCCCAAGCGACCTCTGTGGAACTCACTCAAGCGAGATGGGGACTCACTCAAGCGAGATCCCCTGATTCCAGTTTCCTTATTTTTGCTTCTTTGTTCTATTTTCTTGCTTGTTTTAGAATCCTTAAATCATAGAAATGATATTATTATTATTAAATTATATTTCTAATGTTTAACAAATCGATGAGACATTTTTCCTCCTCTTTTGGGTATATATTTTAATAACTCTTAAATTTAATATCATCTTCCATTTTTCCCTTGTGACGATCTTGAGTTCAATCGTTCAAGGAGCACTCTGATACCTTCTCATATTTTCATACATGAGATAGTTTATTAAATGATCCGGGGTAATTACTTGGTATTATATATATATTGAATTTCCTCTACTTATAATTATTTTAAATCGCGAAAAATTTACCCCTAATTTTGGGGTGTTACACTTTATGGATGGTCTCCTTGCTTTTCTTGGACTTGGCCTTGTGAGGGGCCCTTTGTAAGCCTCTAGTCCTTTGTCCAAGATGGTGTGTGGGTCCTCCCTTAAGATGTCCCCATCATGCTCCCCTTCTTCGAAAGGATTTGTTCTCAAATCTAAGGCATCATCCTCTTCATCTAAATCAAAAAAAGATAATTCAGATACATTAAATGAAGCACTCACACCATATTCCCCGGGTAAATCAAGGACATAGGCATTATTCCCCATTTTCTTGAGTATTTGGAAAGGTCCATCACCCCTAGGGTCAAGTTTGGATTTTCTCAAGTTTAGAAATCTCTCTTTTCTAAGATGTAACCAAATCCAATCTCCAACCTCAAAGGTGACTTCCTTTCTCTTCTTATTAGCACAACAAGCATAGTGTTCATTCTTAGTTTGTATTTGGTTTTTACTTCTCATGAAAATCTTTGATAAACTTGGCCTTTGCCTCTCCATCCATGTAAAGGACACAATCAGAAACATCAATGGGCAAAAGGTCCAAAGGAGTGAGAGGGTTAAAACCATAAACAACTTCAAAAGGATTATGCTTAGTTGTGGAGTGTTGTACCCTATTATTAGCAAATTCAATATGGGGTAAACACTCATCCCAAGATTTAACATTTTTATTCACTAAGACCCTAGGTAGTTGAGAAAGGGTCCTGTTTACTACCTCTGTTTAGCCATCCATTTGAGGATGACAGGTGGTAGAAAAGAGAAGCTTCGTTCCTAGCTCTGACCAAAGAGTTTTCCAAAAATGGCTTAGGAATTTGGTGTCCCTATCAGAAATGATAGTTTTAGGAACACCATGAAGTCTTACAATTTCCTTAAAGAAGAGTTTAGCAATATGACTAGCATCATCTACCTTATGACAAGGAATGAAGTGAGCCATCTTACTAAACCTATCCATCACTACAAAGATAGAATCCATTCCCCTTTGGGTCCTAGGCAATGTAACATCCCGGATTCTAAAGAAAATAAATTTATTGGATGAGAATAATTAAGTAATTATGGTCTAATAATTATGGGAAAATTAATTAGACATTAGAGGTGAATTATCAGTAAATTAATATTTACCAGAATTGGGTGATTTAACAGACGATGTGGGACCCACTAGGGTAAATTAAATAATTGATGGGTCTAAAATGTTTAGAAAATTATTGTGGTTACAACGGTACAATTGAAATAATTTTTGGTGTTAAGGAACTAATTAATTGGACTCAATATATGATATGAAACGGGGAAATTACGAACCATATTAGAATAAAAGAAAATGAAAACTCCCTTTTCTTCTCCTTACTTCAACCGTCCACTTCTTCCTCTTTCCCCACTCACTTTACACTCTATTATACAATGGTTAATGGGGTTTTATGACCCAATGGACAAATGGCAAAATGCATGGTTTTAACCATTAGACAATGTCCAATTTTTATGCAAATTTCCTTTCCTCTTCTTCATTTTCGGCAGCCACCTTCTCCCTCCACTTTCCTTCATTTTCTCCTTCTCCCCTTCTCTCTTCTTGGGTAAAACCGTGTGCCCTTTTTCCATGGCCATATTCAACCCAAAATCAATTGGTATCCATGGATTTGTGAGGCTAGAATGGCACTTTGGGGCTAATATGGGAGCACTTCCTTCTTCCTCCTTCCTATCTTCACCCTTGGCTTGAGCATGGTGGTGAGGTAAAGTTTATTACCTCCTCATTATTTCATTTATGGTTGTGGGTTGTTGAGTTGAAGTTGTAAATGTTAGAAACCTTGCATGTTGATGGGAATGTTGAAACCCTAGGCATGAATAGTGGAGGTGTTAGTTGGAATGTGGTTTTATGTTGAGGAATGAAAAGAGTTGTAATGACTATGATGATTTAAGGAGATTGATTGGAAGTATTGTTAAATGATTTTAGATGAAAAACCCTAGGTGTTAATGATTTAGGGGTTTTGGCTAAATTAGTAACTTTGATGATTGTGGATTCTTTGGAATGAATTTATATGAAATGATGAACTTCTAGCATCATTGGGATTGACTAATGAGTTGTGATGATATTGTACTCTAGAATGAGTTTTGTGGTATGTTGGAGTTGGTTGATGAATGACAATATTAATCTTGTAATAATGTTTGTAGGCCATTGGTGTTCCTTGTGATGAGGGATATATTGGGGGATGACTATGAGTGATGTTAACCAAGTGGCCTCAATTACTCAAGAGGGGGGGTGAATTGAGTATTAAAAAATTTTACTTTGAATGCTTTTGAAGTTGATTCTTTAGTTACTATGTTTATTGAAGATGATAAACTTAATGGTAAATAGTAACAATTTATACACAGGACAAAATAATAAGCACTTAAAAGGTCTAAGTAATATTCAAGAAATGGAATCAAATTAATCACAACACTATTTATGGTTCTTAGAAAGATTTCAAATTAATTCAAGAATATTAGTTAAGGCTAATTTCAACAGTGTTAATCGAAATAATTTATAACTTACTATAACATGTACTTAGTCTAAATTAATTGGCAATAATACAATAAATCAAGCAAGCAAGTTAAGTGCACAAATTAAATGAGTTTAGGGAAGAGAGATTTGCAAACCGATATATACGAGTTCCACCACACCGGTGTACGTCTCACCTCTAAGCAACCCACTTAGAGGATTTCCACTATTGGAGATTAGAGATACACCTTGAGCAATCGCGGCTTCCTAGTGTCCCACACTCAAGAACCCAATTCTCACAAGTACAAGGGCACCCCACCCAATCTCTCAATCTCACAATTTACAAGGTTGAAACCCAACCCACAACTCTAGAAATTTTGGTATTTAGAATACAAGAGTAACTCTCCAATAGAGTGAATATACAAATTAAAACTTTTACCAAATGATAACTCCCAAAGAGTGGATATGCAAATTTTAGCACTTCAAAAAATATTTTCTCTCTTAAGAAATAATTTGCAAGTTTTAGAAAATAATTTTGCTCACCAAGTTTACTTTCAAATAATAAGCCAAAATGGAAACAAAGAGTAATTAAGAGAAAAGAAGAAGAGGAGCAGCGTGAGGGAAGGAGAAAGCAAAGGAACTGCTTCAATGCTTTAGGACGAATTGCTTCTTCAAGTTTCTCTCTATTTATAGCCTTCAGTAGCATGGCATTGCAATTAATTTATTCCCTTCGATGCAATGCAAGTGGAGCAAGGGAGCGGCTGTCTTCAATTGTTTAACTCATAGTGCGATGTGTAATTTGCGTAGTGCGTTCAGTGTTGTTTCCATTTGAATTTAAACTGAATGAATCGGTGCATGAATGGATTCCCAGCGTGTATTTTGGCTTCTAACAGGCATATGAATCGATTCCTATGATCAATGAATCGATTCCCATGTGTTTTCAAAGAGCATGAATCGATTCCTCTAGCTATGAATCGATTCCCATGGTTTTTCAACGTAATGAATCGATTCCTCTTGGTACTGAGTCGATTCCTAGGTGATTTTTCAAGCATGAATCGATTCCTAGCAGGGGGAATCGATTCCCAACCCAATAAATCGATTCCCAAGCTTCTTGAATCGATTCCTTCGTATTTGTAGTGGCATGAATCGATTCCTTGCTTCATGAATCGATTCATGAAGCTGTTTTCCTTCAAAATACTTCAATTTTGACTCTTTTTGACATTTAATTCGATATGGCTTGGATCCTTTCTATCTATGGCACTTTTTTTTGATCATTTTAAGCCTCTTTAAAAACCTTTAACATATATCCTTGATGTTCATCAATCCTTATACATTTAGCTCTTGAATTCTTGATTCATTTTTGCTTGAACTTCATGATTCACTTCTACTTAATCGCTTTGCACGTCGTTCTTTAATTTGTCCATAAATATATCTTCATTTGTTGTATCATTATCAAAACCTACACCGACATATAAATACAAGTGATGGGCCAATAGAGTGGAAATTGATACAATGAGGTTTAGGACCATGATATATGTCCTTTGATTTATTGATTAATGATGACTTAAAAGAGTCCATGATGACTTAAGCTAAAATTAGATACATTGTGGATAAGGGATATAGTGTTGTCGTTGTTAGGTTCGTTTAGCCCTCGAAACCTAGAGAATCTTGGTTTTGGGAAAGGAATTCCCGAAGCCTAACCTATGGATGAAAAGTTGGAGTTTAAGCAAGTCTAGGACTTGATAATGGGTTTTGAGAGATGGAGCCTTGTGATAGTATTAATAGCATATATATTTGTTGTGATAGGATTGTGCTCCGGATGATGATGCAGAATGATCGAGGAAATCAGAGCGTTGGGATTACGGTTCTTCTCTCGAGGTAGGAGAGAAGTTTACATTTCAAATTTGCATGAGTGAATAATTGTTAATTATGTAAATGTATGAACTCATGCAATGCCTTGCCATGAATGTCTTATATGATTGAATTGTTGAAGTGACAAATGATGGCTTGGCTTATGTTGATTGTTATGAAATATATGTATATATATATGATGTTAATGATAAGTGTTTGATAGTCCCTTGGTTGGACATGAACTAAATGATGGTAAAACTTTATGAACGAGTGACTGAAACAAAGTGCAGAGGATTGTTTTAAGATGAGTGGTGTAGTAATGGGAAGTATCTTAAAGCCTTCATTGTATAGTTGATGGATTAAGATTTAAAATGGTGATGTGTGTATTATTGAACCAAGTCCTAAATACATAAAATAATGTATGAGAAAGGTTAGTTTTGGTCAAATTGTACATGATAAGGATATGGATATGTGAATGGGAGTGATAAACTTGAGTGTTTAGGCATGTCCTGACAATCTCGCTCAAGGGAGATGGGATCTCGCTCAAGCGAGAGTCCCCTGCTTTAGAGAATTGGCCTCTGGCCCAATCTCGCTCAGGCGAGATGAGGTTTTGCTCAAGCGAGACGTGTGCGACATGGTTGAGGTAGCCACTGGACAAATCTCGCTCAAGCGAGCGTAGCCGCGCTTGAGCGAGCAAGATGGAAGAATGGTACTGGATGAATCTCGCTTAGGCGAGAGGTGTGGCAAGTTGAAGCTCGCCCAAGCGAGCGAGCCTAAAATATGGCACTGGAAGATTTTGGCTCAAGCGAGCATGGGTCGCTTGAGTGAGTGAGGTACCTGATGCTTTATAATCGTCTCGCTTAAGCGAGTGACTAATTGAATGGAGTCTCGCTCAAGCGAGCGAGCGTAGACCCGCCCCTGGGAGCTTCTCGCTTACGCGCGCTGGGCTCGCCCAAGCGAGCCTGGTCTATCTCGCTCAAGCGGAGGTGAATCTCGCTTGAGATGGTGAGCTTATGTTGGACCCCATTCTTAATGTTATGAGATAATTAAGAGATGATATGAGGGGTATGCCATGATGATATGGCATGGTGGTGGCGGAAATTAATTAATAGAATTAGGGATAAACTAATTGTAATATAATTACCATCAAGGATGGAGTAATAAAGGGATGATAAAGAGAACCTGATGATGGGGTTATAAGATGTACCCTTAGGTGATTTTGAAATCAATAAGAGGATAAATAAATAACATAGTATGAATTATAAACAGATGAATTAGAGAAACATATGACATTGATTAATGATAGATAATGATGTTGAGCACTCTCTTGCACAAAGAGATGTATATTATTATTGATAACTTGTTGTGTGCCATTGTGTGTGATACAAGCATGATCTTGTATGTGTGGTATGAAATATGATAATGAAAATGTTGTGAATGCCACACCAATATATATATATATACATATATATGTATACATGAGGCAATGGTAATGAATAATGAGATGAAAATCCACTAAATGAAAGTGTGATAATATTGATGAATGATATGTAATATTGTAATGCCATTGTAGTTGATTGCAAGTATTGGCTTACGTGTATGATGTGAAATATTTGTGAAATATGTTGAAATGAAAATGCCATATTAAAACTTGAAAACAATGGCTAAGAAACCAACAATGATAAAACCCACTAAGGTGTATGGTGGTGTTGGTGATTATGATGATGATGTTTGATGAGTGGCATTTAGGATGCACAGAGTGAGAATGCATTTGATTTGCATTGCATTGCATCCATGGCATATCATAGCGGCCGATGTTGGAACGTTAGGGGAGTTCCCTCGGCCGACTCAGTGGGAGGGTGGCTCAGTTCACGAGCAATATGTTGTTTCCCTTGTGACTCAGTGTGTAAGTCACGAAGCCGCCCATGTATTGCTACGGGGAGCCACATGTGGCCGACCCTTGTGGGGGGTGGCTCTTGATGAGCAGGTGATCCCGGTGGTCCATGGGATTACAGCCGCCATGATTTGAGATCTGGCCGGCCCGCAACACCATATATTGATTATGTAGTTTACCGCGGTCATGGTGAAAATGGCCAGGTGTTGCATTATGGGCGATACGGTTTGGTACCAGTAAAATTTGGTGATTATGCATGCATTTTGATATATGTGTACACATTTTACTATTGCAGTAGGGGCATGGTATGTGATCATGCTTGAACCCACAATCTGGTGTTTATTCCCATAGTCGGATCCGTATTTGTTGTATATTCCATTGTGCATATGCATTAGCCATAAGAGCATTTGCATATAGCATGGAGATATGCCAGAATATGATGATGATTGATGATGATTGAGATGGTGGTATGGTGTTGATGAGATGGGTAATTAAATACCTAAAAGACCACATATGATTAATAAATGATATAAGTATATCTAAAATGATGTTGAATATGACGATATGTGTGCTATAGCCCATTATAATGTTGGGCATGATTAATTATAATTGATGATTATGATGATAGCCCATGGTGGCTTTGAGAAAAGACCTAAATGGTTGGCATTGGTGATGTTGGCCTATTGTGGCGATGTGATAGATGTGTATATGCATGCTTTGCTATGAAAAGATAAAATAATATGAATTATGTATATGTTATTGATTTGACAAATTACGATGATTAATGATGCATTTAGCAAAGCATACATGATGTTGATATGCATTCAATTGTATTCATATCGTCATTTGAAATGTATAACTCACTCTCCCATGTGGTCTACTTTTTAGTATTGATGTAGGGATGTCATGGGAAGAGAACATTTTTAAAGAAAAGCTTTGGTGAAGGTAAAATAGTGGTAATGGAATGCCTTGGCCGGCAGCGTTTGTAATTTATTGAATTGTGAATGAATGTACATTATAGTGTTGATATTTATTGATATTTTTGGATGTATTGTGAATAATGATATAAGTGGATATGTATATACATATATATTAGACATTGCATGCTCATGTGATTATGTAAAATGATAATGGTTGTCTATTAGGCTTATGATATGCCATTGCATGCTCTGCCGAGCCTTTTCTCACATCTTCATATATGGGACTAGGCGTGTGCCCGGTATACACACTCTTCTTCCGCTGTAAAACTCTGTTATTTTGTATACCGTTATGGGCAAGCTATTTAACGATCCAGTTATATTTTATTAGGTCTCACTCTTTGGTTCTTTGTGATTTGGGTCTTGATGTAATCGTAGTTGCGTTCAGGAAATATTCCAAACGCGAAAAATTTATTCGCATTTTTATTGATTATTTGTTTTGATTACATCGGGATTCGGGTCCGGAGAACCAGGGTGCTACAGGCAAGCCTAACACAAAATCCATAGATATATCAATCCAAGGTGCACTAGGTGTAGGCAAGGGAGTATTCAAACCCCTAGGTGAAAGTTTAGATTTAGTTTTCCTACATACTATACACCTAGTGCAAAGGTTTTGTACATCTTTTTTCATTTTAGGCCAATAGAAGTGTTCATGTAAAATGGCTAATGTTTTATCTCTTCCAAAATGGCCTATTAAGCCTCCCTCATGGCTTTCTCTAAGTAAAAGATCTCTTAAAGAGCTCCTAGGAATGCAAAGTCTATTGGCTTTAAAGAGATAGCCATCTAGAACGTAGAAGCCTTTATGAGATGAAGAAGTGGAAGATGAGTTAAAAATGGTTGAAAAATCAAGATCACTTGGATACAAAGTCCTAATCTCATCAAGTCCAAAAACTTTGGCTCCAAGAGGGGCAAGTAAAGAGTGCCTTCTTGATAAAGTTTCAGCCACAGTATTAGATTTTCCATTTTTGTACTTGATGACATATGGAAATTGTTCCAAGAACTCAACCCACTTAGCATGTCTCTTGTTCAACTTATGTTGCCCTTTAATGAATTTTAGTGATTGGTGATAACTATAGATGACAAACTCTTTTGGGATCAAGTAATGTTCCTAAGTTTAAAGGGCTCTAATCAATACATAGAACTCTTTGTCATATGTGGGATAATTGAGGGTTTCCCCATTAAGCTTTTCACTAAAGAAAGCAATGAGGTGACCTTCTTGCAATAAGACAGCTCTTATACCCACATTTGAAGCATCACACTTAAGCTCAAAGGTTTTTGAAAAATTTGGAAGTGCCAAAATTGGAGCATGAGTGAGCTTCTCCTTGAGATCTAGAAAGGCTTTCTCTTGCCTTGGCCCCCACAAAAAAGGAATATTCTTTTTCACCAATTCATTTAAAGGGGAGGCTTAAGTAGAGAAATCTTTCACAAATCTCCTATAAAAACTTGTTAGACCATGGAAACTTCTTACTTCACTCACATTTTTAGGTGTTGGCCAATCTTGGATTGCCTTTACTTTGGAGTGATCTACCTCAACACCCTTAGAACTTACTACAAATCCAAGGAATACAATGCTATCCATGCCAAAAGAACATTTTTTAAAATTTGCATAGAGATTGTTTGTTCTTAAAGCAAGCATAACTTGTTTGAGATGGTTTAGATGAGAGGTCATGGTCTTTGAGTAAATCAAAATGTCATCAAAGTAGACCATAACAAAATACCTAATGAATTCCCTTAAAACATGATTTATGAGTCTCATAAAAGTACTTGGTGTATTAGTCAAACTAAAAGGAATAACTAACCACTCATATAATCCAAGTTTGGTTTTAAAAGCGGCTTTCCATTCATCCCCTTCTTTGATTCTTATTTTGTGATAGCCACTTTTAAGATCAATCTTGAAAAATATAGTAGAACCACTAAGCTCATCAAACATATCATCAAGTCTAGGAATTGGATTGCTATACCTGATGGTTATTGAAACATCCTAAATTTAAAATAAAACAAACCCGGGACAAAGAAAATTTTTTCCAAACTTAAATAAACCAAAAATAGGCCATAAAACAACCGGGTAAAATATAGAATGAAAGGCAAAGGAGAACAAGGCACCCATTCGGCAATCAACGGAAGCACAACAATTCAAACCCGACCAAACAGTATACCTTCGCTCAAGCGAGGTCCAATGCCGCCTGAGCGAGATATGACAATGCAACAGCGGAAGAAGGAGATGCTCAAGCGAAGCCCAACACCAGCATCCACTCGCTTAAGCGCGATCCCACACGCTTGAGCGAAACAGCTCCAGTCGCTCGGGCGAGGCACGATTCGCTTAAGCGATGCCAACGCAAAAGCCTTCCCAAGCCCACACTCGGCTAACCAGACGCTCGGGATCCAGAGTTATCCTTCAACTCATTCACTCGGAAAATGATAGCTAACTCACTCGGCATACTACAACTGATTCGCTCGGGGAATTCATTAAGTCCATCCTCACTCCGACCTATTCTAATCCTAACCACTCGGAATACCATTCCTCAATCACTCGGATTATATATATAACATCTACTTAGAATTCATCAAAGGGGTTTCTCTCAGAATCCTTTTAAGTATTCCTCACACGGAAAAAGGCCCAACCACAAGTCACTAGCATACAACACAGGTATATACATAATCATACACTCGGAATGCCCATTATCTTACCATTATATATTTGCCAATACTTACAATTCCATACAAATGACACCATATCCATAATTCTCATAACCAACCCTTATAATAAATATGTTTAATCATCATTTACATGAGAGCCGGCCAAGGCTACGCTGACTAACATAATAAATACAACATGAGCACTCAACAGTCGGAGTGCACCACGCTCAGACTTGAGGCCCTGTCAACACTTCCGAGTCCGACCTGCACGTACTGAAAAATGGTGTAGGGGGTGAGTATCTTAAATATTAAATGATAGATACTGACTCAGATTACTCCTTGGTTACGCAACAATATACATATATATATATAATTTCACATGGCAGCAGTTAAGGTCAGACAATACCAATCAAACAGGACACACTTAGGACGCTTACCGATCAGAATCCACCAGTTGTCACTCGGTTATATACACATATCAGTTTAATAACGTTAACATTTATTCATAGGCCAGATTCCAATCAACAACAACAACATATGCACACAGGATAATCCACTCGGTTATATACACATATCAGTTTAATAACATCAACATTTATTCATAGGCCAGATTCCAATCAACAACAACAGCATATGCACACAGGATAATCCACTCGGTTATATACATATATCAGTTTAATAACATCAACATTTATTCATAGGCCAGATTCCAATCAACAACAACAGCATATGCACATAGGATAATCCACTCGGTTCCGCATACGTGTGTGATCAGTTTTTGACGTTGCAACGTAGGCTCCCAGCCTTTTTATACATAGCTCTCAGCTATCAACTCAGCTCCCAGCTGCTTGGCTGTTTTACGGGTACCCAATCATTTGCCCACAGGTGACACCAACGCTCTCAACGCCAACGGAGGTGTTCACAGGCAGCCCGAGTCCCACTCAAGGGCTACCTTGAGTCCCACTCAAGGATTTCACAGCATCCCACGCTTTAATAACCGATGGTAGTGTCCCACACTACATGCTCTCAGCATAAATGCATCCCATGCGCCACACGCGGATTCATCACAACCACAGAGTTCATATACATAGCCATTCACTCAGCATTACATGCATCATATGCAGTTGGCATTATACATCATCAGAACTCAAATAGCACATGCATCTCATGCAATCGGCATTAGGCATTATCAGCACTCAACAACACATGCATCACATGCAGTCGGTATTGGACACTATCAGATTCACTAAGTCCACATTCTCACACATGCAGTCAGCATTTCAAGCTCATAGTAACTTGCACATCATATAAACCACACGGTAATCATCAACCGCACTGCAACACATTCTTTTCATACGATCATACAATATTCTCAAGGCTATTAACATGCATTTCATAGACGGAATCAAACATGCATCACTCAACATCAACTCATCACGCATCCGGGTACCATATACTCATCATGCAAACAAAACACAGGATCAGACACAGAATTAATAAGCCATTGACACCCGGAACCCGTTGATAACCCATGCATTTAAGATAGAAGATACCCCCTACCTGGACTGAAGCTTCCAGTCGGTCAACACGATACTCTGTTCTAGAAGATCACCGAGTCACTCTCAGTGCATCTGCATGCAAGGATGGGGGAGGCCATTTGAGCCTCCGAGACACCCAGCTCTCGGCTCGGTCTCTTAAGCAGCTCCATTACAACGCTAGTGAATGCTCCAACCACCTTGAAGCTCCTCGTAGTGAAGACCTTCACTGAGACTTGGCAGCTTCGAGCAAGGAGAGGAAGAAGGAGGGAAGTCGACGAAGGGAAATGAAAGAACAGGGAAGGAACAGCGTGGAAGGAGACGGGTTGCATGCAGGGGGAATGTACACCCTCACCCTCTCTAGTTCGTCGAGTCAACAAGGAGGACTTCGATCCTCAGCCACCACTGTCGCGAGCTCACGGAAACAGAGAGCAGAGAAGAGAGAAGGAGAAGAGAAGAAGAATAAAGAGCGAAGAAGAAGAAAAGAAGAGAGAACAGAAGGGAGAGAAGTCTGAAGGGGAAAATGAATAATGAAGTGGCCCAGTGGCCCATATGTGCATGCACGGAGAAGGGGAGAGTGGGGTGGGAAAGTGTGCACAGCAGCAGCTCCCACACGCGTCACACGTACACAGTCACAACTAATCAGCTATTGACAATTAATCATAATTAATCATCCTTTATTTCCTAAAGTTAAATTAATTAAGTCAATTATAATTAATAAATAATTTTCCCCACTTTGTAACTATTATTTTAATGATTTATTTTCATTCAGTAATTAATTATTAAATCGGGATGTTACAGTTCTCCCCCTCTCAAAAGAATTTCGTCCTCGAAATTCAATCGGTAACTTACCTTAAATAAATAACTCAGAAAATTGCTGTCTCAATCACTCGCACGACTGTGCTTCCACAAGCATTCACCGACCGGATCACAATTTCACTCGGCAAAGATTCACCACTCAAGCGGTTTACCGACCGCCCCACAATTCCAGTAGGCAAAACGCAAAAGTCAGGTCCTACCTGACTACAACCTCATCATAGAATTTAATACATTTGGGGATTCAATTTCTAAAACGTACAATTTCCCTCATTTAACTCAGCCAATTCATCATAAGCAGTGGCACTTCCTAATTTCTTGGCCGTTCGGTCCTATACTCACGACACCGATCGGTGTATTTACACCATCGGGTTTCCCGACTCAAATGAGTCACTCGACACAAACATAACTCATACAGAGTACAGACTCAAAATTGTATCACATGAGACACATTATGGAGGTTAATCAACCAGTTGGGAATAATCTAATTGGCAAACAACATCACCGACTCCCAAAAATACTCACTCCCGACCGATTTCTCTCGGATCAAACCCTCGGGTTTTGAAGGCAATCCTCACCTGGAACCTCTCCACTTGCAAAGATCCACTCGGAATTCCAGTCTATAACGAAATCAAACCTGAGTTCAAGCTCAGCAGTCCCAATCACTGACCTAAGTACGACTTCATTTAAATCCTTCACTCGGATATCTATTCCCCTCGGAGACCATTCACTTGGAAACTTACTCACTCGAAATCTCATTTTTCGACCAGAAGGACTTTTCTCCTGGAAGATCACTCGGTTGGACATCACATGGGTATTAGGAATTCTACACTCGATATCTTTCTACTCAGAATTGTTCCACACGGTACCATTCTACTCGGAAGTGATAGACTCCGAGTTAGATCACTCGAATCTTACCTTACTCAGAATGTTACGCTCGGACACTATTCCCTTAACTTAGTAATGATCCTCTCTATGAGGTTCTACTCGGAACACCATAATTTTCACTCAGTAGTTCTTTCTCACAAGGACTTCACTTGGAATTTGTCTCCACTCTTACACCCTCGGAATATACTAACCTTTCCCGAGCAATTCCTCACCTTACAACACATGCATCACATGCAGTCGGTATTGGACACTATCAGATTCACTAAGTCTACATTCTCACACATGCAGTCAGCATTTCAAGCTCATAGTAACTTGCACATCACATAAACCACACGATAATCATCAATCGCACTGCAACACATTCTTTTCATACGATCATACAATATTCTCAAGGCTATTAACATGCATTTCACAGACGGAATCAAACATGCATCACTCAACATCAACTCGTCACGCATCCGGGTACCATATACTCATCATGCAAGCAAAACACAGGATTAGACACAGAATTAACAAGCCATTGACACCCGGAACCCGTTGATAACCCATGCATTTAAGATAGAAGATACCCCCCTACCTGGACTGAAGCTTCCAGTCGGTCAACACGATACTCTGTTCTAGAAGATCACCAAGTCACTCTCAGTGCATCTGCATGCAAGGACGGGGGAGGCCATTCGAGCCTCTGAGACACCCAGCTCTCGGCTCGGTCTCTTGAGCAGCTCCATTACAATGCTGGTGAACGCTCTAACCACCTTGAAGCTCCTCGTAGTGCAGACCTTCACTGAGACATCCTATAAATAGGGCCATCCAACACCATTCTAAACATCCTATTCTCTACATTCAGAGCTCTTTTCTCTCTTATATACTCAAGTTTTGAGTATTTCTTTTAGAGTTTGTAGTTCTAGAATAATTCTCTAGATACTTGAGAGTGTTGTGGTGTATTGTGATCATTGTATCGTGATGTTTCCATCGTCTTCGTAATGTCAGCCTCTGTAAGTGTTGTTTTTACTTTTACCATGTGTAACTAATATGTTTATGTTGGAATTGGTGAACTAATCTATTGAGTATAATGTTGTGAATTCGACCTCTGCATGTTTATGATTCAAGTCCATGTTAGTATTTCAATCTTTTATTAATATAAACGTCAAACGGGAGAATGATTTTCATGTGTATTGAAACTTGTTTTATTAGTGTGAATGTCAAACGGGAGAATGATTATTCATGCCATATTAAAACTTATTTTGACGAAAGTAAAAGTTGGAATACCCTTGGTATCTCAATTCTATAGGGGTTGTTAACCATTGTTGCCATAAGGCCAGGACTTAATGTAAGTTTTTACTGAGAAAGCTCACGAGGGATCGGACTTTACGGTGAATTCTTAGAATTTATATCACGAGGGATCAGTTATAATGAATTTATGCTGCAATGACATAAAACTTGATGATTAAATATGCATGTCTTGAGTTCCTCATTGTTCCTCATTGTCTTGAGTTCCAACATAATTTGTCTATCTGTGTTTATCTCAAGTATCTTACCTATTCTAGATTGCAACTCAACTTTTTAGATAGATTTTTATTTTCTTTTTATCTCATGAACAATTCAACCATGCTATCCTGTGAATACTGTATAAATTGTATATAAATCATTCTTTTGTCTATAAGTTTCTTTACATTTACCATAGTAATTAGGAAATTACTATTGTTATTGGACTTTCAATCCCATTGGAACGATATCTAAATTTTGAAAACTACAAACGATTGTTGCGCTTACCAATTAATGACCCGGTAGTAAACACAAACAGTTAAACATAAACAACCATTATTACTGGGTTAACACTTGTGCTAGTCCAAGATTACGGTAATTACCTCAATCCCTGTGGGACGATCAAATATATTACAAATTTAACGATTGGTGCGCTTGCCAAAAGAATAAATCCTCTAAGAGATATGCATCAAGTTGATGGTTCAGGATTTATGCATCAAGTTAATGGCGCTGTTACCGGGGATTGTTGAGTAATATCAACAATCCTTGGACTGGTACTAGACTGAACCGTTTAATTTTGTTTTACATTTAGTAGCAGTTTAATTCTCATTTTTTAGTATAGCAGTAGTTTGTGTGTAGTAGTTGTAGTAGCTGTGAATTGTTTTTGTATCTAATATTTGGTGTATATAGTCAAGGAAGAGAGGAGATCCTTTTTTCTTTGATCCTAATATTGATTTGTTAGAACGTAAGCTTAGAAAGGAGAAAAAGCAAAAAGAACAGCAAGAAATGGAACAGAGGAGAGTTACACTAGGTGACTACTCTAGGCCTACTGAAGAAGGATCGCAATCTAGCATCCTTAGGCCTCCAATTGCAGTTCGAACTCAAACCGGCTTTGTTGCAGTTGGTTATAAATGATCAATTCAAAGGAAGTGAGGTTGAGGATCCAAATTTGTATCTAGCAACCTTCCTCCAAATTTGTGAGACTGTGAAAATGAATGGTGTCCCTGATGAGGCAATAAGATTGAGATTGTTTCCTTTTTCTCTAAGGGACCGTGCAAAAGCCTGGCTGCAGAGTCAACCAAGAGGCAATATATCCACTTGGGAGGATTTACAAAGAAAATTTTTGATTAAATATTTCCCTCCTTCCAAGTATGCCAAGTTGTGTAGAGAAATCACTTGTTTCCAGCAGAGAGAGGGAGAATCTCTGATGGAAGCATGGGATAGGTACAAAGAGAGTTTGAGAAAATGTCCTCATCATAGGATTCCTGATTTGTAGCAAGTTACCATATTCTATAATGGTGTAAGACCAGCAACTAGAGTCTTGATTGATGCCTCAGCTGGAGGTTCATTGACCACTAAAACTGTAGAAGAAGCTATAGAGCTAATTGATGTTATGGCTTCAAATGAATGTTTGGTTAGTGAAAGGAGCCAAATCCCTAAGAGAGGGATACTAGAATTAGAAGCACAAGATGCTTATTTGGCTCAAAGCAAGTTGATGACTCAGGCTTTAGAGAAACTAAGTGTACAGATTTTAGAACTTCAAAAGCCTAGTCAAGTTTGTATAATGAGTTATGATTTTTATGATGGAGACCATGAAAATGGCATGTATAATCCAAATATGCCTGCTGAGCAATTTAATTTCATGGGGCAACAATTTCAAAGGAATTATCCCTCTAATTTCTTCAATCCTAACTATAGGAACCACCCCAATTTTTCATGGTAGAAAGGTCCACATTTGAATCAAAACATGCCACAAAATCAGGTTGGACAGCTCTCAAAACAGTTAGCTGAGAGACAGTCTAGCAATTTTCCTGGAGATACTGAGGTAAATCCTAGGGAACATTGCAAGGCAATAACCACAAGGAGTAGGAAAATTCTTCTCCCAACTCCAAGTCAGGAAAATAATTCAGAAAAAGATATAGAAAAAGAAAAAGGGCAGGAAAGTGAGCAAGTTAATGATAAAACTAAAAACCAAGTAGAAACAGAAAAAGAGAAAGAAAATCAAGTTCATCAAAAGAAAAAGAAAAAGAATGATTTGATTTTAGAGGAATCTGTCAAGCTAACACCTGAGAAATTAAAGAATGCTCCATTTCCACATAGATTCAAGAAACAGATAGAGTAGCAAAAGTTTGCTAAGTTCTTAGATGTGTTTAAAAAGCTTCATATAAATATTCCTTTTACTGAGGCATTGCAAGAGATGCCATCATATGCTAAATTTTTTAAAGAACTTCTGTCTAAGAAGAGAAAGCTTAAGGGAGATGAAATGATTGCCCTTACTCTAGAGTGTAGTGTAATTATTCAAAAGAAACTCCCTCAAAAGCTAGAAGATCTTGGATCTTTTACAATACCTTGTGAAATATAGGATGTTCATGTTCGAAGTGCTTTATGTGATCTAGGTGCTAGCATTAACCTAATACCCTTGTCCTTAATGAGAAAATTAGGAATTAATGACCTGCAACCAACTCGCATGTCCTTGCAGTTGGCTGATAAGTCTATCAAATATCCTCATGGGATGCTGGAAGATCTGTTAGTTAAGGTAGATAAGTTCATCTTTCCAGTAGATTTTATAGTTTTAGACATGGAAGCTGATAGAGAGATTCCCTTAATCTTAGGGAGACCGTTCTTAGCTACTGGAAGAGCTTTAATTGATGTAGAGAAGGGAGAACTCATGCTGAGAGTTCAGGAGGAGCAAGTAACTTTTAATGTCTTTAATGCTATGAAACATCTAGCTGAGAAGATGGATTATTTTATGCTTGAAGAAATCAAAAGTTATAAGACTCCTATGCTGTTAAGAACTGAAGAAGAGGCTTTACAAGCCTTTCTTGAGGATGATTTTGACTCTGAGACTAAGGAGTTAGATGACTCACATAATGAGATGCTGAACCTACTAGAAGCATGTGAAGTAGGGGAGTTAGAAAATGAAAAGAAAGAAAAATTGAATAATACTGAACTTGAGAAAGGTAAGGAGGTGTTTGAAGAAATGCATGATTTGAAACCCTTGCCTTCTCATTTAAGATATGTTTTCTTGGGAAATAATGAATCACATCCTGTAATCATTAATGCTGAATTAAATAAGGAGGACGTAGAAAAACTGATCGGGGTTTTGAGAAAACATGAATCTGCCATTGGTTGGAACATATCTGATTTAAAGGGAATTAGTCCATCATTTTGTATGCATAAAATTTTGATGAAGGATGACTATTCCCCTGTTATTCATCCACAAAGAAGATTAAACGCCATAATGAAAGAAGCTATAAGGAAAGAAGTGGTTAAACTCCTTGATACAGGGATTATCTATCCTATCTCGGACAGCGCTTGGATCAGTCCGGTCCAAGTGGTGCCTAAGAAAGGTGGGATGACCACTGTTTAAAATGAAGAAGGTGAAGTCATTGCCACTAGACCAACTACAGGTTGGAGGATGTGCATAGACTATAGAAGGTTAAATGACTCCACTAGAAAAGACCACTTTCCTTTACCATTTGTAGACCAAATACTTGAGAGGCTGTCAGGTCATGAGTATTATTGCTTCCTTGATGGATATTCTGGCTACAACCAAATTATGGTTGATCCAAAAGATCAAGAGAAGATAACCTTTACTTGTCGATATGGAATCTTTGCATATAGGCGCATGCCATTTGGGTTGTGCAATGCACCAGCAACCTTTCAAAGGTGTATGCTGGCAATTTTTGGGGACATGGTAGAGAAGTTCATTGAGGTGTTCATGGATGACTTCTCTGTGTTTAGAAATAGCTTTGATATATGCCTTAGTAACCTATCTAAGGTGCTGATGAGATGTCAAGAGACTAATCTTGTCCTCAACTGGGAAAATGTCATTTTATGGTTAGAGGAGGAATAGTCCTTGGCCACAAAATCTCTACTGAGGGCATTCAAGTAGATAAAGCTAAGATTGATATCATTGAAAACTTCCTCCTCCAATCAATATGAAAAGAGTGGGGAGTTTCTTAGGATGTGCTGGCTTCTATAGGAGATTTATAAAAGATTTTTCAAAAATAGCAAAGTCTTTGACTGATTTGCTGGTGAAAGATCATGCTTTTGTTTTGATGAAAACTATGTCAAGGCTTTTGAAAATTTGAAACAAAGATTAGTTTCAACTCTGATCCTTGCAGCACCTGATTGGTCTTTACCATTTGAACTCATGTGTGATACAAGCAATTTTGCTATAAGAGCTGTACTGGGGTAGAAAAAAGAAAAATTAACATATGTCATTTATTATGCTAGCAAAGTATTGAATGAGAATCAAATAAACTACACCGCTACTGAAAAAGAAATTCTTGTTGTGGTCTATACATTTGATAAATTCAGAGCTTACTTGATTGGTGCTAAGGTCATTGTCTATACAGATCATTTAGCAATCAAGTACTTGCTAGCTAAAAAAGAATCAAAACCAAGATTGATCAGTTGGGTTCTATTACTCCAAGAGTTTGATTTACAAATAAGAGATAAAAAGGGAGTAGAGAACTCAGTGGTTGATCAACTCTCTTGTCTGGAAGGGGAATCAGACTCTGTCTTGATAAAGGAGGAATTCCTAGATAAAAGGCTGATGACAATTACCACAGGGCCATGGTATGCTGATATGGCCAACTTTAAAAGTGCCTCTGTGGTACCAGAAGGGTGGACATCCCAAATGAAGAAAAAATTCTTTCATGATAGTAAAAATTTTCTATGAGATGATCCATTTCTTTATATGATAGGAGTAGATGGAATTATCAGGAAATGTGTGCCTGAATCAGAGTAAGAAAGACTCTTATGGCACTGCCATGACTCCTATTATGGAGGACACCATGGTGCCTCCAGAACAGAAGCAAAAGTGTTTCAATATGGCTTTTATTGGCCAACAATTTTTCAGGATGCTAGAGTATATGTGCAAAGGTGTGATAAGTGCCAAAGAAGTGGAGGCCTCTCTGCTAAAGCTGGCATGCCTTTGATAAATATCTTAGTTGTGGAGTTATTTGATGTTTGGGGCATTGACTTCATGGGACTATTCCCAAAGTCATTCTCCAATGAGTATATCCTTGTTGCTGTGGATTATGTCTCCAAGTGGGTGGAGGCAATCCCTACCAGGACCAATGATGCACATGTAGTGCTTATATTTATAAAGAAAAACATTTTCTCTAGATTTGGAGTTCCTAGAGTCCTCATTAGTGATTGAGGGTCACATTTCTACAATAGAATCATAGAAAAAGCCCTAAGACATTATGAGGTACTCCATAAGGTGTCTACTTCATATCATCCATAAACTTGTGGACAAGTTAAGCTTTCTAATAGGGAAATCAAGAGAATATTAGAGAAAGTGGTAGGGAAATCTAGGAAGGATTGGTCTGTGAGATTAGATGATGCATTGTGGGCCTATAAGACAACATTTAAGACTCCAATTGGCATGTCACCTTATCAGTTGGTATATGGTAAGGCTTGCCATTTCCCTATGGAGTTAGAGCATAAGGCATGATGGGCCACAAAGCTATTAAACATGGATTGTGACCAATCTCAAGAGGAAAGAGTCCTAAAGCTCCATGAACTTGAGGAGTTCAGACTCAATGTTTATCAGAGTGCCTTAATTTATAAAGAGAAAACTAAGAGGTGGCATGATAAGTGGATTAACAAAAAAGAGTTTCAGAAGGATGACAAGGTATTGTTGTTTAATTCTAGGCTGAGACTCTTTCCAGGAAAACTCAGATCCAAATGGTCTAGACCTTTTATTGTGAATGAGGTTTTTCCTCATGGTGCAATTGAGTTGAATGAACCAGCCACTGGAAGAACTTTTAAAGTAAATGGCCAAAGACTCAAGCTCTACTTTGGAGGAGAGTTTGATAGGCAGAAATCCTCCATGTTTTTACAGGTATCTTCTTAGGTGTTAAAGGTCAAGCTAGTGACCTTAAAGAAGCGCTTGAGGGAGGCAACCCTACATTTTAATTGTCGTAGTTTGTGTTTGGTGTTTTAAAACAATAAAAGAAAACCAAAAAGGTATGAATAAAATGTGATTAAAATTGTAAAAATTTGTGAATAAGGTTTGAGTGTATAAACTTTAAATTCCAGTGTTCATACACGCATCTACAAAATAATAAAATTGTGGACCAGGAGGTACACGTACATACGCTCCAAACTGGGCGTTGCTACATGTAATTAAATCAGTATCAGGCCCTCTGGCACTCAAGCAAGAACATTCCGCGCTTGAGCGAGCTCGGGGAGTAATAATCATGACCCTGTGTATGCCTCACGCTTAAGCGAGCTCGGGTTTACGCTTAAGCGTGACCCTTCATGCTGGACTTGGCGCTTGAGCGAGTACCTTGACGCTTGAAGCGTGATTTCCCCTGTATGCCTCGCACTTGAGCAAGGAATATTACGCTTAAGCGTGATCGTGCCTGCACCAAACCTGTCACCATGTTATGCCTCGTGCTTGAGTGAGGACTAGGTACGCTTAAGCGTGATCGTGAAGTGCATGTCATGATGTGCCATGCGCTTAAGCGAGGAACTCCACGCCCTAAGCGTTACCCCTGTACCAAATTGACGCTTGAGCGTGACTCTTTCATGCTTGAGCATGACCTTTCCCTGTTCCTAGCGTGCTTGAGCTTACTTATACTCACGCCTGAGCGTGAGCTTCCTAGCTAGGACTGATGTTGAAAGAGTCCCACGCTTGAGCGTATTAAGGCGCGCTTGGGCGTGCTCAGGTTTGGGAAACAGTTGGAAGCTTATTTTTCTAAGTTGTCGCTTAAGCGAAAGGTTAGGCGCCCAAGCGTGAAGAGCACCTGATCTTAGTTACCTCATCACGCTTGAGCGTGGTTCTTCGGCGCTTGAGCGCGCCCTATGATACTTCCTCCTCGCTTAAGCGGTGATGCTCATGCTTGAGCGTGCTCGTGACTCTCAACAAAAATTCTAGCCTTGCGCTTGAGCGAACTAGTGTACGCTTGAGCATGACTTATGGCTATGCCCCATGCTTAAGCGTAATAGTGCAAGCTTGAGCGTGGTTCAGACCTGTTACCACCTATTGTGAATTAATGTGGGCGTATGTACGCCAAGATTTCAATGTACCTACGCGTACCCAGGCATTGGGTTCAGTAGTATAAAAACCCCCTCAATGTACAAACCCTAACTCTTTACGTTGGAAACTTGGGTTTTTGAAGAGGAAAAGGCACAATCTCCGGATTCCTTTGAAAGGTAACATCTTTTTCACTTCTTCATTTCAGTTAATAGTTAGAATTCTTATATTTTAGTTTTTAATTTCAAATTTCTTGCATCCATCATATCTTTTCATCTCACATTTTTATTTTGCTATGGTTATGTTGTTTGTGTATTTACATATATTTAGGCTTTATAAATACCATCCTTAACACTCACCATGTTCACAAGATCACAAAGACTTTTTAGAGAACCAGAAAGAGTGGCTGAAATGAAAAGTATGAAGAAAACCCCCAAAAGAGAAAGGAAAAGGGGTGGCTACTGTAAGCACTTCTGTTTCTCCACCACCTAAAAAGAGTAAAAGCCTTGAGGAGGAAAATAACTTCAATAGAAATAAGGATTTTGATGGGGGTAGGTTTAGGGACTTCAAGGCTGCTCAAGAATATGAAAAAAAAATCAAAAATAGAGGAGTAATAAGAGAAAGGGCTCTGGTCTTTGATGAAGATAATTGCTCGGATATTGATGTAAAGGCTGCTATGTTTGAAAGGGGATGACAGTATTTTGATGAGAACTTAGGCAATGGTTATCAAGAACTCACTAGGGAATTTTATGCCAATCTAAGGGCTGACTCTATGGAAGATAAGGTTCCTTTTTGTTCCTTCTTGAGAGGAGTCACTGTTCCTCTCTCTGGGCACATACTGAATAAGCTTTTAAAAGTACCTATTTTAGATGAGGAAGGATGTCACTACACTTGAAAAATGGATATCTTTCATAGGGTTGAAAATGAGAATCTTAGGAAAGAAATTTTAGAGGAATGCTATGAATAAGGAGCTACATATATAACAAAAGTGAGTGGTGCACCAAAAAGTGTCAGGAAGAGTTGTTTGAATCATCTCCACCTCTTATGGTGCCACTATGTCCTTTCATCCCTGCAACCTGTGGCTCATGCTACTGAGGTTACCATTAAGAGGTTGGTGTTGATTTACTATTTAATAAGAGGCTTGTATGTTAACTTGGGTGAGTTAATACTAGAGGAGATGATGAAAGCCATTAAAAAAATCTTTGACTGCCATATTGCTCTGTTATTACTTTGTTGGCCCAAAAGAATCAGGCTAGGTTGAACTATGAAGAATTGATAAAGGTGAAGCCTGAAAGGATTATGGACAAGTACTGGGTGATAGACCACATTGACCACTTTATGCCTCAACAGCCAAAGTGTCAGAGATAACCCAAACCAACATCTTTTGCACCACCACCCCCAACAGGTCTAGGTACTTTTTTTGACCTCTCCATGATAATGCAAGAACTTTAGGTCATGAAGAAGATGCAGCTAGGAACCTATGATCTGGTCCTGAACCATGATTTGATTCTGAGGAAGATTGTCGCTACACTGAATGTGTACCACACTGAAGAAATGGGAGTTCCATCTGACAGAGACTTATGGTTGGCTTCTATTGGATTCACCATTCCCGCTGATGACACACCTTTAGCAATTGAATTTCCACCCCATCCTGAGCAAGACAATGATGAGCCTACGGATAAAGAAAATGAAGAAGAGGATGATTGATATTTTACTTTACTTATATTTCTGTTATGTTATTTTCAGGTTGTAATAACTTTATTATAGTATCTTTTCTTGAACAATGTATTCCTTTTTAGTTGTAATGAAATTATATTTTCCCTGTTAAGTTATTGTTGTTATTCTTTTCTGATTTGTATTATCTAATTCATGCACGCCATCACTCACCAAATCCTTGCCATATAGGTAAAAAGGGAAGTAATCTATCCTATCATCTTATTAATTTGTAAAATGTGTTAACTATGTTTAATTTAGAATCCATCTTAATTATTTAAATCTTACTGATTCTCATGCATCAATTAGATAAATTAATTTATTCGCATTGCTTGATTCATGATCCCTGTCTATAACTATTTCAATCCTATATTACTTAAATATTCACCATGCTAGTTAGCAATCTGAATTTGTAATCTCGCATTAAGTTTGGGGACATGATTGGCTGATTACCTGTAATTTATGAGCTTTTAAGCCTTTATTAATTCTTTTCCGAGTGTGCCTGCATTCTTGCTTAGTGAGATAGAATTTGCTTCAGTGCTTGCTAAATGATTATATGTTTGCCAATTGGAAATGACGAAGGCCTTCTTTGTAAATTAGCCAGGGCCAAATGTAGCCATCCTTAATATTATTAATTATCCTTTGACCCAATAATTATGTTTGAGCCTGAGACCCTTTCATTCTAATTATGTACCTAACTTTACAAGCCTACTTATCTAAGAAAAGCCAAATGAATCGTCTTTAGATGTACCATTGATGAATTGCTGAGTCTTATCTTATTACTAGGGACTAGCAAGTTCTAAGTTTGGGGATGAAGAGTGTGCCTTACAACAATAAAAGGACACACTCTGACCTTAATTATAGATGAGGATTATGAGAAATGAAAGGAAAAACACCAAAAGCAAAAAGAAAAGTGAAAAATCAGCAAAGCAAGTCTTATAAGAAAAAAAATGGTATTGAAAAAATGAAAATGAAAGAGAAGAAAGAAAAAAAGAAAGAGTCCAAAGGACTGAAAGAGAAGAATATGCAAAGCACCACAAGTAGTTGAGTTATCCTTCATCTAAAAAAATAAAAGCAAAGAGCTGGTTAGTAAAGGCATTTGAGTTAAAATTGAGGCAAGGCATCAGTGGGCACATCTTTTAACCCAACATAGACTAGAAAAACAAAAATGGAGCTTGTAGCCTGACCCCATTACAAGTTTAAAAAGCCCTTACTGATCTAATTATGCTAGCATATGTCATGATGTTCAGAACTGTTGCAAGCCTATGTTGATCTGACAATTATGCAGGTGATGAGTGCATGCAATTAACCTTATACATTAAGAGAAGAGTGAAACACTAATCCATGTGAGGAAAGCATCACTAGTTTGTTCCCAAAGGAAGTGTGAGTAATTATATTTTTAGAAGTTGCAGAGAGAAAGCATGAATGGTATTCAATAATTATGGTATGAATTAAGTTAAAGGAAGGTTGATTGTCTTGAGTAAGTGCAATTGATTTAATTAATCTGAGTCCTTGCTTGAGGACAAGCAAGCTTTAAGTTTGGGGATGTGATAAGTCTTGAAAAGACTTAATAAATTCATCTTTAATTTAACTTAATCCATTAAATATTGTTAAGTTTAGCATTATTATGTAATGACTTATCATTATTTCTTGTTTTAATTATTTAATTCAAATGTGTTTAAATTGTGTAAGAAAATGGTTAAAAAGATAAGTTTATAAGGAATTATGTTTATTAAGAGATTTACTAACCTAGCATACATACGCTACAAAGCCAGCGTACATACGCTAGGCATTTATTTGTTTGCATTGTATAGGATAAGGTGCAGGACACCCAACGTACATACGCTAGAATCCCAGCGTACGTACCCGCACAAACAGAACCTGAAAAGAGAAGAGTAAACAAGATTAAAGCATCACGCTCAAGCGAGACAGCTCCAAGCTCAAGCGTGAAAGGAACCATGCATTACGTAAAAGGAAGAAAACACAACATGCAGCAAGACACTCGATCACGCTTAAGCGGACCATAGTCACGCTCAAGCGTAAGTCGCTGCATCCATGAAATTAACATGTCACGGTTAAGCGTGTAGGATCAAGCTTAAGTGTGAAGGTTGTTTATTCTGTTTGTTATTTTTCCTCCCAAGTGAAGCGCTACAGTTGATCCCATTAATTATTGCATTAGCTACTATTTATCTTGTATTCTAGTAACTTAAGTATTATTTGTAATTAGTTTAGCTATTTTAATTATTAATTAAGTTTCCTTTGTAATTAATTAGAGTTAGTTACTTAGTTTTAAGTTATCTATATATAGTGGTAGTTACTCTGTAATAAGGATGAAGAGGAAACAGAAGCAAGAACACGATTTATTTTCTCATTTCTAATCTCTCTCTAATTCTTTTCTCTCTCTAAACTCTCTCGTCCATGTCTCTCCACATCCCTTCAACTAAATCCATTTCCATGGGTTTCTAAACCCCTAGGGTTGGGATTGTTGAAGCTTCCAATAGAAGCTTGAAGCTGCATTGAGGAATTCATCTTCAGAATCATGAGGAGAATAAGCTGAGGAGTGGATCTACTCTGTTGAATTGATAAATTTAGATCTAAATGAAGAAACTCACCAGTGAGGAATCATGGTTGAGGCTTAGGTAACTTCTGGCTTCCTAACTAATTCAGGCCTAGTAATTAGGTGAATAGTTAGGGTTCAACCCCCAATTTTGCATTAGATTTCTCTGTCACTGAACACCTAAGGGATTAGGGTTTAATGCTTAGGAATTAGTGTTAATCACCGAAGGAATTAGGGATTAACCATCTGTGAATTGTCCTCTTGAGTCTGAAGCTTGATTGAACCTTAATTGTAAGTTTCTTGATGAAGTTGTAAGTTGAAGTAATCACAACTAAAAAAAACCTGAACAGCTACCTCAAATTAGCGACCACAGCATACCGTCGCTAATTAGCGACCGCCTTAGCGACCGCTCTGTACGAAAAGGGACCAAAAAGATGTTAGCGACCCATTTAGCGACCGATAGAGGACTCGGTCGCTACCTATTATAAATGTCGTCGCTAGCAGCGTCGCTATTTGTAGCTCCACCTTGCTTTCCTTTTCCCGCCAGGGTTTTCTGTTGGCGCCAAATAGTAGCGACGGTCAATACCGTCGCTAACTCTCCCCTAACTATAGCGACGGCACTAATGCGTCGCTATGGTTTGTACTAGTGACGGAATTACTGAACCGTCGCAATGATTTTTTAATTCCCTCCAAATTTTTTCTTTTAATAATGGAAGGTAGCGGCGGTGTCAGCCAGCCGTCGCTAAGGTTCAGTATTTTAGTGACGGTATATCTGGCCGTCGCTATGGTTTATGGTCTTCCCTCCATACTTTTGTTTTTTAAAAAGGAAAGTAGTGACGGAGTGGATGATACCGTCGCTAATAGGTTTAATATTAGTGACGGATATGTGTGCCGTCGCTAGTACTCGGGAATTGTGACGGATATTTGGTGTCGTCGCTAACATTAAGGGGTTTAGGGACGGAACGTTTTTCCGTCGCTAAATGTCAGTAATACTCGACCTGCTCCTCTCCCCAAATCAGTTGCCCTAACTCTCCCTCCCCAAATCCGTCACCCTCCGTCCTTCCCTCCCTCTCCTCCGTCGTTCCCGCCCTCTCCTCCGTCGTTCGTCGGCGTTCCTTCCCGAAACCCTCCCTCCCTCCCTCCCTCCCTTCCCCTGCTCATTCCCTCCGTTCCTCTGTCTCTCCTCCGTCGTTCGTCGGCACCCATTCCCTCCGTTCCTTCCCGAAACCCTCCCTCCCTCCCTCCCTCCCTTCCCCGGCTCATTCCCTCCGTTCCTCTGTCTCTCCTCCGTCGTTCCCTCCCTCCCTCCCTGTGTCTCTTGCTCCGTGCGAGTTCGTCGGCACCCATTCCCTCACCGGTGGCTACGCTCTTCGTGGACAGGTTAGTTCTCTGGGTTTAGGGTTTTGCTAGGGTTTAGTTTTGTATTCTGAATGATTGGAAAATAATGGTGTACCTTTGTTTTTCTTGGGCCCATATATGCAAACCTGAGAAGACGAAGAACTGAAAGTTGAGGAGGAAGAAGATGATACTATTGTCGTGTTGTGTCTGATCCTGAACACGAAGAAAGCACATCATCTCAGGTAACGAGCTCAATTTCTGATTCCTCTTATTACTGATCATAGTCTGCATTGCTGAGCATTCAATTTGGATTTTAATAATTCTGTTTAATCTCTGTTTTGACTTGTTCTTTTGTGGTGAAAACACTGGCTGGTTAATCTCTGTTTTGACTTTTTGTTCTTTTGTGGTGAAACACTAGTCAATTAAATTTGTGAAATTGTATAGTTAATAGTCATAGATTCTGTGTAAAAGAGAATTTCAGTTTTCATCACAATCCTTCTTATTCTGTAGTCTGTTGTATCAGAGCTAACATGAGAAGCTATTTTAGTAATCAGTGTTAAGATATAGTGTATGTTTGAACATAAATCATTGTGTTTGAATATGTTAACAGGTCAAAAGATGTGCAAAGATTTTGATAATGACAAGCACTCTTGAAGAAACCGATGCAAAAATAAAGACATGAAATCAGAATTGAAGTAACAGCGAAGCTAATCGATTAGGCCATAGATGCTAATCGATTAGGAGCTTTCTGTTTTGGAAGAAATTGCATCAGGTATGAAAGCTAATCGATTAGGGAGCTGAACAATCGATTAGGTACTAACTGGAATTAAGGTAATCGATTATACACCAGAGACTAATCGATTACAACAATCAGAAATGGGACAAAATGCATCAGGTATGAAAGCTAATCGATTAAGGGAACCATAAAATCGATTAGTGAGTCACTGGATTTAAGGTAATCGATTGCAAGACATGCTAATCGATTAGGATGCTGCGAAAACAAATTAAATGCATCAGGTACAGATGCTAATCGATTAGAGGAAATGAAATAATCGATTAGTGACTCTCTGACTTGAAGCTAATCGATTACAACGCGAGGGTGTAATCGATTACGCTAGTGGAAAAACAGATTTAAGTGGGAAACCAGGTCATGTCTCCACCATTCTTCAAATTCCCACTAAGTGCAACGGCTATGATGAACTAGGGCACACCTCAACTGCTATCTTGGCTCTATAAATTGAAGAGGAAGACAAGCACAAATACACAACTAAGAAGCAACAATTCATAGCTCTATTTTGTGCTTTGTAAGCCTATTTCTTGCATATTGTACTTTCACTTGTATATCCTCTCATCTTGAGAGATTAGAATTTGGGAGAGCTTTTCATTTGTATATCTGCTCTATTGAGAGAGTGTATTGATTGTAAACAAACACCAAACACACAAGTTATTCACTCTAGGTTGAGTGGTTGTTCACTCTAGGTTGAGTGGTTACAAAGGTTGTGGACTCAACCTTTGGGATATTGTGAGATTGAGAGATTGGGTGGGTTGCCCTTATACTTGTGAGGATTGGGTTCTTGAGTGTGGGACACTAGGAAGCCGCAATTGCTCAAAGTTGTATCTCTAGTCTACAATAGTGGAAAATCCTCTAAGTGGGTTGCTTAGAGGCGAGACGTACACCGGATTGGGTGGAACTCTTTATATCGGTTTGCAAGCTTCTCTTCCTTACTCTTTTACTTTCATTTACTGCATATTTGTTGATTGGTATTGATTGGTTGAGAAGAGAATACTTGAACTTGCTTAATTTGTTATATCTCCAATATTGCACACCAAGTGTTTGGTAAATTGCTTCAGCAACATTTCTCATTATAGTGCATTGCTTGTTATCCTCCATTTTATTTCACTTGCATAACCTCACAAACTTGGTTATAAAAATCAATTTCAAAAGTATTCCAATCAAAAGTTTTAAAACTCAATTCACCCCCCCTCTTGAGTATTGAGGCCACTTGAACAACAAGTGGTATCAGAGCTTGACTCTTGGTAGATCAAGCTTAACAGCTTCAAGAGATTAAATGGCCTCAAGTTCTCAAAATGTTTTTCCCGAGGGTGGTGCGATAAATAGACCTCCCGCTTTCAATGGGGAAGGGTATGCCTTTTGGAAAGAAAGAATGAAAATCTTCATTCAATCAATTGACTTGAGAATATGGAATACCATTGAAAATGGTCCTTATATACCAATGCATACTATAGATAGCAAGAATGTTGAAAAACCTATAGATGAATGGACAAGCGAGGAAGAAAAGAAAGTCTAATATGGCTACAAGGCCAAAAATCTCATTACTATGTCTTTAGGTCAAGATGAATTTTTTAGGATAATGACATGCCAAACTGCTAAAGAAATGTGGGATACTCTTCAAGTAACCCATGAAGGTACTAATGATGTAAAGGACTCCAAAATTAGTACCTTGACTAGCCAATATGAATGCTTTAGGATAAATTCAGGAGAATCTATTGTAGATATGCAGAAAAGGTTTACACTTATTATCAACCATCTTATTACTCTTGGCAAAGTATATACTAACAAAGAGCTTGTGCACAAAATTTTGAAAAGTCTTAGCAGGGAATGGCAACCTCTTGTCAC
This sequence comes from Clitoria ternatea, assembly GCA_037962975.1. Classification (NCBI taxonomy): domain Eukaryota; kingdom Viridiplantae; phylum Streptophyta; class Magnoliopsida; order Fabales; family Fabaceae; genus Clitoria; species Clitoria ternatea. The sequence continues at coordinate 121,439,841 of CM075670.1, forward strand.
AGCAATAAAACAATCTCCTAGCATCAATGAAATGTCTCTTGCAACACTCTTTGGAAAATTGCAAGAACAAGAGCAAGAACTTAAAGCATTGAAGCTAGCCGAGGAAGAGGAGAAATCCACCAAGAAGAAAGGGCTAGCCCTCAAAGCCACCTCCATGCATGAGGAAGAATCATGCAGTGACTTAGATGAAGAAGAAGAGTTTGGGCTATTCGTAAAAAGATTTGGAAGATTCATGAAGAACAAAAAGTTCCAAAAGAACTTTAAGCCCCAAGGTAAGAAACCTACCTCTAATGAAACTTCCTCTTCACCAAGTTGTTTTGAATGTGGCAAGGAAGGGCACTTCAAAGCCGATTGTCCAAACCTCAAAAAGAAGGGCAAGGACAAACAAAGAAGAAGAAGAGCCTATATTGCTTGGGATGAGAACGATGTGAGCAGCTCCGACGACTCGGAAAATGAGCAAGCCAATCTTTGCTTAATGGCAAATCATCAAGAAGAAGATAATGAGGTAAATCTTCTTGACTTAGATAAAAATGAGCTGTTAGATGCATTTGAAGAATTATATGATAAATTTACAAAAATTTCTAGTAAACTCAAAGCATCTAGGAAAACTAGTGATACCCTTGAATTGCATCTCATGGAAGTATGTAAAGAAAATGAGAGCTTAAAAGAAGAACTAGAGAAAGTTCAAACATGCTCTAAGGATAAACCATGTGATTTTGCAAAAAGGTGCATTGTATTAGAAACCAAGGTTGAAGACCTAAATAGGACACTAGAGAAGTTCACTAATGGAAGAGATAATTTGAATATCCTACTTGGGCAACAAAAATGCATGTTCAGTCAAACCGGTTTAGGATATGACCAAGAGCATAGTAATCACAAAATGGAGAAGCACTATAAAAACTTCTTTGCACCACCAAGCAAATCCTCCTCACCTTTTATAAAATGCAATCATTGTGGTTCCAAAGGACATAGTGCTTATAAGTGTAGTGTTAGGAAACTAGGACCAAAAGTCTTAAGAAAGGTGTGGGTTCCCAAAGGAACATCCCCACAAGCTAACCTTAAAGGACCCAACATAAAATGGGTACCTAGTTCTCTAAAATGATTTTGTTTTGTAGGTATGCTTCAAGGCAAGCAACACCCATTGGTACTTAGATAGCGGGTGTTCAAAGCATATGACGGGAGATATAACCAAATTTACATCATTCACTCCCAAAAGGAAAGGAAGTGTCACCTACGGAGACAACACCAAAGGAAGAATCCTAGGCATTGGAAATATTGGTAAGAATTCTTCCACCTCCATAAGTGATGTGTTGTATGTTGAAGGCCTCAAACATAATCTACTTAGCATAAGTCAATTATGTGACAAAGGATATAGAGTTTTATTTGAATCAAATTGTTGCATAATTGAGCATAAGACCAATAAGGAAATTAAGTTTGTAGGCCAAAGAATTGATAATATTTACATGATTGATATGGATAGTTTGTCTACAAATGATGAACAATGCTTCATCTCAAAAGAGGATGAAACATGGCTATGGCATAGAAGAATAGCTCATATACATGTAGACCACTTGAACAAACTTGTTTCTAAAGATTTAGTAATTGGTCTACCAAAGCTTAAATTTGAAAATAGATTTTGTGATGCATGTCAAAAGGGAAAACAAGTAAAGGCATCTTTTCAATCCAAAAATATTGTTTCTACTCAAAGGCCTTTACAACTTTTGCACATGGACTTATTTGGACCATCCAAAATCAAAAGCTTTGGAGGTAATTACTATGGTCTAGTTATAGTAGATGACTATTCAAGATATACATGGACATTGTTTCTTGCTCATAAAAATGAAGCATATCACGCATTCAAGAAACTTGCAAAGATTATCCAAAATGAGCAAAACTCAAAAATTGCATCCATTAGAACCGATCATGGGGGAGAATTTGAAAATCAATCTTTTGAAAAGTTTTGCAAAAAACATGGTATTAATCACAATTTTTCAGCTCCTAGAACTCCACAACAAAATGGAGTAGTTGAAAGAAAGAATAGATCTTTAGTGGAGCTTGCTAGAACCATGCTAAATGAAAACAATATTGCAAAACATTTTTGGGCCGATGCGGTAAACACCGCGTGTTATGTTATGAATAGATGTTTGATAAGGCCTATTTTAAAGAAAACCCCCTATGAGCTTTACAAGGGTAGAAAACCCAACATTACATACTTTCATATTTTTGGATGTAAATGTTTTGTGCTCAACAATGGAAAGGATAATCTAGGAAAGTTTGATGCAAAATCTGATGAGGCAATATTCCTAGGATATTCTCAATCTAGTAAATCTTATAGAATTTTCAACAAACAAACAAATACCATTGAGGAATCTATTCATGTCAAATTTGATGAAAATAGCCATAACCCTCCGAGAAAGGAAGATGTTGATGATCTTGTAGGTACCTTCCAAGAAATGAACTTGCAAGACAAAGAAGAAGAAGTCAACAATGATGAAGGTGCAACACAAATTGAGAGACAACAAGATTGGGTAACCTTGAAGGATCATCCCTTGGACAAAATCATTGGAGAAATAACCAAAGGGGTAAGTACTCGAAACGCCATTAGAAATGCATGCAATCACTTGGCCTTTGTATCCCAAATAGAACCCAAAAATATTGATGAAGCCATTATTGATGAACATTGGATGTTGGCCATGCAAGAAGAGTTAAACCAATTTGAAAGAAATGAAGTTTGGGAACTTGTGCCAAGACCCAATAATCATCTAATAATAGGCACCAAATGGGTTTTTAGAAATAAGCTAGATGAAAATGGTATAATAACTAGAAACAAAGCTAGACTAGTTGCAAAGGGATACAACCAAGAAGAAGGAATAGACTATGAAGAAACATATGCTCCCGTAGCTAGGTTAGAAGCCATTAGATTATTGCTAGCTTTTGCATGTTGTATGGATTTCAAACTGTATCAAATGGATGTCAAAAGTGCGTTCTTAAACGGCTACATTCAAGAAGAAGTTTATGTAGATCAACCTCCTGGTTTTGAAAATCATAAATTTCCAAACCATGTCTTCAAATTGAGAAAAGCTTTATATGGTTTGAAACAAGCTCCAAGAGCTTGGTATGAAAGATTAAGCAAATTCCTTCTAGAACACAACTTTGAAAGAGGAAAGGTTGATACTACATTGTTTATAAAACGCAAACATAATGACATCCTCTTGGTACAGATTTATGTAGATGACATAATATTTGGTGCTACTAATGAAAATCTTTGTCAAGAATTTGCCAAGATTATGCAGAATGAGTTTGAAATGTCCTTGATGGGAGAACTCACCTTCTTCCTTGGACTACAAATAAAACAAGCCATTGATGGAACGTTCATTAGCCAAACTAAATACTGTAAGGAACTACTTAAAAGGTTTGGAATGGATAAGGCAAACGAGATAGCTACACCCATGAGCACATCCTGCTATCTAGACAAAGACGAAAAGGGTAAGGACGTTGAAATCACCAAATATCGAGGTATGATTGGATCCTTACTGTATTTAACTGCGAGTAGACCTGATATTATGTTTGCGGTATGCATGTGTGCTAGATATCAAGCATGTCCTAAAGAATCACATTTGACTGCCGTAAAAAGAATTGTGAAATATCTTGTGGGTACTCAAAATGTTGGTCTATGGTATCCCAAAGGCGTTGAATGTAATCTTTTAGGATATTCTGATTCCGACTTTGCGGGGTGTAAGCTTGATAGAAAAAGTACTAGTGGTACATGCCATTTGCTTGGTAGTTCCCTTGTTTCTTGGCATAGCAAGAAACAAGCAAGTGTTGCATTGTCAACGGCTGAGGCAGAATATGTAGCAGCTGGTAGTTGTTGTGCTCAAATTCTTTGGATGAGACAACAACTTCTTGATTTTGGTATTACCTTGAATAAAGTCCCCATTAAATGTGATAACACTAGTGCCATTAATATCTCGAAAAATCCAGTAATGCACTCTAGAACCAAGCACATTGAGATTAGGCATCACTTTATTAGAGATCATGTGTTAAAAGGGGATTGTGTACTTGAACATGTAGAAACTTCTAGGCAACTAGCTGATATTTTCACAAAACCCTTGGCTAGAGAGCAATTCATTCACATAAGAAGAGAGTTAGGCATTCTTGACATGTCCAGTTGTGTTTGAATATTTTGATAAGAACTATGTTGAATGGCATGATGCATGGTATATATCACATTTCATGATTGGAACTTTGCTGTATGTAAAATTTGAAGTTTTTGACTCCATAATCGATTACATTGTTAATCCCAATCGATTACTAAGCTTCTGTTTCTAAGATAATCGATTATAACTCACCCATAATCGATTACAATCATTCTGTTTCTAAGATAATCGATTATCCACGATCAATAATCGATTACGAAGCTTCTGTTTCAAGTTCAAAACGTTTCCTCTTCTTCATAATCGATTACCACATTGCTCCAATCGATTAGGACGATTCTGTTTCTAAACTAATCGATTACCCTAAGCCTCTAATCGATTATCCTCTGTATGAAACGTTTGAAATTCCCCAGAAACAATGACCTAATCGATTACCACCTGTCTCGTAATCGATTAGCGCGCGTTCTGATGAGTCAAAACTCCAATTTCCTAGGCTCACTCGAACAACTCCCTCTCTTAACTCACTTCACTCCTTTCTAAACTCTCTTTCCTCCTTCCTAAACCTAATTTTCAACTATAAATACCCCTTCATTCACCTTCTCATCTCACACTACCTCCTTCCTCTCAAACCTCTCAAAAACTCTCTACCACTCATCTCTCTTCATCTTCCTCTTTGCCTTTTCCAACCATGTCTACCTCAAGAAATGTCAAGAGAGCTAGGTCCTCTACTGCTCAAGCCCATAACCCCCTTGACTTCTCAAGGTTCTTCTCTTCTCCCAGAGAACTTCAAAATTTTATGAAGAATTTTTCTGAAAGGGAGATTATGACCCCTCATTACACCGTTGCTGACACTTTTGACAACCCAAGCCTCACCTTCACCTAAAGTCTCCACCACTACAACCTTTTCCCCTTCTTATCCCTCAAAGAAGAAGAATACTATCCTGAGCTTATGAGAGTATTCTACTGCAACCTCCGCCTTGTCAATGGGATGGTTGAATCCAAGGTGAAAAATACCACCATCAAACTCTCAAATGCCCAATTTGCAGAAATTTCCAAACTGCCCCTCAACAATGCTGACTTTGATGGAGGCGAACCCGAGGATGAATGGGGTTTTAATCCCATCACTGCCCGCCGTTCTTTGTGGAAGCCGGCTCCTCCCATGAGCAACCACAAACTAGTTGGCCACTTGACCATGAACAACCGCCTGCTCCACTTCTTCTTGGTCAAGATGATTGTTCCCCATGGTGGGAACTATGCTCTGGTTGAAGAGGATGATGTCCTCTTAATGTGGGCCATGCTGAACCACAAAGAGATCAACTGGGTTCAGTTGATCAAATTCCACATGCGCCATGCCAAGGACCAGCAAAAGCTCCCTTATGGTATCCTCCTCACCAAAATTTTTAAATTCTGTGGTGTTGATTTGGCAGGGGAACTCTCTGAAAAAGTGCCCCCAAGAGCTTGCATTGGCACTTCCCACCTAAATAAAATGGGCATGGTCAACATTGCTGGAATGTGGATTCTAAGGAGTGACCGGGAACATGGTGCCAACCCCTTTGCTGAACCTGCTCCTCCTCCTCCTCCTCCACCTCAACCACAAGCTGCACCATCAGCCTCTTCATCTGCACCCCAAGCAGACCCATTTGCATCTCTCTACGCCCATCTTGATCGCCGCTTTGATCGACTTGAAAACTCCCTCCAAGAGTTTTCAATGACCGAGCAGCAACATTTTGAGATGATGCAACAGCGTTATGAAGAGCTGGCTCACCAAATTGCAGAAATCTGCTTCTTCAACCCGGATAATTAGATTTTTAGTTATGTTTAGCTGTTGGTTTCTTTTTGCTATTTTCTGAATTCTGAATAATTTTACTTCTTGTATTTCCCATTTTTATTAATTCAATAAAAGTATCTTATTTCAGTTTATTTTATTTCTCTTCACTGCTCTAATTATTTTTGATGATTACAAAGGGGGAGAAGAATATATGTTCATATGTTGGATAATGCTCTGATACAAATATGGATAATATTGATAGATGCTCTGACTACAATTTTGAATATGCTCTGATACTAAGAATATGAATAATAGATGCTCTGTTAACAAAATTTGAAAAACATTATCTGTTTGTTAAATTCCTTTTGATAGGGGGAGAGTTATAGATAAGAGATAATAGACAATAGATAAAATGAGATAAGACATTGGCTGCTGAATGTGATTACTCTGATTTTTGAAATTGGTCATCTGCTATTTGAAAAAGAGATAATGTAGAAGAGATGTTTCTGCAAAAAGATAAAAGATAAGTCTATATTATTTAAACTAACAACCCTCAAGAGATGAACATAGTTGTCATCATCAAAAAGGGGGAGAATGTGTTTGAATATGTTAACAGGTCAAAAGATGTGCAAAGATTTTGATAATGACAAGCACTCTTGAAGAAACCAATGCAAAAACAAAGACATGAAATCAGAATTAAAGTAACAGCGAAGCTAATCGATTAGGCCATAGATGCTAATCGATTAGGAGCTTTCTATTTTGGAAGAAATTGCATCAGGTATGAAAGCTAATCGATTAGGGAGCTGAACAATTGATTAGGTACTCACTGGAATTAAGGTAATCGATTATACACCAGAGACTAATCGATTACAACAATCAGAAATGGGACAAAATGCATCAGGTATGAAAGCTAATCGATTAAGGGAACCATAAAATCGATTAGTGAGTCACTGGATTTAAGGTAATCGATTGCAAGACATGCTAATCAATTAGGATGCTGCGAAAACAAATTAAATGCATCAGGTACAGATGCTAATAGATTAGAGGAAATGAAATAATCGATTAGTGACTCTCTGACTTGAAGCTAATCGATTACAACGCGAGGGTGTAATCGATTACGCTAGTGGAAAAACAGATTTAAGTGGGAAACCAGGTCATGTCTCCACCATTCTTCAAATTCCCACTAAGTGCAACGGCTATGATGAACTAGGGCACACCTCAACTGCTATCTTGGCTCTATAAATTGAAGAGGAAGACAAGCACAAATACACAACTAAGAAGCAACAATTCATAGCTCTATTTTGTGCTTTGTAAGCCTATTTCTTGCATATTGTACTTTCACTTGTATATCCTCTCATCTTGAGAGATTAGAATTTGGGAGAGCTTTTTATTTGTATATCTGCTCTATTGAGAGAGTGTATTGATTGTAAACAAACACCAAACACACAAGTTATTCACTCTAGGTTGAGTGGTTGTTCACTCTAGGTTGAGTGGTTACAAAGGTTGTGGACTCAACCTTTGGGATATTGTGAGATTGAGAGATTGGGTGGGTTGCCCTTATACTTGTGAGGATTGGGTTCTTGAGTGTGGGACACTAGGAAGCCGCAATTGCTCAAAGTTGTATTTCTAGTCTACAATAGTGGAAAATCCTCTAAGTGGGTTGCTTAGAGGCGAGACGTACACCGGATTGGGTGGAACTCGTTATATCGGTTTGCAAGCTTCTCTTCCTTACTCTTTTACTTTCATTTACTGCATATTTGTTGATTGGTATTGATTGGTTGAGAAGAGAATACTTGAACTTGCTTAATTTGTTATATCTCCAATATTGCACACCAAGTGTTTGGTAAATTGCTTCAGCAACATTTCTCATTATAGTGCATTGCTTGTTATCCTCCATTTTATTTCACTTGCACAACCTCACAAACTTGGTTATAAAAATCAATTTCAAAAGTATTCCAATCAAAAGTTTTAAAACTCAATTCACCCCCCCCTCTTGAGTATTGAGGCCACTTGAACAACAATCATTTTCAAAACATAGAAGCTATTGTAGTAAGTAATGTTGAGTTGGTTTCTCATATTAGAACACACAATTATAATAAGACAAACTAAACAACATTTCCCAAATTCTTTTAAAAGAACAAGATGAGATTTTGTTTTGGTAACAAAAATAGGAGAAGATTTACCTGTTGGTAGTTTGGTAAAAAGTTCATTAAATAAATAACAGTAGTTACAATTAAATTAAGTGTTTCCCAGACTTCCAGCCAAAACACATGGTGTACCCTATTCCAAAGTGCCAATAATCAATCAATAAAGGACAATAACGCTTTTCCTTTCTCTTACCTCTTATTGGGTATCAACATAACCTACTAAGAAAAGATTTCTCTGTAGCAAATCAAAACTAGTAATCTGGCAATAGCGTTTGCAAGTTGCAACACTCTTATCCACGCACATTTCATCCTAAAAATAAGGACAACTTACATGCAGATAATGTAACATAAAAACTTACCATTCATTTTACTCATAATTTCAGCAACCCTCTTCTGGCACTTATTACATCTCATATCTGTAGAAAGAACTACCTCCTGAACCTGTTCTCACCACAACACCAAATTCAGTCAATTATCTCAATTGAACTCTGATTACTAAACAAGGGTGTATAGTAAGCGCAAACAAGATGACAGCACACACCAAATAAGTTACTAACTTACAAAAGATGAGAATGCCATTGATAATATAACAGCCATATTATATATTTGAGTATATAGTTTTCATTTTAAAAGAGTCTTTTAAATAGGATGATCCAATCCTGATATACTTTTCATTGTTCATATATCATAATAGGACTCTGTTCTCCCAATAACCTCTACACCCTAAAGGAATCTTCTGTGTGGTTGAGTCTTACCCTGCATGCTGATACTTGTAGAATGAATAACTTAGTTTTACATTTTAAGCATCAAACAATAGTAATGTCTAGAGTACGTAACTATTTGGAGTTTGGACTGTTTCAGATTCAGAGGGTAGAGGATTAGTGCTTTATCAGTTGTAGAACACAAGATATTTCAGAAATTTAGAGTATCTGAAGCCTCAAGTGTTTCTTTTTTATTATTATTATTTACTTATAATGAAAGGTCAGGCTTGAGGTTTGAACCTAGAACCTTGAAGGCTTAAACTAACTACTCAAACCCCCTCAACACTAGGTCCATTTTGACCCTAGTAGGTTCAAGTGTTGCTTATTGCTTTGGAGTTTGGAAGCATAAATGAGTTAGAGAATTAATTATCAATATATTGCACTACATAAATGAGTTAGAGAATTAATTATCAATATATTATCAATATCTTACGAGTCTCCGTTTCTACCTAGGCAAAACGAGTTAAAACGCTGGAAACTCGGACCCTCTCTGACTCGGGTAGACTCTTGCAGACTCGGGTAGACTCTTGCAAACTCTAGAGTTTTGAGCGAGTCCACCGAGTTTGAAAAATTGAAAACCCTAATTCCCAAATTAATGAAACGCAGCGTTTTGGCCCCTGTTTCTTTAGGTTTCACACACAGCTTCTTCATTTTCCATTACTTCGTGTGACAACCACTGCCCTCCACACCATTCGACTTCGTGTTGGCCCCCGACACTGCGCGACCCACCACCACTCTCTAACTCCGACACCGACGTGACCCTTCTTCTTCTTCTTCTTCTTGTTCTTCTTTGCCTTCTCAGTCCTTCTCAAGGCTCTCATTTTCTTATTTGCCTTCTCAGCTATAGTCTGAACTCTCACATTCCCTTCCTCAAAACACTGCAGTAAGTGATCAGATGATAGTTATTTATAAAAGGTTTTAAGCTACTAGTTTACATTCATGACCCGATCATATGACAAATTTTCCAGAAACCAAGTGAGAGTTTTGTCATCCAAATATTTCACTGGAGATAAAACAATCATATATTAACTTGCACACAATATCTGTAATAAGCTAATGTCTCTACATAACCAAAGCTATAGGTATAATGAATAGTTCTCATTCTGAATTTTAATTAATGATGGTAATGGCACTCGAAAGGGCATGCATCAAATTTGTTCTAACTTCACACTAGAACTGTAATTGTACCATCATTAGGTTAGTGGTTACCTATTGTTTTTTCCTCCTCAAGCAACTCGGCCTGCACCTGAAGAATAGGAATAAATGATCCGTGTCAATATTTTTGAGTTACTATTACATAAGAACAAGAAATGGAAACTCAGCATGCTGTAAAAGTTCAAGTTACTTGGCAGTACTAGTGCCTGTTTCAGTTAGGCGTTGTCTTCTATTAATTGGTTCAGTTTTGCTTCTAATTCAACTGTGTATGCTTGCCAAGGCAAGAAAAAATGGTTCCACACAGTAAGCTTAATAACAATCATCCCTCTGTGGGCTCCTTCATCTTCGTCGAGGACCCTTCCCTCTTCTGACGTCATCTGCGAGCCCTGCATCGAAGATTGAGGCCCTTCCCTCTTCCAAAGACACTCTCATCAGAGTCTTGAAAGGTTTCCTTTCTCATTTTATTTCTCTGAATCTCCTTCTTTCTCAGCTTTCAAAACCTAGAGATTCAATTCAATTTTTGTTCTTGCTTAGTTGTATTTGTTGCATTCAATTTTAGGAAATTTGATATATAATGGATTAATTGTTTGTGAAGCAGGTTAAATTTGGCTTCTAAAACTATGGCTTCTAAAACTACTAGTAAACAGGTGAAATTGTTTACGAAGCAGGTGATTTTGTTTTTAGGAAAATTATGGCTTCTAAAACTACTAGTGAACTGCCAAAATCATTGTATAGCTTTCATAATCATAGCATGATAGTTCCTGTGAGCTGATCCTTTTGGCTTTGAATGCAAGTGGATGATGAGTTCCTAATATTCAAATCACTAAATGACACTAGAAGATTCCCAACTTCTGACAACTAGTGTTTCTGTGACCTCACTATACATATAAAAAGCTGTGAGCTCATCTTGTTGAATGCGAGTAGATTTTGTGTTCCAAGTCTTCAAGCGGTGTTGGCAGTAGGTGACACCAGTGTGTGTTTGGTGTAAATAAATAATAGGTCTTCGTTAAGTTGAATAAATTAATTCAGTTTGGACTGGTGCACTTCCTCTAAATGAAGACTTTGTACTTAATAGTCCTCCTCAGTGTCTTTTTCTGCATTCTATCATTTTTAGGCCTACTTATAGTTCCAGAGGTAATACATTAAATGAAATTTTGACATCACCCTTAGGAACAATCTTTAGTGACTACCACAAAGCAAGAAGATAGATCAACTTACAGAAGTTTATTCTAGCTTTTGAGTTTGAGTGTGAGAGAATGCAATTCCATTACATATTTGGTTGAGAATTTTCCAGTTTATAATGATTATGTTCAGTTTGAACCCAAATAAGATATATGTACAGTGCCTAAAACTGGAGTGATAAATTTTGATAGAGAAAGTATTTATTCTATTTTTGTATTTATTATACAATATATACTTAAACATGTTTTTTTAATAAAAGTTTATTTTTGGTAAATAGTTAAAATCAGTTTAATGAAAGCAATATATTAATTGGTGGAACTTGGGAAGTTTAGTAGAGAGGGGATGATACCCAATTTTTCAATTGTAGATTGTATTGTATGGTTTAAAGAAGAAACTATATATTAACTTCATTGTCAGTTGTCATAAAGAATCCAATTGTTGCAATGTTATGAACCTGGCAGAAAAGTTAAGTTGTAGTTTTATGAAAAGTTTTGGTTTGTAATGCTTATATCCCTTCCTATTAATGATTATTCCTTGTAATAGGTAGTTTACCTTCTCTTTCTTAAACATTTTTTAATTATTATTCTGTACAATAGTTAGTGAGGTATGCAATCATGGCCTGTCTTCTTGTTGACAAAATACATGCCTATCTCTTCTACTTTTGTGATATATACACCTTTAGTTTCATCTTCACCATCGTCATATACTCACAAGATTTTAATTGGGTTTCCTTTTCATGGGGCATTGCCTTGAGATTAGAGAGCTCTTCACAAATTTATTGTCTATGTTGATTTGATGCTTAAACCTTTTCTGGTTTTCTATGCAGCTCTACACGTTGTGTGGTCTGTGTTCGTGAGTCTTCAGCTTCGAATATATTGTTGTATCACTTTTCCAGGTAATCCCTAAACCTAATTTCCTCATGATCTGTAACCTATTATGATTCCGTATGCATGTTGATTGTTGTTTGTTAGTGGAGAGCATAGCTCATTAGGCATTGCGTATGTGTGCTAATAACATATGTTAAAACTATGCATGTGTATGTTATTTGTTAGTGGAGAGCAGAGCTCATTAGGTATTGGTTTTGTGTGCTGATAACATGATTTTTTATGCATGTGTAATGTTGTTTGTTAGTGGAGAGTAAAGCTTATTAGCATATGTATTTATCTTTACTGGGGAGTTTTCTGTATGTAACAGGTCATTTCTAAATTTTGGAAATGTCTAGTTTACAGGGGAGACTCTGCCAAAATTTTGGCAGGCTCCCTTTCTTACGGAACTTAAAAAATGAAACTCAACTTTAATAATGTAGGGTTTAGTCGTGTGTGTACCCATTAGATTCCCGTTCAAGTTTCAAAACAACCGGTTGATGTACCGTGTTGTGTTGGAGCTTGAATTGTCCCGGATGGACAGTTTGGTATGAATTTGTAACCAGTAGGGCGTAACCCGGCAATGTTGTATGTGGTCTACCTTGAGACATTGAATGTTCATTTGAAATTTCGGTTATGGTGTTTCGTATTGTCCCCAGGGTGCATGACTGCGTGCGGTGTTTCATACCGTACGTATCTCTGTGTACTCGGGGACCAATGCGAAATGCTGTCGAAATTTTAAATGAACATCAATGACACAAGATAGACCACCAACAACATCGATGGGTTACAGATGGTTGCATATTCATCCCGAATGGGATAGGGCCCCACCAATTTGCAACATCAAGGAGATAGAGAGTGATTCACAACCGATAGTCAAATAAAATTACAATAATTTAAAGTAACAGAAATCGTGCTTGTTAGATATTGTAAATGGAGGTACCGGCAAATCGGCGATGGATGTACAACCGACTAGATCGCAATCGGTGAGTGACTGAGGAGTTTATGATGGGGCTATTGGAGTTCATTCCGTTCGCTACGGCAAACACGCCTGGATTTGAAGTGACTCAGAAGATCCGTTGTCCGTGCTCAAGGTGCAAATGCATGAGTTTTGAATACGCGGATGATGTCATGTGCCACCTAACTGAGAAAGGGTTCATGGAAACATACCACTGCTGGTACAACCATGGTGAGCAGTTACCGCGTAGACCATCAGACGTAACCGTGCAACAGTCTTACTACGAGGTTGGAGGAAACAGGGATACGTACAACAACATAGAACAAATGGTGATGGATCATGTTGGACCCTCCACCGGGTGTATGCTGGAAACACATGGTCGCTATATAAATATTTAACCCAATTTTCTAAAAAAGAAATTTCCCATTAGCGACAGAAACACATGGTCGCTATATTGTAAAACATAGCGATGGAATACAGTGGTCGTTGTATTGTAAGAAACAGCGACGGAGTATCGTGGTCGCTGTATGGCTTCCCACAGCGACGGATCACGTGGTCGCTACATGAGTACCCATAGCGACGGCCGAGCTTAGTCGCTGGAAGGCCACATCTGGCGACGGACTCGTCGGTCGCTATCCTTTTAACATTAGCGACAGCGTATGGTGGTCACCGGTGGCTGCTAGTAGCGACGGAGATTTGTGGTCGCTGTATGGCAACACTTAGCGACGGCTGGTGTTATTGGGGCAGAGACCATTTTAGCGACGGCCTTACGCCGTCAATACGGTAGCGACGGCATGTATGTGGTCGCTGATGTGTTTTCGACGAGGGTTTTAGCGACGTCCTCTGTCCCGTCTGAGATGCCGTCGCTAATGGTTTTAGCGACGGTCATGGCATGGATTAGCGACCAATTCCTTCCGTCGCTAACAGGTGTTTTTTTAGTGGTGTAATCCTAACCTATCTTCCATTAATCACATTTCATCTCCTATATTGTTTGTGGAAATACAAAAATATAGGAAGTATAAAAACAACAAAAAAACAAAATGAATTCTTCACTGCATTGTTTTGGTTCAACTTATGTTAGTCCAAGATTGCGGTAATTACCTCAATCCCTATAGGACGATCAAATATATTACAAATTTAACAATTGGTGCTCTTGCCAAAAGAATAAATCCTCCAAGAGATATACATCAAGTTGATGGCTCAGGATTTATGCATCAAACCCCTCATGGATGACCTTCCAATCAAATTGCCAAGGTCGTCCTAATAAGATGTGAGTTGTGTTATTCTAGTGGCCTGCTATAAATCAAGAGGGGGTGAATTGAGTTTTCCTAAATTAATTTATCTGGATGCACTTTATTAAAATTCCAATGCTTAAGATGATAAAGTGCAAAGCAGAATTAATAATGCACAGCATATTAAATAAATATAAAACAGAGAGTAGGGTTAAGAGATTGCAAACAGTGTTTTATACTGGTTCGGCCAACCACTGCCTATGTCCAGTCTTCTCAAGAGCCTCTTGAGGATTTCATTATTATCAAAATAGTACATAGAACCTTCTACACCTTGACACAACCCTGCCCTTGTGTGAAGTTTCTTTACAACAAGAGTCTCACTACTCTTATTTACAACCCTTGGGAAAACTTCCCAATCAACAAGGTATCTCACACTTTGAACAAAATTTAATAAAGGAGCACTATCTTTCTTAGAGCATATGAACAACTTGAAGAGCAATAGTGAGTAATAACTCTAAGTAGAAGAATATGGCCTTTTTTTAGTCTTAAGAAAGAATTGGAAGAATTTGTGTGTTTTTTGCAAATGATGGGCATCCCTATTTATAGGGTTAGAAAGGCCTTCAAAAGGTCTGAAATTATTAATTAAAATAATTAAAATGGTACCTCTTGGATAAAATAATAATTTGTGAAAAGATATAAGGTTTCATCAAACTTTTTCATGAAGACATGTAATGTTTCAGCATTTCTGACTCAGTGGTAATCAATTACCATAAAGGTGTAATCGATTACTTCTATTTAAAACTGTCATTTTAAAGTGACCGTTAGTATGTAATCGATTACATGAACTGCGTAATCGATTACTTGGCTCAGTTTTAAAACCATTTTGCTGAAAATTTTAATTTTTGAATTTCAAAAACTTCAGACTTGGTAATTGATTATTCTATTGAGGTAATCGATTATGCTATTAAGGTAATTGATTATGTTCATCAAAAATTCAGACTTTTAGAGCTTGTTGCTTTGTAATCGATTACTTATTATATGGTAATCGATTACTTATTATATGGTAATCGATTACTATGGCTCAAAAGTTCATTTTCTTTAAAACCTTGATTTATTTTTATGGCCATATTTTCCTTTAATAGAGTCTTACTATGATTTTGCCTTGGTCTTGGATCTTCATTCTTGATCTCTGGCATTAGGCTTGTCATTATCAAAATCCTTCATGGTCTTCATTCTCCCCCTTTTTGATGATGACAATTAATATCTGAAAAATGAATTTTTGCTAGATGGTACACATTCTTATTTATGTCTCATAATTGTTTTGAGGGATTAATTTTTGTAACCTTTGGGTACTCCCCCTTAATTTTCCAGTTTAGCTACTTAACTAATTCTGATATTATAATGTTATACTAATGATATACTCCCCCTTAATTTATATTTTTGGTAATATCATCATTTTGAATATTAGCTCCCCCTTTATCATTATCAAAAGTAAAGCACGTAAATAAAGAACGGGAAATATGTTTATTAAATATGACAAGGGAACAAACAGAACAATACCAGAACAAACTAAAAATAAACGCGGACTTGTTTTTCATAAAAGAAAATGAAATTATTAAAGATAAACAGCAAGAAGGCAAAAAACAAAATTTTAATCAGAAGTTGGTGGTGGAAGGCGAGATACGATAGCTTGCATGGAACTGTCCACATGGTCAAATTTATCACGAACGTAAGAATGGAGAGATTGGAGTTCAGTGGCCAAATCAGTCATGGAGAGGGAACCGGGTACGGGGTTAGGATCCTGGGGAGGAGCAGAGTGCTTAGGAATCCAATCTCCTTCAGCATTCTGTTTATATCCAAACGAAGAGAAGGCAGTTTTCCCAATGATAAATGAGTACTGAGGCTTGATACATAATTCGTTAGAGATGGGAACCTTTAAATGACGAAGGATCCGGGTAATGAGTCCAGCATATGGAAGATGAGCATTGGCCTTGAGAGCTTTCTTCATGCGATATCGAATAAGAGTGGTCCAACTATGAGGTTGAACGGTTAACAGAGACCACATGAGAACCAAGTCTTCTTTAGTAATTTGGGCCAAATTTGTGGTTCGGGGAACAAGAATGCGGACCAGAATATAATGCATGACCCTGCAACTAAAGGAAAGGGATCCAGCCAAGAGACGACCAGCAAATTCAGCAGTATCAGAACACATAAGTCTGCAGGCTTTGAGATTATTAAAGTCATGCTCCCAGTTTTCAGAAAGGTGACCTTCATAGATTTCTCCAACGGAAGACAGTTCAGTAAGATCAAAAAGAGACCTGAATCAATGATAATGGGAACCTTCTTCACTTCAGTTAAAATGCAACCATTAGTAATCTGAAGATTAGAGTAGAACAGTCAGACAACGTCAGGATAGTGATCTTTGATGGTTAAGAAGGGGATCAAATTCTGGATATCGAAAAATTGATGGCAGTCAACGTTTTCGATCACAGGGAGATCAATATATTTGGGGTCAATGATGTCACTGCTGTGGAATAAGGAGTAGAAACAGTTTTGTTGTGCAGAGGTGGAGGAAAATTCCATAAAAGTGTGAAGGGAAGGGTGAGGAGCAGGTTGGTCAGAGGAAGAAGATGAGCCAATAGTCCTCTTTTTCTTTTTCTTCTTTTTCTTTCTTTTTCTCACTCTTTTCTTTACAATCAATTTTTACAACATCAGAAGAAACAGCATTACATTGTTCCCTTGGGTTTTGAGTGTTTGCAGTAAACCCAGAACTCTTTAATTCGGCTATTTCTTTTGCAAGCTATCCCATTTGTATGTCTGATGCTTTTCGGGCAGCTTCATTTGTTTCCACAAACTGCAGTAACAGTTGAATAGATTCCTCTATCCTTGTCAATCTTGCATTATCAGTTTGTTGTTGCTTAAACTGATTATTAGGAGGTCTGTTGGAAGGTCCAGTGTCCTGTCTCCAGCCAATATTCTGATTTTGCCAACCCTGCAGGTAATTGTTAGGAAAAGAATTTCCATGATTGAAAGGAAAATTACCTAAGGGTGCTCTTTGATGGTTCATGAAATTGGCTTGCTCTTGGTCATTTCCATAGTAACCACATGGTTGTTCTCCCATGCAGTGCATACATTGTTTAAGTTGAGCAGGGGGTGGTGATGCTACTTGAGCAATTTGGAGTTTTTCCAATTGCTTGCTCATAACTTCAATTTGTTGGGTCAGTAATTTTTGCTGAGCCAACACCGCATCATTTACTCCCAATTCGAGCATTCCTGGCTTCCTCTATACATTACCTCTTTCATGCTTTGCTTGGCGGTCACTGATAGCCATTGATTCCAATATTTCTATGGCTTCCTCCACAGTTTTGTTCATTAAAGAACCACCTACACAAGCATCTAACATCATCTTGAACTGAGGCAATAAACCATGGTAAACGATTCTTACCTTTTCGGCATCATTCAGGTTGTGGTTTGGACACTTTCTCAAAAGTTCCTTGAATCGTTCCCATGTCTCTCCTAGTGATTCATCATTATTTTGAGAAAAAGAGTGTATGGCTGTCATTACTTCAAAATATTTCGAAGGAGAATAAAATTTTTCCAAAAATTTTCTTTCAACATCGGACCAGTTTGTAAAACTACCCGGTGGACAAGATTTAAACCATTCTTTTGCTTTACCAATCAATGAAAAAGGAAAAAGTCTTATGTAAACAGACTCTTCTTGATTGGGTTCAAAACCAATTGTGCTGCATAACTCATAAAAAATAGTTAAATGTTCATATGGTTCTTCATGATTTAAACCAGCAAATTGATTGTTTTGAATAATATTTAAAGTAGCAGGTTTAATCTCTACTGGTACAACAGGTCCTTGAAACATTCCCGAAACTCGGGGTGGACCATTTGTAACACCTTATTGTTTGTAACTAATAATTCCAAAAATATGAGAAAATTTTTCACAAAAACAGTCACGTATTATTCGATATAGAAGGAAGCAGGCAAGGGAAATAAAAACACTCATACGCATATGGCAATGACGGAAAGGCTAAGACTGGAACCGGTTCGTGGGTTTAGTGTAACAGACCAGCGCCAGGGCGGATTACGTAATATCATTGGCTCACTCAGACGGGGTCTGATACCGCCTAGGCGGGGTGTGATAATGCAACAGCGGATGGAGGGAAATTCTAAAGGAGAAACTCTTCCACGAGTAACACTAGTTCGTTCAGTAGGAAGTGATTACACCGCCGTCCAGTTCAGCAAGGCACAACAACGCCTGGACGGGCTACATCACAACGTCCACTCACTCAGGCGATGTCCAACACCGCCCAGCGAGACATAATAAGGCGACAACGGAGGAGGAAGGTACATAGGCGGAGTCTCACGTTGATATCTGCTTGCTTCAGCATGGTTCCACGCGCTTGGGCGAACCGTCCTAGTTACTTGGGCGAGGTATGACACCGCCTAAGCGAGGTCAGCACGACGCCCCACAAACACAAGGTAATTTCTCAATCGGACTTTACATCTTTCACTCGGATTATCAATGCCTTACACTTAGGATCCAATCCACCCTAAACCACTAATTGAACTCCTCTCTCTCTCGGTTTTTAACTTCAAAATTTGGACGTCACAGTGTACATATGCGGTAGTAGGTTGTGGAGGAAGGAGGAGCCTGAACTTATTCCGCCCAACTCAGCTAATTATGACAACGCCTGGGCGGACTCGACCACAACATTAGAGCCGGGGTCAACACCATTGTCGGGGTCGCACTAGCGCCACAACGGATAGGAAGGATAATGGGCGGTATCTCACTCTGATAATTACTCGCTTCAGCGTGAGTCCTCACGCTTGGGCGAATTGCCCCCATGCTTCGGGCGGGGTACGACTCCGCCCAAACGTCTCCGACATAAGTCTTCCTAGAGACAATTCATAATTCACTCAGACTTGGCTATAGCCTGTTAAACCATGCTATCCCTGCGTATCCATTAAAGCACAAGTATGAAACAAGGTAGCACATAGCATGTCACACACGAAACCACACATCCATATATATATAAAAGAGCGTATGTCAACATTTACAACACAAAATCGGGTTTCTCCTTGTCCATAAGGTTCTATTTATCCCAAAACACTAACATCCGACATGAACCAGTCAGGGCTTAATCTAACATCGCATTAATTAAGCCTTCCAAATGCATCAGCACTTCGCTCAGCGTTCCAACTCTGCTTCTGATCCTCATCTCGAGAGACATTCACTGAAAAATGGCCACTGCAGGGGTGAGCATCTTAGATTTTAAATGATAGATACCGACTCAGGTTATCTGCCAATTACACAACAATACATATATGTACAACACGATTAAGATCAGGACAACATCCATCGGTCAAGACATATATGAGTAACTCTTACCGTTCTATATTTACCGGTCGTCACTCAACTGTAGTCATAGCATTTTCAATGACACGGATACGCTTGCATGCATATATATGTATACGTATATTCATGAAACAGTTTTCATTCAGCATCTAGGGTACGTACACACGGAATGGATTACTTGGCAT
Source organism: Clitoria ternatea (assembly GCA_037962975.1). Classification (NCBI taxonomy): domain Eukaryota; kingdom Viridiplantae; phylum Streptophyta; class Magnoliopsida; order Fabales; family Fabaceae; genus Clitoria; species Clitoria ternatea. Next base: position 121,459,614 of record CM075670.1, read on the forward strand.
ACACGTTCAGTATACTCATACACGATATCAAATGCATAATTAAATTTCAGTCAATAACACATGCACAGAGCATTCACTCAGTCCTACGCATTTACCCATTCACTTCCCACTCGGCATACTTAACCAATTTCAACAACATTAACAGTAATAGTAATATTAACAATGATAAGCACAGAAGGTTTCACTTGGTTCCGCATCGTGTGTATCGGTCAGACGTTGCAACGTAGGCATCTCAGCCTTTTTATACATAGCTCTCAGCTATCAGATCAGCTCCCAGCTGCTTGGCCGTTTTACAGGTACCCAACCGTTTGTCCACAGGTGACACCAACGCTCTCAACGCCAACGGCGGTGTTCACAGACAGCCCGAGTCCACTCAAGGGCTACCCCGAGTCCCACTCAAGGATTTTACAGCGTCCCACGCTGGATGACCGAAGGTAGTGTCTCACACTACGTGCTCCCAGCACAACGCATCCCATGCGCCACACGCGGATTCGACGCACAACATTTATTTCACGCATGCATTCTCGCATTCAAGCACACACACACACCATGCAATCAGTAGTACACATTATCCGGACTCAATATATAGCTTCCATGCAATCAGTTATCATTCCATATTCAGACATCCACAACATTTCGTTCGATCAAGACATGCAATCAGTTTACAGCTTCATTCAACGCATGCATCATTCTAAAAATCACAAGTTTGCTCAGGCATTTCAATTCATCCCATCCTAACATGCAATCGGTGTAAGACAGCGTCAGAATCTGTTTAAAGCAGGCATTTCCTATACACAACAATTTATTAAAGCATTCATATTGATACAACCCGACATGCAATGTGAGATCCTGCAGCACATACCTGTATGAAAGGTGCTAACATGCAACACTCATTTCTCACTCGTCATGCAACTGAACTATACACACTCACATGCAACGCAATACACCATCAGAGCACGGATATAGCAAGCATCAGCACTTGAAACCTGTTCATAACCCATGCATTTAAGATAGAAGATACTCCCCCTACCAATTACGAAACTCCGAGGGATTTCTTCCTGCTTGGGTGGTGGTTCTCCTCTCTTCTGCTTCACTCGGCGATCGTCCTCTCTCGTGTGGGGAGTTCCACTCCACTGTAGCACTGTCGCCTTGGTTCTCGAAGCAGGGGATGGACTGGAGGGCGGAGAAGGTAAGAGAGAAAACAAGAGGAATGAAGAAGGGAGTTCGCGGAATTCTCTGTGTGAAGAGCATGGCCTCGCCTGTATAAGTACCCGCGTGGAGAACAGGATGGTGGGATGGGGAAACGCGATAATCCTGCCCATGCCACCATGCTTCCACGTTAATTATCCTATTACTTCTTAGTTAATTAAATTAAGGGAGGTGTTGACTTGTTGACTTGTTGACTTGTTATTTAACTCGGTTGCTTTAATTAAAATGGGGATGTTACACCATTAATAGCAGCAAACTGTCCCAATGTTCTCCTCTCAGCAGCCATATTTGAATTTTCAAAAGTTTTAGAGGTAGAAGAAGATTTAGTTTGTGTTTTAGATTTCAAAGACTTGATTTTCTTTACAAACTTTTCTATCTCAGGATCAAAATAAATTTTACCTACGGTAGATCGAGTTTGCATGCACAAACTAGACAAAGAAAGTTAGTGTAACAATAAGTAAAAATAAAAAAAATTTAACTAAGGTAAAAAAATATTTACCACGATAATTAAAAATTTACTGTTTTACTGAAACAATTCAATCCCCGGCGAGGGCGCCAGAAAACTTGTTAACCCGGCGATAGCGTCTCAACAGTTCGTTTCCACCACCGGGTTGTTAATTGGAAAGCGTACCAATCGTTTGTAGTTTTCAAAATTTAGATATCGTTCCACTGGGATTGAAAGTCCAATATCAACAGTAATTTTCTATTTACTATGGTAAATGTGAAGAAAGTTATAGACAAAAGAATGATTTATATACAATTTATACAATATTCACAAGATAGCATGATTGAGTGGTTCATAAGATAAAAAGAAAATAAAATCTATCTAAAAAGTTGAGTTGCAATCTAGAATAGGTAAGATACTTGAGATAAACACTGATAAGCAAATTATGTTGGAAATTGGATCCCTAATCTAGAATAACAATGAGGAACTCAAGACATGCATATTTAATCATCAAGTTTCATGTCATTGCAGCTTAAAATAATTATAACTGATCCCTCGTGATATAAATTCTAAGAATTCACCGTAAAGTCCGATCCCTCGTGAGCTTTCTTAGTAAAAACTTGCATTAAGAACTGGCCTTATGGCAACAATGGTTAACAACCCCTATAGAATTGAGATACCAAGGGTATTCCAACTTTTACTTTCGTCAAAACAAGTTTCAATACGGCATGAATAATCATTCTCCCGTTTGACATCCATACCAATAAAACAAGTTTCAATACGCATGAAAATCATTCTCCCGTTTGACATTTATATTAATAAAAGGTTGAAATACTAACATGGACTTGAATCATAAACATGCAGAGGTCGAATTCACAACATTATACTCAATAGATTAGTTCACCAATTATAACATAAACAAATTAGTTACACATGGTAAAAGTAAAAACAACATTTACAGAGTTTGACATTACGAAGACAATGGGAACTTCACGATACAACGATCACAATACACCAAAACACACTCAAGTATCTAGAAACTTATTCTAAAACTACAACTCACAAAAGAAGTACTCAAAGTCGAGCACAAAGAGAGAAAAGAAGAGAATGGGATGCTATGGGATGTTTTAGAATGGTGTTGGATGGCCCTATTTATAGGGCTGAGCAAGGGTGCTGACGCTACGCGTCAGTGTGGCGCTATGCGTCAGACCCCTGACTCAGCCTCCATTAAACACTTGATAATGGCCACTTTAAATTATTAAATTTGATCATGCCTGGCCACATGAACATGTTTCCATCGAGTTTTGGCCTTTCATGCTGAGTGGGATGCCCATTGGTGCTGAGTGGAGTGCCCATTATTGGGTCCAAGTAGAGTGGTTGGCCAAAGTGGAGGTGGAGACCACGCAGCACTGACGCTACGCGTGGCTGTGACGCGTAACGTCAGCATCAAAAATAGCTGGTGATGCTACGCGTGGGATGAGGCTACGCGTCAGCTCCTCCAGTGTAATTTTCTCTTGATTTCTTAACTTTTTCACTACAAAACTTAGAGAAAATTGATCAAGGGCAGATTATTTCCAACAACATCCATTTATTGAATTTAAATCCTAATTTTCTAACAAATTAAACTAATTTTTATGAAATTTTTATTAAAGCTTTTATTGAAAATTTGAGGACTAACATGAGTGATGGGTCAGTCTGGATTATTTTTGCCGAGTGGGAACCCAAGTGAGTGATGGTCGGTCTTGGAATTAATTTGCCGAGTGAAAGACCACTCGAGAGAAGAGTTGGTTTTGAAATAATTCGCCGAGTGAAGACCGATCAGGTGTTGAGTCGGTGTTAGGGTGAATTGTCGGGTGAATGACCGACCAAGTGATAAGTCAGTTTTAATGTAATTTACCGAGTGAAGGACCGAATGAGAGGAATCGGTTCTAGAACAGGTTCACCGAGTGAAACTGGGTGTTGGGAAGGACGACCTCTGGTCGGATTTCACCCAAGCGAGTGGATTCCTCGCTCAAGCGAGCGTATGTGGAAATGGCTACTGGAGTAATTTCACCTGAGCGAGTGGCCGGGTGTGTGGTGTCTCGCCCAAGCGAGCAAACTGGGAATTAGATACTGGCTTGTTTTCGCCCGAGCGAGCTGAGGTGCTCAAGCGAGATGGGCTGTCTCACTCAAGCGAATATGGGCCTCGCTTGAGCGAGTGACCCCTGATGGAATTCCCTTTTCTTGTCTCGGTCCTGATGGCATTGGGCCCTTTTTCCTTAAAACATAAGATGATTAAGGTAAATTTTAAGGATATATGTTAATGACATAATGAAGTGGTGTTAAATAGTGATTAAAATGTTGGGATAACTTGGTTATGCCCAGAATACATAATGAAACACAAAATTGTTAACTACTAAGTTAAAGTATAAAGGAATGATAAATAAGGTTGCTGATGGACGTTTTGTGATGTTGTAAGACCATCGTGGTTGAACGCAATTATTGACTTGCCACATGATGTGGAATATATATACATGTGATGTGTTGAAATGTAAAGTCAAGAACATGATGGTGATGGACATAAGTGTAATTGCCATGTATGTGAGGTGATGAATATGCCTCGAATGATTCCATGTGTGGATTAATATTATGATGTTTGCTGTGTCTTTTTATCTCCATGTATGGATTGATATAAAATGATGTTTGTGGCCATTGAGGTGCCAACTATATGAATGACATGCCTTGAGGGGCATGTACATAATTATATGATTATTGAAAATGCCACATTAAAACTTGAAAACAATGACTAAGAAACCAACAATGTTGAAATCCACTAAGGTGTATGGTGGCGTTGGTGATTATGATGATGATGTTTGATGAGTGGCATTTAGGATGCACAGAGTGAGAATGCATTTGAATTGTATTGCATTGGCATATCATATCGATCCAGCTTAGAGTTATTTAATCTATTAGCTTAGAGTTATTTAATCTCACTCTTTGGTTTTCTGTGATTTGGGTCTTGATGTGATCACGGTGATGTCTTGGAAATATTTTCAAACGCGAAAAATTTACTTGTGTTTTTATTATTTAATTATGAAGATCACATCGGGATTCGAGTACAGAAAATCAGGGGTGTTATAATCTGGTATTAGAGCATATTTTGCTCTGAATTGGAGTTATTGGTCACTACCAGAGCATGATTGCTTTGTGAGGAGTCGATAAGATGGATGATTGGAGCATGATTGCTCAATGGTGGGATACTTATGGTGATCTTTGGAGCGGGATGCTCATTATTGGAATATGGTTGTTTGTATAGATTTAAGAATGATAATTACCTAGAGAATGATGATATTACGTTTGATTGGCCTATATGGACTTATGAATGACTAGTTGTCTAAGGATTATGAATTGATTATAAGGGCATACTTGCTTACTGAGGAATTATTGTGAATCATTAATATTGAGTTGTGAGTGATGCTATTTGAGGACTTTTATGAGATTGTGATTCAAAAGACGTGGATGTTGAATATTGGGAGTATACCCTTTTTCATTGAGGTTATATGATGCACTTGTGGAGCCTAGTTGCTCATTGATGATCATGAATGAATTATGGGACTGAATATGAGTGAATGAATTTCCTCAATATATGATGGCTGTATTTATTGTGTAAGACCGGCCAAGTTCCTTACCCTATTACCTTCAAATGACGAATACATTATTATCGTGCATTGATGTTGATATATGAAATGCAAATTGATTTGATGATGAATCCATGATTGAATGTTAATCATGGAAATGAAATATTGGAATTGATGAATATAAGACATGAAAGATGAGTTGATGAATATGAAATATGAGATATGAATTGATATGATAATGAATTTATACCATGTGTGATCATGGATATGATATGTTAATTATGTATTGATTTAATGATAGACCTATGCCGTATGTTGATTACGGATAGGAGGTATTGAGAAAGAAATTGGTGTGGTAGTAGACCATATATATTGAGACCTTGATATGCGTATGCACTTTGAATATAAATTATTGGTTAGGTCTCTTATATGCATTATGCCTGTGGCGTCTAGCCAAGGGGTGCTTGTTAAATGACAATGGAAATCATATGTTAAGTTGATTAGGTGGATGATATTGAATAATTCCCTAGTATGGGTATGTTTGAATCTAAATGATTGGTTGTGCCATTTGTGAAGGATGAATTTTATATCCTGTGGCACAAGGACCCTATATGTTATATGATATAAGTGATTTGTTGTATCCCTCTAGATTGGGAATTTGAATATGTGATAGGCGAATAAATGTGAAATCGAATACATGTTAGATTGGGGTTGCGTCTCGGTTTGTGTGTGAAGACCGAGTGAATAATTGATTTGATTTTGACCCACTAGGTGTGATGACCTAGATTGACTTGGAATGATCTTGTATGATCAATTGTTGTAGAGAATTAATTTAATAGACCCTATGGCGGTCTAGGCTCTATGTTGTTTTATGAGCCATATCTAATGATGTTGTGTGGTATGTGAGAACTCCCCAATGGGTACCAGGTGACCTTTAGACTTCCTAAGTCTATTGATTGATCAAACCTTATGAATGTAACCCCTGATGATTGATGAATAATAATGTTGAATTTGGGGTATAATTGGAATTGATTATGGTATATGATTTTACGAAGTGGCCTTGGGCTAAATTATGTGTCCTTGGGATTATGATCATTGGAATAATTATGGATGACGATGTGATTTAGGGATGACATATGTGATTGTGAGTCGGTGAATAGAAATTTAATCATGTCATTGCCCCTAATTTATTTGAAGGGTGCTATATTGATGGTAGAAATAACATAGTGATGTTGTACCACATGAGGTGTAGGTCCAATTCATGGACTTTAGTTATGATCTGTGAGGAGAATGCCTAATATGGAAGCTTATTATACGATTAAGTAGCCTACTTGATAAGAGTTTGGTAAATCTTTTAAGGCTCGAATTTACTTATAGCCAACAAATATGTAAGTGAGATAAGAATTTTAGGCTATTTGACCATGGTATTAGATGGATGAAACCCAAGGATGGGGTATTTACTTTGTGATGATTGAAAATATATGATTGGTACACCGATTGATGGTGCAATTAATTAAGATTTGACGATTGATATGGCATGATGGATGCCAATTTAGTTGTAGAATGACGGTCGGATACGAGTATGTTAGTTGTGGACTGGTGAGGATTGTCACCAAGTCTTATATGGACTGGTATCTCTTGAATATGTGGGACCGATATAAGCAATGGGAATACGAAGTACTGGTCCCGATATGGTCTTACATGCCATAGGCATTGTGGCAACATGCACTCATGTGCCGACTTTATGTGTTTGTGGTAACCACTAATGGATTAGGACGCCTTCCTGTATGACGGATGCAGCAACACATAAGCCGGGCAGGTGTAGGGATTGTAACTACTTATGGTGAATGTATTGAACCTATCTGGTCATACTGAGTATGAACGTGTGAGCTCTGTTGGGTGAGTTGTAATTGATGATATATGACACACTTGATGTGGACATTTTATGTTAAAAATGATGAAGTTATGATGAACATGTCTTGATGGACTTTGGGAAGTCCAATGTTATTTTATGGTGTCGTTGAACCTTGTTGGCGTGTGGCCTGAGGTATGGCCTTGTGATATATATATCAATGTTGAATTTCGAGGACGAAATTCTTTTTAGGTGGGGTGGATTGTAACATCCCAAATTTTATAAAAATGAATAATTGATGAGAATAAATAATAAATAATTGTATGTGAGTTATTTGTGTCCCAAAAATATTGGAATGATTAAATTAGGATTTATTAGGGATATTTATAATTTATTGAGCTTATGTGAGATGAAATTATACCCGATTAGAAGATGGGTGTTGGACCAAGTATCTCCGAATGAGATGCCATTGGTCAGGGCTGTTAAGAATATTATTGGGAATCCGAATCTATATTCAGAATAATTTTTGGGATTAGTATTGAGCCCGAACTGTGAGCCTGTTTATTATAAAATGGTGAAATTTTAATGTGAAGCAAAATATTAAAACATAAACCCTTCTACCTCTCTTATGCTTCACGTTACTTTTTCTCCTCCTCCTCATTCGTTTTCTTCATCTCTTCTCCTCTTCTCTTTCTCCTTCTTCCATTCTCCAAAGAAATCCAAATGTGGTGTACCCTTCCTCTTTCTTCCATTTTGGTTGCTTCAAGCTTGAAGGAGACAACGATGGTGGTATGGAGCTCTCCTTCTCCCACTCTATTTCGTGCTCCCTCTCTCCCTTCCGTGACTCTATTTTCGTTTTATGGTGAGGTAAGCTCTTCTGACCATCTTTGATGAAGTTAATATCATTATTATGAGTTTTATAGCTTGGGGGAGTATTTATGGCATATGGGTTGTTGGGAGAGTATTAATGTGGAAAACCCTAAGGTGGGGTGGCTTAAATGTGTGCCTTTATAAGCATTTAATGAGGCACTTGAGATTAATGTTGGAAGGTAATTAAAAATAAATGGGGTATTAATGAGTGTTGTTGGGTTTTTAGTGAAACCCTAACTTTAATAAATTGGGGAAAATGTGAGATGTGAATAGAATGTAGGTTTAATGATATGGGAGAATGATATTAAAGATGAAAAATGGCCAATGGTGGTGATTAATGAGCATGGGTAAATGTTGTTGGGTCTTGATGAAAACCCTAGCCTTAAGAAATTGGGAAAACGTATATATAGTGACTTGTTGGGTTGAATGAAATGTTAATGGGTGATATTTAATGATGAGTGTTGTTATCAATGTGGAATGTGAAGGATTGGTGTGAAAAGATTATGACTTGATGAGGTTCTAGACCATTGTGATGTGCCATTTAAATCCGATTGATAAATTATGGTTATTGAAGGATATGAGAGCTAAGTTGAATATTGAGTAACAATGTGATGGTGATGTTGTTGGGTTTAGTTGGCCTTTTATGATCTAGAGGATCTTGGCTTTGGGAAAAGAATTCCCGAAGCCTAACACAACTGCATATGTTGGTGTTTAGCAAGTCTAGGACTTGGGGTTGAGCTTTATGATAAGCTAGCAAGTATTTAAAAATTATGATGGTTATTAATTATATGAACATACTTGCATATGGTATATAGGTTGTATTCCGGGTGATGCAACGGAGCATTCGGAGCATTGGAACCGTTCGGCTCTTCCCTCGAGGTAGGAGAGGAGTTAACATTCAAATTGCATGAGTAAATTCGATAGTGATTGTTGTATGTGATGAATACTCATGCCTGCCTTGCCATATAGTTATTGAGATGTTTGGAATGGCAAGTTGATGATTATGGCAGATAATGTATGAGAATATGTTTGTTAAAAATGATAAGCAAGATTTTAGTATGAATAATAAGTTTGGAATGAAAATCTGTAAGTATGAATGTGTGAACCGGTGGTATATGCCTTTTTGATGTGTATGAAATATTGAATATATCCAAATTTGGCTTTTAATGAGGATTTCCGAGTAAGAATGCTTAGAACAAGTTTTATGTGCCTCATATGTCGTATATGATGGGTTGGATAAGATTGAATTGGCCTTAAATGTGATTTCATATGTGGAGCTGTAAGAGTTTCGTTTTCTGTTTATGTCCTGATATTCTCGTTAAAGCGAGATGGGATGTCGCTCAGGCGAGGATCCTCTGTATCAGTATTATGGCCTCTGGGCCAATCTCGCCCAGGCGAGTGGGATTTCCGCTCAAGCGAGATGCATGTTATACAATCAGAGGAGTTACTGGGCGAATCTCGCTCAAGCGGATGTGTCCGCGCCTGAGCGAGCGAGAGTGTGAAGTTTAATGCTGGGTCGGTACTCACTCAAGCGAGTGACTGGTATTGTTGTGCCTCGACCGAGCGAGATGAGTGAATGGTGAATAGGCGAGATTCTGGACAAATTATGTCCGAGCGGGAATTTTAGAAAATAATTTCATGGTGGTGAATTTCCGAGTGAAATTCCGAGTGAGTTATGTCCGGGACAGGACCTTCCGAGTGAGGAAGTGGATAATCCCGAGTGAAAGGCCTCCCAGTATGATATTCCGGGCAGTAGAGTTCCGAGTGGGGAATTTCCAAGTTCAGTGTAACTCATTCCGAGTGGAGTGCCTCCGTGTGTGTAATTCCGAGCGGGGATTAGCACCGATGAGGATATACTGTGAGTCTGTCCAGAAGTACTCTGGAATAACTTCGCCCGAGTGAAAGACTTAGTGCTAGGAAACCTCACTCGAGTGAAAGATAAAAGGAATCGGCTTTGTAATAAGTTTACCAAGTGAAAGACTGATTGAGAGATGACTCGGATTTGGAATAAATTGCCGAGTGAAAGGCCGAGTGAGTGATGGGTCAGTCTGGATTATTTTTGCCAAGTGGGAACCCGAGTGAGTGATGGTCGGTCTTAGAATTAATTTGCCGAGTAAAAGACCACTCGAGAGAAGAGTTGGTTTTGAAATAATTCGCCGAGTGAAGACCGATCAGGTGTTGAGTCGGTGTTAGGGTGAATTGCCAGGTGAATGACTGACCGAGTGATAAGTCGGTTTTAATGTAATTTGCCGAGTGAAGGACCGAATGAGAGGAATCGGTTCTAGAACAGGTTCATTGAGTGAAACCGAGTGTTGGGAAGGACGACCTCTGGTCGGATTTCGACCAAGCGAGTGGATTCCTCGCTCAAGCAAACGTATGTGGAAATGGCTACTGGAGTAATTTCGCCCAAACGAGTGGCCGGGTGTGTGGTGTCCCGCCCAAGCGAGCAAACTGGGAATTAGATACTGGCTTGTTTTCGCCCTAGCGAGCTGAGGCGCTCAAGCGAGATGGGCTGTCTCACTCAAGCGAATGTGGGCCTCGCTTGAGCGAGTGACCCTTGATGGAATTCCCTTTTCTTTTCTCGGTCCTGATGGCATTGGGCCCTTTTTCCTTAAAACGTAAGATGATTAAGGTAAATTTTAAGGATATATGTTAATGACATAATGAAGTGGTGTTAAATAGTGATTAAAATGTTGGGATAACTTGGTTATGCCCAGAATACATAATGAAACACAAAATTGTTGACTACTAAGTTAAAGTATAAAGGAATGATAAATAAGGTTGCTGATGGACGTTTTGTGATGTTGTAAGACCATCGTGGTTGAACGCAATTATTGACTTGCCACATGATGTGGAATATATATATACATGTGATGTGTTGAAATGTAAAGTTAAGAACATGATGGTGATTGACATAAGTGTAATTGCCATGTATGTGAGGTGATGAATATGCCTCGAATGATTCCATGTGTGGATTAATATTATGATGTTTGCTGTGTCTTTTTATCTCCGTGTATGGATTGATATAAAATGATGTTTGTGGCCATTGAGGTGCCAACTATATGAATGACATGCCTTGAGGGGCTTGTACATAATTATATGATTATTGAAAATGCCACATTAAAACTTGAAAACAATGACTAAGAAACCAACAATGTTGAAATCCACTAAGGTGTATGGTGGCGTTGGTGATTATGATGATGATGTTTGATGAGTGGCATTTAGGATGCACAGAGTGAGAATGCATTTGATTTGCATTGCATTGGCATATCATAGCCGCCGATGTTGGAACATTAGGGGAGTTCCCTCGGCCGACCCAGTGGAAGGGTGGCTCAGTGCACGAGCAATTTGTTGTATCCCCTGTGACTCGATGTGTAAGTCACGAAGCCGCCCATGTATTGCTACGGGGAGCTACATGTGGCCGACCTTTGTGGGGGGTGGCTCTTTATGAGCAGGTGACCCCGGTGGTCCTTGGGATCACAGCCGCCATGATTTGATATCTAGTCGGCCCACAACACCATATGTTGAATATGTTGTATACCGCGGTCATGGTGAAAATGACCAGGTGTTGCACGATGGGCGATGCGGTTTGGTACCAGCAAAAATATGGTGAATATGCATGCATTATGATATATGTGTACACATTTTACTACTGCAGTAGGGGCATGGTGTGTGATCATGCTTGCACCCACAAATTGGTGTTTATTCCCACAGTCGGATCCGTAATTGTTGTTGATTATTCCATTGTGCATATGCATTAGCCATAAGAGCATTTGCATATAGCATGGAGATATGCCAGAATATGATGATGATTGAGATTGTGGTATGGTGTTGATTAGATGAGAAATTAATATACCGAAAGACCACATAAAAGTAAGAAAATATATGAATTAATGAAATGATGACGATAATTTGTGAATGCCCTTGTTGATAAGTGGCAAAGTGATTATGTATGTGATTGTGTATATGTTGTGCTTGTTTATGATATGAATTGCGGTTCATGAGGCTTGTATGCCTATTATAATAATGAAATGATGAATGAATACTAATTTAATGATTTTACAGCAAAGCACACATGATGTTGTATGCATATACACATGATCACAATATATATATATTATTCGTCATTTTGAATGTATAACTCACTCTCCCATGTAGTCTCCTTTTTAGCCTTGTGATCCAGGTTGCCATGGGATGAGTTTGGATTTTAATTAAAGCTTTGGTGAAGGTAAATAGTGGTAGAGGAAGTGCCTTGGCCGGCATCGTTTATGAGTTCTTGTGTAATGAATGAATTGGATATGAGGATATAGATGATTTAGTGATTGTGAATATGTATAAGATAATCCTTGAATTTGTGAATGGTGGATATATGTGAGAAATGTAAGAGATGGTTTGATATGTATTAGAAGGATTGAAATTGCATGATGAACATTGATGATTGTGATTGTCGGGAGAAGATTCCCGAATGTATATGTATATATATGTGTATATATATAATTATATCTTAGGCATTGCATGCTTATATAATTATGTAAAATGATGATGGTTGTCTATTAGGCGTATGATATGCCATTGCGTGCTTTATCGAGTCTTTTCTCATATCGTCATATATGGGACTAGGCGTGTGCCCGGTATACACATTCTTCCGCTGTAAACTCTATTATTTTCGTATACCGTTATGGGCACTTTATCTATCGATCTAGCTTAGAGTTATTTAATCTCACTCTTTGGTTTTCTGTGATTTGGGTCTTGATGTGATCACGGTGGTGTCTTGGAAATATTTTCAAACGTGAAAAATTTACTCGTGTTTTTATTATTTAATTATGACGATCACATCGGGATTTGAGTACAGAAAATCAGGGGTGTTATATTCAGCATTTCTGACTCAGTGGTAATCGATTACCATAAAGGTGTAATCGATTACTTCCATTTAAAACTGTCATTTTAAAGTGACCGTTAGTATGTAATCAATTACATGAACTGCATAATCGATTACTTGGCTTAGTTTTAAAACCATTTTACTGAAACTTTTAATTTTTGAATTTCAAAAAATTCAGACTTGGTAATCGATTACTCTATTGAGGTAATCGATTACGCTATTGAGGTAATCGATTACGTTCATCAAAAATTCAGACTTTTAGAGCTCGTTGCTTTGTAATCGATTACTTATTATATGGGAATCGATTACTATGGCTCGAAAGTTCATTTTCTTTAAAACCTTGATTTATTTTTATGGACATATTTTCCTTTAATAGAGTCTTACTATGATTTTGCCTTGGTCTTGGATCTTTATTCTTGATCTCTGACATTAGGCATGTCATTATCAAAATCCTTCATGGTCTTCAAGTTTCCTCCATAGGTACTACTCATAATTGACTTTATCTTCATATATGCCTATGGTGAAGTTGATTAAGACTTCCTTATCAACTAACATTTCCCATTTTTTATTAAGCCATTGCAATTTATAAGGTCTAGGGTGATCTATTAGTTCTAAGCCCATCTTATTTACTAATCTTTGGCTCACTACATGTGCACAACTCCCACTATCCATAATGAGAGAACATAGTTTGTCATTTATGTAACATCTTGTATAAAAGATGTTCTCTCTTTGTGTAATGTCATCTAGCTTAACATGACTACCAAGTAATCTTCTAATCATGTACAGCTCACCATCATCCCCTAATATATGCTCACTGTCATAGGAATCACTACTTGAGTCATCACTTGATATGTGATTATTCGTATCAGACTCTGATTGACTTGAGTAGGTTCTATTAGTTTTCAAAATCATGGTTCTTTTTGTTGGACAATCATAAGCAATGTGACCTCTACCAAGACATTTAAAACATTTGATGGTAGAAGATCTAGAGGATTATGGTTTAAATGTGGAGTCATGCTTATCTTTTTGGTGCCTAAAGACTTTGCCATTCTTATGCAACTCACTTGGTATTTTGGAAGAAGAAGTGCCCACTTCCTTCTCCCTAGGGTTTCTATCAAACCTACACTTGTTTTCTTGATCTACCCACTTAGACTTGTAGGCTTTATTCTCCCCACCATAGGACTCTCTCTCTTTGAATTGGTTTTCTACCTTAGTGCATTGGTGTAGTAATTCTTCTATATCAACATGAGAAAGGAGTTCTACCCTATTTTTGATGTTCCTATTGAAGCCATGTAAGAACCTATGCATTAGGGTTTCTTCATCTTCTTCTAGATTGGCCCTAATCATGGCTATCTCTAAGGCTTTGTAGTAATCTTCTACACTTTTTGAGCCTTGGGTAAGTCTATTTAGCTTTGCTAATAGCTCTCCTCGATAATAGTTAGGAACATATCTTTTTCTTAAGAGGGATTTTAAATCCACCCAATCATCTATGGGTGGAAAGTCATCTCTCTTCCTCTCCTTACATATTTGAGTCCACCAAACTAAGGCATAATTTTGGAATGAAAGAGTTGCAATCCTAACTTTCTTTTCTTCTTTTATTTGATGAGAATTAAACAATTGTTCAACCCTCATCTTCCATTCTAGGTAAGCCTTAACATCACTCTTACCATTAAAGGAGGGAATTTCTAGTTTTACCTCTCTTAAGGCTATGTCTTCTCTTTTATGTTCATTGTGTCTTCTATGTCTAGGGTTATCCTCACTATCACTATTGTTATGTCTTTGATTTCTATGTCTAGTTCTAGGGTCCTTATTATGCTCTAGGTTAGTTAACCTATTGTTGATGTCATTCAAACTATCTATTATATTATGAAGCATAAATTTGTTTTCCCTATCATTAGAAGACATCTTTTAAGGTTGTCAAAGAAATTGGAAAAAATGAAAACAAAATTATAAACAATCTAGTCGAGGATGCTTGATGCAAGGCAAGTATTAGAAAACACACAACAATCCTAAAATACAAGTACTAGGTTTCTATCCTAAGGGGAACAAAAACCTAAGTTATCTTGTACTAGGTTATATCCTAGGTTGTAGTACTATGATTAGTTATGCAAGACCTAGGTTGTCTTTACCTATGTTCCTTATGAGAATCCTAGGTTGTAACTAATCAAGTAACTAACCCTAGACAAGGCTAACAAATTCAGCTAACAAAGTGGTTATCTAACAAAATTAGTTCGACTAACTAACTAACACCTAACGAACCCTAACTAGAATTAGTTATTTAGTTATGGTAGTTTGAACTAGATCTAACAACCCTAACTAGCAACTAATTTTGGTTATGATATTAGTTATGCCAACTAGGAATTCGGTTAGGATTAGTTATGACAACTAGAATTAGTTCCAACCACTAACTAATTAACCAACTTAGTTAAGACAAGCAACTAACTAACCAATTTTTAGTTAAGACCAACAACTAACTAACCACTTCTAGTTTTAACCAACTAACTAATTAACAAACATACAAATGCACATGCCACTAAAAGCTAGATGAAATTACTAAAGGAAAATTTTAAGAGTCTAAAGTCCAATGTCCAATGGGTGTCCAAAATACAAGACAAAAAAACCTACTACATTTTTTTAAGAATTGAAAAATTTCCCTAAGTTTCTACTAGTACAAGGCTTTTGCTTCCTTTACAATGGTCTTCAAATCTTCACTTGAATGTAGAAGCTCCTCCTTACCTAGCAAAAACAACACAAGCAAACTTCCAAACAAAATTGGTTAGGGTAAAATAGAAACAAAAATCAAAACCTCACAAGTGCCTCTCTTAAGTGTATCCCTTCTCTTAGGAATCAAGAGACTCAAGCAATTTCCACACCAATCTCAAGTGTCTCAAGATGCTACCCTCCTCTAGTATCGAGAAAAGGTTATCTTGGATTTTTGAAGGAAAAAACTCAAATGACAAAACTTTAAGAAAGAATGGAGACAAACTAAAAAGGCTAATTTGAAGAAAGCTACTCAAATGGATTTTTTTTGGATTTTTGATTATGACAAGACCAAAACAAGAAAAAAAGTTCAAATGAATAAAGCTACTTGAATAGAATTTTGAAAATGAAGAGTATGACAAAACAAGACAAGCAAGAAACAAATGCAAGAACAAAGGAAATGAAAGGAAAGACCTAAGCCTAGAAACTCTAGAATTGCACTACTAAGCAAACAAGTCCAATTGAAAAGTATGTAATGTATCAACTAGCTCAACTTTCTTATGGCTTTGTGATTTTTGAAATTAAGGCTCATAGTATGGTGTTTCACTTTTCAACTTTGTTAGAGGAACTTTCAAATATTTCTTTTGGTACCCTTTTCTACTTTTAGTCTTTAGGGTTTTCTTTTTCCTTTTTGTTTTTGGCTTTTGTCTAGTCTTTTCTCTTTTCTTTTTGCCTCTTACCAATTTGCAAATCTAACACCATTTTTTATGACAAAACCGAAATCACTTAGCTAGTTTACTAAATTCAATTGTTACTCTTTTGCTTAGGGGAAATTGTGCAACCTTCTTCCACAAATAGAATGGAAGGTGTATGACTTTTGTTTTGACAAATTTTCTTTTATGCTAAAAAAGATGCAAACCGAGACTTGAATGTATCCTAATGTGCTTGAAAGTGAAAAATTACCCTAGAAGAAACTAAGATTGGATCACTAAGAACCTAAAGATGAGCTACTTTTGGAGGGCCTTAAGGTGAGGCCTCCTAACACACAAGATTAGAAACTTTTGGGAGTTAACCAAGAATGCTTGAATCAACTCCTCCCACACAGTTTTAGCACACTAATAGGTTGAAGCAACTAAAAATTTCTAGAACACTAGAAAAAGGTTCCAAATGGCATATACAAACACCTATTTGGCTCTAACTTTCAACAAACCAATAACAACCAAATGTAACAACTCAAAACCGAAACATACAAGTGCCAAACTCAGAATTTTGAAAGCCTAAAACAAGATCAAGACATACCAAAACCGAAACTACAAAGAACAATATACAAAAATTGAAAGACAAGAAGAACTATCACAAAAACTCAAAAGAACTACAACTTTTTATGGTTTTTCTATGTTATCATGGCATCAACAATGTACCGAAATTGAAACTAGGAAGAAGACGTAAGAAAGAACCTCCCAAGCTTAAGATGATACCAATTAATGTAGAAGTTTCTTCTAAGCTCCTTAAGAAAAGGTGGATCTTGGATCTTTCCTTCTTCAATCCTTCAAGCCAATGTAGAATCCTTCTTATCAAGTAGAAAACCTAAACATAAAAGAGGAAAAACTATAGAGGAGTGGACAGATTTTGGAAGGAGAAAAGCTTGGAAATGAAGGGAAAAAAAGGTGGAAGGGGAAGGAGAAGACTAAGGGAATGGGAAAAGATGGTTGAAGGCCACTCCCAAGAGAGGGAAATAACTCCTATCTCGCCACCAAGGAGGGAGAGACCCCTTGGATAAGAGCTTGCAAGAGCCTCACAAATCCTAGAGAGAATGAGGAGAATCTCTCACTACAAGTTTGCACTCAAGGTGTCAAAATCTCAAAATGAATTAATGTGTGTCATTTTACAAAAGGAGAAGCCTTTATATAGGCTATGGAGCATTCGGCCAAGGAGAGCCTTATTGGGCTTCTCCATGCTTCCTAGGCCCAATGATGCTAAGAGAGAAAGGTATGGCCTCTACGTGGCCCAAAATGAGAGTACATGGCCCTAAAGTGGCCCATTTAACCTTGTAAGGCCCAAATAAAACCTATATAACTAGAGAATCTAATTATGACCTATATTACAAGATGAAAACAAATAGATCCTTAAAGTATCTCCATTGGGCTTGGGCCCATTAAACAAAAAGATGAAGGAAGATAGGGCTTTATGGATGGTCTCCTTGCTTTTCTTAGACTTGGCCCTTGTGAGGGGCCCTTTGTAAGCCTTTAGTCCTTTATCCAAGATAGTGTATGGGTCCTCCCTTAGGATGTCCTTATTATGACAATGCCATGGACTTTGTGTCAGGTTTTCCTAGAACACAAAGAGGCAATGATGCTATCTAGGTGATAGTCAATAGATTAACAAAATCAGCTTATTTTCTTCTAATCAACATGAAGCATTCACTTGAGAAATTAGCTCAAGTGTATATAAAGGAGATAGTAAGATTACATGGAGTGCCATCAAGTATAGTATTTAATAAAGATCCTAGATTTACTTCCTGATTTTGGGGAAGTTTCCATAAAGAGCTTGTTACTAAGCTGAAGTTAAGGCCTGCTTATCATCCATAGCCAGATGGATAATCAGAGAGGACTATCCAGAGTCTAGAGGATTTATTGAGAGCATGTGTGTTAGAACGTGGTGGAAGTTGGGAACATCACCTTCCACTAATCGAATTCACATATAATAACAATTATCACCCAAGCATTTAGATGGCACCACATGAAGCATTGTATGGTAGAAGGTGTGGGACACCAATCTACTAGTTAAAGACAGGTGAGAATCTGACTCTTAGACCAGAAATTGTCCAGTAAATGATAGAGTAGATTTAGATGATTAGAAAAAGGATAAAAATTACACAGGATAGGCAAAAGTCATATTATAATCAAGGGAGGAAGCCATTAGAATTTCAAGTTGGAGATTATGTATTTTTGAAAGTATCGCCTAACAAAGGAGTTGGGAGAGCGTTAAAAAGCAACAAGCTTACTCCAAGGTATATAGAACCTTATGAGATCCTAAAAAGAATTGGTAAAGTGGCATATCAAATCACATTGCTACCTCACCTTCCCAATCTTCATAATGTGTTCCATGTCTTGCAATTACGAAAGTATGTACCTGATCCAAACCATGTGATCAAAACTGATGATATAGACGTTAAAGAAAACCTTAGATTCCAGTAACACCAATGAAGATAATGGACAAAGATGTTAAGCAACTAAGAGGCAATGAGATCTTATTGGTGAAAGTAGCTTGGCAACAAAGAGGTGGAATAAGTATGACTTGGGAATGAAAAGATGAGATAAGAAGTCAATACCCTGAACTATTCTAGAAAGGTACGTTTAAATTTTAAGAATTTAAATAGCCTATAAATAAGGCTTCCACTTCCAAATTTCTCCAGAATTCAATACCTCACAAATCCCACAGTCTTCCATCATCTTCTTTAAGATTCTAAATCTCCATTTCCAAATCTTAAAGCTTTTTAATTTTGCATAATAAGGAATAACACTCACTTGAAGAATTGAGGAGAAACAATGAGGCAAAGCAATCTAGCACTTGAGGAATCTTCAATTGAGGTAAGAAAGAGGAGATAGAACATAAAATAGATAGGAATTAAGTTAGAATTGCTTGTTTAATTGTTAATGGTTTAGAAACCCATATAGTTAGATTTTACTTTAGTTTGAATGTGAAATTGATGTTAATTAATATAGAATATAATACATGATATGTTTCTAATATTGTGTGGTGATTTGGAATCAATTGACATGTTTAATTTGCAATTGAAACGGATTAAAAACAAAAAAACAAAGAGAAACAGTGTTGTTTCACTTTCTGCAAATCAGACCCCTTTTATCAGCGGATATTTTCAACCGGTGTTAAAAATCGGAAGCGGTAGCATTTTTGTAAATATATTAGAACGGTGGCATTTTTGTAAATAAATTAGAGCGGTTGCATTTTTGTAAATAAATTAGAACGGTGGCATTTTCATAAATAAATCAGAACGGTGACATTTTTGTAAATAAGCCTAAAACTTTAAAAAAATGATGGCATTTTTGTAAATAGGATTAAAAATTAAAATAATGGTATTTTTTAAATATAAATTAGAATTATTATTAAATAATAGATTTTTAATTATCCTTCAGATTTTATCTTGAAATAAATAAATATGATTAATTAAATTAAGTTTAAAAGTTTATTTGAACATATTTAAAGGAGAAGAATTCCTGTTTAAAATTATTTTAGTAATACAATTTTATAATATTAATATGGAAAATGTGTTTCCTTATTCTTTGGATTATGATATATGGAGTATGCTTATAAATGTGATAAAATATTATAGTATTTTGATTGTTGTGATAATTTTATTGTTAAGATTAATTATATAAAAGAATTTAATAATTTAATTCAGATCTAACACATTCATGCATCATATGCATTGGCCGTTCAAAGGATCCGCAGGGGTTTCTTTGAGGGGGTTCCTGGTGGGGGAACATGCTCTGTTGAGCAAAAGACCTCTATTGTGGTTTTATACCACGGCCGTCTTAAGGGCTGAGCAGTGTGTCCTTCAGGGGGTCCCGCAACACTTGTTGTTAATATTATTATATTGTTATCTGATGTTGGTGTTGCATTATGGGGCGCGGTATCGGTTAGATATCTGTAAAAATATTATTATTGGAAATTGTTGTTTATGTTCCCACCAGAATGGATCCATCATGCATTCTTACTCATATAAAGAATATTAATATAAAAATTATACAAAACACTTGTTTAGCATCTACATCGCATAGCATCTACTTGTGTTTGTGTATGTTCTAATTTAATTTCTATTTATTTGATATTTTATCTTACTCTTTCTTTTACTTGTGGCAACCCTTTTAGTGTTTAATCAGGAAGATATGTGACAAACTAGATAATGCTTGATGTGGATGAACTATGAATACTTTTGATGCTGATGTTTGCATGTATAGCTACTTTGGTTGTATTATGTATATGTATGCTATGTTTTGGTGTTTTATATCTTTATATTTTATAAGATCTAGGGTACTTGTTATAAAATATAGTATGTATGGAACTCTGATATTATGTATAATATTAAGAAGTTAATTATGTAAAAAGTTACGCATTCTGATATTTTATTAGTAACCTCTGGAATCAGGTTGTGAATCACTTGATAATTACCGGGTGAAAAATAAGTTAATAAGAAATTTTATATGGTGACGGTAATTATCTTGGGATTTGTAAGTTGGCTCCAGGGTGTTACAACCAGAATGGTATCAAAGCAATGGTTTATAAAATATAAAGAAAACCTTAGGAAGTAACTAGAGATTAACATAGGATAGCTTGAAGTATGTGAACCTTGATTGCTATTTGTTTGGAATTTGTATGCCTGTGTGCTATATGTGCTCTCTATATATTTTTGTGTGGTATAATGGTTAGTTAGATAGTGTAAAATTGTTAGAACTCTAAGTATATTAGATACTTAGTAACTGAATGCAGTGGTACCTGTAGGAAAAGAAATGGCTAGACGACAGAATGATGGTGCCATGGCAGCTACGTTCAATCGCTTTGCTGAGATCCTTGAAAGACAGGAATAGTAAAGGTTAACGAAGGAACCCATGGACTTGACTGTTTCCTTAAAAGGAAACCCACCCAATTTAAAGGAGACTATAATCCAAGGTGGCTTACTTGTGGAATAAACAAATGGAACGTATTTTCTGATCCTTACCTTGTACTAAAGCCCAGAAGGTAGAATATGCTTCCTATATGATGGTAGGGGTAGTAGAGAATTAATGGATCTTCACTCGCAATAGGTTACTAGAAGCAGGTAGGCTACTTATCTGGGAGAATTTTAAAGAAAGCTTTCTCGAGAAATATTTCCCTACTAGTGTCAGAAGCAAAAAAGAATTAGAATTTTTAGAATTAAAGCAAGGGAATATGTCTGTCAGAGAATACACTACCAAATTTGAGGAACTATCATTGTCTTATCCTCTTTTCCAACAGCCAGGGATTGAGGCATTATGGGGCGTGGTATCAGTTAGATATCCGTAAAAATGTTATTATGGGGCGCGGTACCAGTTGGATATCCATAAAAATATTATTATGGGGCTCGGTAATTATATTAGGATTTGCAAGTTAACTCCAGGGTGTTACATTCACTGGCAATTTGACAGACCCATTTTTAAATTATAACTATTACGCGATGGTTGGTATAATTCACGTTACAAGCAATGTTATATTTTAGTCGTTTCAGTTAGTAAGTGATGAACGTCAATTATGGATGGAACCCAGAGTAAGAAAGTGGCGCAATTTGAAATTTTTCTAAGTTTGAGTTACCCATGCCTATAACGAGTGATTGGAGTAAACAATATAGCTCATTATGGTCCCTCAAATAAGCTAGAAGGCAAATGATTTGGTCTCCGTATCAGTCTATGGGAACGATGGTAATTTACATCCAGAGCCATCATGCATGACTAGAATCACACATAAAGTGGTAATTTTTTAAGAGTATTTAGTAATAATAAGTATTATTTAAAATATATATTTTAATATATGATTAAAAATTATATTAACAATAATATATATTAATAATAAATAATATTAATATATTATATCATTTATTCAAAAATATATTTGTAATATGTTAATAATTATTATTGATAAATATTTTAAATATACTTTATTAAAATATATTTTAAAAAATTAAATTAGAATTTTATAATTTTATAAGTGTATTATCAATTATATATTTAATAATACATTTTTATCATATAATTAACTTAAGTGTATGTTTTATAAATAAAAAACCAACATCATGCAATAAAGGTATACTTTGGCTTAGTGGTGAAGCATTTTCCTTTGTCACTTAAAGGTGCTAAGTTCAAGTCCCATGGATGGTAAAATATTTTTAATTTTCAAGCTAAACCACTCAACCTATCAATTTGTGACAGTGTGTATATTTTACCCAAAGTTATATTATGTTAACATCTGAAAGTCTAGTATTTCAGGATAAAGAGCTTGGGCTATAAAACAAAGGGGGGTCCCTACACAACAAAAATTGTCTTTTAACTAAGCTTTCAGACTTAGTATGCATTACACCTTTCTATTATTTTACTTGTACTAAGTCATATGAAAAATAAGCCTTTCATTATCTGTACAAAGTCTGTTAATCAGACTCATCACTTAGCACAGCTAAGTCAAATGGCTTATTGATCTTAACACGTTAATTCTTTTAAATCTTTGTAAGTACAGGTCTGGTAGATCTGTTGGGAAACACTATTGGCCTGAAGAGGCTTTTAAAAGAATACTTGGGTTTAAGCCAAGAATGGCTTTTGAAAGAATACTTGGGTTAAAGCCAGAAGTGGCTTTTGAAAGAATACTTGGGTCTGCCCCAGGAGTGGGTACTGTAAAAGAATACTCTGTTTGAGCCAAGAGTGGCTGGTGTCAAGAATACTCAAAAAGCATGTGATGTGCTTAAGCCATGAGTGGCTAGATTCAATAATCCTCAAGAGTACGATCTATCCAGCTTATATAAAAAGGACAATTTTATATAGTGAAAAGCCCTTCAAGTATGAAGGTACTAGATGTAGCTTTAGAGCATGTTTGGCTGAGCCCCTAAAGCTCCGTTCACCTTCGTTCTCTTACATTCTATCGCGTTGAACACGGCCCGTCTCCCTCCACGCGTGTTTGGCTACGACGAAGAGCTCTATTCCGTTGAGGCGAACGGCAATGCGCTCCGTTGGCCAGAAGGAGCTTCGACCAGCTTCAACCCAACACCAACCGATCTGTTGGGAGAAAGTCGAGAGTACCCCTCCCAACGGTCATAACATGTGCCTCCCTCTCGGATCTATTGAGAGCTATACAAAGCTTGGAGGATCTATTGAGAGCTTGTGTTCTTGAGCACGGTGGATGTTGGGAGAGATTCCTCCCATTGATTGAATTTACGTACAATAACAGCTTCCATTCCAGTATTGGTATGGCACCTTATGAGGCGTTGTATGGAAGGAAGTGTAGAACTCCCTTGTGTTGGCTGGAAGTTGGAGAAAACTTGGCTTTAGGGCCGGAGATCATTCAGGAAACTACAGAGCAAATTAAGAAGATACAAGAGAATATGAAGATTGCTCAAGATAGGCAGAAAAGTTATTATGACAAGAGACATAAACCCCTGGAGTTTCAAGTGGGTGACCATGTATTTTTAAAGGTCTCGCGTGAAAAAGGCATTGGAAGGGCGTTGAAGAGTGGGAAATTGAGCCCTAGATTTATCGGACCTTACGAGGTGTTAGAGCGGATTGGTGAGGTTGCTTATAGGATAGCACTCCCTCCGCATCTTGCTAATCTACACAACGTGTTTCATGTATCGCAGTTGAGAAGGTATGTTTATGATCCACTGCACGTGATCCCTATGGATGAGATTGAGGTGCGAGATGACCTATCTGTTTCTCCAGTTTCTGTTCGCATTGTCGGACATTCCGTGAAGAAATTGCGGAACAAGTTGGTACCTTTGGTGAAGGTCGCTTGGAAACATGGAAATACTGAAACGTTCACATGGGAACGCGAAGATGACATCAGAGAACGGTATCCCGATGCATTCGAATCCGGTAAGTTAAATTTCGAGGACGAAATTTTCTTTTTGGTATTAATTCCCGAATTTTAAAATAGAGAATTAATTACCGGAATAAATATTAGAAATTGGAATAGGGAGTATTTAATGTTCCAAACTATTGAGAATAATTAAATTAAGATTTTGGGAATTTTTGGTAATTTTTGGAGACCGGTTAAACTGAAATTAAGCCCGGTTGAGATATGGGTGTCGGACCAAGTATCTCGGAATGAGATGATTTTGGTCAGGGCTATAGAGAATATTATTGAGAATCCGAATATGTATTCGGAATAATTATCAGATGATGTATTGAGCCCAAACAGAGAGCCTGTTTACAAGAAAACGATGAAGCTTTAATGAATAGAATTAAAATAAACCCAAAACCCTAATTTTTCCCTTCTACTTCACGATGTCTTCTTCTTTTGTGAAGACACTTCATTCTTCTTCCCCTTATTTTCCTTCTTCTCTTCATATCTCCATCTTCCTCTAAAGGATTCAAGCAAGGTGATAACTCTCCTCCTTTTTCATTTTGTTGGGTGAAGGCTTGGAAGGAGACCATTGAAGCTTGAAGCCTTCTCCTTCTCTTCCTCTCTATTTCGTGTGGCACATTCCCTTCTCCTTGAACCCATTTTGTTTTCAAGTGAGGTAAGAAATACTTACTATTTAATTGGGTCTTTGCCATAGATAGGTGATAACATGGGTTTAGAGAGCCATGCATATGAAACGGTGTTCACTTAAGGCATTTGATGCATAAACCCTAGAGAGAGTTGTTGTGGAAGCATGGATTTACGTGGGATGAGGGGGAATAAGTGCATTTATGTTGGAAGAAGATGGAAAATGATAATTCCCTTGATAATAGTTGTTTGGTTTTATGAAACCCTAACTTCATAAATTTGGGGGAAAATGTATATGGAGGTTGATGAACATTTATTGTGAATAATAAATGTGAGTTGTGATGCATAAGAGTCATTGGTGATGGTATTTTGTTGGTGGAAGTCATTAATAGAGAAACCCATGAAAGGGTTGGTTGTTGAGTACATAATAATAAATGGTGGCACCTAACCCATGGTGGTTATGGTGAATAAAATGAAATAAAAGAGTTTTGAGAGTTATAATAATAAAAACAGCAAGTATTTATTGATATATAAGTATTCAAGTCTTAATGAGTAAGTAGGAAATTGATTGTATAATGTATTGTGATGTAGGAAGTGACCCCATTGACGAAGCGGGACCATCAAACCGCGTTGATCACTACTTCACTTGAGGTAGGAGGGGGTAACTTTTCTAAATGCATGATTTCATCCATTGGTGATGTGAAAATATGTATATATATGATTATTTTGATGATTGTTGAATGGATGATGTGAAAATGTTATGATTTGAATGCATTTAGAATGATGATTGTTGTGTGGCATTGTGTTTGGGATAAACTTAATGATGTGGTAATATTATGTTAATGAAGTATGATGATGGTTTGTAACCATATGTGGATTGAGATTGTGATGTGAATATCCCAGATATGTGTGTATGAGTTATGGAATGTGTATGCCACTAACTATGGATGTGAATGAGTTCAAAGAAAATTGGGATTGGTTAAGAATGATGAGAATATTGAAATCCACCAAGTGGTGGTGGTAAATGATTAAATGTGGAGTGGCATCTAGGATGCATAGTGTGAGGATGCATTTGATTTGCATTTGCATTGCATCCATGGCATATCATAGCTGTCTATGTGGAATTTTAGGGGGATTCCACTAGGCGGGCCCAGTGGGAGGGCGGCTCAGTGCACGAGCGTATTGTGATTTTCCCCTGTGACTCGGTGTATGAGTCACGAAGCTGTCCATAGTTTGGTGACGAGGCACCCTATGTGGCGGGCCCAGTGGGCGGGCGGCTCAATGGTGAGCGAGTTTACCTTGGTGTCCGACGGGACACGGCTCTCTCGATGTGTGTTCGGGAGGGGCCCGTAGCACTTGTGGTATTTGAGGCCACGATGTTGATCCGCAAGTCACAGTGTGACTAGTGCTACAAATGGGCGAGAGCGGTTTGGTACCAGTAAAATTATGAAGATATAAGCATGCTTGAATTGAGATATATGTGTACACAATTTTTCTACTGCAGTAGGGGCATAGTAGCACACCTATGCTTGTCCCACAATTGATTTAATGATATATTTTCCCATAGTCGGATCCGCATTGTTTTGATGAGAAATTCTTGTGCATATGCATTAGTTTTAAGAGCATTTGCATATAGCTGGAGATATGCCTAGGTGAAAGCCCTTGGTGGCAACGGATGATTGAAAATTGAAAAGGGGAAAGAGTTGAATACTAACCCGATGTGTGTGTTCAGCAAATCCAAATGATTGATATCGTGAATGTATACTTGAAATTGTAAGATATATTGTGTATAATGTATGATGTGGTGTGATGATTGATAATTGTGCAAGTATACATGTATTTCATCATAATGTATGACTTTAATTCATTTGGATTATGTTACTCACCTCCCCGTTGCCATTTTTAAGGTTGATGTAGGTGTGACTTAAATCCTACAGCTTTTGGAGGCTTGAGTATGGAAAGAGGTAAATATGGATAGGAATATGTAAGCCTTGGCCGGCATAAATTCTGTTTTGTAGAGTATATGGTGTTTATATACTCGTTTTTGTAATGGTTTATAATTTTGGAGGTCATGGGAGAAAATTGGACATGTGTGTGTAAGGCCAATTTTCATTCATGACCTAAATGATGTAAAGGACAAAGTCATGAGGCTTGATGATGTTGAATTTGATGTATGGATGATGAAAATTTATGAGTTATAGCTCCTTTGTGATATGTGCTTTGAGAGGCCAATTTTTGGGTGATGAACTCAATATTGGTTGATATTGATATGGATATGTTGATTCAGCTTACCATATTGAGGAATGAATATTAATTATGAAATTTCTTGGCCAATTGATGACAATAGTGTGCATGTTGTTTGATTGATTGATTAATTTGTAGAGCTCTCATATGGAGTTCATGCATAATTGAGCAACCAATAGGGTCAAGATGGGTTTTATGAGTTTTGGATAGTGTGTGGTGGTTCCAATAGCTTAAATACATGAATTGTGACTTATAGGAACTGGAGCGGGTCAATTCCATTGAGAATAGACCCCTATGTTACTCAAAAAGGCTCAAGAATGGACAAAACGCATTTTATTGCATAACTTTCTCATTTTTGAGAATTTTTGGGTGAGACCGGTGGCCACACGTCACAATTGGTGTATTTTAGTTGGTGTCAAAATTT
Source organism: Clitoria ternatea (assembly GCA_037962975.1). Classification (NCBI taxonomy): domain Eukaryota; kingdom Viridiplantae; phylum Streptophyta; class Magnoliopsida; order Fabales; family Fabaceae; genus Clitoria; species Clitoria ternatea. The sequence continues at coordinate 121,487,079 of CM075670.1, forward strand.
GGTAGCGTTTGGAGTTGATATGAAAAAGTTAGGGGGGTTAGAAGTCCAAAAATAAGGCTTTTTCTGCATAAAACAGCAACTGTGCTGTCTCGAATCGATTCGAGGATCCCTGAATCGATTCGAGCGCTGCTGTTTTCACTGTTTTTGGTTCCAGGAAGGCCTGAATCGATTCATACGATCTTGAATCGATTCCAGGACCTCTGTTTGTATAAATTTGAGTTCCAGAAGCATCCGAATCGATTCGTACAAGCTTGAATCGATTCAAGGGGTCCTGTTTTCACTGTTTTGCACTCCAGAATCATTCGAATCGATTCATGGGGTGTTTGAATCGATTCATGGCCCTGTTTTCACACCTTTTCCTCTGTTTTGGGGTATCATTGGTATTGTTTGACTATAATATGATGGTACCATGACCTACACACATAATTAATACATTCTATCAATTCAATAGACTATCCTTCGACTTCCTACTACTCCCTTTCATTTTCTTAATGTAATTGTACACTTCCGCTACTTCTTGTTGATGATCATGAGATTGATCATCCAAGATTCGCTCTTTGACTTAATTGTTCACCTTCTCATATCTTCATATATGAGATAGGTTATTAAAATAGGTCCAGGGGTTTGGTGAAAAATACTTCACCACTTTAATTATTTGATTTATTAATATTTTCAAAGACGCGAAAAATTTTCCCCTATTTTAATTGGGGGTTCGGGGCGTCTCAACCTGGTATCAGAGCATTCATTGCTCTTGATATGATTATGAATGATGTTGTCCATGTATATATTGCTTATGGCTGATTGATTTGTGAATTATATGGATGAGTTATGAAGGTAGTTATTGAAATGAGATTATTAAATGATTGTTGTTAAGCCCGGCCAGGCAATTCCTTTCTCATATTTACCTTCGAATTGTGAAATACATTATGATGATACTTATGTCAATGAGGTTAATGATGAATGATATGTATGCACACTGAGTGAAGGAACCTTAAGTTTCTAATTATGTCTATGTTGTTGTATATAGATTGAGTGATGGCGTATAGGCGCAATCCTGATACAATTGCTATGATTGAGGCCTTCAATCGCTTTGCTGACATACTTGCACAGCAACAACAACCTGTTGGTCAACCGAATCAAGGCCTTGACCAATTTCTTAAGCGGAAGCCTTCTGAATTTCATGGAGGCTATAAACCAGAAGATGCTCATGTCTGGATCCGTGACTTGGAGCGAATATTCGCTAGTATGGAGTGCACCGAAACTCAGAAAGTAGAGTATGCGGTGTTTATGGTTCGGAATGAGGCCGAATCTTGGTGGATCCTTACCCGTGGGCGTATGACTGCTGCCCACACTCCTTTGACTTGGGAGAATTTCAAAGCTGAATTTCTTAAGAAATATTTTCCTGCAAGTTACAAAAACAAGAAAGAGCTTGAATTCATGGAACTCAAGCAAGGTGGCATGTCAGTTGAGGAGTATGCTCTGAAATTTGAAGAGCTATGTGTGTTTTATCCTCCCTTTCAGCAAGAGGGCACTGAAACTTCGAAATGTGTTAAGTTTGAAAATGGACTACGCCAAGAAATCAAGAAGGCAATTTGTCACCAAGAGATTAGGAGCTTCCCTACTCTTGTGGATAAGTGTAGAATTTTCGAAGAGAATGATATTGCTCCAAGGAGTTACTCGGGGCATGATTACAAGCTGAAAGGCCAATCTTCTAGCTTCAAGAAGAAAGGCAACTTTAAGAACAATAGACGATTTGTGCGTGGGTCCTCTTCTTTTAGAGGTGGACGAGGTGGTGGAAGGCATGGTGCAGTTGGTGGCCGAGGTGATGGCCAAGGACTTCGTTGTTTCAAATGTGGTGGAAATCATTTGGCTAGAGATTGCAATCATGAAGAAACAGTGGTGTGCTATAGATGCAACCAACCGGGGCATATCCGCCCTGATTGTCCTTTGAATGTTGCAGATGTTGTGCCACGTGATAATGCAAACCGTGGAGGCTATGGTGCTTTTAGAGGCCGTGGTCGTGGAAACGGTAATGGTGGAAGAAATGGAAACCGAAATGGTGGTAACGGCCGTGGTAATGGAAACGGCCGAGGTAATGCTAATGGTGGTCGGAATGGCCCAAATCGTGGTGTTAATCAACAAATGGCTGGAAGAGTCTTTGCCGTGACCGGTGAAGAAGTGAGTGCCAAATATATGGTAATGTTGTTAATGTGATATTTGATTCGGGTGCTACGCACTCTTTTATTTCTGAAGAATGTGTGAGGCGCCTGCGAGTGCCTGTGAGTATGATGAAAGGTGCAATATTGGTGACTACACCGACTGGTGCTTGCTTAAGATCGGTGACTCGATGTGATAATGTCGAGATGGACTTGAAGGGTAGAAAATTTGTTGTATCCTTCGTGTGTTTACCTATGAAAGACCTGGATGTTATTCTAGGCATGGATTGGTTGTCCGCCAACAAGGTTTTGGTGGATTGTCATAGCAAGACAGTGATTTTCCCAACCTCTAATACTGAAGGCTTTGATGTGCGAGGTATCTCTCAACTTCTCGTGATGTTTTGTTTGGTTGATGGGAATGGTGTTTCCCAATCTGGTGGAATTCCTATTGTTTCGGAATTTCCCGATGTGTTTCCGGAAGAAATTCCCGGATTACCTCCTCCACGAGAAGTGGAATTTGCTATTGATCTTATTCCGGGTGCAGAACCTGTTTCCCGAGCACCTTATCGAATGTCTCCTGTAGAGTTAACAGAATTGAAGAAGCAAGTGGAAGAATTACTTGAACGGGAGTTCATTCGCCCAAGTGTGTCTCCTTGGGGTGCTCCCGTATTGCTAGTGAAGAAGAAAGATGGGAGCATGAGATTGTTCGTTGATTATCGCCAACTCAACAAACTGACCATTAAAAATAAATAACCTCTTCCGCGTATTGACGATCTTTTGGATCAATTGAAGGGTGCTGTTGTGTTTTCGAAGATTGATTTGCGTTCTGGATATCATCAAATTCGGGTGAAGGCCGAAGATATTCCCAAAACTGCTTTTCGAACGCGATATGGACACTATGAGTACGTAGTGATGCCATTTGGTGTGACGAATGCCCCTGCGATTTTCATGAGCTACATGAATCGCATCTTCCATGAATGTCTCGATCAATTCGTCGTGGTGTTTATTGATGATATTTTGGTGTATTCAAGGAGTCATGAAGAGCATGAAAGACATCTTCGTTTGGTGTTGACGATCCTTCGCGAGAAGGAATTGTATGCGAAGCTCTCTAAGTGTGAATTTTGGCTGTCTGAGGTCCAATTTCTTGGACATGTTATTTTAAATGATGGAGTCGCGGTGGATAGATCTAAAGTTGAAGCTGTGATGGCTTGGGAAAGACCAACGTCCGTGACGGAGATAAGGAGTTTTCTTGGTCTTGCCGGTTACTACCGGAGATTTATTGAAGGGTTTTCCCGTTTGGCTTTACCATTAACAAAGTTGACTCGGAAGAATCACTCTTTTGTGTGGACCCGTGAATGTGAAGAGAGTTTCCAAGAGTTGAAGTTAAGGCTTACTACCGCCCCGGTGTTGGCATTGCCCGACTTAATGGATGAATTTGTGGTATATTGCGATGCATCTAAGCTTGGTCTTGGGTGTGTATTGATGCAAAAGGAGCGTGTGATAGCCTATGCATCGAGGCAGTTGCGACCGCATGAGGTTAATTACCCCACACATGATCTTGAATTGGCGGCGGTGGTTTTTGCATTGAAGTTGTGGCGACACTACTTGTATGGCTCCAAGTTTGTAGTCTTTAGTGATCATAAGAGCCTTAAGTACTTATTTGACCAGAAGGAATTGAATATGCGCCAAAGGCGGTGGATGGAGTTCCTAAAAGACTATGAATTTGAATTGAAGTATCACCCCGGTAAGGCAAATATAGTTGCTGATGCATTGAGCAGGAAGTCATTACATGTTTCCATGATGATGGCAAAGGAAATGGAGTTGATTGAACAATTTAGAGATTTGAATGTGGGCGTGGAGACTTACACTTCCAAGAAAATGGTGTGGGAAATGTTGAAGGTTGCAAATGAATTTCTTGAATATGTGAAGACGCAACAACCCAATGATGAGTATTTGATTGAGATGAAAAAGACCCAAGAAAAAGGGAAGAATTTGTTCATAGAAGAAGGTCGAGATGGCATTTGGCGTGTTAGAGGCCGAATTTATGTTCCCTCAAGCGATGATGTGAGAAAACGTGTACTTGAGGAAGCTCACAAAAGCATATTGAGTATTCATCCTGGTTCCACTAAGATGTATCAAGACTTGAGGAAGAATTTTTGGTGGCCCGGTATGAAACGTGATGTGGCGAATTTTGTAGCATCTTGCCTTGTGTGTCAAAAGGCTAAGGTCGAGCATCAGAGACCATCTGGTTATTTGAGACCGTTGGAGATCCCTGTCTGGAAATGGGATAGTATAGCTATGGACTTTGTTTCTGGACTACCCAGAACTCGTGCTGGGAACGATGCTATATGGGTGATTGTAGATCGGTTGACAAAATGTGCTCACTTCTTACCCATTAATATGAAGAGTCCTTTGGAGAAATTGGCACAAATATACATCAAGGAGATTGTTAAACTACATGGTGTTCCGTCCAGCATTATATCCGACCGTGATCCTCGTTTTACTTCTCGGTTTTGGGGACGTTTGCATGATGAGTTCGGTTCTAAGTTGAAGCTTAGTTCCGCTTATCACCCTCAAACTGATGGGCAATCGGAGAGAACTATACAAAGCTTGGAGGATCTATTGAGAGCTTGTGTTCTTGAGCACGGTGGATGTTGGGAGAGATTCCTCCCATTGATTGAATTTACGTACAATAACAGCTTCCATTCCAGTATTGGTATGGCACCTTATGAGGCGTTGTATGGAAGGAAGTGTAGAACTCCCTTGTGTTGGCTGGAAGTTGGAGAAAACTTGGCTTTAGGGCCGGAGATCATTCAGGAAACTACAGAGCAAATTAAGAAGATACAAGAGAATATGAAGATTGCTCAAGATAGGCAGAAAAGTTATTATGACAAGAGACATAAACCCCTGGAGTTTCAAGTGGGTGACCATGTATTTTTAAAGGTCTCGCGTGAAAAAGGCATTGGAAGGGCGTTGAAGAGTGGGAAATTGAGCCCTAGATTTATCGGACCTTACGAGGTGTTAGAGCGGATTGGTGAGGTTGCTTATAGGATAGCACTCCCTCCGCATCTTGCTAATCTACACAACGTGTTTCATGTATCGCAGTTGAGAAGGTATGTTTATGATCCACTGCACGTGATCCCTATGGATGAGATTGAGGTGCGAGATGACCTATCTGTTTCTCCAGTTTCTGTTCGCATTGTCGGACATTCCGTGAAGAAATTGCGGAACAAGTTGGTACCTTTGGTGAAGGTCGCTTGGAAACATGGAAATACTGAAACGTTCACATGGGAACGCGAAGATGACATCAGAGAACGGTATCCCGATGCATTCGAATCCGGTAAGTTAAATTTCGAGGACGAAATTTTCTTTTTGGTATTAATTCCCGAATTTTAAAATAGAGAATTAATTACCGGAATAAATATTAGAAATTGGAATAGGGAGTATTTAATGTTCCAAACTATTGAGAATAATTAAATTAAGATTTTGGGAATTTTTGGTAATTTTTGGAGACCGGTTAAACTGAAATTAAGCCCGGTTGAGATATGGGTGTCGGACCAAGTATCTCGGAATGAGATGATTTTGGTCAGGGCTATAGAGAATATTATTGAGAATCCGAATATGTATTCGGAATAATTATCAGATGATGTATTGAGCCCAAACAGAGAGCCTGTTTACAAGAAAACGATGAAGCTTTAATGAATAGAATTAAAATAAACCCAAAACCCTAATTTTTCCCTTCTACTTCACGATGTCTTCTTCTTTTGTGAAGACACTTCATTCTTCTTCCCCTTATTTTCCTTCTTCTCTTCATATCTCCATCTTCCTCTAAAGGATTCAAGCAAGGTGATAACTCTCCTCCTTTTTCATTTTGTTGGGTGAAGGCTTGGAAGGAGACCATTGAAGCTTGAAGCCTTCTCCTTCTCTTCCTCTCTATTTCGTGTGGCACATTCCCTTCTCCTTGAACCCATTTTGTTTTCAAGTGAGGTAAGAAATACTTACTATTTAATTGGGTCTTTGCCATAGATAGGTGATAACATGGGTTTAGAGAGCCATGCATATGAAACGGTGTTCACTTAAGGCATTTGATGCATAAACCCTAGAGAGAGTTGTTGTGGAAGCATGGATTTACGTGGGATGAGGGGGAATAAGTGCATTTATGTTGGAAGAAGATGGAAAATGATAATTCCCTTGATAATAGTTGTTTGGTTTTATGAAACCCTAACTTCATAAATTTGGGGGAAAATGTATATGGAGGTTGATGAACATTTATTGTGAATAATAAATGTGAGTTGTGATGCATAAGAGTCATTGGTGATGGTATTTTGTTGGTGGAAGTCATTAATAGAGAAACCCATGAAAGGGTTGGTTGTTGAGTACATAATAATAAATGGTGGCACCTAACCCATGGTGGTTATGGTGAATAAAATGAAATAAAAGAGTTTTGAGAGTTATAATAATAAAAACAGCAAGTATTTATTGATATATAAGTATTCAAGTCTTAATGAGTAAGTAGGAAATTGATTGTATAATGTATTGTGATGTAGGAAGTGACCCCATTGACGAAGCGGGACCATCAAACCGCGTTGATCACTACTTCACTTGAGGTAGGAGGGGGTAACTTTTCTAAATGCATGATTTCATCCATTGGTGATGTGAAAATATGTATATATATGATTATTTTGATGATTGTTGAATGGATGATGTGAAAATGTTATGATTTGAATGCATTTAGAATGATGATTGTTGTGTGGCATTGTGTTTGGGATAAACTTAATGATGTGGTAATATTATGTTAATGAAGTATGATGATGGTTTGTAACCATATGTGGATTGAGATTGTGATGTGAATATCCCAGATATGTGTGTATGAGTTATGGAATGTGTATGCCACTAACTATGGATGTGAATGAGTTCAAAGAAAATTGGGATTGGTTAAGAATGATGAGAATATTGAAATCCACCAAGTGGTGGTGGTAAATGATTAAATGTGGAGTGGCATCTAGGATGCATAGTGTGAGGATGCATTTGATTTGCATTTGCATTGCATCCATGGCATATCATAGCTGTCTATGTGGAATTTTAGGGGGATTCCACTAGGCGGGCCCAGTGGGAGGGCGGCTCAGTGCACGAGCGTATTATGATTTTCCCCTGTGACTCGGTGTATGAGTCACGAAGCTGTCCATAGTTTGGTGACGAGGCACCCTATGTGGCGGGCCCAGTGGGCGGGCGGCTCAATGGTGAGCGAGTTTACCTTGGTGTCCGACGGGACACGGCTCTCTCGATGTGTGTTCGGGAGGGGCCCGTAGCACTTGTGGTATTTGAGGCCACGATGTTGATCCGCAAGTCACAGTGTGACTAGTGCTACAAATGGGCGAGAGCGGTTTGGTACCAGTAAAATTATGAAGATATAAGCATGCTTGAATTGAGATATATGTGTACACAATTTTTCTACTGCAGTAGGGGCATAGTAGCACACCTATGCTTGTCCCACAATTGATTTAATGATATATTTTCCCATAGTCGGATCCGCATTGTTTTGATGAGAAATTCTTGTGCATATGCATTAGTTTTAAGAGCATTTGCATATAGCTGGAGATATGCCTAGGTGAAAGCCCTTGGTGGCAACGGATGATTGAAAATTGAAAAGGGGAAAGAGTTGAATACTAACCCGATGTGTGTGTTCAGCAAATCCAAATGATTGATATCGTGAATGTATACTTGAAATTGTAAGATATATTGTGTATAATGTATGATGTGGTGTGATGATTGATAATTGTGCAAGTATACATGTATTTCATCATAATGTATGACTTTAATTCATTTGGATTATGTTACTCACCTCCCCGTTGCCATTTTTAAGGTTGATGTAGGTGTGACTTAAATCCTACAGCTTTTGGAGGCTTGAGTATGGAAAGAGGTAAATATGGATAGGAATATGTAAGCCTTGGCCGGCATAAATTCTGTTTTGTAGAGTATATGGTGTTTATATACTCGTTTTTGTAATGGTTTATAATTTTGGAGGTCATGGGAGAAAATTGGACATGTGTGTGTAAGGCCAATTTTCATTCATGACCTAAATGATGTAAAGGACAAAGTCATGAGGCTTGATGATGTTGAATTTGATGTATGGATGATGAAAATTTATGAGTTATAGCTCCTTTGTGATATGTGCTTTGAGAGGCCAATTTTTGGGTGATGAACTCAATATTGGTTGATATTGATATGGATATGTTGATTCAGCTTACCATATTGAGGAATGAATATTAATTATGAAATTTCTTGGCCAATTGATGACAATAGTGTGCATGTTGTTTGATTGATTGATTAATTTGTAGAGCTCTCATATGGAGTTCATGCATAATTGAGCAACCAATAGGGTCAAGATGAGTTTTATGAGTTTTGGATAGTGTGTGGTGGTTCCAATAGCTTAAATACATGAATTGTGACTTATAGGAACTGGAGCGGGTCAATTCCATTGAGAATAGACCCCTATGTTACTCAAAAAGGCTCAAGAATGGACAAAACGCATTTTATTGCATAACTTTCTCATTTTTGAGAATTTTTGGGTGAGACCGGTGGCCACACGTCACAATTGGTGTATTTTAGTTGGTGTCAAAATTTGGTAGCGTTTGGAGTTGATATGAAAAAGTTAGGGGGGTTAGAAGTCCAAAAATAAGGCTTTTTCTGCATAAAACAGCAACTGTGTTGTCTCGAATCGATTCGAGGATCCCTGAATCGATTCGAGCGCTGCTGTTTTCACTGTTTTTGGTTCCAGGAAGGCCTGAATCGATTCATACGATCTTGAATCGATTCCAGGACCTCTGTTTGTATAAATTTGAGTTCCAGAAGCATCCGAATCGATTCGTACAAGCTTGAATCGATTCAAGGGGTCCTGTTTTCACTGTTTTGCACTCCAGAATCATTCGAATCGATTCATGGGGTGTTTGAATCGATTCATGGCCCTGTTTTCACACCTTTTCCTCTGTTTTGGGGTATCATTGGTATTGTTTGACTATAATATGATGGTACCATGACCTACACACATAATTAATACATTCTATCAATTCAATAGACTATCCTTCGACTTCCTACTACTCCCTTTCATTTTCTTAATGTAATTGTACACTTCCGCTACTTCTTGTTGATGATCATGAGATTGATCATCCAAGATTCGCTCTTTGACTTAATTGTTCACCTTCTCATATCTTCATATATGAGATAGGTTATTAAAATAGGTCCAGGGGTTTGGTGAAAAATACTTCACCACTTTAATTATTTGATTTATTAATATTTTCAAAGACGCGAAAAATTTTCCCCTATTTTAATTGGGGGTTCGGGGCGTCTCAACCTGGTATCAGAGCATTCATTGCTCTTGATATGATTATGAATGATGTTGTCCATGTATATATTGCTTATGGCTGATTGATTTGTGAATTATATGGATGAGTTATGAAGGTAGTTATTGAAATGAGATTATTAAATGATTGTTGTTAAGCCCGGCCAGGCAATTCCTTTCTCATATTTACCTTCGAATTGTGAAATACATTATGATGATACTTATGTCAATGAGGTTAATGATGAATGATATGTATGCACACTGAGTGAAGGAACCTTAAGTTTCTAATTATGTCTATGTTGTTGTATATAGATTGAGTGATGGCGTATAGGCGCAATCCTGATACAATTGCTATGATTGAGGCCTTCAATCGCTTTGCTGACATACTTGCACAGCAACAACAACCTGTTGGTCAACCGAATCAAGGCCTTGACCAATTTCTTAAGCGGAAGCCTTCTGAATTTCATGGAGGCTATAAACCAGAAGATGCTCATGTCTGGATCCGTGACTTGGAGCGAATATTCGCTAGTATGGAGTGCACCGAAACTCAGAAAGTAGAGTATGCGGTGTTTATGGTTCGGAATGAGGCCGAATCTTGGTGGATCCTTACCCGTGGGCGTATGACTGCTGCCCACACTCCTTTGACTTGGGAGAATTTCAAAGCTGAATTTCTTAAGAAATATTTTCCTGCAAGTTACAAAAACAAGAAAGAGCTTGAATTCATGGAACTCAAGCAAGGTGGCATGTCAGTTGAGGAGTATGCTCTGAAATTTGAAGAGCTATGTGTGTTTTATCCTCCCTTTCAGCAAGAGGGCACTGAAACTTCGAAATGTGTTAAGTTTGAAAATGGACTACGCCAAGAAATCAAGAAGGCAATTTGTCACCAAGAGATTAGGAGCTTCCCTACTCTTGTGGATAAGTGTAGAATTTTCGAAGAGAATGATATTGCTCCAAGGAGTTACTCGGGGCATGATTACAAGCTGAAAGGCCAATCTTCTAGCTTCAAGAAGAAAGGCAACTTTAAGAACAATAGACGATTTGTGCATGGGTCCTCTTCTTTTAGAGGTGGACGAGGTGGTGGAAGGCATGGTGCAGTTGGTGGCCGAGGTGATGGCCAAGGACTTCGTTGTTTCAAATGTGGTGGAAATCATTTGGCTAGAGATTGCAATCATGAAGAAACAGTGGTGTGCTATAGATGCAACCAACCGGGGCATATCCGCCCTGATTGTCCTTTGAATGTTGCAGATGTTGTGCCACGTGATAATGCAAACCGTGGAGGCTATGGTGCTTTTAGAGGCCGTGGTCGTGGAAACGGTAATGGTGGAAGAAATGGAAACCGAAATGGTGGTAACGGCCGTGGTAATGGAAACGGCCGAGGTAATGCTAATGGTGGTCGGAATGGCCCAAATCGTGGTGTTAATCAACAAATGGCTGGAAGAGTCTTTGCCGTGACCGGTGAAGAAGTGAGTGCCAAATATATGGTAATGTTGTTAATGTGATATTTGATTCGGGTGCTACGCACTCTTTTATTTCTGAAGAATGTGTGAGGCGCCTGCGAGTGCCTGTGAGTATGATGAAAGGTGCAATATTGGTGACTACACCGACTGGTGCTTGCTTAAGATCGGTGACTCGATGTGATAATGTCGAGATGGACTTGAAGGGTAGAAAATTTGTTGTATCCTTCGTGTGTTTACCTATGAAAGACCTGGATGTTATTCTAGGCATGGATTGGTTGTCCGCCAACAAGGTTTTGGTGGATTGTCATAGCAAGACAGTGATTTTCCCAACCTCTAATACTGAAGGCTTTGATGTGCGAGGTATCTCTCAACTTCTCGTGATGTTTTGTTTGGTTGATGGGAATGGTGTTTCCCAATCTGGTGGAATTCCTATTGTTTCGGAATTTCCCGATGTGTTTCCGGAAGAAATTCCCGGATTACCTCCTCCACGAGAAGTGGAATTTGCTATTGATCTTATTCCGGGTGCAGAACCTGTTTCCCGAGCACCTTATCGAATGTCTCCTGTAGAGTTAACAGAATTGAAGAAGCAAGTGGAAGAATTACTTGAACGGGAGTTCATTCGCCCAAGTGTGTCTCCTTGGGGTGCTCCTGTATTGCTAGTGAAGAAGAAAGATGGGAGCATGAGATTGTTCGTTGATTATCGCCAACTCAACAAACTGACCATTAAAAATAAATAACCTCTTCCGCGTATTGACGATCTTTTGGATCAATTGAAGGGTGCTGTTGTGTTTTCGAAGATTGATTTGCGTTCTGGATATCATCAAATTCGGGTGAAGGCCGAAGATATTCCCAAAACTGCTTTTCGAACGCGATATGGACACTATGAGTACGTAGTGATGCCATTTGGTGTGACGAATGCCCCTGCGATTTTCATGAGCTACATGAATCGCATCTTCCATGAATGTCTCGATCAATTCGTCGTGGTGTTTATTGATGATATTTTGGTGTATTCAAGGAGTCATGAAGAGCATGAAAGACATCTTCGTTTGGTGTTGACGATCCTTCGCGAAAAGGAATTGTATGCGAAGCTCTCTAAGTGTGAATTTTGGCTGTCTGAGGTCCAATTTCTTGGACATGTTATTTCAAATGATGGAGTCGCGGTGGATAGATCTAAAGTTGAAGCTGTGATGGCTTGGGAAAGACCAACGTCCGTGACGGAGATAAGGAGTTTTCTTGGTCTTGCCGGTTACTACCGGAGATTTATTGAAGGGTTTTCCCGTTTGGCTTTACCATTAACAAAGTTGACTCGGAAGAATCACTCTTTTGTGTGGACCCGTGAATGTGAAGAGAGTTTCCAAGAGTTGAAGTTAAGGCTTACTACCGCCCCGGTGTTGGCATTGCCCGACTTAATGGATGAATTTGTGGTATATTGCGATGCATCTAAGCTTGGTCTTGGGTGTGTATTGATGCAAAAGGAGCGTGTGATAGCCTATGCATCGAGGCAGTTGCGACCGCATGAGGTTAATTACCCCACACATGATCTTGAATTGGCGGCGGTGGTTTTTGCATTGAAGTTGTGGCGACACTACTTGTATGGCTCCAAGTTTGTAGTCTTTAGTGATCATAAGAGCCTTAAGTACTTATTTGACCAGAAGGAATTGAATATGCGCCAAAGGCGGTGGATGGAGTTCCTAAAAGACTATGAATTTGAATTGAAGTATCACCCCGGTAAGGCAAATATAGTTGCTGATGCATTGAGCAGGAAGTCATTACATGTTTCCATGATGATGGCAAAGGAAATGGAGTTGATTGAACAATTTAGAGATTTGAATGTGGGCGTGGAGACTTACACTTCCAAGAAAATGGTGTGGGAAATGTTGAAGGTTGCAAATGAATTTCTTGAATATGTGAAGACGCAACAACCCAATGATGAGTATTTGATTGAGATGAAAAAGACCCAAGAAAAAGGGAAGAATTTGTTCATAGAAGAAGGTCGAGATGGCATTTGGCGTGTTAGAGGCCGAATTTATGTTCCCTCAAGCGATGATGTGAGAAAACGTGTACTTGAGGAAGCTCACAAAAGCATATTGAGTATTCATCCTGGTTCCACTAAGATGTATCAAGACTTGAGGAAGAATTTTTGGTGGCCCGGTATGAAACGTGATGTGGCGAATTTTGTAGCATCTTGCCTTGTGTGTCAAAAGGCTAAGGTCGAGCATCAGAGACCATCTGGTTATTTGAGACCGTTGGAGATCCCTGTCTGGAAATGGGATAGTATAGCTATGGACTTTGTTTCTGGACTACCCAGAACTCGTGCTGGGAACGATGCTATATGGGTGATTGTAGATCGGTTGACAAAATGTGCTCACTTCTTACCCATTAATATGAAGAGTCCTTTGGAGAAATTGGCACAAATATACATCAAGGAGATTGTTAAACTACATGGTGTTCCGTCCAGCATTATATCCGACCGTGATCCTCGTTTTACTTCTCGGTTTTGGGGACGTTTGCATGATGAGTTCGGTTCTAAGTTGAAGCTTAGTTCCGCTTATCACCCTCAAACTGATGGGCAATCGGAGAGAACTATACAAAGCTTGGAGGATCTATTGAGAGCTTGTGTTCTTGAGCACGGTGGATGTTGGGAGAGATTCCTCCCATTGATTGAATTTACGTACAATAACAGCTTCCATTCCAGTATTGGTATGGCACCTTATGAGGCGTTGTATGGAAGGAAGTGTAGAACTCCCTTGTGTTGGCTGGAAGTTGGAGAAAACTTGGCTTTAGGGCCGGAGATCATTCAGGAAACTACAGAGCAAATTAAGAAGATACAAGAGAATATGAAGATTGCTCAAGATAGGCAGAAAAGTTATTATGACAAGAGACATAAACCCCTGGAGTTTCAAGTGGGTGACCATGTATTTTTAAAGGTCTCGCGTGAAAAAGGCATTGGAAGGGCGTTGAAGAGTGGGAAATTGAGCCCTAGATTTATCGGACCTTACGAGGTGTTAGAGCGGATTGGTGAGGTTGCTTATAGGATAGCACTCCCTCCGCATCTTGCTAATCTACACAACGTGTTTCATGTATCGCAGTTGAGAAGGTATGTTTATGATCCACTGCACGTGATCCCTATGGATGAGATTGAGGTGCGAGATGACCTATCTGTTTCTCCAGTTTCTGTTCGCATTGTCGGACATTCCGTGAAGAAATTGCGGAACAAGTTGGTACCTTTGGTGAAGGTCGCTTGGAAACATGGAAATACTGAAACGTTCACATGGGAACGCGAAGATGACATCAGAGAACGGTATCCCGATGCATTCGAATCCGGTAAGTTAAATTTCGAGGACGAAATTTTCTTTTTGGTATTAATTCCCGAATTTTAAAATAGAGAATTAATTACCGGAATAAATATTAGAAATTGGAATAGGGAGTATTTAATGTTCCAAACTATTGAGAATAATTAAATTAAGATTTTGGGAATTTTTGGTAATTTTTGGAGACCGGTTAAACTGAAATTAAGCCCGGTTGAGATATGGGTGTCGGACCAAGTATCTCGGAATGAGATGATTTTGGTCAGGGCTATAGAGAATATTATTGAGAATCCGAATATGTATTCGGAATAATTATCAGATGATGTATTGAGCCCAAACAGAGAGCCTGTTTACAAGAAAACGATGAAGCTTTAATGAATAGAATTAAAATAAACCCAAAACCCTAATTTTTCCCTTCTACTTCACGATGTCTTCTTCTTTTGTGAAGACACTTCATTCTTCTTCCCCTTATTTTCCTTCTTCTCTTCATATCTCCATCTTCCTCTAAAGGATTCAAGCAAGGTGATAACTCTCCTCCTTTTTCATTTTGTTGGGTGAAGGCTTGGAAGGAGACCATTGAAGCTTGAAGCCTTCTCCTTCTCTTCCTCTCTATTTCGTGTGGCACATTCCCTTCTCCTTGAACCCATTTTGTTTTCAAGTGAGGTAAGAAATACTTACTATTTAATTGGGTCTTTGCCATAGATAGGTGATAACATGGGTTTAGAGAGCCATGCATATGAAACGGTGTTCACTTAAGGCATTTGATGCATAAACCCTAGAGAGAGTTGTTGTGGAAGCATGGATTTACGTGGGATGAGGGGGAATAAGTGCATTTATGTTGGAAGAAGATGGAAAATGATAATTCCCTTGATAATAGTTGTTTGGTTTTATGAAACCCTAACTTCATAAATTTGGGGGAAAATGTATATGGAGGTTGATGAACATTTATTGTGAATAATAAATGTGAGTTGTGATGCATAAGAGTCATTGGTGATGGTATTTTGTTGGTGGAAGTCATTAATAGAGAAACCCATGAAAGGGTTGGTTGTTGAGTACATAATAATAAATGGTGGCACCTAACCCATGGTGGTTATGGTGAATAAAATGAAATAAAAGAGTTTTGAGAGTTATAATAATAAAAACAGCAAGTATTTATTGATATATAAGTATTCAAGTCTTAATGAGTAAGTAGGAAATTGATTGTATAATGTATTGTGATGTAGGAAGTGACCCCATTGACGAAGCGGGACCATCAAACCGCGTTGATCACTACTTCACTTGAGGTAGGAGGGGGTAACTTTTCTAAATGCATGATTTCATCCATTGGTGATGTGAAAATATGTATATATATGATTATTTTGATGATTGTTGAATGGATGATGTGAAAATGTTATGATTTGAATGCATTTAGAATGATGATTGTTGTGTGGCATTGTGTTTGGGATAAACTTAATGATGTGGTAATATTATGTTAATGAAGTATGATGATGGTTTGTAACCATATGTGGATTGAGATTGTGATGTGAATATCCCAGATATGTGTGTATGAGTTATGGAATGTGTATGCCACTAACTATGGATGTGAATGAGTTCAAAGAAAATTGGGATTGGTTAAGAATGATGAGAATATTGAAATCCACCAAGTGGTGGTGGTAAATGATTAAATGTGGAGTGGCATCTAGGATGCATAGTGTGAGGATGCATTTGATTTGCATTTGCATTGCATCCATGGCATATCATAGCTGTCTATGTGGAATTTTAGGGGGATTCCACTAGGCGGGCCCAGTGGGAGGGCGGCTCAGTGCACGAGCGTATTGTGATTTTCCCCTGTGACTCGGTGTATGAGTCACGAAGCTGTCCATAGTTTGGTGACGAGGCACCCTATGTGGCGGGCCCAGTGGGCGGGCGGCTCAATGGTGAGCGAGTTTACCTTGGTGTCCGACGGGACACGGCTCTCTCGATGTGTGTTCGGGAGGGGCCCGTAGCACTTGTGGTATTTGAGGCCACGATGTTGATCCGCAAGTCACAGTGTGACTAGTGCTACAAATGGGCGAGAGCGGTTTGGTACCAGTAAAATTATGAAGATATAAGCATGCTTGAATTGAGATATATGTGTACACAATTTTTCTACTGCAGTAGGGGCATAGTAGCACACCTATGCTTGTCCCACAATTGATTTAATGATATATTTTCCCATAGTCGGATCCGCATTGTTTTGATGAGAAATTCTTGTGCATATGCATTAGTTTTAAGAGCATTTGCATATAGCTGGAGATATGCCTAGGTGAAAGCCCTTGGTGGCAACGGATGATTGAAAATTGAAAAGGGGAAAGAGTTGAATACTAACCCGATGTGTGTGTTCAGCAAATCCAAATGATTGATATCGTGAATGTATACTTGAAATTGTAAGATATATTGTGTATAATGTATGATGTGGTGTGATGATTGATAATTGTGCAAGTATACATGTATTTCATCATAATGTATGACTTTAATTCATTTGGATTATGTTACTCACCTCCCCGTTGCCATTTTTAAGGTTGATGTAGGTGTGACTTAAATCCTACAGCTTTTGGAGGCTTGAGTATGGAAAGAGGTAAATATGGATAGGAATATG
Source organism: Clitoria ternatea (assembly GCA_037962975.1). NCBI lineage: Eukaryota > Viridiplantae > Streptophyta > Magnoliopsida > Fabales > Fabaceae > Clitoria > Clitoria ternatea. The sequence continues at coordinate 121,503,956 of CM075670.1, forward strand.
TAAGCCTTGGCCGGCATAAATTCTGTTTTGTAGAGTATATGGTGTTTATATACTCGTTTTTGTAATGGTTTATAATTTTGGAGGTCATGGGAGAAAATTGGACATGTGTGTGTAAGGCCAATTTTCATTCATGACCTAAATGATGTAAAGGACAAAGTCATGAGGCTTGATGATGTTGAATTTGATGTATGGATGATGAAAATTTATGAGTTATAGCTCCTTTGTGATATGTGCTTTGAGAGGCCAATTTTTGGGTGATGAACTCAATATTGGTTGATATTGATATGGATATGTTGATTCAGCTTACCATATTGAGGAATGAATATTAATTATGAAATTTCTTGGCCAATTGATGACAATAGTGTGCATGTTGTTTGATTGATTGATTAATTTGTAGAGCTCTCATATGGAGTTCATGCATAATTGAGCAACCAATAGGGTCAAGATGGGTTTTATGAGTTTTGGATAGTGTGTGGTGGTTCCAATAGCTTAAATACATGAATTGTGACTTATAGGAACTGGAGCGGGTCAATTCCATTGAGAATAGACCCCTATGTTACTCAAAAAGGCTCAAGAATGGACAAAACGCATTTTATTGCATAACTTTCTCATTTTTGAGAATTTTTGGGTGAGACCGGTGGCCACACGTCACAATTGGTGTATTTTAGTTGGTGTCAAAATTTGGTAGCGTTTGGAGTTGATATGAAAAAGTTAGGGGGGTTAGAAGTCCAAAAATAAGGCTTTTTCTGCATAAAACAGCAACTGTGCTGTCTCGAATCGATTCGAGGATCCCTGAATCGATTCGAGCGCTGCTGTTTTCACTGTTTTTGGTTCCAGGAAGGCCTGAATCGATTCATACGATCTTGAATCGATTCCAGGACCTCTGTTTGTATAAATTTGAGTTCCAGAAGCATCCGAATCGATTCGTACAAGCTTGAATCGATTCAAGGGGTCCTGTTTTCACTGTTTTGCACTCCAGAATCATTCGAATCGATTCATGGGGTGTTTGAATCGATTCATGGCCCTGTTTTCACACCTTTTCCTCTGTTTTGGGGTATCATTGGTATTGTTTGACTATAATATGATGGTACCATGACCTACACACATAATTAATACATTCTATCAATTCAATAGACTATCCTTCGACTTCCTACTACTCCCTTTCATTTTCTTAATGTAATTGTACACTTCCGCTACTTCTTGTTGATGATCATGAGATTGATCATCCAAGATTCGCTCTTTGACTTAATTGTTCACCTTCTCATATCTTCATATATGAGATAGGTTATTAAAATAGGTCCAGGGGTTTGGTGAAAAATACTTCACCACTTTAATTATTTGATTTATTAATATTTTCAAAGACGCGAAAAATTTTCCCCTATTTTAATTGGGGGTTCGGGGCGTCTCAGTGACTACGGGTGGTGATGGCAGAGGTGGTGGATGGTGGCATTAGACGGTGGTGATGGTGTGGTACATGGGTGAGGTCAAGAGAGTTGGTGCACTGTAACAGCCCCTTTTTATTTTCTAATTAATTTAATTTAATTATGTATTTTATTATGTTTAGGTTGTTAAGTGATGTGTAAGGTTTTTAATTATGTAGTTATTTGTTTAATTATTTTAGAATTACTTAATTTAGTTTACTTTATTTTTAATTTAGTTTAGTTGATTTGATATAAATTTAGTTTATTTTTGCCTTTACACGTAAGGAATAATAGATAATGATTAACAAAACATGGAAAACGTAAACCTTTGTGCATCATGAAAATTTAAGTTAGAATGCGTATTTATTGAACGAAGAGTACGGAGTGACATATCAAACAAAAGAATGACTAAGTGACGTTAGTAATAACATGTTCTATAAAATTAACAATAAAGTTAATTTATTAGTTTTAATATATAAAAAACAATCAAATAAATTTATTAGTTTTACAATATATCAAAAAATAATTTAAATTTATTAGTTTTAATATATATATATAATTTTATATTAATTAGTGTTTAATATATTAATTCATTTATTAAATATGTATTATTAAATTAAGTATCCTTTTTGGTTTAATATTATATATTTAATATAAACAAATATACACACAAATTATATATATATATATATTTAAACTCATACCCTTTTTGGTAATTTTACCCTCAATTACCACTTTCCCAACCGAATTCTACTACAAACCAAATACAATCACTACAACTCAACTTACTTTAACTCAACTGTCAACCAAACAAAACTCCATTTATAAAACCCTAGTTTTCTAAACCCCGTTTACAAAACCCCCAGTTTTCTCAACTCCATTAACTTAACTTTACACCAAACATGCTCTTAGTGTTAGAAGTGAACCAGTATAAATCTCTTGTGTGGTCTCTTTACCCCTTTCTTTACAAGAGTCTGATGCAATCTCGCTAATGTTCTCTCAGTTGCGAAAGTTTGTTGTCTATTCCACTATACAAAATGGTTCATAAGAGTAAAAGTAACTTTTAGTTTGAAAAAGTGAATAGACTTATTCAACCCCCCTGCTACGTTTGTTCTCTGAACCATCAATCGGTATCAGAGCATAGCCTCTAGGGTTAAACACTTTAACAAGTGTAAAGGGAAAATTCATGGTGCCTCTCCTCTGTCTGATGTAAAGAAAGTTCAAGGAAAGGAACCTTCAAAGCCAAACTTCTCAATAAAAAGGAGCTACTCCTGCTTATAATAGGAAGGAAAGAATCTCAAAAAAAAGTGTATCAATAAGCCTCCAACTTTAGCAATCTGAACAAGAAGAATTAAAGCTTTAAGGTCCTGAAATGGAAGACAGGTCTCTGGATAACTCGCATATTCAAAGAGAATCAACACAAGACTGAAGGAAGGTAAAACAAAATGGATCAAGAGAGCATTCTTGCAGGTATAGAAGAAAAACTAGTCAAAACTAGAGTGATTAACAAAGGGGTTAACTTCCAAGTATTTGGTAAAAACATTTATCAATTATATTGACTTCCTTTTTGTATATGTAATATGATTGATTCAGGCATTTATTTCTAATGATCTTAGAAAACTGCTCCTAATTATTAGAAACGGTGTTTATTATTTTTGAAAACAACATTCATTTAAAATTCTGCCTTTTTCTCTCATCATTAAATGCATATATTTTTTTGAAATACAACCGAGATATTTGAAAGACTAATCACGTTTCTGCTTCTCTCTCCTTTATAAACCTTTCACCTAATTTCTTCACTTCATACTCTAGACCCTACCTTGATAATTTGAGCTCTCTCTCTTTCTCAAAAAATTATTAAATTTCTATAAACACTAAAAATAGCCTCCTTCTCTACAAATGACATTTTTGAATCTATCTTTTCTCTCTCTTGCCCAATATAAAGAAGAAGGAAGGCATGTCGTATCAGAACTGGTTGGTATTGGATGGTTACCATTCTACTCCTCGGAATATGTTTACTCACCCTTTCTGGTCATTAACTTCCAGTCCTCTATAATAGTTGATAAAGAGAACTTCATAGTGTTAGGTCATCTCCAAAACAGAAGAATAGTAATCATCATTGACCGTATTGCTTATGCATGCGGTTTCCCTAACGAAGGATTGATGTTCTCTGAAAGCTACATTGATACTTCTATCTCTAAAGATGAAGCCAATAAATGTCTATATGGACTAGAGTCTCCTCCAACTCTTTTGGTTAAAGATTTGCTTCCAAAAGCAAAGTTTCTCTATGCATTAATGAGGCAAATATTTCCCCAAGAAAGAGTGTAAGGGATATTGTGACAAAACTGGACAAGTTTTATATGATACTGATGATAAAGAAAGAAAAGGTAAGTCTCCCTGATGTGATTATGAATTATCTGATCATGTCTGTATCCAAAAGACAAAAGAAGATTCCATATCCTGGTATCCCAACCAAGATATTTGAACTTCATGGGATCGTTGTTCAAAATCAAGGAGACCTCAAGTCCTATAGCAGACTGGTCACCAAAGCTCCCACCTTCTCAGATATGATCACTCCATCTGAATCCTCTCAAGAAAAGTCAGCAGAAGAGTCTTTGAATATTGAGCTGAAGTCGTCAAGTGATGAGTTTGGCAAGTCCTCCTCCGATAAGTCTTATTTAGACTTAGCTAAAAGAGTCTGGACCTCCTAAAAAGAAAGCCAAGGTATTTATTGGAATTTCTCTTGGAGCATCAAAGTCTAGTCTAACCTTCAGCATAAAGTCTAGTCAAACTAAACCCTCTCTGAAAAAGTCAATCCAATAGCTCCTATCAAAATCTCTGGAAGGATATGTTAAAAGGAATATATATGAAGAAGATTAACTGACAAGGGCTATCTGCTACAAATCCAGTAGTCTTTGACTCATTAGACTCTGGTGAAAACAAATCAGCCTTCTCTAAACTAGAAATCTTACCATCACCTCCCCTATCAAAAAATTTACCTTAGGTAATCTCTGAACAACCATGTCTGAAAATCATACCTTTTACCCTTATTGTTCCAGTTGCCACTCCTCCTAAACAAAACCAGCAAACCTATACATCATCCTTCACCAATGTGCCGCTTCAGAGACTGCCCCTCGTAAATCCTGGTCCTGAAAATAGGTGTCAGAATAATGGAATCAGAATGCCATCTATCTCTTCTTCACCTATATTTGCTCCACCTATACATGCTAAGGAAATTCTTCATGAAGATAGTCTCTACCTTACTTTAAATGCTGCCATGTATTACAGACTCTGATAGGAATAAAAGGCTATTTTAATGGACATTTAGCATGAAGATCCCTAACTTAGATCACCAATGGCAAAAAGAAGTCTGCCTTCATCCTGCCTTCAACATATATTCTTATTGCTCCAGATAGGTCCTGTTCTTTTGCTAAGACTCACTCCACTAGGAAGGGAAAAGAACCTGTATCTGCTTTGATCCAACCATTTATGCCTCCATGGGATGAGCCACGTCCAATGAGACTCCCTGATAAGGAAGTATCAAGACTTTTGGAGTCTGAACACAATGTTAACCAAGTGGCCTCAATTACTCAAGAGGGGGGATGAATTGAGTATTAAAAATTTTCCTTGGAATGCTTTTGAAATTGATTCTTTAACAATTATACTTAATGAAAATGGTAAAAATTAATAGCAAGCAATAACAAGTTGTATGCAAGATAAGTTAACAAGCACTTAATAAATAGTAAGTATATTCAATTAAGAGTTAATATAACTTGTTTCAAATAAATTTAATAGTCAAGTTATAAACATAATAAATCAAGCAAGCAATTTAAATACATAATTATAAAAGAGTGTAGGGAAAGAGAAATTGCAAACCGATATACGAGTTCCACCACACCGGTGTACGTCTCGCCTTCAAGCAACCCACTTGAAGGATTCCACTATTGGAGATTAGAGATACAAACTTTGAGCAATTGTAGCTTCCTAGTGTCCCACACTCAAGAACTCAATTCTCATAAGTACAAGGGCACCCCACCCAATCTCTCAATCTCACAATTTACAAGGTTGAAACCCAACCCAAGTTCTAGAAATTTTGGTGTTTAAGATTACAAGGGTAACTCTCCAATAGAGTGGATATACAAATTTTAGCATAAAATAATTTTTCTCACAAGCTAACTCTCAAAAATAATTACAAAGAAATAGAACAGAGAGTTAATAGCCAAAGAAATAAGAAAGAACAAAGGAGAAAGCAAGGAATGCGGTGCTTGAAAAATTAAGTGAATGAAGCCTCAGGTTCTTCTCTATTTATAGACCAAGGAATACGCTCCGTCTTAATAAAATATTTCCACTCTGGATAACAAGTTCCTGATTTTATAAAATGCCTGAAAACATTCTAGATATTCTTCCATGATTCCTTCCATGATTTCCTGCGTGAATCAATTCATTTAGTTGGTTTCTATCTGAAAAACTATGCGTGAATCCATTCTTGAAGTGGGGAATTGATTCCTAGAGGCATATGAATCGATTCCTAGTGTTGGGAATCGATTCCTAGCTTGCGTGAATCGATTCCTGGCTCCCAAAAACATGATAAATCGATTATTGTCTTCAATGAATCGATTACTGGCCTCTTACATATGCGTAAATCAATTCCTGTCATTAATGAATCGATTCCCAGTTCCTTTTTAACACAGGAATCGATTCCCGGGGGGTGAATCGATTCCTAGACCTGTTCCCCTTCATTTTTGATGAGTTTTGGTACGTTTGGTTTTTTTTTGATAATTTCTTGAATGGTTCTTGATCCTGAACATCAATCCTTGTTTTCTTGGATGTTTATCATTTTTTTTCACTTGATCCTTATTTACTTCTAGATTTCTTAACCCGTATGAGCTTGATCTTCATGCTTCTAATTTCTCATTAATTGATTTATACTTCATCCTTTGGTATCCATCAAACATAATTAATTTATCCATAATCAAATATATTTGACCTTGAATCTTCAATTGTTTGTCATTATCAAAACTTGTGTCAACATATAAATACACATAATACTAAAGATGATGCAAGAAGACTTTGGAATCACATATTATGGATGATAGGAGAAGTTGGATCCTGCTCTCACAGTTTCAATCAGTCATGACTTTCCCTACCCTTTCTTCTCACCCTAGCCAGAAATCTTCCTACCCATTTCACTACCCTTCTCATCTTTATTTTGTTGATATCAAAAGGGGAGAAGAAGCTAAGAAGCTTCTATTAAGTCTTTTAGATTTCTAAGATGTTAAGTTAAACTTTATTAAGAAAGTTTTATTTTTTAATACAAGTATATTATTTACTGATTGACTGTTATATCATCTCTTTCAATAATACTATCTATTGTTCTAACTCCCTGTCTATGAAAGAATTCTTTCTAATGTATAAGTCAGGAACAATTTGAAATAGAATTGTATCATAATCACTAAGTCTTTCTCAAACTAAAAATTGTATCTAGTTAAAGTTAAAGGGAGTTGTATCAAATTTCACAAGACTTTATTTAAATTAAAAGACAAAATGGGTGCTATCAACAAATAGGGGAAGATTGTTAGAGTCAAGAAGACTTTGAAAGAAATCTTAGATTTGTTGATAACCAACACTCAGTATTCTAATTTAAGTAAAGTTATATTATGTTAACATCTAAAAGCCTATTTAAATATTTTAGGATACAGAGCTTGGGCTATAAAACAAAGGGGGAGTCCTTGCACAATAAAAGTATGGTAGGACAAACCAAAGGTTGGTTAAAAGAAACTTCTCGACAAGACTCTTCAAAGAAAGAAATGAGAAATGGGAACACTTTCCAAAGTAAAAGTTTATCAGGATGCATATCAAACCCAGACCTATTGAGCCATACTGTACACATCAAGTATATAGAAGAGTTTCTCTCCTTAAAGCAAAGCTTTTCAATAACAAGACTTTATCTTCATACTTCAACAAGCTGGAAGATACTCCAAAACTCATGAACCTTTTCAAGTAAGACTCTGATCGGGTTTGCTTTTAATCTATGAGTCTCATCATCAATACCTTATGGATCACCAGACCCATAATCACTTTAGAAGTCCTCCCTAAACAAGTCTGGTCCTAAGTATGATGACTCTCCAAAAGAAGTCTTTATCAAAGCATGAAGATGTTATTTGCGACAAAAAGAGTATTAAAGCAAGGCAGATCAAGATCCATCCTCTGAATGAGAACTTTCCATCTTGGTGAAATTTATACTATCTTACTCTGCCTCTGTACTCATGAGTCTCGAAAGCTATCTGCCTTATTCTTCATGTGTAGAATAACTCTCTGACCAAAAACACTTATCCGTTAAAGCAAAATATCCTTTCAACAGTTGTATTATCTCTCAATGGTTATTCAATGGGTCTTTCCCTCCTTTGTTGCACATCTAAAAGAAAGGTCTATAAATTACAATTTTTCTCCTCCTTAGACAAAAAGCCGAGAGGATGAATGTTGAGTGTAAGAAGATAGAGCAGATAAGAATGAAATAAAGAGATGAAAGTTAAGTGGTAAAAAGAAAGGAAGAGGAAAAGAAAAGAGAGAAATAGGCACTGAATAAAAATATGAAAATCAACCAGCCCAGGAAAATAAAATTGGCAGAAGTTCATACAGAAGAAAAGATATCAGAGAAATGCCATTAAAGAAAAACTAAGCTCACTATATGTATTTCATTCCAAATCTTAAAAGCCACAGTACCAGAAGTCAAAGACATGCAATCATCTTATGAATCCATCTCTATGAGCACATTGTCTTTTGACTAAGCTTTCAGACTTAGTATGCATCACACCTCTCTATTATTTTACTTGTATTAAGTCATATGCAAAATAAGCCTTTCATTATCTGTACAAAGTCTGTTAATCAGACTCTTCACTTATCACAGCTAAGTCAAAAGGCTTATTGATCTTAATATGTTAATTCTTTCAGATCTTTGTAAGTATAAGTCTGGTAGATCTGTTAGGAAACACTGTTGGCCTGAAGAAAATTTTGAAAGAATACTTAGGTTTGAGCCAAGAATGGCTTTTGAAAGAATACTTGGTCTGCCCCAGGAATGAGTGTTGCAAAAGAATACTCAAAAAGTATATGATGTCCTTAAGCCATGAGTGGATGGATTCAATAATACTCAAGAGCACGGTCTGTGTAGCTCATGTAAAAAAGATAATTTTACATAGTGAAAAATCTTTCAAGTCTAAAGGTACTGGGTGTAGCTTCAATGTTAGAAGTGAACCAGTATAAATCTCTTGTGTGGTCTCTCCATCCTTTTCTTTACAAGAATCTGATGCAATCTCGCTAATGTTCTCTCGGTTGCAGAAGTTTGTTTCTTATTCTGCTGTGCAAAATGGTTCATAAAAGTAAAAGTCACTTTTAGTCTAAAAAAGTGAACAAACTTATTCAACCCCCTTCTAAGTTTGTTCTCTAAACCATCACATCATATGACACTACTATAAAATTATCACCTATTTTTTAAATTTTATTTATTACTAATTTTAAAAAAAGAGACTTCATGTTGAAGAAAAGTATGAGATAGAGTAATCTATATACCTAATTACCTTCATAATTTTATAGCATTGGTACTGATGAAGTACATCATACAACACCACTATAAAATTATTGTATAATTTTTATTTAATAAATATATTTTTATTTTTAAATATATTTTGTTAAGACTTCAATATCGAAGAAAAGTACAAGATACAATAATCTATACACTTAACCTTCTTCCTAATTTTATAGCATTATTGTCAATGAAATGATTCTCGAATAAATGTTCTTAAACTATTGCATAATTTATTTTTAAAGTAGATTCTTTATTTAGTAGAAATAATTCTTGAATATATGTTCTTAAACCAAATTTATTTTTTAAAAAACTTGAAAATATATTTTGTTAATTTTAAATGAAATTTTATAAAATGTTTTTTTCTTTTTTTAAAAAAGTAATTCCATAAATTTTTTGAACATGCAAAATCAATGGTGACAACACACATATAATGGTAGGAGTGTTTATTATATTTCTTTACATCATGAGATGGAAAGACATAATAAAATAATAAAACATAAGATAAATATAAATAAATAAATAATAAATACAAATATGGTTAGGCCTCAGCCTACATGAGGCTTCATTGACCTTACACCTAACAACATAAATAGGAAGACTTAAACAGAAAATAAAAGAATAATGGAAAAAGAAAGCAAAATGGACCTCAGCTAAATGGCTTCATGGTCCCATTCAAATAAAGAAACTTGAAACTTTTTCTCCCTGGTACTTGACGTGAAATAGATGGATGGAAAAAAGAAGATGATGAAAACAAGGGCAAGGAAGGAAGGGTAGCGGCCTGGCTCGAGGGCTGTTTATGGATAGTGGTGGGGGCGCATCGGTGAATGGCTTAATGATGTTGATCGCCATGATTGCTTTGTTCTCATGATTAGGCAAACAACGATGGTAATATAGTATAGCTGATTAAGTGATGGGTTTGGGCTGGTGGTTTAGGAGGCTGGGTGATGTGGTAGTGTTGAGAGGTGAGGTTAAAGGTTTAGTTTCAGGTTGATGGTGGGTGGTTGATTTGGGTGAAGGTGAGGCAACGAGTAGAGGTTATTTGGTGATGGTTATGAAAGGTTATATTGGTGTGTGTATTTGCATGTGATAACAGGTTTTGATAATGACAAGGAAACAAGCACTGCAAACTCTTTGTGAATCAAAAACAATTAAAGGTGTCATATAAATTCAAATGCAAGAAGAAAACGGTTTCACAAAAGTTCAAGAAATCAAGAAACCAATGAGCCAAGACACAGGAAAGCAACCATGAATCACTAAATACAAATAGATGACCAACAGGCATGGAGAAATGTCAAATTGCAAAGCCTGAATCGATTCAAGCACGAGTGAATCGATTCACAGCCCTGGAAGTCACAAAAACTGAAAACAGAATGGGTCGAATCGATTCACCATGACTCTGAATCGATTCGAACACCTGGGAGTCACTTTATTTGAAGACAGAATGCTTCGAATCGATTCAGACAATGCTTGAATCGATTCATACGAATCAGAAACTCCAAATTGCAAAAATAGAATGTTTCGAATCGATTCAGACAAAGCTCGAATCGATTCATACGAATCTGGAACTCAAATTTGCACAAATCAGAATGCTCTGAATCGATTCAAGGCACTACGAATCGATTCAAGAAGTGGGAAACACCACTAAAAAGACAGATTTAAGTGGGAAACAAGAACCCAATCTTATAATGCGCAAAGACAAGCTGGAGCCATCATCTTGCAATGGCTAGGAGACCTTGATGCTACACAAATGACTCTATAAATTGAAGAGGAACACAAGCACAAAGAGACACCCAAGAAGCTACAATTCCTTTGCTCATTCTTGTGCTTTGTAAGCCCTATTCTTGTATATCTTGAATCTCATTTGTATATCCTCTCTTCTTGAGAGATTAGAAATTGTGTGAGCTATCATTTTGCTTATCCACTCTATTGAGAGAGTTACTTGCTTGTAAATACTACATCAAAACACCAAAGTTCACTCTAGGTTGAGTGGTTACAAAGGTTGAGGCTCAACCTTTGGGATATTGTGAGATTGAGAGATTGGGTGGGTTGCCCTTATACTTGTGAGGATTGGGTTCTTGAGTATGGGACACTAGGAAGCCGCAATTGCTCAAAGTTGTATCTCTAGTCTACAATAGTGGAAAATCCTCTGAGTGGGTTGCTTAGAGGCGAGACGTACACCGGATTGGTGGAACTCGTTAAATCGGTTTGCAAAGCTCTTCTCCCTTACTCTTTTACTTTCATATACTGCACTTAATTGGCTTGTGTTGATTGATTGTGGCTTGCATACTTGAACTTGTTTAAATTGGTAAATCTTGAAGACTGCACACCAAGTGTTTGTTTAATTGTCTCAGCTATATTTACCTTTGTTTTGCATTGTATATTTCACTAAACTTTATTTCACTCGCATAATCTTGTAAATTTGTATATAAGAATCAAGTTCAAAGGTATTCCAACTAAAAGTTTTAAAAACTCAATTCACCCCCTCTTGAGTATTGAGGCCACTTGAATAACAAGTGGTATCAGAGCTTGACTCTTGGTAGATCAAGCTTAACAGCTTCAAGAGATAAAGATGGCCTCAAATTCTCTAAACCTTTTTCCTGAGGGTGGTGCTACAAATCGACCTCCCGCTTTCAATGGGGAAGGTTATACCTTTTGGAAAGAGAGAATGAAAATCTTCATTCAATCAGTTGACTTAAGAGTGTGGAATGCCATTGAAAATGGTCCTTTTATACCTATGCATACTGTTGATGATAAACTAGTTGAAAAACCTATGGATAATTGGACTAGTGAAGAAGAGAAGAAAGTACAATACAATTACAAGGCTAAAAATCTAATTACTCTTGCACTAGGACCAGATGAATTTTTCCGTGTAATCACTTGTAAATCCGCCAAGGAAATGTGGGATACTCTTCAAGTAACCCATGAAGGTACAAATGATGTTAAAGACTCTAAGATTAGTACACTAACTAGTCAATATGAGTGCTTTAGATTAAACTCTCATGAATCAATTGTTGATATGCAAAAAAGATTCACTCTCATCATTAATCAACTCATTACACTTGGAAAGACTTACACTAACAAAGAGCTTATTCATAAAGTGTTGAAAAGTCTTAACAGAGAATGGCAACCGCTAGTTACCGCCATCAAACAATCTCCTAGCATAAACGAAATGTCTCTTGCCACACTATTTGGTAAGTTGCAGGAACAGGAACAAGAGCTGAAAGAATTAAAGATGGCGGAAGAGGAAGAAAAATCTTCCAAGAAAAAGGGTCTCGCTCTCAAGGCCACTCCCATAAATGAAGAAGAATCTGGAAGTGAACTTGATGAAGAAGAAGAGTTTGGACTATTTGTGAAACGCTTCGGGAAATTCATGAAAGGCAAATGCTTCCAAAGAAGCTTCAAAAACCCAAGTAAGAAACCTATCACTAAAGAAAATTCTTCCTCACCCAATTGTTTTGAATGTGGCAAGGAAGGGCACTTCAAAGCGGATTGCCCAAATCTTAAGAAGAAGGGAAAAGAGAAAAGAGGAAGAAGGAGAGCATATATAGCATGGGATGAAAACGAGATAAGCAGCTCGGATGACTCAGAAAATGAAGAAGCAAACCTTTGCCTCATGGCCAACCACCAAGAAGAAGATGATGAGGTAAACTTCCATGACTTAGATAAGGATGAATTACTTGATGCTCTAGAGGAATTGTATGATAAATTTACAAAAGTCTCCAATAGACTTAAGGTGTCTAGAAAAACTAGTGACACTCTAGAGATACACCTTATGGAGGTTTGCAAAGAGAATGAATGCTTAAAAGAAGAATTGAAAAACGCACAAACATGCTCCAAAAGTAAACCTTGTGATTTTGCTAAGAAATGTGTTGATCTAGAAAATAAAGTCCTAGATCTAAACAAAACTTTAGAGAGGTTTACAAATGGTAGAGATAATCTGAATGTACTACTTGGAAATCAAAGATGCATGTTTGACAAAACTGGTTTAGGGTACAATTCTGTTAAAAAGGAAAAGCATTACAAAAACTTCTTTGTACCCCCTATGAGATCATCTTCACCCTTTATGAAATGCAATCATTGTGGATTCAAAGGTCATAACTCTTCAAATTGCAATGTTAGAAAATTAGGGCCAAAGGTTATAAGAAAGGTGTGGGTTCCCAAAGGGACATTACCACAAGCTAACCTTAAAGGACCCAACATAAAATGGGTACCTAGTTCTCTAAACTAATCTTATTTTGTAGGTATGCTTCAAGGCAAGCAACACCCATTGGTACTTGGATAGTGGGTGTTCAAAGCATATGACGGGAGACATAAGTAAGTTTACATCATTCACTCCCAAGAGAAAAGGAAGTGTCACCTACGGAGACAACACCAAAGGAAGCATCCTAGGCATCGGAAATATAGGTAAGAATTCTTCCACATCCATAAGTGACGTGTTGTATGTTGAAGGCCTCAAACATAATCTACTTAGCATAAGCCAATTATGTGACAAAGGATATAGAGTTTTGTTTGAGTCAAATTGTTGCATAATTGAGCATAAGACTAATAAGGAAGTTAAGTTTGTAGGCCAAAGAATTGATAATATTTACATGATTGATATGGATAGTTTGTCTACAAATGATGAACAATGCTTCATTTTAAAAGAGGATGAAACTTGGCTATGGCATAGGAGAATAGCTCATATACATATAGACCATTTGAACAAACTTGTTTCCAAAGAATTAGTAATTGGTTTACCAAAGCTTAAGTTTGAAAATAGATTTTGTGATGCATGTCAAAAGGGAAAACAAGTAAAGGCATCTTTTCAATCCAAAAACATTGTTTCCACACAAAGGCCTTTACAACTTTTGCACATGGACTTATTTGGACCATCCAAAATCAAAAGCTTTGGAGGCAATTACTATGGTCTAGTTATTGTAGATGACTATTCTAGATATACATGGACATTGTTTCTTGCTCATAAAAATGAAGCTTATCATGCATTCAAGAAACTTGCAAAGATTATCCAAAATGAGCAAAATTCTAAAATTACATCCATTAGAACCGATCATGGGGGAGAATTTGAAAATCAATCTTTTGAAAAGTTTTGTGAAAAACATGGTATTAATCACAATTTTTCAGCTCCTAGAACTCCACAACAAAATAGAGTAGTTGAAAGGAAAAATAGATATTTAGTGGAGCTTGCTAGAACCATGCTAAATGAAAACCATATTGCAAAACATTTTTGGGCCGATGCGGTAAACACCGCGTGTTATGTTATGAATAGGTGTTTAATAAGGCCTATTTTAAAGAAAACCCCCTATGAACTTTACAAGGGTAGAAAACCCAACATTGCACACTTTCATATTTTTGGATGTAAATGTTTTATGCTCAATAATGGAAAGGATAATCTAGGAAAGTTTGATGCCAAATCTGATGAGGCAACCTTCCTAGGATACTCTCAATCTAGTAAATCTTATAGATTATTCAACAAACGCACGAATACCATAGAAGAATCCATTCATGTTAAATTTGATGAAAATAGCCATAACCCTCCGAGAAAGGAAGATGTTGATGATCTTGTAGGTACTCTTCAAGAATTGACCATTGATGACAAGGAAGGAGAAATCAAAGACACAAATAAAGCCAAACATGAGGAACCACAACATTGGATCACTTTGAAGGATCATCCTCTAGACAAAGTCATAGGTGAAATAACTCAAGGTGTAAGTACCAGAAATGCAATTAGAAATACATGCAATCATTTAGCCTTTGTATCTCAAATAGAACCCAAGAACATAAATGAGGCTATTATTGATAAACATTGGATGTTGGCCATGCAAGAAGAGCTAAATCAATTTGAAAGAAATGAAGTTTGGGAGCTTGTGCCAAGACCCAATGATCACCAAATAATAGGAACTAAATGGGTATTTAGGAATAAAATGGATGAAAATGGTATAATTATTAGAAACAAAGCTAGGCTAGTAGCTAAAGGGTATAATCAAGAAGAAGGTATTGATTATGAAGAAACGTATACACCCGTAGCTAGATTAGAAGCAATTAGACTACTATTAGCCTTCTCATGCTGTAGGGATTTCAAATTGTACCAAATGGATGTTAAAAGTGCTTTCTTGAATGGATACATTCAAGAGGAAGTATATGTTGATCAACCTCCAGGTTTTGAAAACCATCAATTTCCAAAACATGTTTTCAAATTGAAGAAAGCTTTGTATGGTTTGAAACAAGCTCCAAGAGCTTGGTATGAAAGGTTGAGTAAATTTCTTTTAGAAAATCACTTTGAAAGAGGAAAGGTTGATACAACCTTATTCATAAAGCATAAGAAAAATAACATACTATTGGTACAAGTCTATATTGATGATATAATATTTGGTGCCACTAATGAGTCAATGTGCAAGGAGTTTGCTAAGCTAATGCAGGAAGAATTTGAAATGTCCATGATGGGGGAACTCACTTTCTTCCTTGGACTACAAATCAAGCAAACCCATGAAGGCACATTCATCAACCAATCCAAATATTGCAAAGAGCTACTAAGAAAATTCAATATGGACAAAGCAAATGATATTGCCACACCCATGGGCACTTCATGCTATTTGGACAAGGATGAGAAAGGTAAGGATGTTGAACTCACAAAATATAGAGGTATGATAGGATCCTTACTTTACTTAACCGCTAGTAGACCAGATATCATGTTTGCTGTGTGTATGTGTGCTAGATACCAGGCTTGTCCTAAAGAATCTCATCTTACTGCAGTAAAAAGGATAATGAAATATTTGGTAGGAACTCAAAATGTTGGTTTATGGTACCCCAAAGGGGCTGAATGTATTTTAGTTGGTTACTCTGATTCAGACTTTGCAGGATGTAAACTTGACAGGAAAAGCACTAGCGGAACATGTCACTTGCTTGGTAGTTCTCTTGTTTCTTGGCATAGCAAGAAACAAGTAAGTGTTGCGCTATCAACAGCTGAGGTAGAATATGTTGCAGCTGGTAGCTGTTGTGCTCAAATCCTTTGGATGAGACAACAACTTCTAGATTTTGGAGTTGTATTAGACCATGTGCCTCTTAAATGTGATAATACTAGTGCTATTAACATCTCAAAGAATCCTGTAATGCATTCTAGAACCAAACATATTGAGATTAGGCATCATTTCATTAGAGACCATGTATTAAAAGGAGACTGTGTACTTGAGCATGTTGAAACTTCTAAGCAACTAGCAGATATCTTCACAAAACCCTTGGCTAGAGAACAATTCGTCCACATTAGAAGAGAGTTAGGAATTCTTGACATGACCAATTATGTTTGAATGATCTCTTAATTTTGTGTATTCATTGCTTGATAACGGTTGTTGATTAATAAGAAGGCAAAAGATCTTCATGAAAATAAAGTCTTCATGATCCAAAATGAACCTCTTCATGCCTTGAATAAATTGGAATGGATAGAAATATAATCTGGAGTAAATCAGTCATTCGAATCGATTCACCTTTCCTCGAATCGATTCAAGCTCCTGATGATTCAAAATCTCTTAAAACAGCAACGTTCGAATCGATTCAGCATATCCTCGAATCGATTCAAGCACCTGATGGGTCAAAAATTTCAAAACAGAATCACTCGAATCGATTCAACCCTCCTTCGAATCGATTCACGCACCTGACTGTCCCATTTTTCTCAAAACAGTGACGCTCGAATCGATTCAAGCAATCCCTCGAATCTCAAAACAGTTTCTCCCCAGTAACACTGATTTAAGGCACTCATTCACTCTTTCTCTCATTTCTCTTCCACTATCTCCCACTCTCCACCCCTAAAAACCTCCCAACCTCCTCTCTAAAACTTCCACTCAACTTCTCCACCTTCAATGGCATCTTCCTCCCAACCTCGCAAAAAGCAACGTGCCAACATTGCTGCTGCTTCATTGCCTCAACACTCTGATCTCTCAAGATTTTTCACTACCCAAAAGGAATTGGAAAGGTACCAATCCTCTTTCTCTGAAAAACATCTTATCTCCCCTCATTGGCTTGATGTTCCCTTCTTTGAGACCTCTGGACTTCCTCTTATCAACACCCTTTATCAACAAGAGCTTGTTGGATTTATGGCTCTTGAGGAAGTGACTATCTACCCCGAATTAATCCGTGTCTTTTATTCAACATTGCGTCTTCAAGATGCTCGGTACATTGCCAAAGTGAAAGGCAAGACTATAATTCTTGACAATGAAGTTATAAACCAGGTAGGCTTACTTCCTCTTAGCAATGCTTCATTCCATGGCAAGGAACCACCTCTTGCATGGAACTATAACCCCTTGGAGGCAAGAACTCTCTTTAATCTTGCAGGGCCTTCCAGTACCGTTGGAACTTTAAGCCTCAATCACCGTCTTCTGCACTTTGTCCTTGTAAAAATTCTCCTCCCTTCCGGTGGAAATTATGCAAGGCTAAATGAAGCACAAATTTTGCTACTCTGGGCCATTGTAAATGAGAAGGACATTAACTGGATTGACTTGGTAAGGCATCATATGATTGAAGCCCAAAATCTTGCTCATCTTCCATATGCCATCTTCATCACAAAATTGCTCCACCACTACAAAGTGGATTTGAAGTATGAAGTCAAAGAAATTGTTGGTCCTAAAGCACCAATTGGAAAAACTCATCTCACCAAGATGAATATTGTTGAATACCATGGACGGTGGCAATTTCTTGGACGTCCCCGTCACGATGCTGAAGATGATGCTCATCCTCCTCCTCCACCCGCTCCTACTGATGATCTGTTCACCAGACTCACTGCCCACTTGGATCAGCGCCTAGACTCTATGGAAGCCAACATCAATGCTCGCCTGAACAAGCTTGAAGCCAACATGGAAGAGCAATACACTGAGCTTGCCACTCAAATCTCAAGCATCCATTTTCCTCAGCCTTGATTGACTTTTTACTCTTCATGATTTCTATTATTTACTCTCATGTTCAGACTTGGTTGTTCTACTGCCACATTTCCTTTACTTACTTTGGTTTATTACAATAGCTACTTTGTTAACTGTTTGGATGATTAAATTTCTTACTTGAATAGTCTTACGTGGCCTGTGATTATTCCTCGATTGATTGCATACTCTCAAATTTTGTTTTTGATAATGACAAAGGGGGAGAGATATATGCTAATGGTTTAAAAGGAGAGATACATGTGTATTTTTCAAACACTTGAAAGGGGGAGAGATAATGACTGAGATATAATGACAAAAGGCATGGTTTTATTGAAAAACAAAGGGGGAGACATATCTTTTTTAAAAAAAAAAAGGAAATAATTGTTTAACAAAGGGAGACATGATTTCTTATAACTTGTTAGCACTGCCTTTTTAAAAGTATTATTGGTTATTAAACACCCCAAGAGATGGCCATTGTTTGTCATCATCAAAAAGGGGGAGAATGTATTTGCATGTGATAACAGGTTTTGATAATGACAAGGAAACAAGCACTGCAAACTCTTTGTGAATCAAAAACAATTAAAGGTGTCATATAAATTCAAATGCAAGAAGAAAACGGTTTCACAAAAGTTCAAGAAATCAAGAAACCAATGAGCCAAGACACAGGAAAGCAACCATGAATCACTAAATACAAATAGATGACCAACAGGCATGGAGAAATATCAAATTGCAAAGCCTGAATCGATTCAAGCACGAGTGAATCGATTCACAGCCCTGGAAGTCACAAAAACGGAAAACAGAATGGGTCGAATCGATTCACCATGACTCTGAATCGATTCGAACACCTGGGAGTCACTTTATTTGAAGACAGAATGCTTCGAATCGATTCAGACAATGCTCGAATCGATTCATACGAATCAGAAACTCTAAATTACAGAAATAGAATGTTTCGAATTGATTCAGACAAAGCTCGAATTGATTCATACGAATCTGGAACTCAAATTTGCACAAATCAGAATGCTCTGAATCGATTCAAGGCACTACGAATCGATTCAAGAAGTGGGAACACCACTAGAAAGACAGATTTAAGTGAGAAACAAGAACCCAATCTTATAATGCGCAAAGACAAGCTGGAGCCATCATCTTGCAACGGCTAGGAGACCTTGATGCTGCACAAATGACTCTATAAATTGAAGAGGAACACAAGCACAAAGAGACACCCAAGAAGCTACAATTCCTTTGCTCATTCTTGTGCTTTGTAAGCCCTATTCTTGTATATCTTGAATCTCATTTGTATATCCTCTCTTCTTGAGAGATTAGAAATTGTGTGAGCTATCATTTTGCTTATCCACTCTATTAAGAAAGTTACTTGCTTGTAAACACTACATCAAAACACCAAAGTTCACTCTAGGTTGAGTGGTTACAAAGGTTGAGGCTCAACCTTTGGGATATTGTGAGATTGAGAGATTGGGTGGGTTGCCCTTATACTTGTGAGGATTGGGTTCTTGAGTATGGGACACTAGGAAGCCGCAATTGCTCAAAGTTGTATCTCTAGTCTACAATAGTGGAAAATCCTCTAAGTGGGTTGCTTAGAGGCGAGACGTACACCGGATTGGTGGAACTCGTTAAATCGGTTTGCAAAGCTCTTCTCCCTTACTCTTTTACTTTCATATACTGCACTTAATTAGCTTGTGTTGATTGATTGTGGCTTGCATACTTAAACTTGTTTAAATTGGTAAATCTTGAAGACTGCACACCAAGTGTTTGTTTAATTGTCTCAGCTATATTTACCTTTGTTTTGCATTGCATATTTCACTAAACTTTATTTCACTCGCATAATCTTGTAAATTTGTATATAAGAATCAAGTTCAAAGGTATTCCAACTAAAAGTTTTAAAAACTCAATTCACCCCCCCCCCCCTTGAGTATTGAGGCCACTTGAATAACAGTGTGGTTGCTTAATGGGGTTAGTGGTTTAAGTGTAAAGGTGGTTGGGTGATGTGGTGGTATAGTGAGTGGCTGTTTGGTGGCCATGGTAGAAGATGGTGCTTGGGGTGTGATGGTTCAGAGTCAGACTTAGAAGGGGAGGGTTGAATAAGTCTCAGACTCTTTTTCGTGAAAAGTTCAACCAAATAATGAATGAAAGAAATTAACACAGAGAGTTTATACTAGTTCACTTCCAACACAAGCTACGTCCTGTCCCTTCTAACTTGAAGGATTTCCACTATTGTAAAAACTCTTTTTACAATAATAGCACTACACTAATGCCACAAGTATTCTAGACTTTAGCCACTCCTGGCTTAACCCAAGTATTCTTTCCACAAGCCACTCCTAGCTTAACCCAAGTATTCTTTCAAAAGCCTCTTCAGGCCACAGTGTTTCCCAACAAACACATTCTGGCAATCTACCAGACTTTTACAAAGTGTAAGATAGATGAAAGATAGCACAAGAAACTTAGTGTTTTTACAGATATACAAGAGAGATTTTTGCACTAAGTTATGACACAAGACCAGAATTTGTTTGAAAAATAGAATAGACACAGAGGGTCTTGTGTCACAAATAAGAGTATTGATAATAAGAATTCTTGTAAACTTGAAAGATTTTTAACTCTTCTATTTGAAGTTTTAAACTCATCTGGTATAAATAGAGGCTAGAGGATATGACCGTTACTACTTCTTGAAAGAAGATATAGTCATTGAAAATCCTTTGAAGGTATTTTACCTTAAGCTTCTTGTTACTAGACCTTGAAGATGAATTAGGCTCAAGAGAGGTCTGGTTCATTTCTTCAGCATTTTCACGAAAATAACTTCTCATGCATTTTTATGCACACACCATTCATAAACTAATTCTTGATTGAACGATAGGTTGCTTTCTGAGATGCTCTGACGAAATCTCTAATCGTGATTAGTATATGCAGAGGTAGGTATGTTGACAGTCGCTGCTTACTTTGATCTTGTTCTTTGATGATAAGCATGCAAATATGATAAGGGCATTACTCCAATGCATCACCAAAATAGATTTTATGAACATTGAAGATAGTTTTTTGATTAGAATGCTTCTATCAAACTTTTGTTGTTCGACAGGCATTTAGAACACTGATACTTCTCCTTTATTCATAGCTTAATATCCGTATCCTGGAATTGCTTGGATACACAAAAAAGCGTTATAAACAATACAGACTTTAATCCTTTTAGCGAAAATATTTGATGATCGGTATAAACAAATTCAGGAATTTAAAGTCTGGGGTCTGGTCCAAAGGGACTTAAAAAACTTCTTTATCCATACGTTTTCTCAATAATCTCCCCATATTTGTTGATAACAAACATCAAGTCTTTTCGTGAGTAAAGTCTGTAATTTAGAGAAATCAAGGTATCTGTTAGTGCCTGAATGTTGTTGGCTATTTGGCAAGGGCACTAATGTATTGTTATAGTTTTTAAAATAGATATCGTTCCCTCAAGGATTGAATGTTTTCAGTGTAAGATAGTAATTTTTATTTACTATGGTAAAAAGTGTCAAAACTTATTAACAAAAGTATGATTCATTTATAAAGTATACAATATTCATAAATTTAGAGATTGATTGATTCATTTGGGACAAAGATTGTATAAGTAAATTTAAAATCTATCTAGAAATTTACTTAGGAAAATGGTACTTTAGAATGATTCCAGTACTTGAGATTTAAATACAGTATAACAAACTATGTTGGAATTTAGATCCCCACACTAGAATATAACATAACAATTATAAACATGCATATTTAATCATTAAGTTCATGTCATTGCAGCTTAAAATCATTAAACCCGACCCCTCGATGAATAAATTCTAAATAGTTATTATAAAGTCGGATCCCTCAGATGCTTTCTCAGTAAAAACTTGCTTTAAGCGTTGGCCTTAACACAACAATAATTACCAACTCTATCCCTAGTAATTTGTATATTAAGGGTATTTCAACTTTTACTTCTGTTAAAGTTAATTAACACACATGAAAATCATTCTCCCGTTTGAAGTTTATACTAATAAAGGTTGAAATACTAACATGAAACTTGAATAAAAAAACATATATAATTCATAATCAAAACATCACATTCATAGATTGGTTCACCAATTCCAACATAAACAGATTAGTTACACATGTTGAAAGTAAAAACATAACTTACAATGGAAGACATCACTAATACTTGATCACAGTTGAACACACTTCATAACACCAAAGGAAACACACTAAAACAACATTCTCAAATATATGGAAGTTATTCTGCAGCACAAGTTTAGAATGGAATTCTGAATTCTTGGGATAAGAAGAGAAGAATGAAGGAAAGGGATGTTAAAAACCCATGGCAAATGGCCTATTTATTTGGCTGAGTAGAGGTGTTGATGCTCCATTAATGATCCAGATTTTCAGCTATGATTTGCTGAATTATGCTTCCATAATGCTCAGATTAGGTCCCTTGTTATCTCTCACTACGTTTGTAGGTTTGGACTGAAGTGATTTGGCCATTATTTAGCTCATTTTCTGAGTGCAATCCCACTTGTAAGTGGGATACATGTAGTACCTGATGCTACACATTGGCCTGACGCGTAACGTTAGCACCAAAATCCTGACACTGAGGGTGGAGTTAATGCTACGCGTCAACCCTTTTGCTTTAAATAAATTTTCACTTTGATTCCTCAGCTTTTTACTACAAAGATGGGAGAAATGGGTTATAATAGTTAAATTTCAATAACTTCCATTTGTTTAAAATAAAACCTAAATTTACTTATTTTAAACTATTTTTTATTTATTTTTTCACACTTTCTAATAAAAATAACAATAAAAATAAGGACTAACAAACTGAACTCAACTTAGGAAGTTGCTCGCCCACGAGCAAAACAAACTAAAACTTTAAACCAATCTTTTTTTAAAATCAAATTTTTGAAAATTTTAATTTACCACAAGAAGTAATTCACAACTTACCGTTTAGAATGATCAATATAGATAACTCATGCAAAAGAGGCTTAAAGATAAAACTTTCACAATGTCATGTCAATAAATCAAGCTTATTTCAAGGCTTACCTCACAAGTGTTTCTCTCTTGTAAAAAGGTAACCTGATAGCTCAATTGATCATAAGATCAAACAAATTTAATTTTGATTTTCATCTTATCAATTGTCATTCACACAAAACCAAATAAGAGTCATAAGATCTTTTTAAAGGTTGTAATGAGGCTTGGTTACAAGAATTAATGGTCTTTCTTGGAAAGCAAACACCTGAAATCATAAAAGAGCATAAATTTAAAGTGTTGTTCTTGACCGAATATCTCACTTCCCTTTTTTGGTAAATACCCCCAACTTAATTCTTTTCATTATTTCTTTTCTGATTTCGCATATATATATATTTTCATTTTCATTTTTTACTTTTCACTTTTCATATACATGCATAATTGATAATTTTGAAAAGCACTAAGTTTACAATTTCACTCCCCATTTTGTAAGAACACTAAAAAATATTCCTCATTTTAATTATAATGCTCTTTTACTCAATCAGATAAAAGGAAATGTTAAAATTATTTATGGGCTAAGGGTATCAAAGAAATTATTTTTAAAGCTCAAATTGGCTAACAAAGGATAAATACATTTTTACCATGGTAAGCTTTTTGGCCCTAAGTTCTTATGTTTATCGAAAATGTGCCTTGATCATGCTCTTAGATCTTCTATATGATAACACAAATCAAAGAATTAAGCAAAATCAATTTGAAAGAAATTATGTCGATTCCCTCAAGTGTTTAAAGATCTCTCAGCTTACTGGGTTTTCGAAATTAGCTTGATTATTAATAAGAAGAATGTAATTGGTTTTATCAAAATGCCTTAGTTGTAAAAGGATCAATATTTGATTATTAAAAATGACTTATTGTGTAAAACTTTAAGTGCATAAAACTTTCAATTTTCAAAAATTTGATTATTAATCACACTTGAGTTTTATTTTAAGAAAAGAAAAAAATTATAATGCAGAAATAAAATCACACCACACAAAATAAAATCAAACCATAGGTATAAAAATCCAAACTAAATAACTAACATGTCAAAGCAAATGTAAACTAATGTAAAAGTAGTCATAAAAATACAGAAAAATAAATGTGGCTCTCAGTCGTCATCCTCTATCTTATCATCATCACCCTCCTCATCTACATCACCCTTAGTCATAACAGTGTCAGTCTGAGCTCCAGATGGACCTCCTACCTCGGTATGTGAGCTGATCTCCTGGCCACGCCATATGTGATACAAAGTCGGCAGGTGTCATAAATAGTGCATCGGTCCCTGAACCCTGTACTGATAAAATGAATCATGTAAGTGTGCATATGCCCGATGAGAAGCAGCCATCATCTGCATCAAATGCTGACAGTCTATCCTCAGCCTAGCAAAATCCTGAGTGAAAGCATTGAAAGGAGCTGCCTGTAGTGGTCGCCTCCTCCTAGGTATCGGCTGGGCCTCATGCTCAAGAAGTGGAAGCTCGCACTACTGTACAAAATAGGTTTTGTTCACTAAAACACGGGGTACTCGTCCTGATGAGCTAGTGAACTCTGGTGATGGAACCTGCACCCCCTGCCTCCTCCGTAAGGCAGATATGATAAGTGGAAAGGGTATAAGGCGATTCACCTTATGCCCAAGACAATCTGCTCGGAAATAAGAGCAGCGATGTCAATGGTGTGGCCCTGAAGGATAGAATACACGAAACAACAGCAGTCAACGGGTAGAGTAGAGAGATGAGTCACCGGTGTGATGTTGTGGAACATCAAGTACATCCACGCCTAAGTTATCGGGGTCATTTGGGTCTTCTGTAGATTTGAAAGAGCTTTATTAACCTTGCTAAGGTTAAAATAAAGTCCATCCTTGCTCAAGAAATGAGCAACTTGATCTAGGAAATATCCTTGATCACCATCCTCTATAGCAACTTTATTTCTGTTCTCTAACCAGAAACAAGTGTCTCCCTCAGGAGTGGGCTCCCAAGGGTTACCTAAAAAGGCGCTGATAGTATCACGGTCATAGGTAATATGTCGGCCTCTGACCCAACTGGTCCTCATCTACCTAATGTTAGGCGAATCCTGGCGAGTTCTATAGGCGTTCGCATAGAACTCCATCACCAAGATAGGATCTCCCTCTGTGGGCAGGGTAAAAAGTGTCCCTCACCTCCTCCTCTGGATCTCTCCCAACAGCTCTGGGTAGTCAACCACTCCCAGATTAGGCACTCTTTCCCAGATCAATTTGAATCCTTTGATCTGGTGGAACCTGGCCCACTTAGCATCAATCTTGAACCTGGTAGGATCACGAGGTCCAAGATGCTCCTCCTCAATCTGAATGTCGGGGTCCTCAGAAGAAGCAGTATCAGTAGTCCTTCTTCTTTTAGGACCAGTGGCAGGAATAGATTTCTTTGGGGCCATCTGCAAGAAAAAATAACAACTAAAACTAAATACTCACTATTTTTTAACAATCACACAAAATATTTATCACACAGCCATGTATTAGAAATCCCACAATTATAAAAACAAAATTCACACAAAACTATACCACACATGCATCAATACAACAAAATGATTTTTGATTTTTTGGATATAAAATAAAATACAAAAAAAATTATTCAAATCATACAACTAGCCCTAAAAATATTCTAAAAACACAAATTTAATACATATAAATTTCATAAACAAAACATTAGAACACATATTATTAAAAAAATCAAACATAGAAAAATCTAACAAATTTAAAATTAAAAATCTAACTAATAAAATATAAAATAAAAATAATAAATTAAAAATTAGAAAAAGAAAAAATAATAAAAATACAAAAATTAAGAAAATTGAAACAGGGGCCTAACGCATAGCGTCAGCCCTATTCTCCCACGCTACGCGTAGGGTTACAGTTTTGAAACCCAAAAATTAGGGGTTGTGTAGCAGCAACCCCTCTTTCTCATTTTTCAATCCAATCAGAAATCCCAGCCAGTACTATTTATCTTTAATTAACCTAAAACTAACCTAACCACATATATTTCTACAAATTAAAGAAAAAACGAAAGTTAAAGATAAGAGAGAATGGAGAACTTACCTGAAAAGTGATGAACAATAGAGAACGTGCAAGATAGAGGGAATTGGGGTTTGAGGGAATAGGTTTCAGAGAGAATGAGAGGCAAGGAGGGAATTTTTAGGTTTAAAAATTATGAATGAGCCTCCATTTTGAAATGGCCTCTGTTTTAAAAACTGTACACAGGACCTGACACTACGTGTGGCTCAGACGCTACGCGTCAGACCTGAAATTTTGACCCATGCTACGCGTGGGAGTCAAAATTTCAAATTTTTTTATTCATGATTAAAAATAAACAATCAAATAATGGGTTGCCTCCCATTGAGCGCTTGGTTTAATGTCTCTAGCTTGACATCCTGCAAATCATAAATTTGATAAGTAACAAATGGTGGTGAGTCTGTTGATCTTACCACCCAGATAAGGCTTTAACCTATATCCATTCACCATCCAACTTCTTTTGGAAGTTGGATCTTCAATTTTCACTGCTCCATATGGTTTTACTTCTTTGATCACAAATGGCCTGACCACTTTGATTTCAATTTACCAGGAAATAATTTTAATCTTGAATTAAACAATAAGACTTACTAACCTAGTATGAAATGTCTTTTCTTCAATTTCTTATCATGGTAAGTTTTCACCTTGTTCCTGTAGCACCTAGATGATTCATAAACATGATTCTGCATTTCCTCTAACTCAAATAATTGTAACTTCCTTTTGTCAATTCTAGCAGTTTAATCAAAGTTGAGGAATTTTAATGCCCAATATGCTTTATGTTCTATTTCAACTGGGAGATGACAAGCTTTTCCATAAACCATCTGAAAAGGAGAAAGGCCAATTGGAGTTTTAAATGCAGTTCTGTAAGCCCATAGTGCATCATCAAGTTTCTATAACCAATGTTTTCTTGAAGAAGACATTGTCTTTTCCAAGATCCTTTTTAATTCCTTATTTGAAATTTCAGCTTGACCATTGGTTTGTGGATGATAAGTTGTGGCCACTTTATGCCTTACACCGTAATGCTGTAACACCTTTTAAAGAATTTTGTTACAAAAGTGTGAACTTTCATCACTAATTAGAGTCCTGGGTATTCCAAACCTGCAAAAAATATTTTTTTTAAGAAATTTACCATAGTTTTGGAGTCAGCATTATCAATTGCTTCCACCCGTTTAGAAACATAATCCACTGCCAAAAGAATAAATTGGTTAGATTAAGAGTTGGGAAAGGGTTCCATGAAGTCGATTCCCCAGCAATCAAATACCTCTACCTCTTGTATGTTTGTGAGAGGCATTTCTTGCCTCCTGGTTATGTTTCTTGTTCTTTGGCAGTTGTCACAAGATTGAACAAATGAGTGGGCATCTTTAAAAATAGAGGGCCAGTATAAACCTGATTGAAGGACTTTTGTAGCAGTCCTTTCTCCATTAAAATGACCACCATAAGGGGATTTATGGCAGTGTCATAACACATCATTAATTTCCCAATCAGGTACACAACGTTGCAACAAATTATCCATACCAATTTTAAATAGATGAAGGTCATCCCAAATAAAATATTTAGCATCTGTGTAAAATTTTTTTCTTTGCTTCCAGGTTAAATCATTTGGAAGAATTCCAGCTACTTTAAAATTGGTCATATCAGCAAACCATGGCCATTTTGTTATTTTAAACAATTTCTTGTTAGGAAATTCTTCCAAAATTTCATTTTCCTTAGCAGTGACCTCATCATTCATTAATCTAGACAAATGATTAGCAACCACATTTTCACTACCCTTTTTATCTTTGATTTCAAGATCATATTCCCGTAGGAGTAAAATCCATCAGATTAACTGAGGTTTAGAATCTATTTTAGTCAAGAGATATTTGATGGCTGTATGATCAGTAAAAACAATTATTTTAGAGCCAATCAAATATGATCTAAATTTTTCCAAGGCATACACTATGGCTAGTAACTCTTTCTCAGTAGTGGCATAATTCACTTGATTTTCATTCAAAACCTTACTAGCATAATGTATAACTTGAAAAATCTTTTCATGCCTTTGTCCTAAAATAGCTCCTATAGCATAATCACTTGCATCACACATGAGCTCAAAGGGTAAATTCTAGTTAGGGCAACAATAACAAGAGCAGAAATCAATTTTTCTTTTAAAGAATTAAAAGCTTTAAGACATGCATCATCAAATTTGAATTCAACATCTTTGTTTAAGAGGTTTGTCAAAGGTTTAGCAATTTTTGAAAAATCTTTAACGAACCTTGTATAAAACCCAGCATGTCCTAGAAAACTTCTAATCCCTTTCACATTTACAGGGGGTGGGAGTTTAGATATCACCTCAATTTTTTCTTGGTCTACTTTAATACCTTTTGCAGAGATCTTATGACCAAATACCTTCAGTCACCATAAAGTGACACTTCTCCCAATTCAAGACTAGATTTGTATCAATACACTATTTCAGTACAGCGTTCAAGTTTGATAGACATGTATCAAAAGAGTTCCCAAAGACTGAGAAGTCATCCATGAAAATTTCTATACTCTTTTCAACTAAATCTGCAAAAATAGCAAACATACATCGTTGAAAAGTAGCAGGTGCATTACACAATCCAAATGGCATTTTTCTATAAGAAAAGATACCAAAAGGACATGTAAAAGCAATCTTTTCTTGGTCAAGAAAATCCACAGCAATTTGGTTATATCCAGAATTACCATCAAGAAAGTAATAATAAGCTTGTCAAGATAATATTTCAAGCATTTGGTGAAACAACCCGACTTAATAAACCCAAAACCGAGACCAGGGAAATTTTTCCAAAATTCACCAAGTAGTCGGGGTAAAATAAATCAACGTAAGGCAAGGGAAAGCAAAACCGATCAGAGAAGGGAAGACCGAGTCAGAAAGCCACACATGGGCAAGACTCAGCTTCGGTCAATCAGACCAGCGGAAGATACAGCGCTTGAGCGAGCCCTATTCACGCTGGAGCGAATCCTCATTCGCTGTAGCGAACCCATTCACTCGGTAATTCCATTACTCGGAATCGGGACCTAAGTTCACTCGGGAACTATCCCCCCTCGGGTTATACTTCACCCGGTAAACCCAGCCATACCTTATCTTTATTCAAAGTCAACATGCTTCATTCGGAAGTGTCACAATCTCTACACGGGAAATGATTCCCTCGATTACTCCACTTGGAGTCCATAAGCTTTCCCTCACATGGATTGTTTCCCCAGTCCAATACCATTCGGTATAATTCAACCACGATTCACTTGGGATACATTATCCATTCTGCACTCGGCATAATTTGACCTTCCTCACTCGGATATCACTTAAACCTGCCTTCATTCCTTCAGAAGGAGTCTCCACAATCAAACTCCAATCAGAATTACTCTGACCTCTCATCACTCGGAGGAATTCACCAAGTTAAGTCACTCGAACTTATTTAATACTTAGCCACTCGGAATATATAACATTCACTCGGATTATATATATAGCCTCGTTCACTCGGAAGAGGACTCCTAGAATACCTCAATCAGAACCATCACAATTACTCTTCCCTCGGAAGAGGTTCACTCGGAATTTCCCACTCGGGAATAATCAAACCCTTCCCCACTCGGGGTTTACTCATACTTTTCACTCGGTAACATATGGACTAGTCTTCCCTCGAAAGTAGCCCACTCGAGTACATCTTACTCAGAACCATTTTAAGCCTTCATCACTCGGAAAAGGCCACACAAACTAAAGCCCCACTTGGCAATGGCTCTCCCAACAATATTCCACTCAGAAACTCAATAACTTAGCATTATTCTCCCAACACCACATAATGAACAATTTCGGGTAACATCATATCAATGTAAAATATATATACATACAATGTATACTTGTTCACAAACCCGATAGTTAACCCATATAATTAAATCTATTTGGATTATAAGAGAGCCGGCCAAGGCTTTAACATATCTATTTACAACATATACTATATGTGCACTTCAACAATCTGAGTGCCCATCACTCGGACTTGAGGCCATGTCAACATTCCCAGTCCGACCTGCATATACTGAAAAATATAGCCACAGTAGGGGTGAGCTTTTACATATTAAATGACAGTTATTGACTCGGATTAATCTTCGAATCCTCAACCATACAATAACATATCTCAATCAGCAATAATGCACTCTGCCATTCAATATGAACCCTACAACAACTTCATCCACTCGGGATTCATGCAATTCATGCAATTCAATCAAGACTGAGTAATTCATATCATTCATAATCACCTTGCACTCGGTAACAGTACCAATTTACATATATTCACCTAGTCGGAATTCACACCAATCATTCATGGCTATATTAATCATGCTATTCATAACAGCATTTACACACACATATATATATACCATCACATTAAGTTCATCAACAACATAAGTGTGCACTCAGCAATAGCATTAGTATACATGCATTCATCCATTCGGATATAAGTGTGCACTCGACATAGCATCAGTATACATGCATTCATCCACTCGGATATAAGTGTGCACTCGGCATAGCATTAGTATACATGCATTCATCCATATATTCATACAATTCATATTGAGCTCAATAACAATCATAAGTGTGCACACATTCATTTCACCCGGATCCGGTTATTTATTATCAATTTTTATTGTTGCAACATAGGCTCCAAGCCTTTTCTCAGCTCCAAGCTGATTCGGCCGTTTTACTGGTACCAAACCGTTTGCCCTCACATGTAACACAGTCACTCCAAGCGACAACGGAAGTGTTACGGGCAGCCCCGAATCCAACCCGGTAGGCTTGCCTTGAGTCCAACCCAAGGTCTTTAAGCGTTTAACGCTTAGTGCACTCGGCACTGGCTCGAGTCCAACCCGAGGTCTTTCATCATATTTTGACACGTATTCATCTGATTGCCGACTCAGTATTAAGCGTCCAACGCTACATGCTCCAAGCATTTCCAGTGGCGAATCAGATGCATACGGTCTTATTCATCAGGCGTCCAACGCCAATGCACTCGGTATTGCCTTGAGTCCAACCCAAGGTCTTTCAATATGTTTTCCACACATATGCACTCGGTATTCAAATATCAATAACATGCATCCAATGCACTTTATCATTATTATTCATAAACAGGGATCGGCATAGCAATAACACAATACATGCACTCGGCAATCACATGCACTTGGCAAATCACATGCTTTTTAATATAAAATCCCAAACGGGAATTAACATAACCGACCTACATCTCATGCACTCAGCAATCATAATGCCATCCACTCGGAATTATCATTTACAACAAGCATCACATGTTTTTCATATAAAACCCACTCGGCATTAACATTTTCATAGCAAGCATCTCATACTAATTCATATAAAATCCCACACAGAATTAACACAACAGTCCCTATCTTATGCACTCAGCATTCGCATGTTCAATGACAAGCATCACATGCATTTAAACACACAATCACACACAGGGATCAGTACAACTCATGCACTCGGCTTCCTCATTAACAGCCGCAACCATAATGCCATTCACATTTACATGCATTCACTCGGCATTTTATATTTATCATCATACATCTCATGGACGGAATCATGACAACATCACACAGACCACAATGACCATAAATCCGGGTGTTTCATGCACCAATACTCAACTACAACATATCAATCAACATATTTCAAACATGACACAACACATTAAAGCAAAACCACCCGGAACCCGTCCATAAACCATACATTTAAGATGTAAATTAGCCCCCCTACCTGGAATGAAGATCCCAGAAGCTCCCTGAGCTTGCAGCACCTACTGAACGTTCTTCAGTCACTCGTTCTTAACAGAACGATCCAGCTTCCAGCCGTTCAGCACAGGAATCTCCTTTGGAGGAACACCGAGCCACTCGGACACACGAACAGCTCTGCCTCCATGACACCCCATGCTCTGTTCGCAGAGCAGTAGAGAGTTCCATGGTTGTTCCCACACACGAACAGACCAGTCCTCACCAACAGTGGAGGAGAGGACCCCATGCTTCCAAGCACCCATCGTTGCTTAGGCATAACAGAGGAGGATCCCAGCCTTCAAAACACTCAGCACCACATGGTTCTCTCACAGCCACGCTGTTCCCACTTCGTGTCCCTACTCGGTTCTACTCAGTGTTGAGTGGAAGAAGAAGAACAGCCACGAAGAAGAAACAGAGGCTCCAACAAGTTGTAGAGAGAATAGAAAAGTGGTTCTCATTGTACCCAAAATACAATGAGTAGGGAATGGAAAATGTATAGCTCTTATCCCTTCACTGCCGTGACAGCTCCACTCCCATCAACCATCATATCCCATTAATCTCCCATCCCATCAGCGTGGGAATCACAAGGGAGAAAGGGAGAGAGGGCCGAAGCTCTCTTAATCACCAAGGGCACCATCATAATTCTGCCTGGCCACATATTATTATTATTATTATTCAATCAATAAATCTTAATTCTCTAATTAACCTTAATCAAAACCAGGATGTTACATTTGGTCCATAAAGGAGAGGGGAAAATAATCTTTTCTTGTTGCTTGGTTTAATTTTTTGTAATCAATGCATATTCTCCAGCTTGTGACAGATCTTGTTGGGATTAATTCATTTTTATCATTTACAATTACTGTCATACCATATTTTTTAGGTACCACTTGAAAAAGACTTACCCATGCACTATTAGAAATAGGATAGATGATACCTGCTTTCAGTAATTTTAGAACCTCCTTCTTTGTTACCTCTTTCATTGTGGGATTAAGGCATCTTTGAGGTTGGGCTACAGGCTTAAAATCATCTTCTAATAAAATCCTGTGCATGCAATATGATGGGCTTATACCTTTTAAATCTTCAAGTGTCCATCTGATTGCT
Organism: Clitoria ternatea; assembly: GCA_037962975.1. Lineage (NCBI taxonomy): Eukaryota > Viridiplantae > Streptophyta > Magnoliopsida > Fabales > Fabaceae > Clitoria > Clitoria ternatea. The sequence continues at coordinate 121,536,782 of CM075670.1, forward strand.
TCTTGATTCCTTTTCAATACGCCCATTAGTTTTTCTTCTTTTGTTTCAGTTAGTGAATTACTAATGATAATAGGTTTAAGATTACCTTCCTTTAGAAAGATATACTTGAGGTGTGAAGGTAAAACTTTGAGCTTTGGTCTCTGGGCTTATTCAACAGGTGTTTCTTAGGGTTCCTTAATCTTTTTAGATTTGGGGGAAATGTTTTTCCCTCTTTCAAGTTCTTCCAAACACCTTCCTATCTGTCTTTCATCTTTTTCATTTAAACATTACACAAAGTCAATCAATAATTTATTGAGAGGGTTAGAAATAGACATACCTTTTGATACAGAGAGACAAACTTCATCAAGGGCATCCACTCTAAAATAATCTTGTTTTGGGTTAGGATGTTTAATTGCTTTGAAAACATCAAAATTTACCTCCTCATCATGCACTCTGACTGCCAGTTTTCCATTATCCACATCAATTAGCACTCTAGCAGTCTTCATGAATGGTCTTCCAAGAATTAAGGGGACTTTAGTATCCTCCTCCATGTCTAATACCTCAAAGTCAACAGGGAAGTAGAACTTGTCCACTTTCACAAGTACATCTTCCATAATTCAATAGGGTCTTTTGATTGAGCGGTCTGCTAGTTATATAGTTATTTTTGTCCTTTGAGGATCAAGATCACCAATGCGCTTCATCATACTTAAGGGAATTAAATTAATGCTTGCCCCTAAATCTAATAAAGCCTTCCCAATATTTACACCTCTAATTGAGACGGGAATTGTGAAACTTCCTAGATCTTTTAACTTTTCTGGCATGTTGTATTACAAGATGGCACTACAACCAGTTTCAAGCTCCATAATTTCTTTATTATACCTCCTTTTCTTAGTGAGCAGTTCCTTCATAAACTTTGCATATGTTGGCATTTGTTCTAATGCCTCAAAGAATGGAATGTTTATTTGTAACCGCTTAAAACTCTCAAGGAATCTCTTGTATTCTCTCTCCTTATCCTTTCTTGATGGTGCATGAGGATAGGGTAGATCCTTGACAGGACGAGTCTGACCCAAGTACTGATTCTTTTGTTTTTTGGTTTATTGATTTTTTTTTGTTTTTGTTTTTCTTCTTATTTTTCTTGTTTTTCTTTGTTTTCTTCTTTGTTTTCTTTTTCATCACTCTCTTTTTCTTCCTTTTCTTCTTCACTCTTTTCATTGTCATTCTCTTCTTTTTCATTTTTTTTCTTGTTCACTCTTTTCACTCTCTTTACAAGTTTCTTTACAATTAATTCCTACAACTTTACCACTTCTAGTAAAACTAGCTTTACATTGTTCCCTTGGGTTCTGGGTATTGGCAGAGAAACCAGAACTCTTCATTTTAGCTACTTCATTTGCTAGCTGTCCCAATTGTAAATCCGACGCTTTCCGTGCGGCTTCATTCGTTTGCATATATTGCAGCAATTGTTAGATAGAATCTTCTATCCTTGTCAGTCTAACATTTTGATCAGATTGTGGTTGTTGTTAAAACTGTTTGTTAGGAGGTCTATTAGAGGGTCCAACATCTTGTTTCCAGCCAAAGTTTTGATTCTGTCATCCCTGTGGGTAATTGTTAGGAAAAAGATTACTAATATTGAAAGGTAAATTACCTACAGGTATTCTTTGGTGGAGTAAAAAATTGGCTTGCTCTTGTTCAGTTCCATCTGGTGAATAGTAACCACAAGGTTGTTCACCCATACAATAAACGCATTGTTTTAACTGAGTATGAGGTGGTGATAATACTTGGGCAATTTAAAGTTTCTGCAATTGCTTGCTCATTGCCTCAATTTATTGTGTCAACAATTTTTGTTGAGCTAAAACTGCATCATTTACTCCCAACTCAAGTATACCTGGTTTTCTAGAAACATTACCTCTTTCATGTTTTGCCTATCTGTCACTAGTAGACATGGACTCCATTATAGTTATTGCCTCATCTATTGTTTTGTTCATTAATAAACCACCTGTACAGACATCTAACATCATCTTAAACTCAGGCAATAAACCATGATAGACGATTCTTACCTTACCATCATCATCCAAATTGTGATTTAGACATTTTCTTAACAATGCTTTGAATCTTTCCTATGCTTCTCCTAATGACTCATCATTATTTTGTGAAAATGAATGAATGGTTGTCATAGCTTCAAAATATTCCAAAACTTTTCTTTCAAGATCAGACCAGTTTGCAAAACTACCATGTGGACAAGATTTAAACCATTCTTTAGCCTTCCTAACCAAAGAAAAAAAATAGTTTCATGTACACAGATTCTTCTTGATTGGGTTCAAAACCAATAGTATTGCATAATTCATAAAAAAACATTTAGATGTTCATATGGTTCTTCATGATTTAAACCAGTAAACTGATTATTTTGAATTATATTCAATGTAGCAGGTTTAATTTCCACCGCAGCCACAGGTCCTTGAAACATCCCTGATACACAGGGTGGTCCATTGATAGCAGCAAATTGTCCCAAAGTTTGTCTTTGTCGTTCCCCAGCCATTTTAGAAATTTTGGAGTTTTGAAAAGAAGATGAAGTTTAAGAGGAAGAAGTAGTAGTTTGTGTTTTTGATGTTAAAGATTTAAGTCTTTTGTAAATTTTTCGATCTCAGGGTCAAAGTAGATCCTTCCTGTAGAAGATCGAGTTTGCATACAAAAACTAAACAAAGAGAGTTAGTGTAATAAGAGTAATTAAAGAGGAAGTAAAAGTGAATAAATGAATGAAAATTTACCTAATTAAAAAGTAAAGAAATTTTACCATGGTAATTAAAAATTTCTATTTTACTGAAATCAATTCAATCCCTGGCGACGGCGCCAAAAAACTTGTTAGTGCCTGAATGTTGTTGGCTATTTGGCAAGCGCACCAATGTATTGTTGTAGTTTTTAAAATAGATATCATTCCCTCAAGGATTGAATGTTTTCAGTGTGAGATAGTAATTTTATTTACTATGGTAAAAAGTGTCAAAACATATTAACAAAAGTATGATTCATTTACAAAGTATACAATATTCATAAATTTAGAGATTGATTGATTCATTTGGGACAAAGATTGTATAAGTAAATTTAAAATCTATCTAGAAATTTACTTAGGAAAATGGTACTTTAGAATGATTCTAATACTTGAGATTTAAATACAGTATAACAAACTATGTTGGAATTTAGATCCCCGCACTAGAATATAACATATCAATTATAAATATGCATATTTAATCATCAAGTTCATGTCATGCAGCTTAAAATCATTAAACCCGATCCCTCGGTTAATAAATTCTAAATAGTTACAGTAAAGTCGGATCCCTCAGATGCTTTCTTAGTAAAAACTTGCTTTAAGCGCTGGCCTTAACACAACAATAATTACCAACTCTATCCCTAGTAATTGGTATATTAAGGGTATTTCAACTTTTACTTCCGTTAAAGTTAATTAACAAGCATGAAAATCATTCTCCTGTTTGAAGTTTATACTAATAAAGGTTAAAATACTAACATGAAACTTGAATAAAAAAACATACATAATTCATAATCAAAACATCACATTCATATATTGGTTTACCAATTCCAACATAAACAGATTAGTTACACATGATGAAAGTAAAAACATAACTTACAATTAAAGATATCACTAATACTTGATCACACTTGAACACACTTCATAACACAAAAGGAAACACACTAAGACAACATTCTCAAATATATGAAAGCTATTCTACAGCACAAGTTTAGAAAAGAATTTTGAATTCGTGGGATAAGAAGAGAAGAATGAAGGAAAGAGATGCTAAAACCCCATGGCAAATAGCCTATTTATAGGGCTGTGTAGAGGTGTTGACGCTACGCGCGAGGCTAGCGCTACGCGTCAGCCTCCTGACTCAACCTCCATTAATGATCCAGATTTTCTGCCATGATTTGCTTAATTATGCTTCGATAATGCTCATATTAGGTCCCTTGTTGTCTCCCACTACGTTTGTAGGTTTGGACTGAAGTGATTTGGCCATTATTTGGCCCATTTTCTGAGTGCAATCCTACCTGTAAGTGGGATACACGTAGCACCTGACGCTACGCGTGGGCCTGACGTGTAGCGTTAGCACCAAAATCCTGACGCTGAGCATGGGGTTGATGCTACGCATCAGCCTTAAATAAATTTTCACTTTGATTCCTCAGCTTTTTACTGCAAAGATGGGAGAAATGGGTTATAACAGTTAAATTTTAATAACTTCCATTTATTTAAAATAAAACCTAAATTTACTTATTTTAAACTAATTTTTATTTATTTTTTCACACTTTCTAATATAAAAATAACATTAAAAATAAGGACTAACAGTATCATCAAATCGAGAGATCATAATAGGAATGAAATGAGTCTTCATTAATCAAAATACTATATACATCATACAGAATGCATCATACTAGTCAATTACGATGCTTCACAAAAGACTTCTAATTTTCTAAACTACTCCCCCTTTTAGAATCAACAAAAGAGAGGATATCATCGAGACTCAAAAAGTAAATCACGAGTAACAGATGAAGTAAAAAGACGAAAAGCAGCAGAGGATACAATAGTGAAAAACTGAGTATAAAAATAAAAAAAGGAAGAAAACGTAATTAAAGAAGGGAAGTAAAGAAAGATAGGATTATAGGAAGAAGGGGAACAGGAACTAGAAGGTTCTTCTTGAAGAGTCTAGAGATAGTGGCACCACAGAGCATTAGCGGGAGCTTCGGTCGGTTGAGGAGCAGTCCAAAGACTTTGAAGTATAACTGTAGGAAGCTGCTTAGGTTGAAGGGGACCCTTGTAGTGTGGCTTATGCTTTAGGGGCATGGGCTTCTTCAGTCTGCCCAAAGATATCCATTTAACCGGTGGAGGGCTATGAGGAACCATAAATAAGATCTTCTTCCAAGGTGTAGCCACTAGACAATTCTTGATGGTCACATCATTGAGAGAGACAAAGCCATGTTTCAGGTCTCTAGCAACAGAAGCCTGCTTAGGTTGAAGTACATGAAATAGATTAAGGTCATCAGTAGGTCTGGGAAGCCAAGAAGCTTCTCAATGGGAAGAGAAGGGTAGTGTTTGGGGGCAGATAGGCGAATGTGAAGTCTATGAGGGTTAAAGTTTGGATTACGAACAATAACTTGGTTATAAGGGTTAGAATAGCCAGGGTCAGAACCATCAAGAATAGGTTTGTAGTAAACATACTCAGGTAGGGTGAGGTACCTTTTAAGAAGAGGGGGAAGGTGAGATTTATGGATAATCATAGAAATGGAAGGACAAGGAATAATAGCTAGGGAGGATGGAGTCTGGGGTAAAGGTGGAGGTATAATGGCAAGAGGAATAGGTTCAGGAGAAGAAGAGGTCATAGAAGGTAAGGGTTCAGACCTTGATCATTTGGAATATTTCACAGGAGAAGTTGACCTTTTGCACTTGAGAGAGGCTTTGAATGCATTTGCATCACTTTGATAGAGACCAATAATGGCATAAAATTGATTAAGCCAATTAATATATTCCCAGGTGTGAACTTCCGAGATAGGATTATTCTTCAGGTATCCACGGATGAATCTCAGATAAAGGGTGTAAGTAGGATAACCACCACACTGTTGAAGAGTGTCATGGTTTTCAACCATAACTCACCGGTACTCATCACAAAGCTCAAAAACTTAGTACTCCAGGCTAAGAAGTCCCAACTTGCTATTGAAACTTCTGGGTGCAGGGAAGTGAAGACAGATACAAATAAATCAAAAACTTTATCACTAGTGAGTTTCTTAAAATGGGTTTCAAAAGAGAGGCAGAACAGTGGAAGTAGAGTCTATAGAGTCTTGGAAGGAGCAGAGTCCTTAACACGTTTCTTAGTCCCAGATTTCTTCTTTTTAGAGCGTCGTTGAATTTGAGATGATCGTCAAAGTCTGAAGATCTCTTTGTTGGTGTAAGAACAAAATTTATAGGAGGGTCTGATGCTATAACAGGAAATGGAGAGGGAGCTATCTGACACGGTTCCACCTTATGAGGAGAGTCTGATTCTTCTAAGGGTTCATCAGACTCTTCAAGAACCAATTTTCTGACCTTCTTAGCAGAGCGAGAACTGAGTACGCTTGGGAGCAGATCCAGACTTTCTTTTCTTGGAAGGAGATGATTTTTTCTTTATATGAAGAGCTAGGGAAGTACCCTAAGGTTGATCTAATAGAGAAGAGAATGTAGGTAACTTACTAACCACCAAAAAGGGAGTGACCAGGTCCTTCACTGAGTCTGTTTGCATATTCTCAAGTGCAAACACCTTCATGAGAACAGCAGGGTAGGGAATCTTGTTTTGCTTCTTGCCAATGGAGGAAATCATATAAGTCATAATGATATTGGGCAAACTAACCTTTTCCTTTGTAAGCATATGATACATGCAGAATCGGTCGAGCTTGCTTATTGTATCTTTTACACATTTCTTAGGGTAAAAGACTTACTTCATTACAAGATGTAGTATCTTAACTTTTGGAAGAAGAGACCCAAAGACCAGCTTGGCTGGTTGCTGAGCACCATACAGCATTTCATTGATTTCTAGAGATGATAAAACATTGAACTCAAAAATTTCATCAAAGACTTCACCTTCATTCAGACAACCAATAGCAGTAGCGATAAGATCCGTAGAAATCTCAATAGATTTCACTTGAAGGTTATCGAGGACAATAAACTTGGACTTGTCCACAGAGGCCATTTTCTAGAATTAAAGAACCAAAGATAGAGAATAGGGAGTCTAGTCGAGACAAAACTTTATCCAACCGATTCCATTTAGCTCATTAGAGATATCACGCCCATCCAGCTTGTGTTGTCTTATGTTAAAAACTAAAGACTCAACAATGTCAGATGCCTTGTATGCCATTTCTCAGGTGGATAGAGAAGAAGAAATGGTTTTTAAAAATAGAAGAAGTTTTACAAAAAAGAATTCGAAGAGGGAAGAGAAATATGTGGTAAAAAAAAGTGGGAATAAGTGTAAGTGAAGAGACGTAGATAAATAGAGGGAAAGAAAATTAGCCACGAAAGAGGAGAGAGAAAACACGTTCAGAAAATGGTTATACAAAAAGGTGATAACTGTTGCCACATTTTAAGAAAGGTGAACAGAAAATAACTTAACAAAGAAAGTCTCTCAGAAAAAAAATTAAAAGTCAAGTGTGAAATTAAATAAGATACTATAACAGACTATACATGCATTAGACCGATTAAGTAATTACTTTTAAATTTAAATTTTGCTTAATGAACTTAAACCTAGCCTCTGCTAGAGGTTTAGTGAAGATGTCTATCCACTGATGGCCTGTATCCACAAACTTCAAATCTAAAGTTCCCTTTTGTACATAGTCACGAATGAAGTGATATTTTACTTCAATGTGTTTTGCTTTGGAGTGCTAAATAGGGTTCTTGGAGAGATTTATTACACTGGTATTATCACAAAATACTGGGATTTCTCCTTCTTTGATTAAGTAGTCTTCGAGTCAGTATTTGATCCAAATAAGTTGAGAGCAATATCCAGGTGTAGACATGTATTCTGCTTCAGCTGTTGAGAGTGCAATAGAGTTTTGCTTTTTGCTACTCGAGATTAAATTTCTTCCCAAGAAGTGACATCCACCACTTGTGCTTTTTTGATCAACTTGATCTCCTACAAAGTCTGCATCATAAAATCTAGATAGAGAGAAAGAGTTTGTTCATTTATAGAATAACCCAAGGTTAGTGGTTCCAACAAGATATCTTAGAATCCTCTTCACGACAGATAGATATGATTCCTTGGGATCTGATTGATATCTTGCATACATGTAAACACTAAACCTTATGTGAAGTCTGCTAGATGTGAGATACAGAAGTGAACCAAGCATTCCTCTATACAAGGTTTGGTCCACGGATGTACCAGACTCATCTTTATTTATAATGTAGTTAGGATGCATAGGAGTACTCATAGCTTTAGCATCAGTCATTTTAAATTTCTTGAGTAATTCCTTGGTGTACTTTTGTTGATGAATGAAAATTCCATTACTGGTCTGTTGAATTTGCAACCCTAAGAAGAATTTGAGTTCGCTCATCATACTCATTTCAAATTCTGCTTGCATCATTTTTGAAAAAGCTTTACACAGACTATCATCAGTATCACCAAAAACAATATCATCCATATAAATCTACATAATAATAAAGTGTTTCTTAGAGCTTTTTTGAAAAGGGTTGTGTCAACTTGTCCTCTAATAAAGCCTTTTGAAATAAGAAAGGAGCTGATTTAAAAACACTGTATGGGAGCCTGTTTTAGACCATACAGTGTTTTACTTAATTTAAAAACGTGGTTAGGTAGAGACACATCTTCAAAACTAGGAGACTGTTTTACATAAACTTCTTCAATAAAACTATTCACAAAAGCACTCTTCACATCCATTTGATATAATGTAATACCTTTAAAAGCTACAAATACAAGAAGTATTCTAATAGCCTCAAGTCTGGCTACAGGTGTAAAAGTTTCAGTAAAATCTATACCTTCTTGTTGATTAGCCTTGAGCTATTAATCTGGCTTTGTTTCTGATTATTTTTCCATCTTCATCTAGCTTGTTTCGGAATACCCACTTAGTTCCAATGATACTTTTATCTTGGGTTTAGGAATAAGTGACCATACTGTGTTTATATGTTGAAACAAGTTTTGATTATGACAAACAAAGTCTTCAAGCATCTAAAGAAATTAAGCAATACATCAATTTAATGAAATATATTGGTATACACTTAAAAACAAAGAAAAATAATCATCAATCAAGAAAGAATCAAGAACATGAGCAATATAATCACAAAAGTGTCAAAAATGTATTAAAAAGGAAGCAATAGGTATAAGAATCAATTCATGGAAAGTAAGAATTAATTCATGCCCCTGGAAGTCCAAGAATTCCAAAAACTAAGCCTGGGAATCGATTCACCAAGAATGGGAATCGATTCATGCGAATTTTATGGGTCAGGAATCGATTCATTGGATGGGAATCGATTCATCCCTTATGGGAATCAATTCCTGCGTGTTGAAAAGCCTGGGAATCGATTCATGCACTAAGGAATCGATTCATGCAATGTATTTTTGGCAAAATTAAAGGCATAAACATCAGAGGAATCAATTCATGACTTTTGGGAATTGATTCACGTCATGGGAACATCATAAACTTAAAGTGCACAGAGATAGTTTAAATTTGAATTGGAAATAGCTTTGCATTAATCACGGAGTCAATTACAAATTTCAAGCCAGGAAACATGCTCCACTAAAGCAGAAATCGGGTAATGCTCCACTACGCCGAAAGGAATTAATTGACAACGGCACCATGCATTTGAAGCCTATAAATAGAGAGGAAATTGAAGAAGCAGACACAACAACACAAGTAAAATTCTTCTCTACTTTTATTCTTTTCTTTCCTCGTTACTCTCTGTTTTCATTAAATTGGTTATTTCCTTTGAGAGTTAGTCAGAGAGAAAAATTATTTTGAGCTTTAATTTGTATATTCACTCTATTGGAGAGTTACTCTTGTATTTCTTAAACACCAAATTCCTAGAGTTTAGGTTGGGTTTCAACCTTGTAAATTGTGAGATTGAGAGATTGGGTGAGGTGCCCTTGTACTTGTGAGAATTGAGTTCTTGAGTGTGGGACACTAGGAAGCTACAATTGCTTAAAGTTTGTATCTTTAATCTCCAATAATGGAATCCTTCAAGTGGGTTGCTTGAAGGTGATACATACATCGGTGTGGTGGAACTCGTATATCAGTTTGCAATTTCTCTTTCCCTATACTCTTTTATAATTATTATTTAAATAGCTTGCTTGATTTATTGTGATTATAACTTGGTTGTTAAATTTATTTGAAACAAGTTGTATTAACTCTTAATTGAATATACTTACTATTTATTAAGTGTTTGTTAACTTGTCTTGCATATAACTTGTTATTACTTGCTATTAATTTTTACCATCTTCATTAAGTATACTTGTTAAAGAATCAATTTCAAAAGCATTCTAAGGAAAATTTTTAATACTCAATTCACCTCCCCTCTTGAGTAATTGAGGCCACTTGGTTAACACATACTTTACTTCTCTCAAACTGGTTTAACTCTTCTTGCATAGTAAAAGTCCAATTTGTATCTTTTAGAGCTTCTTGAACATTCTTTGGTTCTACTTCTAAAATGAGAGCAATTGATGACTGATTGTGAATACTGAATCTAGTTTTAACTCCAACTATTTGATCTCCAATTATGAAGTCTGAAGGATGATAGACTTTGAATTTCCAATCCTTTGGCTTTTCTGGTTTAGGGACAGATCTTGTTCTAATTTTTTAGAATTTGCTAATTATGGTTGGTCATTTGTAGTTGGTTGTTCTGTTGGTTGGTCCATCTTTTACTGAATTTCTGCATTATCATAATCTAGATCTGCCGGTCTCCTGTCATTCTTTTGAAGATTATTAAATCTTACATGCATAGATTCTTCCATGGTTTGTGTTCGAGTATTGAATACTCTATAAGATTTTGATGTGGTTGAGTATCCTATGAATATACCTTTGTCACATTTTAAATCAAATTTTCCAAGGTAATCTTTAGTGTTCAAAATGTAACAGATACATCCGAAAGGATAAAAGTATGAGATATTGGGTTTTCTATGCTTCCACAATTTATAAGGAGTCTTATTCAGTATTGTTCTGATAAAAACTCTATTTTGAATATAACAAGAAGTACTCATAGCTTCTGCCCAAAAATATTTTAGAATATTGTTTTCACAAAGCATAGTAATGGCCATTTCTTGCAGGGATCTATTTTTCCTTTCTACAACACCATTTTGTTGTGGTATTCTTGGTGAGGAAAAACTATGAGTTATCCCAGACTCGTAGAATTTTTCAAAAATTTCATTTTCAAATTCTCTCCTATGATCACTTCTTATTATACCAATACAAAAACCTTTCTCATTTTGAATTTTCTTGCAAAAGATTTTAAATACTTTTATAGACTCATCCTTGTGGGCTAGGAAGTATACTCATGTTAATCTTGTGTAGTCATCAACAATGACAAATTCATACTTCTTTCCTGCCAGACTTTGTACTTGTGAAGGACCAAATAGATCTAAATGTAATAATTCTAGAGGTCTGAACGTAGAAACAACATCTTTGTTTTTAAAAGAAGTTTTATGTTGTTTCCCATTTTGGCATGCCTCACATGGTAAAGAACTGTTAAAAGATATTTTTGGTAATCCCTTGACCAGATCCTTTTTGTGAAGTTTTGAAATATGTTTTAAACTTACATGCCTAAGCTTTTTATGCCAGATCCATCTCTCTTCGGAGTTTGAGAACAAACATTTTACATTCTGATCATTTAGTTCATTCAAGTCAACCTTATAGAGGTTGTTATGTCTATTGGCGTTAAAGAGTATGGTTCCATCATGATTAATGATAGTACACAAAAAAAACTTGATACCCACTATCATAGAATTGACTGATGCTTAGTAGGTTATGTTTTAGACCTTCGACAAGAAATACATTTTCAATGACAGGTGAGGGAAGTTTACCCACTTTACCAGACCAATGATCCTTCCGATCTGGTTCCCTCCAAAGGTAACAGATCCTCTTTTAAATTGCTCCAGGTCTAGGAACATAGACCTTCTTCTTGTCATGTGATGCAAGTATCCATTATCCAGATACCATTGCAAAGTTTTTGTTTTTGTTTTTAAGCATATCTACAAAAGGAATAATTAATGATTTTGGTACCCATATTCTTTTGGGTCCTATATTGTTAGTAATTTTTCATTTCTTCTCTTTCTTTTTCTACATTCATTTATAGAGTAACCATGATTTTTGCAATAATTGCATTTAATAATCTTTTGTCCTTCAGGAAAAAATATAAGTGCTGAAAGATACTTAAAAGTTTTTAGTTTAGAAACATCTTTCTTTTCCATATATCCCAGACCTAGACCTTTTCGATTACCTTTGGATGTTCCTAACAAAGCATCTAAGTTTGCAGTACTATTTACAAACTTGCCTAGGTCTGAGGTAAGAGAGTTGACAAGATTTTTTAACTTAATGATTTCTTTATCCTGAGAATTGCAGCAAATTTTAGATTTCTCAAAATCTGTTTCTAAAGAGATGTTTTCTTTTCTAAGTTTGCTTAATTCTTCAAGATGCATCCTTTCATTTTCTTCTATTTCTTCCAAAACATTTGTATCACAATTTTCCCTTTTTAATAAGGAAATTTGATTTTCAAAATCAATAACCACATTAACATGCTTCAGTTTTAATTTCTTAAAACTTTTTAACAGTTTAGAGAAGTCATTGAATAATAGATCATAATTTTGTTTTAGTTCAAAGTATCTTACCTCATCAGAATCTGAGTCGATGAGGCTGGCTTCTGAGTCTGATCTGTCATCATCCCATGTGATCAGACCTTTTTGTCTCTTAGGAAACTTCCTTCTTTCCCTTCTATCCTTTTTATCTTTATTCTAAAGAGGATATTCTACATTTATGTGACCTGGTTTCCTACAATTAAAACATTCTAGAGTAAATTTATCAGTTTTAAACTTAAATTGACTTTTACCTTTCTTCTGGAACATTTTTGGTCTGAACTTCTTCTTTCTTAGTAATTTATGGAATCTTTTGGTTACAAGCACTAGTTCTTCATCAATGTCATCATCTGATTCATCGAAGTCTAGTTCAGAATTAAAAGATTCCTCAACTTTCAGTGTCTTGCCTTTTCTTGATTCATCAGACTTTAAGGCAATGCTTTTGGTAGAAGATTTATTTGTTTCCTTCTATTTCAGCTTTAGCTCATGAACGTTGAGAACTCCAAGCAACTCATCCAAGGAAAAGGTGCTTAGATCCTTAGCTTCTTCGAGAGCGGAGCATTTAACATCAAACCTTTCAGGCAAGCATCCGAGAAGCTTGACATTTATATCTTTTATAGAGGGAGTGGTTCCAAGACCTTTTAGCCCATTTAGTAAGGTTTGGAATCTTCCAAACATTTGATCTACTAACTCATGTTCCTCCATTTTGAAGTTATTATACTGTTTAGTCAGTAGTATCTTCTTGGATTTCTTGACATTTGACGTTTCTTCATAGTTGCGTTGAAGAGCATCCCAAACTTCTTTAACTGTTCTATAACTAAATACCTTGTTGTACTTAGATTTACTAAAAGCACAGGTAAGAAGAAATCTGGCTTTGGCATTGATCTTCATCTTTTTGATTTCATCAAAACTCCATTCATTTTCTGATTTAGGTTGACCTTCACTATTAACAGGAGGGCCATAGTCGCCATTAATGATGACTACCCATAGACTGTATTGAGTAGATTTTATGAATATTTCTATTCTATCCTTCCAATATGGATAGTCTTCGCCAAAGAAGGTTGGGGGTCTATTGATAGAGAACCTTCTGAAATCAATTGATTACTCTGAAAAGTTGTTATAAATCTTGATCTTTTTCACTCGAGGGAGCGATCAACCAAAAGGACAAGCTCTGATACCAATTGATGGTTCAAAGTCAGACTTAGAAGGGGGTTGAATAAGTCTTAGACTCTTTTTCGTAAAAAGTTAAACCAAAATGAGTAATCAAGCAAATAACGAAAGAGAGAAATTGACACAGAGTTTATACTGGTTCACTTCCAACACAAGCTACGTCCAGTCTCTTCTAACTTGAAGGATTTCCACTATTGTAAAATCTTCTTTTACAATAACAACACCGGACTAGTGTCACAAGTATTCTAGACTCCAGTCACTCCTGGCTTAACCCAAGTATTCTTTCAACAAGCCACTCCTGGTTCAACCCAAGTATTCTTTCGAAAGCCTTTTCAGGCCACAGTGTTTCCTAATAAACACATTCTAGCAATCTACTAGACTTCTACAAAGTGTAAGACAGATGAAAGATAGCACAAGAAACTTAGTGTTTTTACAAATATACAAAAGACTAAGTTATGACACAAGACCAAAATCTGTTTGAAAAATAGAATATACATAGAGGGTCTTTGTGTTACAAACAAGAGTATTGGCAATAAGAATTCTTGTAAACTTGAAAGATTTGTAACTCTTCTATTTGAAATTTAAACTTCTTTGGTATAAATAGAGGCTGGAGGATATGACCGTTACTGCTTCTTGAAAGAAGATATAATTGTTGGAAATCCTTTGAAGGTATTTTGCCTTAAGCTTCTTGCTACCAGACCTTGAAGATGAATTAGGCTCGAGAAAGGTCTGGTTCATTTCTTCATCATTTTCACGAAAATAGCTTCTCATGCATTTCCATGCATAAACCATTCGTAAACTGATTCTTGATTGAACGATAGGTTACTTTTTGAGATGCTCTGACGAAATCTCTAATTGTGATCAGTATGTGTAGAGGTAGGTATGCTGACAGTCGCTGCTTACTTTGATCTTGTTCTTTGTGTTCTTTGATGATAAGCACACAAATATGATAAGGGCATTACTCCTAATGCATCACCAAAATAGATTTTATGAACGTTAAAGATAGTTCTTTGATCAAAATGCTTCTATCAGGCTTTTGTTGTTCGACCATACTTTTAAAACACTAATACTCCTCATTTGTTTTCATAGCTTAATATCTGTATCCTGGAATTTTTTAGATACACAAAAATACGTTATAAATAATACAAACTTTATCATTTTAGAGAAAATACTTGATAATCGGTATAACAAATTCAGGAATTTAAAAAGTCTGGGGTCTGATCTGAAGGGACTTAAAAAAAACTTCTTTATCCAGACTTTTTCTCAACAGGGTGGTTGTTGTTTAGTAGGTTTGGGTGAGGTGATAAAGGTTAGTGATAGCTAAAGGTGTTTGGTGGTAGTGAGCGTGGTGATTTGATGATGTTGATGGGCTGTGTTAACCTTGGGTTTGTGGTGATTTAATGGTATTAATTTAGGTTGATGATAGTCATTATTTGGTTATGAGGAAGAAGAAAGGAAAAATAAAAATAAAATAAATTAAAAAAGTTTAACCCTCCTAATCTTAATGGTGGCTAGATTTTCTTTGGGATTCCCCTATAATTTCCATGCAGTATTTATGGGGGAATCTCAAACCTTAATAAAACCTAACTTGGAATCTTGACCTAGTCCAACCACTCCTTAGTAACTAACTTATTCCTTCTTAAACATAGGCAATTTAACCCACTCCTCTAAAAGATAATAATATAAAAAAAAGAAAAAGGAAAAAGGAAAGAAAAGAAAAAAAAGAAAAGAAAAGAAAAGAAAAGAAAAGAAAAACAATAGTGGTTAGATAAAATTGACTATCAACAATGATAGAAGCAAAAATAGAAAAAAATAAAGCATATATTTTTCATGCAAAGTAATATAATCCATCACATCGTGAGTAGGTTGTAGGTATCATTTGTTGTGGTTTTTTAATTTTTTTATTTTCCTTGCAATTGTACACTCCACATCACCCATGGTGTTTCTAGCCCATGAAGACCTCCAACTATGCTTAATAACTTTTTTTTATGTTACCATTTTGAGTATCCTACTCATTAAGTACTTTATCCTCTAGCCCATCAATTCTAGTAAAAAAATTCTTTAAATGTTGGATAGATAAATATTTTTAAAATCAGACTCAGTAAAGATATTAGTTCAAATGAATTATGGTCTAGCTAGAGATCAAAGTGATTGAACTGGTAACCACAAAGAATTAATCTGGACTAGTCACCTCACTAATTCATGGATCAACTAGTTAAACCGACCATTCTGATCCAGTTTTGATAAGAATATGTTCTCACTCCATGAACCTCATCCACATTTACTAAAACCAAAACTAGATTATGTTCAAATGCCAATTTAATCAAATGCTCCACTAAAGAAAATGGATAATACGTCTTCCTTCTTGGCTTAATTATATCATAATAAATTATGTCTTGAACATGATTCATAGTGCTTTTCTATTTGACTAAGTATACCCTTGACCCTAAAATTCCAAGGCAAACAATCCACACTCCCTTATCGCTCCATGCATCTCATCATTAAATGAAATCAACATCATCTTCACCCTCCCCATCCTCCAGAGCCAATAACACATTAAAATTCACCAAACACATCCATGCAACACTATTTTATGGTTCAAAGACTCGAATAAGATTAAACATGAGTCTTTTAGTATGTGTCAACAATAGATTAAAGTTCTCATTACAAATAATATATTCAAATTTTTAGGTGAAAATTTTGAAAACATCTTAATTCAATCATATTACTTTAATTTAATATATCATATTTAAACTCAAGCCAAAATATAATTTTTATGGAAAGATAAATTGTGTCAAATTTAATACAATCGAATTTCTTAAAACTTGAACTTGTTTTATGGGTGTTTGGTTAAAAATTAAGGTTGGTCAAACAAAAAAGATACTATGGTAAAACACAGTTTTGACTGTCTCGAACAGCGTAAAGGTGTAGACTTTTACATTCTCATAACTCTGTTTCCCCAACTATATACCAAACAGACATTAAGGGCCCGTTTAGTTAAAAGTTGGTTGGGAAATAGAGTTTAGAAAATTGGGGTTTTAAAAATGTGATTGGAAAAACTTTGGTCTTAAAAACAGTGATTTGTGTTTGGATAATTTGTTGTAAAAGTGAGTTGGAAAGTAGTGGTTGTGTTTGGTTAAAAAATGTTTTGGTAAATTTGGTTTAGAAAAGTGGAATTTGAGGATAAAATTACCAAAAAGGGTATTAGTTAAAATTAGTAATAAAGTAGTATATTTTTTATAAATAATATTTAAATTACAAATTACATATTAAAATATTCCATTTATAATTTGATGAACAAAATATATTATTAATAATAATTAATAATAAATATATATATGAATATATATTGTAAATATATATTATAATATATGTATATGTTGTAAATAATAATATATGTTAATATTATGAACAATGTTAATATATGTTAATATATATATATATATATATGTTGTAAATAATAATATATGTTGTAAATATATATTATAATATTATTAATCAACTTATGTGTCACATTCTTTAACCCATTTTTTTCTTTTATATTTTTATTGTAAATTAATATATTAATCCCTTATTTGTATAGTCATAATTTGTGTCTATTTTTTCCATTCATTTTATATATACATAACTAGCGTTTGAACGAATGTGATGCATTCTTAACAATGTGCCGCTATAAATTAAAAATGTTATCCGAGACGCTATTCGAATTTGTATCTAAATACTAAACTCTAATCGAATTTATATCTAAACGCTTTTCGATTCCAATTACAACATATAAATAATTGTCATACGAATTTTTAACTTCATATACAAAATTACAAGAAAAAACCGCAACAGCATAAAAAATTTTAAAAAAATATTTTTATTTAAATAAAGAAAAGTTAACATGCACCATAATTTTGATCCCCACCCATGCACCCTAAATCTAAACCAACCAGGACCCTCAATTCCCATCAACCTTACGGTACACCCCCACAATCTAAAGCACACCCATGGTCCACCATCCAAACCAATCATCCACCACCAAATCACTTTGATTTTACCGTACACCTCACACTCATACACACCAGCCAAACCAATCATCCACCGTCATATCCTTCAACTTTACGGTACACCTAAAGCACTCATCTCCACCCGTACTCCACGATCCCAACATCATTACACCCGCCTCCATTCAAACCACCTCTTACGCCCCCTATTTCCACCATCCAACTACCTTTAACAGCCACTATCACCGTCCCCTCACCACCGAAGCCCCTCCACCACCGAAACCCCTCTACCACCAAACCCCTTGGGCACCACCGAAACCCCATTGCCCACCACCGAAACCCCATTGGCCACCACCAAAAAAACAGAACAACCCAGCAAACAAAAAAAACGAGAGACAAAGAAGGAGAGAGGGTACCTGTCGTGAAGCAAGACGCACGACAAAGAGAGAGGTCCCTATGGCTCACGAACCCAAAAACAGAGAGAGTGCAAAATTGTAAACACAACTAACAGAGGTGGAAAAGCAAATAGAGGTTAGTTTGAGGGAGGTATGGTCGAGACACTCAGAAACGCAGTTGAGAGAGGGGTTACAGAGATGGCAAATGAGGATGGAGGGAGAGGGAACACAACCAAATGCCAAGCTCGCGGAGGGGGTTTGGAAAACCTCACTTTTGCAAATGGAACAGAGGCACAACGCTAAAGCAAACAGACACTAAAAATGGTTATGTACATTGATATTAACATTTAGTTGTAAATTATCTTGAAATTCTAAATGTTAATAATTTATTTTCGATTTTACAGAAGCCATGGTAAAAACAAAAATAGAAAAAATTAAAACAAATATTTTGATGAAAAATGTAAATCTAAATTAAATGTTTAAATTGTAAATTACTAAAGTACCCGGTCATTACAATTTCGATTTTTCTTTTCCCTTATAAATCAAACAGGCAACATCGGGGAAGAGGCCCGACCCGAAGTTGAACTTACAAAACTCTCTTTTATTTATTTAAACCCCACGGAGAAGAATCAATCAACAGAATCGTTGATGGCGCAGTTTAAGCAGTGAAGTTGAATGAAGGTGGAAAAATGGATCAATCTCAGAATCAACGTTCAGCAACATCCTCACGCTCTTTCCAGTTCCACCCTGCTCGTGGCCCCATTCTCGAACTCTTCAACCTCTACTTAGGACTCAATGTATTTTCTCTTCTTTTTCTCTTTTCTTTTTCTTCTTTTCCCCCTTTCATTCTTATCTCTCTCCATTTTCCCAGCGAAACAATCGCCAGAAACCCGAAGACTCTTTCCGCGAACCGCCGTAAGTAGACGCACTGCAATTTCTGCGTTTTTTCCTATCTTCTTTTTAGTTTTTTTTTTCCTGCAAACTGTTAAAAACTGGTTTCATTGTCATATGCTTTATTCACGCGTGGTTTATCATAGGTTATTCGATGTTGCAAAATCAATCTAAATGCTCTTATCCTGCATCTGCATAATATTAATAATTATAATTATATTTATTGTTTTTGAACAGTATTCGTATTTCTTAATCTCTTATTCTACCTAAAGCTGAATGATTAGTTTCTAACGCAATTTATGTATTTTTTTATTTTCTTAGCTCAGTGATATGTAATGTAACTGTAAAATGTGTTTGCGGTGTTTTTTTTTGTCTCCCGCATGGTTCTTCTAGTATTAAGTGCTTTGATTTTTTTTTTTTTTCAGATTCTTACTTTTCTCAACGTTGGAATGTTTAATTTCAGGAACCACACACAGAAACGCGTACGTGCTCTCAATCGGGAGCTTCCTCCTCCAAATGAACAGTTCATTCAAGATTTTGAGCAACTTCAGAGCCAGTTTCCTGTGAGTTTGAAATTAGACCGTAAACTTCTTACAGCCTCTAGCGTTGTTGTTTTGTATTTGCTTTTGTCTTTATTGAAATGGCAAACATGACATTTTATTTCATTTTTCATTTACAAATGCCAGGAAAAATAAAGGCCAAACCATTAAGGAGGATTAAGTGATCAATAGTTGGTTTATAGACATATTTATGACAGGGTATTATGACTTATGATCAATTGACTACAGCATTGTTTATGATATAGGACATCCAGCAACTGTATACATAGTTGCACACAAGCATAGAGATAGACTCAAATGGAATGAAATATGTGTATCATAACAAAAGATCATTGATTATCAATATTTGTATATATACATACATTCACTTTTTCTTATAATACTGAGTCTCACAAAATAGTATTAAGAGATTTCCTTAAAAAAGGTCTCAAAACAAAAAGATGAAATTATTTTTTTAAGATAAGTATATTCACTTTCTCAAACTAAACTTCCTAAGTTTTACATTTTTCTATGATAATAAGCCTCAGAAAAAATAAGTGTATTCAATTTTAATATTTTATAACTATATGTTAAGCTTGATTTTTCTAAAGTTAAAAAATAAGTAGCTTTTTTTATAAGATTAATGTCTGTCCATTCACTTAGAGGTGTTGGCTTTGGTGTTTGAGCCAATAAAAAGTATTTTTTTAATTAGATGCCTTATGAGGAGTGTCCATTGTCCAACACATTTTAGGAAGGCGTTAGTGCTTCATAGACTATGACTTTGATCCTTGTAGTGATCCCACCTAGTGGAAAAGGGCCTGGTTTTGTTGTTTATATGTGTTGATGCTGTATTTTTCTTTCAGGACCAAGATCAATTGCGTTCTGTGACAGAAGCTATTCTAATATCGCTAGTCATGCAGTGTAGTGGTCATGGACCACGGGCAGACTTTCTTCTCTTTGTCTTACGGAGCTTATGTGGTATTGGATGCGTTAACTGGGACACTCTTCTGCCATCCCTTCTTTCTTCTGTTTCTTCAGCAGAACTGCCAGTTGGTCAACTGAGCCAAGCAGGGCCAACTGTTTCCTCGTCGAGCTTATCACAGACAGGGATGCTGCCACCTTCAAGTGCAATTACCAATTCTTCTAATTTTCAGTCTTCAAATCCTGCATCTCCTCTGACTTCTGTTCATACTATTGGCTCCCCTGCACAGTCAATTGAACCAATGTCTTGTGCTACTATGTCTCCTGTCAAATCATCTGATATTTCCTCTGGTGGACAGCCATCTAAACTAAGAGGCAGTACGTCTGTTAGAAATAGTGATATTAGTAATAGTAGCCTTCGCCAGCTATGTTGCAAGATTATTTTAACTGGTCTTGAGTTCAATTTAAAACCGGTGACTTATGCTGAAATATTTCACCATATGTTGAATTGGTTGGTGAATTGGGACCAGCGGCAACAGGGAGTTGATGAATCTGATGTATTAAAATCTTGGAGACCTGACAAAGCTGTAATTGCTTGGCTACACAGTTGTTTGGATGTGATCTGGCTTTTAGTTGACGAGGGCAAATGTCGGGTGCCCTTTTATGAATTATTACGTAGTGATTTGCAATTCTTAGAGAATATTCCTGATGATGAAGCACTGTTCACACTTATCTTGGAGATCCACCGGAGACGAGATATGATGGCTATGCACATGCAAATGTTAGATCAGCATCTTCATTGCCCTACATTTGGGACTCATCGAACCCTGAATCAGATGACACCTAACGTTGCAGGTGAAGCAGTAGCGCACCTGCGACTATCACCGATTACATATTTAAGTGTACTTGGAGAGCCATTGCATGGAGAGGTGAGGAATCTCATTTCTATTTAATGCAGCTAACTATTGATGTATGAGCATGTATTTATTTAACTATCATGCTGTTCGGTAAAATTGTCAGAGGACTACTTACCACAAGTGCATAATATTATGCCTGTTAAATGGCTTTGATAACTTTGTACAGTGCTCATCATACTCAGATACCCAGTTATATTTTTCCATAACATCCCCATTTAAAGTAAAATTGTTGATTCGTATATTATCCTCATTTTAATTTAATTTTAGATTTTGTGACTAATACGTGTAATGTGATTAGCGTAGCTGATTTATGTACATAATTATGTTCTGTCCTTGGAGAAATAACAAGGGTTGTCTATTCTTAAACTTGAGTTATTCATAACTTTTATATGTTATTTTGGAAATGCTTTTGATATTTGGCTGTTTGTGGTATCCATCAACTAGCATAGGATCTCTTCACCAGCATGAATTGCCTAAACTTCCATGCATAAAATATAGCATTGTTGATAACTTCACTTATGAAGTATGCTACTGTATTTAAGTTATTTAGAAGTATATGAAACTATGAATCTGAAAACAGATATGTTACTGGCTATTGCCTATTGTGTGACACTCTCAAAATTGAAAGGGTTAGATAGATGAAAATTGTAGGTAATTCTTAATTGACATGTACTTGTGATGCATTGTTATTTGGGTACATTTGTTGTGAGTTTGCTCTCTTGCAATCCTACTGTTCTTACATATTTATAAATTAATGGTTTTAAGCATATTATTTGTATTTTGTGTTTTTATGAGTTCACCTCCTTAATATGGTATAGCTATTGGTTTTGATAATTTGATTCTTCTATTGTGTTAGGCTTGGAATATTCTCTGGTAATATTGTTTTATTCTTCTTTTTGATTTGATATTTTATTTTGTTACGTAGCATGCCTTATGTTTTTCCTACTGAATAGACAGCCATTCAGTTTATGACCTGATTTCTGTTTTAATTATAAATATGGTAGTCACAGAGTGACACTGAATAAGAAAATGTTAAAAAGGCCTCAGGAGTTAATGAGAGGACATTTGGAGCATATTCTCAATGAGTAAAGAAATCTGGTCATTTGGAATTTCAAAATATCTCGTATATTTCAGTTCTCTCGTCCAGAGCCAACTGTGTATCTTGTTGGTGCTTATAGTAAGCATATATGGAGCTGTTTATAAAGAGGATTGTGCTAGTAAAACTCATTGCTCCATTGACTTGGGTTTAGGACATCAATGAGTTGAATATGATGCTCATGATTTCATTTTCATAGCATCACATAAGTAATGTTTTTCTGGCTTCTTCCACCTTTACGCTTGCCTTCTTTTCATGATTTTGTTATAATTATTTTTTTATATGATTAATTA
Organism: Clitoria ternatea; assembly: GCA_037962975.1. NCBI lineage: Eukaryota > Viridiplantae > Streptophyta > Magnoliopsida > Fabales > Fabaceae > Clitoria > Clitoria ternatea. The sequence goes on from CM075670.1 coordinate 121,559,283, forward strand.
ATTCTAATTGAATGTCCAATGACTTTCCTCATATTTGTTATTATTTAAACCTGTCACTTATAAATTAAATTCTTCTGATTTTCTCCAATATTCTGCAGCCTTACTCAATGTCATTTGAATATGTATATTTCATATATTTCTTTTAACAGTGTAAATGTACTTGACAGGTATGCAGTTATTGTTTATAAGTTATAACAATATACTTAAACTGTTTAAAATTTGACAGAATTAGTGTTGAGTTGGTTGATTACTGACTTAATTCTGTATATAGGATATTGCAAACTCTATTCAGAAGGGAAGTTTGGACTGGGAGAGAGCTGTACGCTGCATAAGGCATGCTCTTCGTACTACACCATCACCTGATTGGTGGAGACGTGTGCTGGTACTGGCTCATTGCTATAGGCCTTCATCTCAAGTGGCTACTGCTGGTGCTGTTTTTTCTTCAGAGATGATTTGCGAGGCAACAATTGATAGGATTGTTGAACTATTGAAAATGACAAATTCAGGCAATAATCTTAGTATCTTACTCCTCTTCGTAGTCATATGTATCTGTTTGTGTTCTGTGTTGCATCATAGAATTCTTCTTAGGCTTTGGTAGATAGGTAGGTAGTTTGAATTGCATTATATTGCTATGAGACCCTCTCAAGATTAGGTTTTAAATTGATATTATTTATTGAGACAATGTACAGAATATATATATACAGCAATCCTATGCTATTTTAGGAAACATCATTAATTCCAATTCTATTCTAGGATCTCTTGAGTTATGGGATTTCCCTATCTTTGCATATCTGTACAGCTGAGCAAATCTCCTAAAATATTACAAATAATTATTTCCTAAAATTACTATGTTTCCCACACTCCCCCTCAAGCTGGTGAATAGGTATTTTCCATTCCCAGCTTGGATATAATCCTTTCAAAACTATGGCTGCTCAGTCCCTTAGTGAGGATGTCTACTAGTTGTTGTTGAGAGGACACATATGGAGTACAAATCAAGCCATTATCAAGTTTTTCCTTGATGAAGTGTCTGTCTACTTCAATGTGCTTAGTTCTGTCATGTTGGACTGGGTTATGAGCTATACTGATTGCTGATTTGTTGTCACAATATAGTCTCATAGGTTCTTCCCATGTTATGCCTAGGTCTTCCAATATTATTTTAAGCCATAGTAATTCACATACACCTTGTGCCATGGCCCTAAATTCTGCCTCAGCACTGGATCTAGCCACTACACTCTGTTTTTTGCTCCTCCAAGTCACAAGATTTCCTCCAAGAAAGGTACAATATCCTGTAGTAGATCTCCTATCTATAATGGATCCTGCATAGTCAGCATCTGTGTAGGCTTCAAGCTTCATATTTCCATTTCTCTTGAATAGAATTCCTCTTCCTGGAGTCCCCTTGAGATATTGTAGGATTCTATGGGCAGCTTGCAAGTGCGTCTCCTTTGGGTTGTGCATGAACTGGCTAATCAGGCTTACTGCATAGGCAATGTCCGGCCTGGTATGAGATAAATATATAAGTCTGCCCACTAGTCGCTGGTACATTTTCTTGTCTACAATCGCATCTTCTTCTGCACTTCCAAGTTTCAGATTCGGTTCCAATGGAGTGCTGGCAGGTTTGCATGCTGTCTTCCCAGTTTCCTTGAGCAAATCAACAATATATTTCTGCTGAGATATAAATATCCCTTTCTTGGAGTGGGCCACTTCAATTCCCAAAAAATACTTTAGCTTCCCTAAGGTCTTAATCTCAAACTCTTTGGCCAAGCATTGGCTTAACAGTTTTTGTTCATCTATATCACTTCCAGTCACTATAATATCATCTACATACACCAGCAATACTGTTACTCCCCTTGACTTTGAGTGCTTAATGAACAAAGTATGGTCTCCTTGGCTTTGTTTGTAACCCAGACCTATCATAACTTTAGTAAATCGGTCAAACCATGCCCGTGGGGACTGTTTCAGCCCGTATAATGCCTTCTTTAACTTGTAAACAGTGTTGGCAACTACATCTCCACCATATCCTGGAGGTATCTCCATATAAATTTCCTCTTCGAGCTCTCCATGTAGAAAAGCGTTCTTTACATCAAACTGTTGCAAATTCCAATTACAATTGGCAGCAAGAGACAATATTACTCTAACTGTATTCATTTTAGCAACAGGAGCAAAAGTCTCCAAATAATCTACCTCATAGGTTTGAGTGAAACCTTTGGTAACTAGTCTTGCCTTATATCTCTCAATTGCCCCATCAGCCCTGTATTTTATTGTGTAGACCCACTTACAACCAACTGGTCTCATACCATCTGGCAAAGTAACTAACTCCCAGGTGCTGTTTTTTTCCAGCGCCTCCATCTCAACATCCATGGCTTGCTTCCATTTTTTGTCGGACAGAGCCTCAGATAGGGTAGTAGGTGTGGTTGAAGTGTTTAGGTTAACAAGGAAGGTTTTATGGGTAGGGCAGAAATTTTTAAAGGACAGGTAGATGGAGAGAGGATATTGTGGGTGTTTGGTGCATTCCCTCGTTACTTTACGAATAGCAATCGGAAGGTCAAGGTCATCAATCTGTTTTTCAGTTTCAACCTGCACAGGTGAAGAATCAAAGGGTATTACCTCTGTTTGTGGAGCCGGATTGGACTCTTGGACATGGGTTGAGCTTGGAATGACCTTTTTCTTTCTTGAGTACACCAAGTTTTTTCCATACCTTGTATCAGGTACAGCTTCACCACTTCCTTGGTCTGGTTCAAGTACAGCTTCAGCACCTCCTTGTTCTGATTCATGATCATCTTCTTCTTCAATGTGTTCAGGTGAGGGCCCAAAAGTTAAGTCAGGAAGAAGGACAGAATTTGGTCCAGATTCTATTTCCTTATCTTCACCAAGATTCTCCCCCTGAAGATAAGGTTTACTAAAATACCCCTCTTGTTCATTGAAGGTGACATCTCGAGACACAAAAAATTTTTTGGACTGTGGATGATAGCATTTATAACCCTTTTGGGTAGAAGAGTAACCCACAAAGAGACACTTCAAGGATCTAGGATCAAGTTTTCCCCTATTGGTACTATGAATATGAACAAAGGAGACACAACCAAAAATTCGTGGTTTGAGATTGTTGGTAGTGGACAGATTTGGATAGAAAGATGCCAGAACTTCCATAGGACTTTTTGATCCTAAGACTCTTGAGGGTAATCTATTAATGAGATGGATTGTAGTAAGGACAGCTTCTCCCCATAGATTTTTTGGAACATTATTTTGAAACAGTAATGCCCTAGTTTGATTAAGGATATGGCCATTTTTTCTTTCCACAATCCCATTTTGTTGTGGTGTTTTGACACAGGAAGACTCATGAATTATTCCTTCCTTCTGGCAAAAAGAAGTAAGGACATGATTGAAATAATCTTTAGCATTGTCGGATCGAAGCTTCTTAATGTTAACACCAAACTGGCTTTTTACCATGAGGAAAAAATTTTGAAGGACCGAGTTGACCTCACATTTTTGTTTAAGTAAGAAAACCCATGTGACCTGAGTGCAGTCATCTATAAAGGTAAGAAACCACCAAGCACCAAACACATTTAGAACAGTAGAGGGCCCCCAAACATCAGTGTAAACAAGATAGAAGGGAAATGTGCTAATTTTATCACTAATTTGAAAAGGTATACGCTTATGTTTAGCAAATTCACATACATCACAGTGAAAACTTTCAACATTTATTTTGTGAAACAAAGAAGGAAACATGACTTTGAGAATCCTAAAGGAGGGATGTCCCAACCGATGATGATGAAGTATGACTTTTTCTGTGTTGGTTAACAAAGATTCTGAGTTGAAGGAGTGACAAATTCTGCCTTGGCTGGACAGACTTGGATCTTCAAGAAAGTAGAGGCCATTCCATTCTCTAGCATGTCCAATCGTCCTCCCCGAATCCTTGTCCTGAAAAACACAATGATTGTTGTGAAATACAACCTTACATGATAAGTCTTTAGTGAGTTTTTGAATGGAAACTAAATTGGTGGATAATTTTGGGACATGAAGAACATTTTTAAGGGTAATTGAGGGATTGATTTGGACACTTCCATAACCGGCAGCAGTTATAAGAGTTCCATCAGCTGTGGCAATTTTCCTATTACTAGGGCATGGAGAGTATGTGGAGAAGAGTTTGGCTAATGGTGTCATGCGGTCAGTGGCTCTAGAGTCTAGAATCCAGTATTGGTTAAAGTTTGTATCCAAGACACTTAGTCCAAAAGAAAGAGGAAACTCACCTGAGTATGTCAAGGAACACGCACCTGTAGGTTTTTCTAATTTGCTGAGGAAGATTCTCACCCGTTCTATCTCATCTTTACTAAGTTTAGTATCAATTTGGGCAGTAATTTCTGGTCTGCTTTCCTCGCTTGTTTCAACAGAGATATGAGCTCGTCCTCCCTTCTTAAAGGGGTAGTCTTTGTGCCTTCCTTCTCGGTCTCTGTTTGGAGGTTTTTCATGCAGTTTCCAACACTTCTCTCGGGTATGGCGTGGCTTATTACAGTAGGTGCACCAAAGATCATCTTTGTTCTGTGTGCGTGTGGATCCTTCTTTCATTTGTTCAGCCACCATAGCAGAGTTGGATCCTCCTTTCATCTGTTCAGCCAACATAGCAGAATTTTCCACTGCAGGCATATCCAACATGAGACTCCTCCTACTTTCTTCACTTCTAACAATTGCCACTACTTCATTGAAGCATGGTACCTTCTGCTTCTCCAAGATTTGAATCCTGACTTGATCAAATTCAGAATTCAAACCAACAAGGAAGTCATACACCCTGTCCTGTTCAATATATTCCTTCAAAACTGCTGCATCCTTAGAGCATTTGGTTTTTATCACCCTATAATGGTCCAATTCAATCCACAGAGACTTCAGCCGATTGGCATATTCAGTAATAGTTCTATTCCCTTGTTTTGCTGCCAAGGTTTTTACTTTTACATCATATACTTGGGCAGCATCTTTGGCTTTAGAGTAGGTTTGCTCTAAAGCATCCCAAATCTCTTTTGCTGAGTTAAGGAACATACAGGTATCACTTATTTCTGGAATCATTGAATTCCAGAGCCACGCCATAATCATTGAATCCTCCTCATCCCATTCAGTAAACTTGGGATCCTCCTTTTTCGGTGCAGTTTCCATCAGGTGACCTGACTTCCCTTTTCCTTTCAGTAAGGTGCGGACAAGCTGGGCCCACTTCAAGTAATTTCTTCCATCCAAACGATATACTGGATGAATATTCTGTAGCTCCCCGGTCTGCTAGGATTGGATATCCCCTTTTCCTGGGGTAGGATTCACGACTTCTTCCATCCAAACAAAGTATATGTGCGATCAAGGCACAAGGAATGTAGCAGCAATGTAGGCTGCCGACTTAGGGTTAATGGTGTGGAATGCAGTAGCAATGCAGGCTACCGTCTTAGGGTTTAGAGTGCGCAGACAGAGCTCCCTTAGATCAGGAGCTCTGATACCATGTTAAAGGTTCCATCCCAAAACCAATTGGCAATGGTTGGAGTTGCCCAACAGGTATTTAAGCCATGCGAAATATCATGTGGCAGGCGATATGGGACTTCCAACACGCCCCCTCCAACGAAGCCTGCCGGATCAGGCAAAGGGTAACTTTTGACCCACAACGAAAGGGCAACTTTTGGCCCATAAGAACCGGAAAGAATGCTCTAGCTCTGATACCATCTCAAGATTAGGTTTTAAATTGATATTATTTATTGAGACAATGTACAGAATATATATATACAGCAATCCTATACTCTTTTAGGAAACATCATTAATTCCAATTCTATTCTAGGATCTCTTGAGTTATGAGATTTCCTTATCTTTGCATATCTGTACAGCTAAGCAAATCTCCTAAAAAATTACAAATAATTATTTCCTAAAATTACTATGTTTCCCACAGACCCTCTTAAATGATATTGCAAAGGGGCTGAGGATTCTAAATTATTTGTAATACTTTCATATGGTTGGGTGTGGCCTTTATGGAACCAACCTGTGTGATTGTGTTCCTTCTTTCAAATTGAATGGTTGAAGTTTAGGCCCTGGTTTTATATTATTGCTAGTCCCCAGTTGATTTACATATGATTTTCTTTTGTATTGCTATCTGCTGGGCATAAACTTGAGCACTGAGGAGGTTTTCTTGGAATATGATTAGTTGTTTCTCATTCTTTAATGAACATTCAATGATTTTAGTTATTTGTATATTAGTAACCCACCAAAGGAGGCATGGATACATTTTTTGAAAAGTATGTTACATTCTTTTGGACCTACCTTCTTTGTCATTATCTTCCATGCTGCAAATAGAATCCAAATTAGTTTAGTTGGTGCTACTAGTGTTAAAAGGATTAGTGCTAATCCAAATTTTGTTTTGTCATGTCATGAACAAACCATCCCAAAAGCTGCTGTAGTTGTTGAGTTAAAAAAACATGTGAATGGTTTTATATCAGACTTGCCTCCCCACACAAAAGCCCCTTTGGGATGAAAGCATGGACAGTGTGCAGGCCTACCCTGCTTTATGTTGAAATTTAAGTTTTAGTCAGAAGAATGAAGGAAACAAAGATTGAACTCTAGATCATGTGGTATCAGAGGCTTTGATACCATGCACTGAACAACCAACTATTCCAAAAGCTTTAAGTTTCTGAGTGGAGGTACATCACGGGTTTTATATGTTATAGAGGAATACTTGGGTATATGTGAAACAATGGTGATTAAGTCTTGAGAATCTTTTGGTATGTGGTTGGAGAGGAATACTTGTGTTTTTCTAAAGGAGAATTCTTTGCTGGTTCTAACCCAGATTTTTATTTGGGATAGTTACTATTTTGGCCTCTATTCAGCATTTTACTCATGAGTCATGGCTGCTTTGATGTGCCTCAATATGTGGTATGGTTTAAATACCTATTAGGCTACTCTTTTCATTGCCAATTGGTTTTGAGATGAAATTTTAACATGGTGTTAGACGTAGAGCTTGACCTTGACATGGGCCAAGAGTTGCCCTTTTGTTATGGATTAAAAGTTACCCTTTACCTGATCCGGCAGACTTTGTTGAAGAGGGCGTATTGGAAGTCTCACATCGCCTCCCTCATAATATGTGGTATGATTTAAATACCTGTTAGGCTACTCTTCTCATTGCCAATTGGTTTTGAGATGGAACCTTAACAATTTTTCTGCATGCTTAGCTTTCCTTGCACCCCTTTTTGTTTTGGTTATTTTGTTTTAAGTCATGTTGGGAGGATTTTTGATCTTCCCATTCATTCTATTGGTCCTTCTCTTTGATGAAATTCCTTCCTATGTAATATAAAAAGGATTTGAAGGCCATGGGCATACATATTCTTTGGATTAATTGACTGGAATAGGAATTTCCATGTTTTCATGGGTGTCCGTGTCTCTTTCCTTTATATATGTTTTGTTTTAGTTGAGTTTACGGGCTCTATTTTTGTGCTCTGCTCATGTTTGCTGCAAGAAATTGGACAGCTGTGTGCTAATTTTACCATCTTTCATTTAGTCTTTTTCTAGTTTGGAGAATTCTTGTCTTCTTGGAGAACTCCCTTCATCCTTTCTAAGAATATAATCTTCTTTTCTTCCAAAATGAAGATGAGTGGTTCTAGGAAATTTCTTGTTATCATATTTCAAACATTGATTTTTCTGAATATATCTTGCAGAGATAAATTGCTGGCAGGATTGGCTGGTGTTCTCTGATATTTTCTATTTTCTTATAAAAAGTGGGTGCATTGATTTTGTTGATTTCGTGGACAAGCTGGTTTCACGTCTTACAGAGGGTGATCATCATATACTCAAGACAAATCACGTGACTTGGTTGCTTGCACAAATAATTCGAATTGAGCTGGTCATGAATGCTTTGAATTCGGATTCTAGAAAGGTGGTTAATTAAATGTGAAGCTTATTTTATCTTGCTTCCATTATGTGCAAGCAAAGTGAATTGTAGTTTTTCCTACTTTCCTTGTGGTCCAAAAATAAATTATTTTCTGTTGTAAAAAATGTGTTTATTAATTGCACATTTAGTATTGGAAGCATCTAGTCCAAATCTTCTTAAGAAATGAATATTTTTTGTTTCTGGACTTTCTAATATTGTAACAATTGATTGAATAATTTATGCTGGGAATAATACTTAGGTCGGTGTGTTATAGCAATTTCAACATGTGCTAGTATAAACACTGAAGTTGATGTGTTATGGCACTGGATGATAGGTGGAGACAACCAGAAAGATTTTATCATTCCATCGAGAAGACAGAAGCTCAGATCCTAATAATCCTCAAAGTATCTTACTTGATTTTGTAAGCAGCTGTCAAAATTTACGTATTTGGTCGTTGAACACATCAACTAGAGAATATCTGAACAATGAACAGCTTCAAAAGGGAAAGCAAATAGATGAATGGTGGAGACAAGCAAGCAAAGGTAGGCTAAAACATGATCATTTCATGGTTTAGCATATGACTTATCACTAAATAATGGTTTGCTGTTTATTTGTAAGGTTCATTTTGAAATATTCTTATTTTAACTTGCTCTACTTTATGTGTATGGAGTTGAAGCATATGCTGATTACTTGACAGTTTTTTTTCCTATTTTTCTAAAAATTGATATCCCTCTTATAAACATGGGAATTCCACAATTAATTAGGATTACAGATTTTTTGACTGAAATATTGTTACATTGTGTAGTCTTTGCTTGATTGTGTCATTCTAATGCACACTTGATTTTTCAGGGGACAGAATGATGGATTATATGAATATGGATGATCGCTCCATAGGGATGTTCTGGGTTGTGACGTACACAATGGCACAACCTGCTTGTGAAACTGTAATGAGTTGGTTAACTTCTGCTGGAGTTATTGACTTACTACCAGGAACAAATCTACAACCAGCTGAGAGATTAGTGGCTACACGAGAAGTGAGCCCACTTCCAATGTCATTGTTATCTGGATTTTCGATGAACTTATGTATGAAGCTGTCTTATCAAATGGAAGATTCTCTATTTTCTGGGCAGGTTGTTTTTCTTACCTACTTACATCTTAAGATTTATTTATCAGCATCATTGCTACGCTCCATCTTGTAAATAATAGCATGATTATTACCATACTATCATTGAGAGAGACCTAGTTATTACTTTTTCAGTAAGGATTTCCTCTTTGACAAAGCTGGAAATGAATAATTATAATGCACCCGAATAACTGTCTTGATATTACCTTGTACTTATGTGCAGGTTGTACCCAGCATTGCAATGGTTGAAACTTATACTAGATTGTTGCTCTTAGCACCTCATTCACTATTTCGTTCACATTTCAATGTAATTCCTTTTCCCTACCGTGATAACACTGTTATTTTTGTTTTATCCGGTACTTTGTAAATAAAAATTTGATCTTTATGAATACATTTCATGTTTTGATGGAACTACTTTTACTATTCTATATTTACTGGAAGTTAGATGCCTGCTTTTGGTTGGCTTTTATTTTGAGAAAATTAGTCATATAGACAAATCAAGTAATTATTCTAGCTTCTTGTTGCATTCAATCTTAAGTTTTAAGTTATTTATTTGTGGGTTGCATGATGTACCACAAGTCTCAAAATTGCATTCTAGAGTTCTGTTGCTCATCTTTTCTTGCTCATCTTGTAGTATCAACAATTGCCTAATTTTTTTCCTTTTCAAGGTTTCATGATAGATTTTGTTCATTTTGTTGCTCATTTGCATTGTTAATTTGATTTGTCTGACTACTAATGTACTCCTTCAATGTTATAATTACATCCCTAAAAATATGACATATTTCAGCATTTAGTTCAAAGAAGTCCTTCTTTGTTGAGCAAACCTGGGGTAACACTGTTAGTGCTTGAGATATTGAACTACCGACTGCTTCCACTTTACAGGTGATTACTTCTACCTATTCCTCTGTAAAAATAACTATAGTTTTCACTTGTATGGATATTTTCCCCTCTGTTATTTCTGTCTGTGTTTACTCGGTGGTTTTACAACTGTAATATCCTTTACCATTCCATCTGAGTTTTGGCTCCAAAATGCATCTCTAGTTCCCAGAAATGGACAAGATGACGATATTTCTTTTATGGTTGAGAGAATTAAAAAAAGACAGAATTGAGAGTAAAAGTTTAAGCTTTATTTGATTATAGTCCAAGGGTAAAGATGCATATATAGAGGATGCGGAGCCACCTCCTAAAGATGTCTCAGTAGCACAACTAAATAACTAATAACTACTATTACAAAGATAACAGACTAAACAGCTAACAATAAGCAGAAGTATCAGCTGCCAGCTAAGCACATAGCTGTATCCTAATGCAAGTACAAAAGTTTCATTGTGTAGGTATCAGGGCAAAAGCAAGGCCTTGATGTATGATGTTACAAAGATAATTTCTGCTATAAAAGGAAAACGAGGAGAACATCGAGTGTTCAGATTAGCTGAAAATCTGTGTTTGAATCTTATTTTCTCATTAAGAGATTTCTTCTTGGTTAAAAAGGAAGGAAAGGTATTTGCTTTGGTCTGAAAGCTGGAAGTTCTATTTTTTTCCAGTTTATTTTCTTTTTCATTTGAGCTAATGCTTTATTTCTTGTGTACATTTTTATTTTCTGAACTATTTGCAGGGTCCAACCGACTTCACTGAAACTTTGAATCGAGTCACTGTCATAACACTTGCTATCCTTATTAAAACTCGTGGCATTGCAGATGCTGATCACCTGCTGTATCTCCAAAATATGTTGGAACAAATAATGGCAACTAGCCAGCATACATGGTCAGAAAAAACACTAAACCACTTCCCTTCTGTTCTGCGTGAAGCATTGAGTGGTCGAATAGATAAAAGGAGCCTCGCAATACAAGCATGGCAACAGGTTTGTTATACAAATTGTATTATTATATCCTTGGTTGTTAAAATCTAGATTCTACGGATAAAAGGAGCCTCGCAATACAAGCATGGCAACAGGTTTGTTATACAAATTGTATTATTATATCCATGGTTGTTAAAATCTGGATTCTACTCGTAGAATCAATCGATTCTATGATTCTATCTGTGAATTCGTATTAAATAGGTAGTAGAATCATAATGGAGTTAGAATCGTAGGTAGAATCATAAGATTCTATTGAGTTTGTTGTTTTGCTTTTTGTGCTTTTAAAACTCTTAATATTTGGATATTGAGCCTAATTCAATCTTAAAAGTTAGCTCATAGGATGAGGATTACCCTCACCTTATATACTTTTCATTGACCATATCTCTACTTAATGTGGGACTTTCAACATACCCTCTCACGCCCAGGAATAAACATCTAGAGTGTAGACAAATACAAGTGGCCAAATAATGTGGGACTTATAACACCCTCCTTCATGAGTGGTCCAATAATGGATCTTAAAATTTGGGTATTGAGCCTAACTCAATCTGAAAAGCTAGCTCATAAGATGGGGATTACTCTCACCTTATATACTTCTAATTGTCTATATTTTTAGTCAATGTTGGACTTTCAACTAAACATCAAAACTATGTCGTTTTGGAAAGGAAAATTAAAAAAATTAAAATACTGAACCCTAATCCCTAATTTTTGTGTGTGTTTCCACTCTCCATCTCAACCTTCTCTGCCTGATTGGGTGTGTTCTCCATCATCTGGTGCGTTCTCCTTTGCGATAGTGACTACCACACTATTTTCAGTGTAGTTACTAATTTAGCATTTTGTTTTCAGTTTTTACATTACACGCCACATACCCTTAAGAATCTTCAGATAGTTACAAATTTAGCATTTTAATTTTAGTTTACACAATACACACTAGATATTGTTAAATCCTAAGATAGTTACACAAATTAGATACTGAACTAAATCTTTGGAATGTTGTTATGTGACTTGTGTTAGCTTTCTATTTATTATTGTTAGTGTTTTGTATGTTGTCTATGTACAAGTATGTTATTTTATTTTTTATTTTTTTAAATAATAGGTAGACCTAGAGTCTCGACTCTACAAGTTGTTAGAGGCTCCACGATTCTAGATAGAATCTTGATTCTAACAACCTTGATTATATCTCTAGGAATGCTTCTAGATTAAAGAAGAATATGAGTAGATGGATCAAATTTTGGTTTCATCCTACATAATTATATATTTATGTTTCATTTTGGATTTTTTTTGGGGAGGGGAGTGGGTTACTCAACATAGAAGGCATTTTGGCAATAGGAGAAAAGGTGTCCTTATAATCTAGGCTGAAGATGAGTATACCCTTTTGCGATGAGATGAGCCTTAAGGCGGTTAACCTTTCTGTCAGGGCCAACCTTCACTGTATACACCCATCGACAACCAACAATGGACTTCCCTGGTGGTAGAGAAATAGGGTCCCAAGTCCCACTGCTCTACAATGCACACATCTCATCTACCATAGCTTGTTTCCATCCTAGATGGACAATGGCTTCTCTTGCATTCTTAAGAATAGAAACAGGGGAAAAAGAAGAAAGACAAGAATATAGGAAGGAGAGATGCGATGATACTCAAAGTAGTATAGTGAGGAGAAGGATTATGAGTAAAATGTATACCTTTTCAAAGAGCAATGAGAATATCAGACTCAAGAAGTAAGACCGGAGGATTCGACGGAAAGGTTGCTCCCCAGGTGAGTTTGTGGTGGTGGTGGTACTACAGGACGAGGATGACGTTGACAGACCTACAAAGGCAAAGGAGAAGGGTGTGGAGGAGATGAAGATACCTCTGAAGGATAAAAGATGACTGGGGCAGGTGTAGTCGTGGGAGGAGAAGTCTCCGATGTTGATGTTCTAGACCTAAAAAATGGAATAGTTTTAAAGAAATTGACGTCAACAAAGATGAAATACTTGTGAAGAGTAGTAGAGTAATACTTGTACCCTTTTTGAGATCGTGGGTACCCGATGAAAACACACTTATGAGACCGAGCAGAGAGTTTGTTAATGTGAGGATCAAGGGTGTTCAAGAGAAAGAAACCAAGAGACAATTGGATGAATTTCCGTGTGTTTGAATACACAACGGAGTAGTATATTTATAATAAAAAAGTAATAAATACAAGATCATAATACAAATCATATACAATCAATCTAATCAATTTTAATATATTTACAATATTCTAACACTCCCCCTCAAGCTGGAGCATATAAATCATATGCACCAAGCTTGTCACATAAGTATTTAATACGAAGACCCCTAAGAGACTTTGTGAGAAAATCTACCAATTGATCATTGGAATTTACGAATTTCATAACAATGTCCCCTGATACAATCTTCTCTCTAATGAAGTTGCAGTCTACTTCAATGTGTTTGGTCCTTTCATGAAACACTGGATTAGAAGAAATGTGCAATGCAGCTTGATTGTCACTAATGAGTGTCATAGATGTAGTTTCCCCAAATTTTAATTCTTCAAGCAAATGTTTGAGCCATATGAGCTCACATGTAGCCAAAGCCATAGCTCGGTACTCCGCTTCTGCACTTGACCGGGCTACAACATTTTGTTTTTTACTTTTCCATGAAACCAAGTTATCCCCAAGGAAGACACAATAGCCCGTTGTAGATCTTCTGTCAATAGGAGATCCTGCCCAGTCAGCATCTGAGTATCCAGTTATTCGAGTATGACCCTTGTCTTCATACAAGAGCCCTTTACCTGGTGCCCCTTTGATATATTTTAAGATGCGGATGACTGCATCCCACCGACCTTCACAAGGGGAGTTGAGAAATTGACTTACCACATTGACTGCAAAGGAAATGTCAGGACGTGTGATAATAAGGTAATTTAGCTTTCCAACTAGTCTTCTATATCTCTCTGGATCTGAGAGAGGCTCGCCCTGTTCCGGCATAAGCTTAGTGTTGGGATCCATGGGAGTATCTACCGGTTTGGTCCCCATCAAGCCGGTCTCCTCCAAAATATCCATCGCATACTTTTTTTGAGAAATTACAACACCTGAACTAGATTACGCCACCTCTATTCCTAAAAAGTAGCGAAGCCTTCCAAGATCCTTTGTTTGGAAGTGACGATATAAGTGTTGTTTTCCAGTATGATCGCTTCCTGTAATGACAATGTCATCAACATACACAACCAAATAAATACACCCGGAGGTAGAATGGCGATAGAAAACAGAATGATCCGCCTCACTCTGAGTCATGCCAAATTCTTTTATGACAGTGCTGAATCTACCAAACCATGCTCTTGGGGATTGTTTAAGACCATACAGGGACTTCCGAAGCCGACAAACCAATCCTGAATACTCCCCCTGGTTGCTCCATATAGACTTCTTCCGTCAGATCACCATGGAGGAAGGCATTCTTGATGTCTAACTGGAAAAGAGGCCAATGACGAATGGTAGCACTGGAGAGAAATACGCGTACAGAGGCCATCTTAGCTACCGGGGAAAAAGTATCACCATAATCAAGGCCAAAAATTTGAGTATAGCTTTTGGCCACCAAGCGAGCCTTCAATCGATCAATAGGACCATCTGGGCCAATTTTGACTGTGTAGACCCACCTACATCTGACCACTGTCTTACCGGAGGGAAAAGGAACAAGATCCCAAGTTCCACTGCTTTGTAGTGCACTCATTTCCTCAATCATGGCTTGTCGCCAGCTAGGATGAGACAAAGCTTCACCTGCAGTTTTAGGAATGGCAACAGAAGACAAAGAAGAGACACCAATATAATGGGAAGGTGATAGACGATGATAAGATAAAGCAACATAATGAGGAGAAGGATTACAAGTGGAACGAATACCTTTACGGATAGCAATAGGAAAACTACTATCGGGGGATGGATCCGGAGGAGGTGGAGGAGTTGGCTCCAGAGGTAAGTCAGATGCGACTTCATCAGGTGGAACCTCCAAAGTAAGACGGGGCCGACGTTGATATATCTGAAGAGGACGAGGTGGATCGGTCGAAATATCGGTGACCACATGAGACTGATAGATAACCTGCATGGTAGAAACAGAAACAGGGCCACAAGAAGTAGGACTAGACACAAAGTTCTCCACAGTGGGAATTGTAAAATATGGACTAGACTCAAAAAAGGTAACATCAGCGGAAACAAAGTAACGATTAAGGCTAGGACACATTTATAACCTTTTTGAGACCTTGTATAACCAAGAAACACACATTTAGTTGCCCGGACGGAGAGTTTATCAGTGCCCGTGCCAACGTTGTGGACAAAACAAGTAGAACCAAAAACACGAGGTGGTAAAGAATATAAAGACTGGTGAGGAAACAAGATGGAGTGAGGTACCTGATTATCAAGAACGGAGGAGGGCATGCGATTAATTAAATAACAAGCTGTAAGGACAACATCCCCCCAAAATCGATGAGAAATATTACCATGTAAAAGAAGTGCCCGAGTTGTTTCGACAAGATGTCGATTTTTTTTTTCTGCAATTCCACTCTGTTGAGGGGTATGAGCACAAGATGTTTGATGTAAAATCCTATGAGGAGCCATAAATGATTGAAAGGAATTAGATAAATACTCACAGGCATTATCACTACGCAAGGTACGTATAGGAACACCAAACTGGGTTTTAATTTCATTGCAAAAATTTTGAAAAATTAAAAACAACTCAAAACGATTTTTCATTAAAAATAACCAAGTACACCTAGAATAATCATCAATAAAGGTAACAAAATATTGATATCCTAAATTAGACACGGAACGACATGGACCCCAAATATCAGAATGGACTAAGCTAAATGGAGACTTGGCACGACATGAGACTCGATTATTAAAAGAAGTATGACTATGTTTACCTAATTGATACGACTCACAAGATAAGGTAGACAACTTGGGAAGTGTGGGCACCATTATTTGCAACTTGTGAAGACTTGGATGACCCAACCAAGCATGGAGGAGACTGGAATCAACCGCCAACCCCACATGTGCAGAATGTTGAAGTTGATAAAGCCCATGTGACTCACATCCGGTGGCAATCATCCGCCCCGAACTCCGGTCCTGGATGAAAACAGAGTCTTTAGTAAATGAGACAATGCAATCAAGAGAGCGAGTCAAACGACTAGTGGATAATAAATTAAAGGGAGACCTAGGCACATAAAGAAAATTGTCAACAGACAAAGAAGGAAGAGGGTGAACAATACCGAGACCTTGAGATTGAGTCTGACATCCATTAGCCATAGTAATGGAAGGTAAAGAAGTAGAGCCAGAAAGGGTAGAGAATAAGGATTTGTTACCGGTAATATGATCGGTGGCCCCAGAGTCAAGGACCCAAGAACCAAGAGAGTGAGACATACTAGCAAAAGAATTACCCGTTTGCACTACAGAAGCCATGGAACCTGAAATCTTGCACTCTTTACACCACTGAAGAAAATCATCGTAAGTAGGTGTGGTCAAGATGCAAAGGTGGAAATGGCTGGCTGCACAACATTTACCATTCTGGAGGAGAGAGAAAAACACAAACAGAAGAGAGAAAAAGTGCAAAACGAACCCTAACAGCGTCAAACGGTGTCCGAACAAAACAACCAATTCTGATCCGAGGGTCGGTGGCTGGAAACGTCCCCGGAAGGAGTGCGCGGAACTGTTCACATGGTACTGTTCATGCGGCACTGTTCATGCTGCACTGTTCACGCGGAAGAAAAAACAGCGGAAGAAACCTAGAGCAGTCGGAAAGGAGCACACAACCAAAGAGAAACTTGGAGATAAAACACAGGTTTCGAAAAAAAAAATTCACCGGTGAGTAGTGGGCCCACTGGATAAAACACGGATTAGGGTTGCCTCTCGTTAGGCTCTAGATACCATGTTCAAGAGAAAGAAACCAAGAGACAATTGGATGAATTTCCGTGTGTTTGAATACACAACGGAGTAATATATTTATAATAAAGCAGTAATAAATACAAGATCATAATACAAATCATATACAATCAATCTAATTAATTCTAATATATTTATAATATTCTAACAAAGGGCATGAGCAAAACATGTAGAACCAAAAATCCAAAGAGGTAAGGGGTGAAGAGAGTGATGGAGATATAACAGTTGACGGGAGATTTTACCTTTTAGAACAGAGGAAGGCATGCGATTAATGAGATAACATGTAAGAGTAAGTATTGTGTAATTCCATAACTGAAGAGGAACATGAGAATGGAGAAGAAGTGTTCGAGTTGTCTCTAGAAAATGTCTATCAACCCTATTCTGTTGAGGGATATGAGAGCAAGATGTTTGATGCAACACGCCATGAGAGGCCATAAGGTCTAAAATTGATTAGACAAATATTCGCTTGTATTATCACTTTGCAAAGTGCGAATAGGAACACCAAATTGATTTTTTATTTCATGAAAATAGGACTGAGAAATGGAAAATAATGTTGAACGATCTTTCATGAGATATATCCCAGTACAACCGGGGAAATCGTCTATAAAAGTGACCCTAATGTAGAGGAGATACGATTCGGATCCCAAACATTTGAATGAACAAAAACCAAAGGGGACAAGGCTTGACTAATAATGTGATTAGAAAAATGGTAAGAGTATGCTTACCGAATTGACATGACTCGCATGACAAAGACTCCAACTTAGAAACACTATGAACCAATAACTTTAACGTATCAAGACCTGAATATCCTAACTAAGCATGACTCAAGAGTTAAGGGTTACCCCAAGCCTTATAAGCTGGATACTAGTCATATTCCTAGCCAATGTTGGACTTATCTCAACACCCCCCTCTCACGCACAGGACTAGACATCTACAAGTGACCCAATATTCAAGGTGGGTTAGACTCTAATACCATGTTAGAAAACGGCAGGCCTAACTCATCCAAAAGCTAGCTAATGAGTTAAGGGTTGCCTCAAACCTTATAAACTGGATACTGACCATATTCCTAGCCGATGTGGGACTTATCTCAATACACCCCCTTCATGTCGACATCTGTAGTTGAAATTTGCAGGACTGGACATTTATGGGTGACCCAACATTCAAGACGGGGCAAACTCTGAAACCATGTTAACAGAGAGGAAAGCGAGATAACATGTTATGAATTGTGTATTGAGACTAAAGCGAAGCTATTGAATTTATAGGAATTTCTACATAATTACAGAATATACAATTACCCTAATTAAGACTACTTACATAAGTATATGATCAATCTAGTTAATCCTATTATACTCAGGTACTCTATTTAATAAATCTAACAATATTTATTTTTAAGGAATACAGTAAAAAAGGTATTGATTATAAATCTTGGTTGAGGAACTGTAGCCAGTAAATGTATTTTGTTAAAACTGTGTTTATAAGCTGATTTCATTATGAATTAATAGTTAACACACTTATGCAGGCAGAAACCACTGTAATACACCAGTGCAACCAGCTTCTTTCACCATCATCAGCTGATCCTAGTTATGTTATGACCTATATCAGTCACAGTTTCCCTCAGCATCGACAATATTTGTGTGCTGGTGCATTGATATTAATGCATGGCCATGCAGAAAATATTAACAGTGGAAACCTGGTAAAACTGCTTTCTTAATGAATGTCATTTTACTGAAATTTTTTAGAAGTCGCTAGTTTGAAATAAGTAACTGCTTTTCTTTTTTGTACAGAGCTTTCCTTTTTATTTCAAAAGCTTTTTAAGTCATTGTTAAAGTTTTACATGTTTTTTCATATTTGGCTAGGGTCGCGTCCTACGTGAGTTCTCTCCTGAAGAGGTGACATGTAACATTTACACAATGGTGGATGTTCTACTTCATCATATGCAGATAGAGCTTCAGCAGGGACACTCCTTGCAGGTTAATGGCTGTGATGTAGCTTTATCTTTCACGTCTGTATATGAGTATCATATAGCACTTTTCATTTACTTTCCCATTGTAGGACCTTATGTTAAAAGCATGTGCAAGTCTTGTCTTCTTTGTTTGGACAAACGAGTTACTTCCTTTGGATATTTTGCTTCTAGCCCTTATTGATCGTGATGATGATCCACATGCTTTGCGTATTGTGGTATGTACATTCAAACTCTTATCTATGATTGTATTTCGTTTGATCTTTTGTATTTTAAGATGTATGAACCCCTGGCCTTGACCTTTCCAAAAATAATTAAATAAAAGAATGAGCAAGAAAATTTGAGAATTTGATTGAACTTGTTGATAGTTAGTGACTTTTTTATTATATTAGTAAGTTTTTTATTCATTTGCCCTTCATAGTAGCATTGTCCATCTGTGTGTGCAAGAATAAAATTCTGAACCATTTCGAAACAAACTGTCAAATTCTTTTGCCTTAACTGAAGAAATGAGATTCTACTTGTGAGATTGCACATTGAATTTCATGAATTGGTGATAATCAAGGAAGTAAATCCTACTGATCCTCCCTCCTTAAATGATCAGCAGTATCATATTCCCTTCAGAAACCATTAAATCCAGTTTTAATTTCCTTCTCAAATGGATGAAAACTATTGTCAGTTTGTCACAGATCACAATACTTAGAGCATCCCATTGACACATTTATAGAAAGATACACGAGCACTAAAGAAATCTTCAATATAGTAAAGGTCGTTGTTGAAAGAGAGAGGGAACATGTAAAGAGAGAGAGCAATAGATGTAATGTAATTGGATACACTGCAGGGTGCAGTCTCATTCATATTTATAATATTAAGTTAAAATTGAAGAAAGTACAAATGGGCCAAGCCCAATAATTACAATAACCTAATCTTAATAATGTAAACCTCTTAACAGCTCTAATATAATATCTCTTAACTGTCATCAATCCCTTTCCATGTGTAGAGTAAAATCACCCTGAAAATATCTTTATATGTACATGAAAGAAAGGCCAAATAAGCATATCTGTTATAATTATAAAGCTGGGGCAATTCAGCCTCTCTGTCTTTCTTAAATGAAGATCAATAATGTTCTGGCAATGACTGCAGATTAGTCTTCTTGATAGACAAGAGCTCCAACAAAGAGTAAAACTATTTTGTATAACTCGTGGGCACCCTGAACATTGGCTTTACACAGGAATATTCAAGAGGGTTGAGCTACAAAAGGCTCTTGGAAATTACCTTGCATGGAAGGATAGGTACATTTCGTTAAAACAATAATTGACCAATATGTATGTATGTGTGTGTTGAAAGTCCTATATTGACTAGAAATATGGTCAATCAAAAGTATATAAGTGGAGGGTAATCCTCATCCTACGAGCTAGCTTTTAGGATTGAGTTAGACCCAATACCCAAATTTAAGATGGTATCAGAGCCCATCTTAGATCCGTTGTTGGGCTACCCATATTGTCCACACTCCATTCCTGAGTATGGGGGTGTTTTATAAGTTCCACAGGCCACCTGTATTCATCCATGCTCCATTCCTAAGCATGAGGGGGTGTGTTGAAAGTCCCACATTGACTAGAGATATGGTCAATCAAAAGTATATAAGGTGGAGGGTAATCCTCATCCTATGAGCTAGCTTTTAGGATTGAGTTAGGCCCAATACCCAAATTTAAGAGTGTGTATATGTGTATGCATTCATGATCTTTATGTCTTCAGTCTTGTGAGAATCCACAAATTTGTCTATTCTTGAAATGAATGGATGGAGATGTATAAGGCTCTTGTTGTGAAACATTAAGAAAAGTATGAACAAAATCATAAAGATAAGTGATGATAACAATAGATTAATATAAATCTCTGATAAAGAAACTGAGAAAATGACTTCTTTTAATATTTATCAGCTGTTTGATTTTGTCTTATATTCCAGAATTTTTAAAATAATACAACAAAACTCACTAAAAATAAGAGGACAGAAATTCAGACTCGTAGGGCAAGGCATCTCTTTATTCTTTAAGTAACTAGAAATTAACCAAAGGAAATGGTAAATGCATAGGGGAAAAGAAAATCCCTAAAGTCTCAAAATAAGTTCTCTTAACCTTAAAAGGATCCTTAAAGAAGAGGAGATGGAAGGAGTAGATATCATTTTGTGAACGAATGATAAATAGGAAGGAGATAAACAATGATAGAACCTGTTAAAAGTCCCCCATTGACTAAAGATATACCCAATCAAAAGTATATAAGGTGGAGGGTAAACCTCATCCTATGAGCTAGCTTTTAGGATTGAGTTAGACCCAATACCCAAATTTAAGATGGCATCAGAACCTATCCTAGATCCGTTGTTAGGCACCCATGTTGTCCACACTCTATTCTTGAGTGTGGGGGTGTTCTATAAGACCCACGGGTCACCCGTATTCATTCACACTCCATTCCTGAGCGCGAAGGGGTGTGTAAATAAGTCCTACTGGCCACCCGTATTCATCCGTGTTCCATTCCTGAGTGTGAAGGGATGTGTTAACAAGTCCTGTGTGGGCCACCCATATTCATCCACGCTCCATTCCCGAGTGTGAGGGGGTGTGTTAAAAGTCTCACATTGACTAGAGATATGGTCAATAAAAAATATATAAGGTGGAGGGTAAACTTTATCCTATGAGCTAGCTTTTAGGATTGAGTTAGACTCAATACCCAAATTTAAGAGAACCCAAAGTCTAACTTCTTTTATTCAAAATAAACTGCTGCAACTCCAAATTTGATTGGTTTTTCAGACTTTGATGAAAGTTTCTGTAATTGGATAGTGCAAACAAAATAGAGAAGAAATACAAATGAGGATGAATATGGTTCAACTTAGAGCATAAAGTGGGCCTACACTTCCTCTAGCAAAATAAAAATATCACCATGATCAATAAAGCTAATAAGCAGTAGCCACTAATGGCCAATCCACAAATCCCACCACCCAAATCAATTCTTCATTGGGCAATTAGTTCAATCTACATCATAACTATCGAATGTACAACAACACACAGATACATGAGGTTTGCAAACTGAAAATAGGGTGAAGAAAAATACACATAATTTGATGTGGTTCAAGTAGTCACTAATGTGAATACTGAAGTGTTATGAGAACAGGTTGAATCTAAATTTTGAATAGTGACTTCAGAAACCGTTCCCAAAAGCCTTATGGATGGCAAAATTATTTTAGAACGTTTAGCTAACATACAATTGTTGTTAATGGATCCAACTTTACTTGTATTGAAAGAAGTGGCAGCCTTAACAAATTTCCTTTAAGTGTACTTTCTTGTGTTTATTTTTTATTTGGTATGTACTATTGGGATATAACGCATCTTCCCATGCCATCACTCTGAAAATTGCATGGGCTGATGTTGACTGCAACAAACTTTCCAGGTATCCAGTGTTCTTTGATGATATTGCAGCTCGTTTGCTTCCAGTTATCCCCTTAATTATTTACAGACTTATTGAAAATGATGCAATGGATACAGCAGAAAAACTATTGGCCATGTATTCTCCATTGCTTGCTTACTACCCTCTAAGGTTTTCATTTGTTCGTGATATACTTGCATACTTTTATGGTCATCTACCTGGAAAGCTTATTGTTCGAATCCTCTATGTACTTGACATCAGTAAGGTAATGAACTTCATTTTTTTGTTAGCCCTCTTGTGTTTCTCAAACTCATTTAACTTGAAAATGTTATTATTCTGAACAACTTTTTGGCCTGTTTTTCTTTCAGATTCCCTTTTCAGAGTCATTCCCACAGCAAATAAGTTCATCAAATCCTGTCATGTGCCCCCCTCTGGATTATTTTATGACTCTGTTATTGGGAATAGTGAATAATGTTATCCCACCATTACATAACAATTCAAAATCTGGATCTATGGGAGATGCATCAAACAATACAATGCGTACTGCACAAAACAAGCCTCCAACAGTATCTCAGTCTGGGCCAGCAAATGCTTCTGAGGGCCAAAAGGCATTCTACCAAATTCAGGATCCTGGCACATACACTCAGTTGGTTCTTGAGACCGCTGTTATTGAAATACTTTCCCTACCTGTGTCAGCTTCTCAGATAGTACAATCACTAGTTCAAATTGTTGTTAATATACAACCAACCCTGATCCAATCCAGCAATGCTCTCCACGGTGGTTCAAATAGTGTAGGGCAAGGTTCAGTATTGCCGACATCACCTTCAGGGGGAAGTACAGATTCCTTAGGTGCAAGCCGATCAACTCCTTCAGTTTCTGGAATAAATACCTCTAGTTTTGCTTCTCGAAGTGGTTATACATGTCAACAGCTGTCTTGCTTGTTAATTCAAGCTTGTGGCCTCCTACTGGCCCAGCTTCCTTCTGATTTTCACTCACAACTTTACCTAGAGACAACACGCATTATAAAGGAAAACTGGTGGCTTAAAGATGGGACAAGGTCACTTGGGGAAATAGACTCTGCTGTTGGCTATGCTTTGTTAGATCCAACATGGGCTGCACAGGACAATACCTCCACAGCCGTTGGTAAGGTTTTGATGAGGGGTTGTTTACTTGAAATTTCCTTGCTTCATCTTTCCATTAGAATTTTATTTCTTAAAAATGTGACTTGTGTTTGTGGTATTACCTTATCTGAATTCTGAAATATTTATGAATTGTATTTGGCCAAAAGGATCTGCTTTATGAAGCAAGGATAAACTGCAATTTCTGCATGTCAAAGTTTCGGTGTCTTAGAATTTGTGTATTTATCAAGATATATTGTTTGAGTTTAAGGGGGGAATACAGAAAGACACAACAGGGTAAAATAATTGGACAATATAAGATTCTAAAGAGGTTAATAGCTTAAAATGAATTTTATGGCTATTGAAGTGTGATCAACCAACAAGGTACAAGTTCTAGAAGATATTTCTCAAAAACATATTTTGATGACTTGAGAAAGCAAAGAACTAAAGTAAAGCCCTAATTTGGCTTTAAAATTCTCGTTATTGTTTCAAAACATTTGATTTATGAGGCTAGTTTAATACTTTTATCTTTTGCTTGTAGATGATAACTGGTTTTTAGTGCTGCACTACTAGCAACCATTTGTATTGAAATTAGATTGTATGTTGCTTTTTTGTAAGAGTGCATTCAAGACAGATTCTTTCTAAAGCATTCTTTATTATTGATTGAAATTTGTTGGGAATTGTGGAATCATGAGTGGAACCTGTAAATGGAGTGGGAGACTCATAACATTGTGAGTCCCAGTAAATTTCAGTTTATAGCAAAGAGTGGGTTTGAAAGAGGTGTTAAAGTGGGTCTTGCTAGTATTTCTTAGTTTGATTGATGAGCAGTGGGGATAATGTTTCCTTTGAAATTAGGCATCTTTCAATCTTTGTAATTAGTTGTGCCTGAAAGGAACTCTGACCTTTCATAATCACAGGGAATGTGGTTGCCTTGCTCCATTCTTTCTTCAGTAACCTCCCTCAAGAATGGCTTGAAGGGACCAATGTTATGATCAAGCACCTTCGACCAGTGACATCAGTTGCAATGTTGAGGATAGCATTCCGTATAATGGGCCCACTCCTTCCAAAACTTGCCAATGCCCATGCACTTTTCAACAAGGTACAGAAAATCATCAATTCCACAATCTTAACATGATACAAATATGTGTTCTCAGTTCATTGATGATGATATCCATTGATGGTATCATCACTTATGAGATCAGAAATCCCCTTACAAAATTATAAAATTACAAATGATGAATTTTCACTGATAGTTACGAGGTTCTCATCTCATGACAGAATTTAATCAGATCTGTGAGTTGGCTCCTGTCTGTTATAAATAGTTCATTGATGTCATAGTAGTCTTAGAGATACTTTAGGTCAGATCTCTCCAATTTGTGTTAATAGTTTCTTGAGAACTATGCAATTGATGAATGCCAAATATCCAGTTTATATATGTATATATCACAATTTTTAAAAATTTCTTACCAGTGATTTCAAAGGATATCCAGGGTAGTTTTTGACCTTTATGCATTAGGATTTTGTCAGATTTGTCTCCATATGTCTTGACTCTTCCTAGATCCATCTGTCCTTTCCTGAGTGTAAAATCTACTAGCATGCCAATGACTAAAGATGGTGAAGCTCAACCAGTGTCACAGCTCAGCCCTTGCTGATTTCCTTTTCAGCCAGAGGATACCTGTAATTATTGAAAATCATAACAGCCTCTTCATGGATACAGTTTTAGGATTTTATCATAGGTTGCTATACATTTGATTGTTTCTTGGCATATCTCATAGTCTTTACAGTTTGGATTTTTATGCATTTTTGGATGATTTAATGGAACTTTGATGGTCATTAAAATTGTGGGAACTATTATGGTTTTCTTCTCACCTTCTGAAAATGTCACAGACCCTCTCGTCACTATTAAGCATATTGGTGGATGTATTTGGGAAAAACTCTCAAACATCAATTGCTGTTGATGCTTCGGAAATAGCAGATATCATTGATTTCCTGTAAGTGTAACTAATTTGTTTAAAATGTCTTACCTTATACTCCCCTGGTTCTTTTTATAAAACCCTTGTTTGGAGTTTTCTTGGTCTGTTTTATAAATTTCATTTCAATTTACAAATTACAATGTATACTTATTATTTGTTTCACAACACATCCTTGTTTATTAGACTCTTTCTATTAAGAAGTTTTTTTTATCAATACTAAAAACAATAAATTTACTATTAACTACATATCTTAATCTTGCAAGCTGTGAAGTTTGTTAAAAGGATCTTATTAAAAGGACTAGGGAGAGTAATAAATCTGAGATCCTTATCTTCTGCCACTTACTTTCACCTCTCCATATTTAGCCATCACGTCGTCCACTATGAAGGGCAGGGCGGGCCTGTGCTAGCTAGCAGCAAACCACGACCAGAGGTTTTGGCTCTCATTGGAAGGGCATCAGAGAGTTTACGCCAAGACATTCAACATCTACTTTCACACCTAAATCCTGATGTTAATTCATCTGTTTATGCGGCATCTCATCCTAGGTTAGTCCAGAATCCAACTTAGGTGCACGAGTATTATATAGCCTGAAGAAACAACACTATTTTCAGTTTAAAATTGCTAAGGAGAAACACAGCTTATTGTGGATTCTTCAAGCTATATTTTCTGTATAATCACTTAGTTGTAGACGTCTAGTGAATGACAAGCACACAGCACAATTTAGAAATTATGATTGTCTAGAGTTGTATATAAATTCATGTATAAACTATCATTATCATAATTTATTTCTGCTTGTTTCTCAAGAATATGTATATATTGCCATCCTTTCCAGTTACCAAGACCGGAGTGTGTAGTTGTAATTTGAGCCATTGGAACTTCATCTAATGGATCAGGTTGAATTACAGTGTACCGGTACTTTTAAACATCATTATTGTATCTTTTATGTCTCTCTCAAGAGAGAACCTGTATCCATATATTACATATCAACTGAGCTTCTGTATTACGTCGTAACATGAAGTTCGATATGGAGCGAGTATATGCTGTCGGAATGCAAATAGTAAGTTGTTTCCCTTATCTCGATTGTATCATAAATAGTTTCACTATCTGAACATATTAAATAATTTAAACTGTATATACTATAGCTGTATATCCTTTTTTGTACTTGTATTTATCTTCAAAATATTCATAGACTTAACTGCACATCACTTTTTTTTGGTTAAATAAAAGTTTACATGAAATTATTTCACTTTAGTGACATGAAGAGAGATTAAGTTTTGGTAAACAAATAAACAAGGTAGACACAAGGCTATAAGCTCAAGATGTTCAAGTATCTTTTAATTATTGAGTAATGTTTTACTTAAGATGTAGAGTTTTTCCATGAAAGAGTATAAATATTTTACTTAAAAATTACGTAAAAAAATATAACAAAATATAGAACCTTTAAAAAGGTCAGTCAGACAAATTTTGAATATAAGTAGAAGACAAATTAATAATAAGAGACATTTTTTATGTTTGTATGAAAGATGAATATTTATATTTTGAAAGTATTACATATATTAATGGAGTGTTTTATAACTTTTACTTAAATTATAACTTTGTAACTTAAAATGTTTTTAATATTACTATGTTAAATTTACTCATTATTGTTTTTATTTTTAGATTTTACCGGCATACCTAGGTTATTAGAAAAAAAGCCTGTGTAACATGTAACACTCTTTATTAACTAAGATAATCTTTTCCACTAGATTATCCTACTTAATTGAGAGATAATGAGTTTTAGAAAAATGTGTAAGTTTGTTTTTTTTGTACAAGAAACAATGGTGGATCAAGAAACAATACACTACATAATATATGGTCATAACAGTAGTTTACATTACCTTGAATGACAGGGGCACGTAGGCTCCATAAGTCATGAGGGACACAGTCCCGTTGAGGGCACTACCCTATTGCTGTTGTCCACCTTGTCACATTTCTTTTTCTTCCTCTACTCCTCGAGTTTTGTTTCTGCAAAAATTTGTAAAGGTGGACAATATCCTTTCACTCACAAGCAACGGAGAATTGTCATTATTGACGCCTTACCCACCCAAATCATAGTTCACAGCAAAACTAACCATTTATAAGGTTTGGGCCTCATTCCTATATGCTTCACTAATTATCATTCCTTTATAACAGCGATCCTAATTCTGTTTCACTCCACCTAACATTACTTCAATCACTACTGATAGTTAGTTTATTCCAGAAGGGAGTCATACTAACTCTACGTTCTTTTGTAAGATCCAGGATTTAATGTAATTATAATCATGTGAACACATACAAGTCTCAACCATCATAAACATGTCAACATATGCACAACTCATATTAGATAAGGGTTAGTCAAACATGATGCTATGCATTGGTATAGGTATGTTATCACTTATTCATTCTTAGTATTATGATGATGATGATGCATGTGGACCCAAAAATCTCATCATTCTCATCAGAACCGTCCTGCCTCAGTCTCATACTGAGCACAACATTTCCATACTAAAGTGATTAGAGAACACCAAGTCCATGCAACACAAGGCTATTAAGGACACGCATGTCCTACTCATCATCGATCCATCTCATTCCATAATTCATGATCACATTACAATGGGACTTGGCTTTGCACGACCATAGTTACACTCTATCCTAGTCGAAGTACATTAGGCTAACATCGATACGCACGACTTCAGACACGACTTTGATGTCATTGGGGTTCTGACCCAGTTGTACTCCCTAGATCCTTTTAAGCACATCTATATGCTTAAACGTATAAAATATGAAAGTGGTGTTAAATCTAAATATTATAGTTAAACTCATGGGACCTTAAGAAGGTCAATTAGACAAATTTTGAGTATAATAAGTAGAAGAAAAATTAATAATAAAAGACATTTTTTATGTTTGTATGAAAGATGGGTATTTATATTTTGAAAGTATTACATATATTAAAAGAGTGTTTTCATAACTTTTACTCAAATTATAACTGGATATGTCATAATTTAAAATGTTTTTAATATTACTATGGTAATTTTACTCACTATTGTTTTTATTTTTGGATTTTACTAGCATACCTAGGTTATTAGAAAAAAGCCTTTGTGTAACATGTAACACTCTCGATTAACTAGGAGAATACTTTCCACTAGATCATCTTACTTAACTGAGAGGTTACGAATTTTAGAAAAATGTGTAAGCTTTTTTTCCCAAGAGACAATGGTGGATCAAGAAACAGTACACTGCATAATATATGGTCGTAACAATAGTTTACATTACTCTAAATGATAGGGCACACAGGCTCCCATAAGTCACGAGGGACACAGTCCCGCTAAGGGCACTACTCTACTGCTATTGTCCACCTTGTCGTGTTTCTTTTTCTTCCTCTATTCCTCGAGTTCCATTTTTGTAAACATTCATAAAGGTGAGGAATATCCTCTCACACACAAGCAATGGAGAATTGTCATTACTGACGTCTGTCCTACCTAATACATAGTTCACAACAAAACTAAACCATTTATAAGGTCCAGGCCTCATTCCTACACGCTCTGCTTATTATCATTCTGTTATAACAGCGATCCTAATTTTGTTCCACTCTACCTAACGTTACTTCATCACTACTCAGTT
Organism: Clitoria ternatea; assembly: GCA_037962975.1. Lineage (NCBI taxonomy): Eukaryota > Viridiplantae > Streptophyta > Magnoliopsida > Fabales > Fabaceae > Clitoria > Clitoria ternatea. The sequence continues at coordinate 121,588,124 of CM075670.1, forward strand.
AGTTTATTCCAGAAGGGAGTCATACTAACTCTATGTCCTTTTGTAAGATCCAGGATTTAATGTAATTATAATCATGTCAACACATACAAGTTTCAGCGATCACAAACATGGCAGCATATGCACAAATCATATCAAATGGGGGTTAGTTAAACATGATGCTATGCATGGGTACAAGTATCTTATCACTTATTCATTCTTTTAGTATTATGATGTTGATGCATGTAGGCCTAAAAATCTCATCATTCTTATTAGAACCGTCCTGCCTTAGTCTCATATTGAGCACAACGTTTCCATACTAGAGCGATTGGAGAACACCAAGTCCCTGCAACACAAAGGTATCAAGGACACACATGTCCTACTCATCATGGATCCATCTTATTCCACAATTCATGATCATATTACATTGGGACTTGGCTTTACACGATCATAGTTACACTCTATCCCAGTCGAAGTACATTATTAGGCTTGTATCGATACGCCCAACATCAAGCACGACTCTAATGTCATAGGGGTGCCGACCCATTTGTACTCCCTAGATCCTTTTAAGCACATTTATATGCTTGCAACATATAAAATATGAAAGTGGTGTTAAATCTAAATATTATAGTTAACTCACAGGACCTTAAGAAGGCCAATTAGACAAACTTTGAATATAAGTAGAAGAAAAATTAATAATAAAAGACATTTTCTATGTTTGTATGAAAGATGGATATTTATATTTTGAAAGTATTACATATATTAAAGGAGTGTTTTCGTAAATTTTACTCAAATTATAACTTGATATGTCGTAATTTAATTTTTTTAATATTACTATGGTAATTTTACTCACTATTATTTTTTATTTTTGGATTTCACTAGCATACATAGGTTATTAGAAAAAAGCCTTTGTGTAACATGTAACACTCTCGGTTAACTAGGACAATCCCTTCTACTAAATCATCATACTTAACAGAGAGGTTACAAGTTTTAGAAAAATATGTAAGTCTTTTTTTGTACAAGAAACAATGGTGGATCAAGAAATAGTACACTGCATAATATATGGTCATAACAATAGTTTACAATACTTTGAATGACAGGGGCACGCAGGCTCCCATAAGTCATGAGGGACACAGTCCCGTTGAGGGCACCACCCTACTGTTGTTGTCCACCTTGTCATGTTTCTTTTTCTTCCTCTGCTCCTTGAGTTTCATTACTGCAAAAAATTGTAAAGGTGAGGAATATCCTCTCACTCACGAGCAACGAAGAATTATCATTACTGACACCTCTCCCACCCAATACATAGTTCACAGCAAAACTAATCATTTATGAGGTTCAGTCCTCCTTCACATATGCTCCGCTAATTATCATTCCCTTATACAACGATCCTAATTCTGTTTCACTCTAGTTAACATTACTTCAATCACTACTCATAGTTAGTTTATTCCAGAAAAGAGTCATACTAACTCTACGTTCTTTTGTAAGATCCAAAATTTAATGTAATTATAATCATGTCAACACATACAAGTCTCAGCCATTACAAACATGTCACCATATGCACAACTCATATCAAATGAGGGGTTAGTCAAGCATAATGCTATGCATGAGTACATGTATCTTCTCAATTATTCATTCTTTTAGTATTATAATGATGATGCATGTGGTCCTAAAAATATCATCATTCTCATTAGAACCGCCTTGCCTCAGTCTTATACTTAACACAACGTTTCCATACTAGAGTGATCAGAGAACACCAAGTCCCTACAACACAAAGGTACCAAGGACACGCATGTCCTACTCATCATGGATCCATCTTATTCCATAATTCATGATCACATTACAATGGGACTTGTATTTGCACGATCATAGTTACACTCCATCCCAATCAAAGTACATTAGGCTTGCATCGATATACCCAACTTCAGGTGCGACTCTGATGTCATTGGGGTTCTGACCTAGTTGTACTCCCTAGATCTTTCTTGCGGATCAAACACAAACGTACTCCAGCGTACCCCTCGCTGTATACTCTAGTTTTCATCATGACCTTCCGCCAAAATCATATGCATATGATGCATAACCAATGCATAATTCTTTATCTTTTATAGTAAATGTCATCGCATAGGGTCCTCTCATTAGCCCACCTTTATCCTTAATGCCAGGGATAGTTTTATTTTTTATCCACTTATGACTAGGCATCGTAATCATTCACTTAAGCAATACTTTTCATGTTCTCATCATCTCTGCTCTTTAACTTCATAAGGTTGGTGCCTATCAAGGTTTATCTTAGGTTCCTTATGACATTGTCCTCATGATACCTGGTGAGGAACTAATTAAATCTTTGGTGAGCTATTCTTACTTACTAGAGTATGGGTTAGTTTGTTCTCAAGTATTCCTTTTGGATATTCTCTTAATTATTATAGTTAAATTATGTGTATACTAGATTATTAACTATTTATTAGTTATTACCTTTATTGTTTTTCATATGGCCTTACCTCATATCCTTATGGGGTCTCACCTATTGGTAAGGAATTAATTGGTGTACATGGGTAGGTGTATTTTATTTTTAGTGAGATAGTTCTCTTGGGCCTTCCTCTAACTTATGGTTTATGGGATATCTTCTGGGCTCATTATCTAACAAATTTATTGTAATAGATAATTATTTTAATTAAGGTTCCCTTCCTTGGTTTGATTAGATTAGATTATACTCTTATTCTTTTCATGACTAGCGCTCTTATTATAATTCCAAGGTATGACGTCTGAGTTATCTTTGGATATTAGTTGACGATTAAGGACAAAGTGGCTATATCTCATCATTCATCATATCTCTACATCCACTTATCATGTTCCCGTTATCATCATCTCATCACACTTTCCCACCTCATTACTCATCACGTTCAGACCCTACCAAGACTCAACCTTTAATTTATAATTTGTAGCTCATGATGATAATCCATAGTTTACTTTACACATTCCAATTAATACAATTATACTATGAGCACATCATTCACTACCTCGATTCTTAATTACACATGCAAATCATATTATCACACAAGATCACATAATATGTGCGCATACTTAAGATTACTACGCGTGCCCTAAGTCTTTTTTCGGGGGGGGGGGGGGGGGGGGTTAACTATTTCGGTGACTATACGTGTTATTATTATTGCCATTAATGAAAGATATTATACACCTGCTCAAAATTCCTTTTTCGTTATCTATCTTAATAAGTAAAAATTAGAATTATCATTATTATATGTATCTAAGCATATATTCCTCTTTTTTATATATAATTGATTTATAACATTTATTTCTATCCTATTATTATTGTTATTAATCATAAAACATTTCTCTTCATCAACAAAACCCGTATTTCATTTGTACTTATAAAAATCAAGAAGCTATAATTCCTACATTATGATTATTATTGTTATTTATAAAAATCATTAAAACCATAATTTTCCATTTTTACTAGTATCCTTATTTATCTCTATAATAACCATTAAATCATTATTCCATCATTATTATTATTACTATTATTATTAGAATCTACGACCTTAATTAAATATTACTATTATTACATGTTGTGTCATTGGCAAGCGTACCAATTTATCATTGTAGTTCTCAAAAATTTATGTCGTTCACATAAGGATTGATTGTTTCAGTAAGTGATAGTAATTTTTATTTACTAGTGGAAAAAGTATTAAAACTTATTAACAAAAGAATGTTTCATATACAATTTTATACAATATTCACATATTCAAGGATTGATTTGTACATTGAACAAAGAATGGTGTAACGCAATTGTAAAACTATCTAGAGAATAACTATAGAAATCGCACTTTAGAACAACAATTCCAATACTTGAGATATAAAAACAAAAATGACAAACTATGTTGGAATTTGGATCCCCACACTAAAGATATAACAAAGTAACTATAAACATGCATATTTAATCATCAAGTTTATGTCATTGCAGCTTAAAATCATTAAACTCGATCCCTCAATGAATAAATTCTAAACAGTTACCGTAAAGTCTGATCCCTTAGATGCTTTCTTAGTAAAAACTTGTTTTAAGTCCTGGCCTTAACACAAGAATAATTACCAACTCTATTCCTAGTAATTGGTATATTAAGGGTATTTCAACTTTTACTTCCGTTAAAAGTAATTTTAACACGCATGAAAATCATTCTCCTATTTGAAATTCATACTATTAAAAGGTTGAAATGCTAACATGAAACTTGAATCATAAACATGCATAATTCATAATCACAACATCATATCAATAGATTGGTTCACCAATTCCAATATAAACAAGTTAGTTACACATGGTAAAAGTAAAAACAACACTTACAAGTGGAGACATGTTGAACATTGATTTGAACTTGAAAAGGACTTCACAAAATGAAAAGAAACTAAGTCTAAGAAATTAATCTCAAGTGATTGGAAGTGTTCTGTAACGCATAAGGGTATTTTCTCAATGCAGAGCTTACTAAATGAGGTGAAGGGTGAGAAAAGATTGCCTGAACCCTTGGCAATGACCCCTATTTATAGTGGAAGGTTTTGGTCCTATACGCGTTAGGTTTGAAATTGGCTCCTACGCTGGGCGTGGGGTTGATGCTATGCATCGGGACCTGTTGACTCAAATTGCATTACTTTTCTCTGATTTTTCTCAATAATTCACAATAATGCAAGGAATAATGGGCAAACAAGTGTCCAAATTGTCTCCCACTGAACCTCTGCCCATCCTTGATAGTGGATTGGTTCATTACATTTAAATATCATGCACTGTTGAAGTGGGAGACAAGCTGTTAGTGGGATACATATTCACTACAAAAATAGAAGAAATTGGTCATGCCATGTCAAAATTAATCACTTCCATTTATTTGTAAAACAAACTTAATTTTATACTTATTTATACTTTATTTTATTTATTTTATCACACTTTATATAATAAAAATAAAAACAATTTAAGGACTAAAAAACTACCTCCAACTTAGGAAATTTATTCATCCTCGAGCAATAATGCAAAATAAAACAAACTAAAGCACACTTAAATCTCAAACCAACATAAAATTCACACTTGAAAACAATTTTGAGAAAATTGAAAACTTATCCTAAGAAGTAATTCATAACTTACCATTCGAAATGATCAATATTGATGACTTGTGTAAAGGAAGCTTAAAAATAAAACCATCACAATGTAATGTCAATAACTCAAGCTTATTTTAAATGCTTACCTCACAAGTGTTTCTCTTTATAAAAAGGTAACCTGTTTCACTCAATCAATCATAAAATCAAACAAATTTAATTTTGATTTTCATCTAATCAATTAGTATCAATACAAAATTAACAAGAATCACAAAGGCTTTTCAAGGGTTGTAATGTGGCTTGGCTACAAGGATTTATGATTTTTCTTGAAAAAAAAACACTTGAAATCATAAAAGAGCATCTCATGGATAATTAAGGTGTTTTTGTTGATCCAAACTCACTTCCCTTTTGATAAATACCCCTAACTTAGTTCTTTTTGTTATTTCTTTATTATTATTTTTTATCTACATATGATGAATGTAACAATTTTGGTAAAAGAACTAAGTTTACAAATTCACTCTCCTTTTTTGTAAGAACACTCAGAAATTTTTATTATTATTGCAATGCTCTTTTATTTAATCAGATAAAGGGAATGGTTATTGAAAATATTTATGGGTGATGGGTACCAAATAAAATACTTTTAAGGCTTAAAATTGGGTATCAAAGGATAATTAATTTTTACCATGGTAAGCTTTTTGGCTCTAAGTTTATATGTTTACCAATAAAGTGCCTTGATCATGTCCTTAGATCCTCTGTATGACAACACAAATCAAAAAATTAAGCAAATCAATTTGAAAGAAATTATGTTGATACCCTCAAAGTGTTTATAGAACTCACGATTCACTGGTTTTCAAAATTAACTTGATTATTGACAAGATCATTGAAATTGATTTCATAAAAATGCTTAAGTTGTAAAAGAGTCAACATTGAATTATTTAAAATGGTTTATTATGTAAAAACTTCATGCAAATAAAATTTTCACTTTTTTCAAAAATTTTATTATTTTATTTTATTTTATCTTTAATAAAAGCGTAAAATTATCACACCATACAAAATAATCAAAATAACTAAATAAATAACCAAAATATCAAAGATATCAAAGTAAACTAAAATAGTAATGTAAATGGTAAAAATGTAAAGGAAGTCATAAAAAATGCATAAAGTAAATGTGGCCCTCAATCCTTTTCATCCTGCATCTGATCATTATCATCATTATCCTTGGCAGTCTCCCCCTCCGTGTTAGCATGAACACCAGATGTGCTACCCCCCTCAGGATATGTTGGCCTGTTCCCAGGCCAAGCAAGTGAGCTGTGAACTCAGCAGGTGTCAGATAAGGTGCCTTAGCTCCCTAAACCCTGTACTAGTAAAATGAATCATGTAAGTGCATATAGGATCTGTGGGAAGTAGCCATCATTTGGGTCTGGTGTTGCTGCTCAATCCTCATCCTAGCTAGCTCTTGGAGAACAACATCAGTAGAAGTCACCTGAGGTGGTCGCCTGCGCCTTGGTCGGGGCCAAGCCTCCTCATCAACACGTGGTAGCTCACAATGTTGTACAAAATAAATCCTGTTTACCAGAACATTGGGTACTTTCCCCGATAAACTAGTAAACTCAACAGATGGTACCTACACTCCTTTTTTCCTCAGTAAGGCAGAGATGATCAGTAGGAAGGGAACCGGGCGGTTCACCTTGTATCCAAGGGCATAATAATGAATCTGCTCAGAGATGAGAGAAGCAATGTCAATGATGTGGCCCTGCAAAATAGAATACAGTAAACAACACCCCTCAACTAGTAAACTGGATAAATGAGTCACTTGCACGATGTTGTGAAGCATCATATACATCCACGCCTGTGTGATCGGGGTGAGCTGGGTCTTTAGTAGGTTAGAAGGTGATTTGTTAACCTTGCTATGGTTAAAATAGATCCCTTCCTTGTTCAGAAAATGAGCAACCTGCTCTAGATCAAAGCCTAAAGTACTATCCTTAGTAAGGGTCTTACCCTTGTTCGTCTGCCAAAAACATGTATCATCCTGAGGAGTGGGCTCCCAAGGCATACCTAGAAGGGTACTAATGGTGTCTTGATCATAGGCTATGTGCCTGCCCCTCACCCAACTACTCCTCATTTGCTCAATGTTTGGCGAGTCCTGTAGGTGTTGGCATAGAACTCCAACACTAAGATAGGGTCTCCCTCAGTAGCTAAGGAGAACAATAGCCCTCATCTCCTTCTCTAGATCTCATCTTACAGATCAAGATAGTCACCAGCTACAAGGTCAAGTACTCACTACCAAATAAGTCTGGAGCCCTTCAATTCACGGAATCTAGTCCATTTTGCATCAGTCTTAAACTCAGTAACATTCCTAGGTCCAAGCTGCTCCTCTATCTCTAGGTCCTTAGAGGAAGTGGTATCAGTCTTCTTCCTCCTTTTGGGACTAGAAACAGGAATAAATTTCTTCGGTGTCATCTGCAAAATAAACAATGCAACATAATTCACACATTTAAACAAGCAAATTATCAAACAGAATTTTAAAGTAACAAACCAAATAAACATGCATCACACAAATTTAAGAAAACATGCCTCACATAATTGCAAATATTACAATATAAACAAACACATATTTTGTTTTTATTCAAAACATTAAAACTATAACCATAGAAAAATACCTAATGTTTACACAAAATAAAATCTAATGAATAAACTAAAACAACAACATAATTGTTTAAAATTAACACACACAAAATATAAAACACATATTTTATATAAAATAACATTTAAAACTTAAATTAATAAAAATACTAATTTAAGACAATGTTTAACACACAAAAATAAAATCTAACAAACAACAATATAACATTTTTTCTTTATTAAAATAAAACCATATAAAATAAAATTAAAATACACATTTTTAATATACAACACACATTTTTTATTGAATTAAAAATTAAAAGCAGAGAAAACAACCAAAAATTAAAATTTTTTAAAAAAAACAGGAACAGGCGGTCTGACACGTAGCGTCAGCCCTGCTTTCCTCACGCTACGAGTCAAGGGACGCTACACGTGAGGATGCAAAAACAACAACTCAAATTGGGGTTGCACAGCAGCAACCCTTCTTTCAAACACCAATCTAGATACACATTTCCATACATTCCTAATGGTCTCTAATCTTCCTAAGCTAACCTAACCGTATGCATTCTAATAAATCAAAAACAAAGAATTGAAAAAAGAAAGAAAAAATAAGAGGCAGGAGAGAGGGGATTTAGGTTTAAAACTTTTGAATGGGCCTTTCCCTATGAAGTGGGCTCAGTTTTTTAAAACTGAACGCAGGACCTAACGCTACACGTCAGGACATTTTTTCTTCCTACGCTATGCGTGGCTTTCACGCTGCGCATCAGAGTTAACCATTCCCTATTTTTCTAAAATTTTGAGTTTTATACCTAATTCTTTCCTTTTTCCACCCTTTCATTCCCTAAAATATTCAACTTTATTAAAAACACATATTTTATTTTTATTTTTATTTTTATTTTTATTTTTATTTTTATTTTTATTTAATTTAAAACAAATAAACATGAAAAATTAATGGGTTGTCTCCCGTTGAGCGCTTAATTTACTGTCTCTAGCTTGACATTACCTGCAAGTCACAAATCTGTTAAGTAACAAATGGTGGTGAGTCTTTTAATCTCACCACCCAAATAAGGTTTCAGCCTGTGTCCATTCACTATCCAACTTCTTTATGGCTTAACATCCTTAATCACAAATGGGCCTGACCATTTATATTTCAATTTACCAGGAAATAATTTTAATCTTTAATTGAACACTAAAATATGTCGACCTAGTGTGAAGATCTTTTTTCTTATTTTCTTGTCATGGTAAGCCTTCACCTTGTCTTTATAGCACCTGGATGACTCATAAGCATTGTTACACATTTCCTTTAACTCAAATAGTTATAACTTCCTTTTGTTAGCTGCTGCTGTCTGATCAAAGTTGAGGAATTTAAGTGCCCAGTGTGTATGTTCAATTTCTATCAGGAGGTGACATGCTTTCCCATTAACCATCTGAAAAGGGGAGAGGGCAATGGGTGTTTTGAATGCAGTTCTATATGCCCAGAGTGCATCGTCTAGTTTCTGTGACCAATCCTTTCTTGAAGAAGACACAATCTTTTCCTAGATTCTTTTCAGTTCTCTATTTGAAATTTCGGCCTATCCATTCGTTTGAGGATGATACGTTGTGGCCACTTTATGTCTGACACTATAATGTTGTAACACCTTATGAAGACCTTTATTACAAAAATGTGATCCTCTATCACTTATTAAAGTTCTTGGGGTTCTAAACCTGCAAAAAATATTTTTCTTTAAGAAATTCACTATAGTTTTGGAATCAGCATTAGGTGAAGTAATTACTTCTACCCATTTGGAAACATAATCAACTGCCAGAAAAATAAATTAATTAGATTAAGAGATGGGAAAAGATCCAATGAAGTCAATTCCCCAACAATCAAATACCTCAACCTCTTGGATGTTTGTGAGAGGCATTTCTTACCACATTAAGATATTTTCCGTTCTTTGATAGTTATCACAACATTATACAAATGAGTGAGCATCTTTAAATATCAAACGCCAATACAAACTTGATTGGAGGATTTTTGCAGTAGTCCTCTCTCCATTTAAATGACCTCCATAAGGGGATTTGTGATAATGCCACAGTACATCATCAATTTCCCATTCAGGCACACAGCGTCGTAACAAATTATCCACACTAATTTTAAACAGAAGAGGCATCCCAGACAAAATGATTAGTATCTTTAAAAAACTTTTTCCTTTGCTGCCAAGTTAAATCATTAGGAAGAATTCCTGTTGCTTTAAAATTGGTCATGTTAGCAAACCATGACCTTTTTGTTATTTCAAATAATTTTTCATTAGGAAATTCTTCTTTTATTTCATTTTCTTTGGGAGTGACCTCATTGTTTATTAGCCTGGATAAATGGTCAGCGACCATATTTTCACAACCCTTTTTGTCCTTGATCTCAAGGTCATATTCTTGTAAAAGCAAATTCCATCGGATTAACTGAAGCTTAGAGTCTATTTTGGTCAAAAGATATTTGATAGCTGCGTGATTAGTGAAAAGCATTATTTTCAAGCCTATCAAATATGATCAAAATTTTTCTAGGGCATACACTATAGTTAGCAATTCCTTTTCAGTGGTTGCATAATTTATTTAATTTTCATTTAAAACCTTGCTAGCATAGTGTGTTACTCTAAAAATCTTTTCTTGTCTTTGACCCAAAACAGCTCCTACAACATAGTCACTTGCATCGCATATAAGTTCAAAGGGTAGATTCCAGTTAGGAGCAACAATCACGGGAGCAGAAATCAGTTTTTCTTTCAAAGAATTAAAAGCTTTTAGACATGCATCATCAAATTTAAATTCAGTATCCTTGTTTAGAAGGTTTGTTAAAAGGTTTCGCAATATTTGAAAAATCTTTGATGAACCTTCAATAAAACCCAACATGTCCTAAAAAACTACTAATCCCTTTAACATTCAGAGGGGGTGAGAGTTTGGATATTACCTCTATTTTCGCTTGGTCAACTTCTATACCTTTTGCAAAAATTTTGTGAGCAAGCACAATTCCTTCTGTCACCATGAAGTGACATTTCTCCCAGTTTAGCACCACATTTGTGTCAATACATCGCTTTAGTACGGTGTCCAAATTGGCTAGACAGGTATCAAAAGAATTCCTAAAAACAGAGAAGTCATCCATGAAAATCTCAATGCTTTTTTCAATTAGATTTGCAAAAATGGCAAACATACATCTCTGAAAAGTAGCAGGTGCATTGCATAATCCAAATGACATTTTCTTGTAAGCAAAAATTCCAAAAGGACATGTGAAAGCAATTTTCTCCTAATCAAGAGGATCAACAGCAATTTGATTATATCTAGAGTAACCATCAACAAAACAATAGTAAGTTTGTCCTGATAACCTCTTAAGCATTTGATTCATAAAGGGAAGTAGAAAATGGTCTTTTTTAGTTGCTTGATTCAATTTCCTATAATCTATACACATTCTCCAACTAGTGACAGTTCTTATGGGAATTAATTCATTTTTATCATTAACAATAACTATCATACCCCTTTTTTTTTGGAACCACTTGGACCGGACTTACCCATGCATTATCAGAAATGGGGTAGATAATTCCTGCTTTCAACAATTTGAGAACCTCTTTCTTTGTCACCTCTTTCATTGTTGGATTGAGGCGTCTTTAAGGTTGAGCTACATGTTTGTAATCATCTTCTAGTAAAATCCTGTGCATACAGTAAGATGGACATATACCTTTCAGATCTTCAAGGGTCCATCCAATTGCTTCTTGATTCACTACTAAAAGAAGTCCTATTTGCGACGGGAAAAAGTCATCGCTAACAGGAAGGACTCTGTTGCTAAGACTATTAGCGACGACATCAGCTATGGCCGAATATCGTCGCTACCAATCTGGTGGCAAACATGTCAGCGACGGCAAGTAAAGACCGTGACCAACTTTGTGACGGCCACACACCGTTGCTAAAAGTGGTCCCCTTTCTGCCATTTTCGTCGCTGGCTCGGTCTCAAATTAGCAATGGTAACCAGTTCGTCGCGAACAAATTTAAGTTCTACCGTCATTAATTTAACCTAATTAGTGACTGCGTTAAGGTCGTAGCTATATTAGCAACGGAGTTCTTGCCGTAACTATGTTTTTATAATTGTCGTCGCTATGTTCGTAGCTGAACAGGGACCAATGTTAGCGACGACACGTCATCCGTAGCTTTGTTTAATTAGTTAGTTACCGTCGCTATCTTCGTAGTTGAACAGGGACCAATGTTTGCGATGACATCTCAGTCGTAGTTGAACAAGGATCCATATTAGCGACGGCTTTTTGGCCGTTGCTAATGATAAAAATTAATTTTTTAAATTTTTTTCATAAAACTAAGGTAATTTATAATTTTATTATTTAAAGTATATTTTATAAGCTTGGATGAAAATTTTTATAAAACTAAAATATATATTAATTTTTTATAGTGCCTTTATTAGTTAATAGACACATATATAATAAACAGAAAAAGATATAACATCAATAAGCAATAAAAATAGTTGAATAAAAAATATAGTAATAGTTGTCATATTATTTACAACTCAAAGAATAAAAAAAGAGTAAGTACAAAAATGTATAACACTAAAAAAAATAAATACAAAATCCATCAACTTAGGGGGGGATCTTGGGGTAGTGGGTCTAGCCGGGAACTAGAGGCTGCCTCGTCAAGTCGAGCCGTTAAAGACTCCATCAACCGACGGATCAGAGTCTCCTGTTGAGCCATCAGCCTACGAGTATCCTCTAACTGTTGCTCTGCTTGTTGCTCCACCAGCTGTCTCTGTCTGCGCTTCTCTATGAGCTCGTAGCTATCTGGGTGGCAACGTAGAGGAAGAGGCAGGGTCTTCCCAGTCCTAGCTATCTGGGTCCTAACCCCCACCGAGGCCAAACACCCTCTCCTTCTTTTTGACACCTCCAACAGCCTCTAAATAGATGGTGTTGTCATCAGTAGAAGAAAGGGTGAGAGGTGCCTCCCCATTAGGGGTCTGAGAGGCCAGCTCAGCCTCCTTCTGAGCCCGCATGGTCTGGTACGCCCCCTGCATATGTTTAGAAAAGTCAAATAAGTTAGTAAATCTAAATGTATAAAAAAATTTAAAGACATTTGTAAGTTTAGATAAATTACCCCCATCTCTGTGGCCTTCTGGTTAACTAAGTAACCAACCTTGTTCTTCTCGGTGATTTGCATCACCTCGAATAACGAAGGCTCACGATGCTCCTTCTGCTCCTGAAGTTCACAACATATTAAAATTGTTAAGACATGTCTTTCAAGTCAATGTATTAATAAACAGATTTAAGAAAATGTACTTACAATTTTTTTTTATGCTTTACCACTAAAATGGAACCCCTAGTGTAGACAGAGGCTCCAACATCAACCTGCTTGTTTGCCTTGTTCCGAGCACTAGCTTGCTGGAACAAGACTCTTCCCCACTTTTGCAGCATGCCTTCCCAGTGGGGCTTGGGATTCCAGTAGGGGCGCTCTGCCTTCGCCTTCACCTTCTAAAGGGTACTCTTGATGATTTTGGAGGTCTTTACGGTAGGTAAAGATCCTCCTAATCTCATCAGCCATGCCCTCCTCCCACCGAAAGACACGCTGTAAATTAAAATGCAATTCCAAATTAAAAAGGTAAGTAGTGTACATAAGAATAAAAGTTACATGAAATTAGAAGAGTTGTGCTAAACTTACCAAGAAAGTATCAAACCATCTATCTTGGATAGTCTTACCAGCATCTGTCCAAGAGATGTAAAGGCCATCCCATTGGGCCTTCAACACCCTAGTAATCGCCTTCGTAGTGTGAGTATTATCAACGTAACTGTAGTTCAAACAATTAAACAATTAACCAACAAAATCAAATGAATCAAATAAACATAAACCTTGGGAGTCGACCGAAATTTCAATAGAGTCTTCCCTATAAAACGGACATTTCAAAATTATTTTGTTTTGAAACCGGGGTCAAGAGTTAACCGTCTTGACCGGTGTCCAGAGTTACCTCTCTTAGCTCTCAGTTTTACACCGTCTAAGTGGAGTACGGTATTTTACACCTAGGTCCAGTGGGGAGCCTAAGTTCTTCAATTATTGGGTGAAATTGATGTTCAAGTCCATACAGAAGTTGAGGGAACACACCAGAGGTGTACCTGTAAAAGATTCTCCGATGCTTAAGTCAGTAGGTAAATGGGAAATATGGGTATTACGGAGGCAACTCTTAGATTAGATTCAATTCTTATTCAGTAATGATTGAGTTGTATTTATAGGGTTTACCTTGGTAGAAGAAATGGTTTGACATTCTTCCTAACCTTTTGTAGACACAATATTTGCAGGTACATGTTGCGTATACCGATTCTGACTTGCTATTTAACTGTCAGGAGGGGTTCAGGGTCCTGATCAACGATTCATAGTGGCTTATTAGTGTAGACCCCGGATATGATTCCTAAACCCTTCCTGAGTAAGTAAATTTGATGACATGGCTTTACACCAGTGGCACCCCGGTTCTAACTTTAGGGTGTCTGTTAGCACCCCAAATCAAAAATTTTTACAAATGCCCTGTTACATACAAAACTTTCAAGTACAATTCAATGTAAATAAACATCAACAGACATGCACAAGTTATGTTATCAACACACATACCAGAACCTAGTGATCTTTGCTCTCCACTAACAAACAACAATCAAATCAATCTCAAAGTTACAGATAACATAAGTATGCAACACACACAAAAGTTCCTAGTGAGCTTTGCCCTCCACTAACAAACATCAATCATATCAACTTCAACAATGCAATAGTTATGTTATCAAACACACACACACTAGTACAAAAAGACGTAAACTTGAGGAAATATAGTAATACTTACTCATCTACGGCTGATGATGGGACCAGAGTGGGAAGGGGGTTGGATGCTGATGAAAGGGTCGCCTCGCGGACCTACTCTTCTTGCTGCTGAGGTTGTGACACCTCTAGGGTGCTAGTGCCTGTAGCATCACCCGAAATGGTCATTGTGGGCATCCCATGTGTAGTGTCATCGGTTGGTGTGGTCTCCCTCAGCGTGGTGGGGGTACCTAGCCGTGTAACTAAGGAGTGTCTACCACCACCCCGACCAAAGCCTCCTCTACGTCTAGTCATATGTCAATGAAACAATGTAAGCAGCAAGCAATCTCAACAATAACATATATACATATAAAAATCCAACGGTAGGAATTTGCAATGGCAGTCAAAATAACTTGTCTTGTCACTAAAGGGGAGTGATTCCCCCCGATATGTTCCATGCATATAGGGCAAGCAAGCTTCCCAGATGTTGACCATCTAGAAAGCATACCATACGCATAAAAGTCATTAATGGTCCACATCAAAATAGTTCTCATCACGAAATTGTTTTTTAAGGATGCATCATAAGTCATAACCCTAATATCCCACAATTCTGTCAACTCCTCAATCAACAGTTGCAAAAAGACATCTATTTTTGCCTTTGGATTTTTGGGTCTTGGGACCAGTACAGATAGAAACATCATCTCCCTCTTCATACACATCTCAGGAAACAGATTGTGACCAACAAGAGTACGCTTTTCTGTATTGACCAAACGAGTTGAATTTGTCAGTACATAGGCCAAGTCGTACATTGCGCGACTTATGTGAAAAGTCTGGGTAAAGCCTATCCAAATACTTCCATGTTTTCCCATTAGATGGATGATACAAAAAACCCTCCTGCGTTCGGTTCAGAGCATACCAACACACGTGTTTTGTCGTGGACAATGAGGCGTATAATACACCCGTTAACACAACACTCTATCTTCACACATCCCAACCCTAGGTTCGCCATACTTTTCTTAGCATAATACAGGTTTAACGGTAACTTGTTTTCGTTTAGCATAGCGGATCCCATCAAATCAATCATTCTATTAAAATAACCTCCAGAGAGATTATACTCTGCCTTTATGCTTAAAACAGCTAGGGAGGCAAATAATTCAGTGTGACTCTCACAGTCGTCCCATAACAGGGTCTGCGTTGCCGCCAACAAATTATAAAATCTCTTAACGTCTGGATTAGGATCCTCCTCTACACCCTCAGTTTGATCCCCAGGTTCGTCATCATGTTATAGAATATGCCCGGTGGAAGGTCCAGCATGATCCATCACCATCTACTCCATGTAGTTATAGTTATCCCTATTGCCCCCTAGTTCATAATAAGACATTTGCATAGGTACGCTTGGTGGCCTGGGCGGTAACTGTTTACCATGGTTGTACCACCTATAATATCCTTTCATGAATCCTTTTTCCTGTAAGTGGCACATCACGTCATCAGTGTATTCAAAATTCATGCATCTGCACTTAGATCAAGGACAACAGATCTTCTGGGTTACTTCAAACTCAGGGGTGTTGGCCGTAGTGAATGGAATGAACTCACACAATCCCAACAAAAACTTTTCAGTGACTCGATGATTACGATCCAACCAGGTGTACATCCATCATCAATGTGGCGCGACCTCCATTCATGATATCTAATGATAATAGGATTGGTTAGTTTAATTAAACAAGACTTAACTATCGTTCATAAATCACTCTCTACCTCTTCGATGTTGTAAGTAGGTGGGACCTTATCCCATTTAGAATGAAAATGTAACCATCTGTAACCCATTTGCATGTTTATGTGAAGTTTGCGTGTTGACGTTCAATCAAAATTTTGGCAGAATTTCGCATTGGTCCTCAAGTACACAGAGGTACGTGGGGGTCGAAACACCCCACACAGACATGCACGTGGAGACAACACGAAATGCAAAAATTGGAATTGCATATCAACAACACAAGTTTCACTCAAACACCAATATCTATGGGCTACGCCCTACTGGTTATAGATTCATCCTAAATCGTCCAACCGGAACAATTCAAGATCCAACACAACACGGTATGTCGGACTTCAAGAATTAATTAATTTGGTAGTTGCATGATTGGACTTTAAGGAGAAAGAATGTCATGAGGATCAAGGATTCATAATATGTCCAAAGAGATTTTGAGATGATGCAAGGAAAAGGTTTAATGTAAGAGGAATGAAATTTATTTGAAACAAAACAAGTATGAGCATCAGGGTGCCACTCGCTCAAGCGAAAGTCACACTCGCTTGAGCGAGACCACAGGCGACGCTTGAGCGAGCCAAAAAATGATGAGCGAGAAAAAGATTAAGCATCAGGGGGGTCTTCTCGCTTGAGCGAGCCCCATCTCGCCTGAGCGAGAGGGAAGATTAGCCTCGAGGCCAATCTCGCTTGAGCGACTTCCATCTCGCTTGAGCGAGTTCCATCTCGCTTGAGCGAGATTACTCCCGTAGCATTAGGGACACACTACCCGATTTTCGCTTGAGCGAGGCAAGGCTTGCCTAGGCGAAAATCGTATAGTGCCCATTTCCCTTCCCTTTCGCCTGAGCGAGTCCCAGGCCAAGACCATTTCGCTTGAGCGAAAATGGTCCAATAACCAACCTATGATTCCAGACAAATCTCGCCAGGGTGAGAAGGCCATTCGCTTGAGCGAATTTTGGCCATTGGCCAAACCACCTGATGCAAGAGGATCGCGCTTGAGCGAGATTCTCACTCGCTTGAGCGAGTTCTGCAGAAAACGTGGAAACAGGAAATTTTCATGTAACTTAGCATACAAAAACTCATTCCATCCTAAATCAATCAAATTCAACATGACATATTTATCATACTACACATTTATAACGTGTCTAAAGTATTAATCCCCTTTGAATTCCTTTCACACTTAAGTATCATATTAAATCAAGCACATCATCTCATGTAATCACCAAAACATAAATTTTCACATGCTTTCATTCATTCATGAAAATTCACCAAGATTTAGCAACATCAAACACAATAATTCATTATCTTACATCCTTTGGGTCATTAATGAAAATTGGTCATGCACACCAAGGTCCAATTTTCCTACATGACCCTCAAAATCATCAATTACAATCTAGATAACAAAATAAGCATACATACACTCATATGCTATACAAAAATCTAGATTTTGTCGGCCAAGGCTCTTCCTATACATCTATTTACCTCCTCAACAAAATGTACTCCAAAATATCCACTCATCCCATAAGTGCGCTGCATCACAAGTCTAAAAATGGACAACATGGGAGAGTGAGTCATACATTCCAAAAGAATGAATATGAATACCATATGATCATGTGCATATGTACCACAACATGTATACTTGCACTCACACACAATTCGTTATCAATTATCATCATAATATACAATCATTTTTGTACATCAAGCAAGTATAAAACCACACACATGATCTAGTCCTTCAACAATTGGACCATCATACATTTCATCATCTTTCTCATATTATTATGTGGTATTCACATGTTTTATGTTGTCTTAATTATAATTCCTCATTCTCAACTCAACCACCACCATACACCATCACCTTTGGCATACCTCTTTGCTATATGCAAATGCTCTTAAGCTAATGCATATGCACAATGGAATATTTCAACAATTACAGATCTGACTATAGGAAAATAAACACCAATTGTGGGATTCAAGTATGATCATCTAACCATACCCCTACTGCAGTAGTAAAATATGTACACTTATACTTAAATTGCATGTATTTCACCAATTATTTTACTGGTACCAAACCGCATCGCCCATTTGCAACACCGGTCATTTTCACCATGACCGCGGTAAACAACATATTCGACATATGGTGTTGTCGGCCGGCTAGATCTCAAATCATGACGGCTGTGATCCCAAGGACCACCGGGGTCACCTACTCATCAAGAGCCACCCCCACGAGGGTCGGCCACATGTAGCTCCCCGTAGCAATACATGGGCGGCTTCGTGACTTACACCGAGTCACAGGGGAAAATAAAATTGCTCGTGCACCGAGCCATCCTCCCACTGGGTCGACCGAGGGAACTCCCATAATGTTCCAACATCGGCGGTTATGCAGTATGCCATGGATGCAAATGCAAATCATATACATTTCTCACTCTATGCATCCTATACATGTCACTCATCAAACATCATTACCATCATCATCACCAATACCACTTCACATTTCTTAGTGGATTTATCATTGTTGGGTTTAGTTTTGTTCTCACGTTTTAAGTGTGGCACGTTAACATTCATACACCATTTATAATGGCACTCAACATCAATTTCAATCATCAACTTTCCATTATCAAATCATGGTATGCTATTCACTCACACCCATTCTCAAACAAACATCTACAACATTCATTTCACATCTATGGTGGACATAAGAATACAATCAATCTATCAAACAAACCACATCACCATATAGCACACCATATTTATTCTAATTGCACAAGCATGATGCCAAACATTATTCTCAACATTACATACACAATTCATATTTCCACAACATCAAAATAAGGCAAACATGCATATTGTCACATATGACAATCAAATACTATCCAATCCATGCAATTAGAATATAAGACTCCTCTCCTACCTCAAGAGAAGAATTCTGATGGATACGACGTACCCGCCTCATCATTCGGAATGGATCCTACATTAACACACATGTAAAATCCTAATTAACCAACCATTCAAGACATAATTCAACTCCAATTGACCATAAGTATATCTATAATTCCATAACATGTACAAGACATGTTATAGATATCAATTTCATTATTTGTTAGGCTTCGGGAATTCCTTCCCCATAAGCCACATTCATTAAATTCAAGGGCTACCAACAACAATGGCCCAACATCCACAAAATACTACACCAACCAATACTCATACACCCAATGGCTTGTATTTGCTCTCAATCACACTATCCAACCAATATTTATAACTTTCCCCAATTCTTAAAAGCCAGGGTTTCTCTGAAACCCAACAACACTTATTAATGCATCATTAATCTTCATCACCTTCCAACCATAAATGCACCTCCACCATTAACCCCTCATAAATATTCACATTTATGGCAACCTACTCTAGGGTTCAAGCATTAAATACCCCTAGTAAATACCCATTCAGATGCATGGCTCCCCTAAAGCATAATAACACATACCCATGGCCAAAAACTTCAACAAAATGGTAAGTATACTTACCTCACACCCAAAAACAAAATGGGCTCAAGAAGGGGGAGATACCACACGGAAATAGAGGGGAAGAAGGAGAAGACTTCAACTTCAATGGCCTCCCTACAAGCTCCCTTGAACGAAAATGAGAGAGAGGAAGGTCACCACCCTTGCTCAGGGTTTTAGAAGAAGAAGATAACAGGAAATGGAGAAGGGAAATAAGAGAAGAAGAAGAATGTGTTTTTCCAAAGTGACCAGCAAGCCAACGAAAAATGGGAGAGGAAATGGGCTTTTGGCTTTAATTTTTAATCCTTCTCATTAAAATTCATCGTTTTATGATAAACAGGATCTATGTTTGAGCTCAATACTTTATCCAAAAATTATTCTGAATATATATTCAGAGTCCCGATAATATTCTCAACAGCCCTGACCAATATCATCCCAATTAGAGACACTTGGTCCGACACCCATATCTCAACCGGGCTTATTTTCGGCTTATCCGGTCTCATTAAATCGTCAACAGTCCCTAAAAATCTTAATTTAATTATTTCCAATATTTTGGGACATCACATAATTCACATATAATTATTCAATATTAATTTTCTTAATTAACTCTCTATCTTAAAATTTTGGGATGTTACACTAATGACACAATGCGCCTGTCAAAATTAATGATTAAATACTAAACATCTTTGACTTTCATTTGTAATTTTATTCTACATTCTAGATACATAAAAACTAAAATAATTTTCTAAATTAAGTACAAATCCAAGCATCAGAGCACAAGTCACAACATTAAAGGAATGCTAACAACCCAATTTAGAATTAAAGAATTTGTCAATTTCGTCCCCTAACATAATATTAAAATCAGTCATCTAAAAGTATTATGAAGACTTACCTGAATGAGGGGTTGAGAAGGGAACTGGGAAGAAACAAAAATCCTGTTCCTGAGAAACAAAAATGCCATGTAAAAGTATTAAATAAAATTTAAGCTCACTAAATATTATTTTCATTTTACTCAAATAATAATTTAACTTTAAGGATCAATCAAGATAAAATTAGTATAGTGTCTATTTAACTTTAAGCTAAGATACATATACGTAAAACGTACAAAATGAATTTAAGTCTAGATAAGTTCGCATCTATAATAAAATGAGTATAATCTAAATGAGACATGTTTGTTAGCCCTTAGCCGTGAATGGACATAAGACCATGAACCTAATTATTTATCTAAACTCACCAAAAGCCAATAAAGCACCAATGGTAACAGGATTCCATCACATTAGTTGTTGTAACAAATCAAAATCCAAACCAATTAATTGCATAAATATAGTAATGCTTACTCATGAACCTTCAACTAGAAAATTTGAATCTAATAAATCTAATAAAGGTTTCATGCTTAACGAAGGTAAACTTTCAAAAACAATTCACTAAAGGGCTGACTTAGAGAAGTGAAAGGAGAAATTTGACATCAAGCAATCAATAATAACAATCTCTATTTTCGCTAAAGGATTCATTTACCATTAACAATCAATAATAACAATCAATTTGAGATCATGTAATCAAAAAAACTCATAAACCATTGAAGTAATGTGTAATGCGATGCATAATTCCTTATTTTGTCAAACCATTAAAGCTTATATTAAAGGGATAATGAATAACTCTTACTGCATGGTTAAATTATTTTCGCAACAGCTTATATAAACAAAGCTTCCAAACAGATCTTATAAGGAAAATAATTTTTTCAAAACCTGAAAGTAGAGTCTTGCTAGGAAGAACAATCTCAGCTCCAAGCTAGCTTCAAATTCTTGTCCTTAATGCCTAGGTGGTTCAGATGAAGACAATTAAAAGAAATTCAAAACAACTCATAAGATGCAGAAACAAATCCCTTCAACCATAGTAGTAAATCCCAAATCGCGGCGCGACGCGGCCGACCTATAAAACGGGATATCATGTCGCGGCACAAATCACAGACGCAATTTAATACTATCGTGGGATAAAATAATCAAACATGTAAATATGCACATAAACACTTAAAAAACCCAAGATATATAACTAAAAACACTCCAAATTCATAAGTGATAATTAAAAACCAATATCATCCAAATGGAACATAGTCTAACATGGTCTAAAACATTAAAAAACAATGATTCAAGCATTCCAAATACATAACAAGATAAGAAACATAAGCTATAAAGTGAACTAGGAATCTATAAATCATATTCATCTTCTTCATCATCTTCATCTCCTAGTTCTAACTCTTCTTCCCCTCCACTTGAGCTCTCATGATCACTTCTATATATTTCTTCCTTTTCAGAAGTCTCTTCATCACAAAGCTCTTCTTCCTCTTCTTCCTCACACATAACATATTTCCCTTTCCCCTTTTTCCTTTGGCTTGAGGAAGGCCCAAATGCATCACTTTGCTTTTGCTTCCTCCTTGTGTAATGCAATGGCTGTCCAACACCGGTAGTACGTGCCACTTGCTGCAATGTCAATCCATCACCCTCATTAAACACAAATTCTTGCTCACCCCCATCTTCATCACCACCTAATTCTCCTAACAACCACTCATTAGTGGCAGTATCATCAACTTCCTTTAGGAGAATGGGATCAATGATGTTCATAGCCTCAAACCTCTCTTTTAAAGTTTGGTTATACTTGATGAAAACCAAGTCACACAACCTTTGATGCTCAAGACGACTTCTCTTCTTAGAATGAATCTGTTTCATTTTTAAAAAATGTTAGCCTGCAGCCACCACCAATCCAATTTGTATTTATGCAAAACTAATAATCTAAAAAAGCTATTAAAAGCTTACATGCTCAAAAGTGATCCAGTTCCGCTCACACCCAAAAGAGCTATAAGTTAAAGATAAAACTTTAACAACAATCTTCATCAACTCTAGAGTAAATGTCCCATATAGCTTCCACCATTCAGCTGCCATGTAATTAATTACATCAATTATCATTGTTATCAAATAGAAAACAAATGACAATTAAATCTAGATAAAAACTCTTATCAAGGGCTAAAGTGGTCCTTTGTCTTATAGCCCCACCTCCACTAAAGAGTCCTTGGCAATATTTATAGGTGACCAATTGTTCACAAGCCTTATCTTCATCAATAGAGTTATGGGAGAGCCTTTCAGTGGTCTTCAAGAGGCTAGCTTTCACCTCCTTATCATTATCAACACCAATAGGATCCTTAAAAAAATATGGGGTTAAGATAATACCCCGCAACATGCAATGGATGGTGCATCTGACAATCCCACCTTTTATCAATGATTTCATCTCCTTTGAAAGCAACCTGAATGTCTTCCATAGCCCTATTCATAGCCTCATGTATGTAACCCATTGCGGGTTTCTTCTCATTATCTACTAATCTTAAAACTTGGACAATAGGCCTCATAGCCTTGAGGCTAAAAACCACATCTTCCCAAAATGAAGCCATTAGAACGGTTTCCATT
Source organism: Clitoria ternatea (assembly GCA_037962975.1). Classification (NCBI taxonomy): domain Eukaryota; kingdom Viridiplantae; phylum Streptophyta; class Magnoliopsida; order Fabales; family Fabaceae; genus Clitoria; species Clitoria ternatea. The sequence continues at coordinate 121,611,304 of CM075670.1, forward strand.
GCTCTCTTCCCTTAGGCATCTTTTTCTCCCTTGCTTTTCGACCATTCATCTGATACAAACATCCTATGAAGGTCGGTATTTTGGTTGTGCAACCTTTGTAGGGTCAAAAAGGTTGTAGCAAACCTTGTAACCCCATGTCTTACCAACTCAGCTCCACCAATGAAATTTCTTAACAAATTCAACGCGAAAGAATGGTTGTAGATGTAACCAACCAGCTTTATTCCCCTTAAACATGCTTTTTTAATCTTTGGAAGTTTTCCAATGTCTTCCAACATTAAATCCAAACAGTGAGCAGCACACGACGTCCAAAAGATATGCTTCCTCTTCTCCATCAACTTCTTCCCTAAATTATCACATGATGTCATTTAATTAATTAAAATTAAATCTTAAGTAATCAACCATAATTAAGTAACATTTAAAATAAAGATGAATGATTACCAGCTGCAACATAATTGCTTCCGTTATCTGTTATCACTTGGACAACTTTGGACTCTCCAATCTCTTCCACAAAGTTATCCAACAACTCAAACACTTTATCCCCTATCTTCATGTAGGAAGAAGCATCAAGGCTTTTGATGAAAATAGATCCAGTAGGAGTATTGACTAAAAAATTGATGAGTGTCCTCCCTTTTCTATCAGTCCAGTCATCTGACATGATAGAGCATCCTGTTTTTCGTCCAAACCTCATGATTCTTCATGAGTTCCTTGGTGTACTCTAACTCTTTCTTCAAAAGAGAAACCCTACACTCATGATAACTTGGAGGCTATAGATTAGAACCATATTCTCTAACCGCTGCCAACATGTCCTTAAAGCTCTTGGTACACATAACATTAAAAGCAATTCCATTTCTAATTAGAAATCGCTCTATGTATTGAACTGTTCTTGCTCTTGCCTCCTTGGTACAATGATCCTTCATGTTTGTTTGTTTCATATTTTCCTCTATTTTTCTAGTTGTCTCCGGATCTCTCATTATCCACAAATCAATTGGCTCTTTAGTATTCTTTGATTTCTTCAACAACGATGTTGAAGCATGACTTGAAGAAGATGGAATCCGTTTTCCTTATTTCAAAGGTCGGATCTCTTGAATCTCTTCCTCCTCCTCATCTATCTCTTCATTCAAGTATGCCATCTTATCCGCAGCCTTCTTGGCCGCACGTTCTTTCAGCTTCTCTCTCACGCTTTCAGGGGTCTTCAAACATCTACCAACATTCCCCTTTGTACCCATTTGGTGCTCCTTAGCTCTAGTAATACCACCTTTGGTGGTCTTCCCACAAAAATTACATGTCACCATCTTCTTGTTGTTAGGGTCTTTCAATGAGTTCCATTCCCAACTCGGATCAAGGTTGTTTCCAGTGCATTTTGAACACATGATTGAGGGGTTGGGGTATCGCCTGAATCTCCACCTACAGTTGCCATGATAAAGTGGAGAGGTCCTGTTGGAAGCAAATGGCAATAAAAATTAGGGACAGTGGTGGCTGTTGGACCTTGCAGGTGGCTATTGGAGCTTGCTGCAGGTGGCTGTTAGAGCTTACAGGTGGCTGTTAGAGCTTACAGGTGACTGATGGAGCTTGCAGCTGGCTGTTGGAGCTTGCAGGTGGTTGTTGCAGGTGGCTGTTAGAGCTTATAGGTGGCTGATGGAGCTTGCAGTTGGCTGTTGGAGCTTGCAGGTGGTTGTTGCAGGTGGCTGTTGTAGGTGGTCGGACTTTTCAGAGGCCAACAACAGCTGTTGGAGACTGCAGCAATTGTTGGAGACTGCAGAAGAAGAAGAAGAAGAAGAAGAAGAAGAAGAAGAAGTGGCTGATGGAGCTTGCAGTTGGCTGTTGGAGCTTGCAGGTGGTTGTTGTAGGTGGCTGTTGTAGGTTGTCGCGATTCTTCAAGTCCCACAACAGAGCCCGCGACAGAGGTGGTGCGCGCGAGGGTCCACGATGCGATGTCGCGCCGTGATCGTGATCCCGCGATTCGACTACTATGCCTTCAACTACAGCTACTTTGTTTAAAAAAGAGAGATTGAGAGAAGGAACAAATCCAAAACAGCACAACAGGAACAAATCCACCATTCTAATTTCAAAAACTTGCTTAAGTAGAAGTGAAGAAAGGAAAAAATTGCTTTTGATATTTCTGATACAATTTTTTTAAAAAATAAAACAGTATTTTTCTAATTAAAAATTGCTTTTGATATTTCAGGTGCTCTGTTAGACACTCCGCATGGAATTTATAGTACTATAATTAATACATTTGGTACATATACTTTCTGAACTGCTGTGTTTTCTTCTGTTAGCAGCAATACCAACTGTGAATTATCTAGTATGATTGTACTGTATTAAATGAAGTATAGGTCTTTCAGCTGATTATTAGTTTTATTTGCTAAGTATAGGTGCAATGATTCAAAGCATGATCTTTAGGTTATTTTGACTCGAAGAGAACTAAGTTTTACTTCTATAAGCACAGGCTTGAGTTCTCTCTAATCAAATGTTGGCACAGTGCTTAATAATTAAAGTTGTATGTCATTTTGAAGACATAATTTTAATAATAAGGTTCCCTAGTGTTTGTGGGGTATTATTCTGCTTCAAAAACTTATTATATGTATAATTTGTTTTGCTACCCTATCATGTTTTTTTATAGTTTATATATAAATGAAATGAAAATAATAATATAAGCACCTCAGACATTTATGAAAATTAATTTTGTCTATATTTCAATATGGTATGCATGTCTCCATTAAAATGAGTAAATATGAATACATCTACATTTGATTTAATCTAGAGTGTATCTTCCCGTTACTTAACCCCTTTAGGAGGTGATTTCATTCTAAGGGACCACTTTCCTTTTTAATATTATGCTTTTCTAACTAAAACTTGTCTTATTATGTATTAAGTAGAGTACTGGTTTTATTTAGAAAAGAATTACAATTATACAAATTTTACTTAAAGCTGATTTAAAAGTTTCAGAGAAGCATAAGATGAGCCAACTTAATCATACTGTGTTACTAGCTAGTTCCAACTATTTAATCATTCATCCTGAATTCAAAAACTCATATTTGTTGAATAATAAGCCTTCATCAGATTCTATATCTTCTATGGCTTAGAGGACAATGTTAATTACTGGTTCAAGCAGTTAATAATGGTTTTGAATTGAAAATGAGTCTAAGCCTGCCTTGTATGCATGATTGATGGGCCAGCTAGCTAAGGGTCCACCCAATAAGCCATTTCGATCCTAAATCGTTGATTATTATATTTCAGGGATCCAATCCAGGTAATATTTAAGAATTGAATAATGCAAGATGATTGACTGTGGTAGTGGAAAATTTTGCAACTTTATAATGAACCATGACAAGTTATTGTCATGACAAATCCCTACCAATTCCTGTTGCATGATCCCACAAAATTCTTGATAAGTTGATAACTACAGAATTGCTAAGTTTAGATTGTACATCAGCAAATTCTACAACAAGTGTCAAGTGAACAACAAGCAGACTTGGTGGAATAAATGTCCATCATTATATTAAGTTTGTTTTGAGGGGTACATTCTGATTTAAATAATTTAAGTGCATGTGTTTAACAATTCAAAGCTGTAACTATGAGCAGCAACAAAGAAATTAGTTAACAATTCTACAAGCAATGCAGTACATAATTCAAAGCAGTAACTAGGAGAAACAACAAAGAATGATAAAATTGATTCCTTGTATCTTGATTAAAATGATTAAATAAGTATTTTTATGAGTGAGACAGATGATCCATAGTTTTATAGTTGGACTGAACCTGAAAATAAATCTTCCAAGTCTGAAACCCTTGACAAAGAAGCATTGCATACTGAAATTCAGTCTCTTAAAAAAGAGGCGCTTAATCAAAAGCGAGCAGGTAAGGCTGAAGAAGCAACAACATTCTTGAAAAAGGCAAAGTTACTAGAAGGGAACCTTAACAGCTCTGGGCCTGAAGATGATAATACCATGTCATAAAAATCCACTGGTGTGAGGGAAAGTATGAGTTCTGAATTTTCTGGTAATGGATCAGACTCCATTCAATTGGATGGGAGAAGTACTACGAATAGGAATGTCACTAACAGTGACGCTTCCACAGTGGCACCAAAAAGCAGATTGATGATTCGGAGAGAGCTTTTGAGTTTGAAAAAGAAGGCTCTTACATCAAGAAGGGAAGGGAAAATGAATGAAACAGAAGAAGAAATGCAGAAAGGTGCAGTTCTTGAGCGTTAGTTGATGGAAATAGACAAGGCTTTGAGTCTTAAAACATTGCAGATGAATACTTCTGATAATGTTCAACATACTGGACACAAGCATGTGAATATCAACAAAAATCTGCCTGATGGGAAGGAGGTGAAGATGATGTAACAGATGAAGATATGTATAATCCAACATATCTTTCACTTCTTAAGGACCTAGGCTGGAATAATATGAGCCATGAACTCTCTAATTCTCCAAACAAGCCTTCAAAGAATGATGTTCCAGTCAATGATACTTCTCTAAGTAAGCATTCTACAAATACCTTGGTCAAAGCTCCAAGAAGAAGTAAAAGTTGAAATTCAGAGGGAACTCTTGGGTTTAAAAAGAAAAGCCCTTGCTCTCAGGCGTGAGGGGAAAGCTGAGGATGCAAATGAAGTTCTTAACACGGCCAAAACTTTAGAAGCTGAGATGGCAGAGATGGATGCTCCAAAGAATGAAGCATGGGTTGAGGCTACTATGATGAAGAACAAACTCTTAAATCCTCCAGTTGATGAAGAAAGGGAAGTGGTTGTTTTGGAAGAGGATATGCATGACCCAACATTAAATTCATTTCTTACTAGTCTAGGGTGGAAGGACCATGAATCTGCACCCGTGACCATAAAAGAAGAGCCAATTAAGGAAGCTACTAGTAAGTCTACAGCTTTGAGGAGTAAAAGAGAAATTCAAAGAGAACTTTTAGCATTGAAAAGGAATTCACTTGCTCTTAGGCGCGAGGGAGAAATAGAAGAAGCTGAGGAAACTTTAAGAAAGGCCAAGATTCTAAAAGCCCAAATAGAAGATTTTAGGAGCCCAGACAAGGACTCATCACTTGATGTTAGCTCCTCAGCTACCTATACTTCGCATACTCTGGATATACTTACTGGTGATAGTTGTAACAGTTCTGAAATATCAACTCAAAAATAAGAAAAATACAAACTTGGTTCAGCTAATTCATCCCTAGCAGGTCCTGTTATTCATCTGGACTCACTAGTGAATTTTAGCCAAGACCAGGGGTACAAATACAATGATAAATCTCAAAAAAGCAGAGAGGTGGTTGATGCAACTGAAAAGCCAAACATAATTAAGTCAAACCCTGTTCAAGATCATGCTTCTCAGCTACACCTTTCCTTGCGTCAAGAAATTTTGGCACATAAGAGTTTTTTGAAAAAAAAGGGAAACTAACAGAAGCTAAGGAGGAACTGCGATAGGCCTAGTTGTTAGAGAAGGGCTTGGAGGATGGAAGTATGCAGCAATCAGACATTGCCTCTAGTAACAATGTTTCCCATGCAATTGGTTCGACAAAATTGATTGTCTGTATGTGCTTATAAATGAGGTTGGGTGTCTGTATGAAGTACAAAATTAGTTCGACAAAAAAAAAAACACAGAAGAAAAGTGACATATAAAAATAAAAAATAAAGGGACATATAACAACTTTTATCAAATTTTTATTTCACAAAAGCATCTTAGAAGAAGATAATTTTTGTTAGAGGGTGAGCTCTATGGTGTTTTAGAGGTGTTTAATTTTAATGATGTGTAATAGTCTATTTTAGTGAGGTTATTGTTTGTAATGCTTAATATTAAGAGTATTGTAGAATTACAAAGGAATTCTAATTTGATTTGCTAGTTATTTTTCTCTTTTTGGTGATAACAGACTTGGAGTTTAATGTGTTTGTTAAGGTTACTGCCTTTATTTTCGGGGTTCTTCCCAAGTCATCTGCAAAGTTCAATTTTAGAGACCAAAACAAAGGCTCAACTAATGAAAATGAATAAATAAAAAAACTCAACTAATGATAAAAAAGAAAAGATATAAGAATTAAAAAGAAAATGATAAAAATGGCATTCTATTAATTCTGATTTTGAAAGCTAACAGTGGCATTCTGTTTTTGAGATATTCTGCAATCTGCAGAATTGACTAAATGCTGCCCTATTTGATACAGGCATACTACTATTAACTTTTGTCTGTTTCCTCATATCCAAATCCAAACAGATTTAAGCATTTAAGTTGATGTATTTAGCTTAGAATCAAAGAGTTCTCAAGTTGATAAAATGTTCAGATTCATAGAATAAGGAATTGAAATAACTTCCAATAATTCTCCACAACATTTTCTGCTGTATTAATATTCTCCACATGTATTTAATCTGTATGCAGTTACTTTTGAAGCCTTTGTTGCAAATAATATATGCATGTTTATCAAGAAAACATTTCCATGATGGAAACATGCATAAAAATTCCATGACAAACTGGTTAATGAATAATTTTACAACAAAAAGAGAAAGCTTAACAAAACACATCCGCTAAAGGAAAGTATTAGAAACAAACATAAACAACATGCTTAGCCTGGAAGACACGATAGCATGAAATTTTGGTATAACTTTCTAGTGCAGTTTATCTAGAGTGGCATTAGTAAAAACAAAGTAAGCGTGAGACACTTACTTGTGTGAGCCGAGAGAGTGGTTTGTCTTGCGGATGAGGGAAAGCCTGCTTTGTGAGAGAGGGGAATACGAGCTTCGTGGAGGTCGCCTCATAGGCCGTCTCAGAGGTCATCTTCTTGGTGAGGGAAAGCTTCGTCTGAGAGGGGAAAACATGCTTCGTCTGAGAGAGGGCTTAGGATGAGGGCAATGTTGGGCACAAATGTCGCTTAGGGCAATGTGGGTCAGTTGTGTTGGCGCTTGTCGGTGAGGAAGACACGGTGAGAGTTAGAGAGGGTAGGGGAGGGCACTCGGGCAGAGAGAATTAGAGGTTAGGGTTGTTCAAATAACTGAAAGAGGGGAAAGGTTAAGGACGATTAAGTTATAACATTTAGCAACGGTCGGAAACTCATTGGTAAACTCGTGGCTATATTAAATAAAAGATGACACGTGGACAAACTCGCGACGACATATGATCTCCATCGCTATCGTAAACATTTAGCGACGTGCAATCTGTTGCTAATATAACATTTAGCGACTAGAAAAGGCCCGTTGCTAGTATAACATTTAGCGACTAGCCAAAGACCGCCGTCTCTATCCGTCACTACATTTGAAATCCTCCAACTTTTTGGTTTGCCCTCCAATGTCTTTGAAGTATCCAAAACTAGCGACGGCTAGAAATTCTGTCGCTACTTGTCACTAATAGCGGTCGTTTACAGTCGTCGTTACCTTTTGGCGCCAACAAAAACCATGTAAGGAAACCGAAAAATGGAGGGAGGTAAAAGTCGCAACTGCATCAGCGATGGAGTTTGTCACCAATAGCGACAAGAACGGACCTCGTCGCTCATCAACACTTATAGCAACCGCTTACGACCCTCGCTATCTTTTGGTGCTAACAAAAACCATGGAGGGAAACCAAAAAATAAAGGGAGGTAAAGTCGCGACCGCATCAGCGACGGAGTCTGCCTTAGCGACGGATTTAGTGATAGCAGTTTGCTAATTTTAGCGGCGGGGTTCTATTGGTCACTGTTGTGGTCACTAATTTCTCTTTTCAAGGTCCCTTTCATGTTGCGGTCGCTAACTCGATTGCTAAATAGCAACGGCGTATGTTGGTCGCTAAGTGGGAGTAGCTATCAGAGATTTTTCTGGTTGTGATTGTTCTTTAACACCTCCACCAGTCTTGTTTCTTCTGTTTCAGTTAACAAATTACTAATAATGACTGGTTTGATATTACCTTCCTTTAAAAGGATGTACTCTAGGTGAGAAGGTAACACTTTCAGCTCTGGTTTTTGGATTTCCTCAACAGGTGCTTCTTTGAGTTCTTCTATCTTTTTTATTTCTGGGGAATTGTCTTTCCCTCTTTCCGATTCTTCTAAGCACCTATCTATCTGTCTTTCCTCATCCTTATTCAAACAATCCACAGAGTCAATTAACAATTTATTTAGAGGATCAAAATAAGGCATACCTTTGGTTTTGGAGAGGCAAACATCATCTAATGCATCCACTCTAAAACAGTCATGTTTTGGGATAGAATGTTTGATGGCTTGAAAAACATCAAAATTTACCTCTTTATCATGCACTCTGACTGCAAGCTTCCCATTGTCTACATTGATCAAAACTCTCGCAGTCTTCATGAATGGTCTTCCAAGAATTAAGGGGACTTCAGTATCCTTCTCCATGTCTAACACCACGAAATCAACGGGTAAGTAGAACTTGTCAACCTTTAAAAGCACGTCTTCCACTATCCCATAGGGTTTTTTGATGGAGCGGTCCGCCAGCTGTAAAGTCATCTTAGTCCTTTACGGATGACACTACAACCTGCTTCTAGCTCAACAATCTCTTCATTGTACCTTCTCTTCTTTGTAAGTAGTTCCTTCATAAACTTGGCATATGTTGGCATGCCTTAGAGAATGGAATGTTTATCTGTAACTGCTTGAAAATTTCAAGGAATCTTTTGTACTCTCTTTCCATGTCCTTTCTAGAAGGTACATGTGGATAAGACAGATCCTTGACTAGAGGTGTCTGACCCAAGTACTATTTTTTCTCTTTTTAATTTTTTAATTTTTTAATTTTTTGTTTTTGTTTTTCTTCTTTTTTTCTTGTTCTTGTTTTTCTTTTTTTTTCTTTTTCCTTCTCTCCACTTTCTTTTTCTTCCTTCTTTTATTCTTTTATTCTTTTTCTTTTTCACTCTCTTTTTCACTTTCTTTACAAGTTTCATTACAATCAGTTCCTACCATTCTACCATTCCTAGTGAAAATAGCTTTACACTATTCTCTCGGGTTTTGGGTATTAGCAGAGAAATGAGAACTTTTTTGTCTCAACTACTTCCTTCGCCAATTGACCAAATTACAGATCCAACACCTTTCGAGCGGCTTCATTTGTTTGCATGTATTGCAACAATTGTTGGATAGATTCTTCTATCCTTGTCAATCTAGTTGTCTGATCATGTAGTGGTTGTTGTGGAAATTGATTGTTAGGAGGTCTGTTGGAAGGTCCAGCTTCTTGATTCTAGCCAAATTTTTGATTTTTCCAACCCTATTGATAATTGTTAGGAAAATAATTACCAGAATTGAAAGGGTAATTTTACCTACAGGTTGTCTTTGGTTATTCAAGAAATTGGCTTGCTCATGTTCATTATCATCTGGTGCACAATAACCACAAGGTTGTTCACCCATGCAGCGTATGCATTATTTTAACTGAGCTGGGGGTTGTGTTGATACTTGAGCAATCTGTAGTTTTTACAGTTGTTTGCTCATTGCTTCAATCTGTTATGTCAATAGTTTCTGCTGAGCTAGGATCGCATTATTCACTCCTAACCCAAGTATTCCTGGCTTTCTGGAAAAATTACCTCTCTCATGCTTTGCTTGTCTATCACTAATGGACATGAATTCCATGATAGTTCTTTCTTCTTCAACTGTCTTATTCATTAATGAACCACCTGCACAAGCATCTAACATCATCTTAAACTGAGGCAATAAATCATGTTAAACAATTCTTACCTTTCCTTCGTCGTCCAAATTATGGTTTGGACATTTTCTTAGCAATACCTTGAATCGTTCCCAAGCTTCACGTGGTGACTCATCATGATTTTGTGAAAAAGAGTGCATGGTTGTCATTGCTTCAAAATATTTGGAGGGTGAGTAAAGCCTTTCCAAAAATTTTCTTTCAACATCAGGCCAGTTTGTAAAACTACTAGGAGGACAAGACTTAAACCATTCTTTTGCTTTTCCAACCAAGGAAAAATGAAATAATCACATGTAAACAGATTCCTCTTGATTGGGTTCAAAACCAATTGTACTGCATAATTCATAAAAAATAGTTAAATGTTCATATGGTTCTTCATGATTTAATACAGCAAATTAATTGTTTTGAATTATATTAAATGTAACAGGTTTAATCTCTACTGCTGCAATAGGTCCTTGGAACATTCCCGACACACAAGGTGGTCCATGAATAGCAGCAAATTGCCCCAAAGTTTATCTCGGTTGCTCTCCAGCCATTATAAAATTTTCAGATTTATGAAAAGAAGATAAAGATGAATAGGCAGAAGTTTATGTTTTAGATTTTAAAGATCTAAGTCTTTTTGCAAATTTCTCAATCTCAGGATCAAAGAATAATCTTCCTGTAGAAGATCGAGTTTGCATACATAAACTTAACAGAAAAGGTTAATGTAATAAGAATAATTTAAAGAAGAAGTAAAGAATAAATAAATATCTAAGTAAAAAGTAAAAGTGAAATTTTTTAAGTTAAAAAGTAAAGAAAATTTACCATAGTAATTAAAAATTTACTGTAACTGAAATCAATTCAATCCTCGGCGACGGGGCCAGAAAACTCATTGTGTCATTGGCAAGCATACCAACTTATCATTGTAGTTTTCAAAAATTTAGATATCATTCCCACAAGGATTGATTATTTTAGTAAGTGATAGTAATTTTTATTTACTAGTGGTAAAAGTATCAAAACTTATTAAAAAAAAATTTTCATATACGATTATATACAATATTCACAGATTGAAGGATTGATTTGTACATTAAACAAAGAATGGTGTAACACAATTGTAAAACTATCTAGAGAATAACTATAGAAATTGCACTTTAGAATAACAATTCTAATACTTGAGATATAAAAATAGAATGATAAACTATGATAGAATTTGGATCCCCGCACTAAAGATATAACAAAGTAACTATAAACATGCATATTTAATCATTAAGTTTATGTCATTGCAGCTTAAAATCATTAAACCCGATCCCTCGGTGAATAAATTCTAAATAGTTACCGTAAAGTCTGATCCCTTAGATGCTTTCTCAATAAAAACTTGCTTTAAGTTCTGGCCTTAACACAACAATAATTACCAACTTTATTCCTAGTAATTAGTATATTAAGGGTATTTCAACTTTTACTTTCGTTAAAAGTAATTTTAACACGAATGAAAATTATTCTCTCATTTGAAATTCATACTAATAAAAGATTGAAATACTAATATGAAACTTGAATCATAAACATGCATAATTCATAATCACAACATCATATCAATAGATTGGTTCACCAATTCCAACATAAACAAGTTAGTTACACATGGTAAAAGTAAAAACAACACTTACAAGTGGAGACATGATGAACATTGACTTGAACTTGAAAAGGAATTCACAAAATGAAAAGAAACTAAGCCTAAGAAATTAATCTCAAGTGATTGATGCTACGCCTTAGGACCTGCTAACTCAGATTGTATTACTTCTCTCTGATTTTTCTCAATAATTCACAATAATGTAAGGAGCAATGCGTAGACAAATGTCTAAATTATCTCCCACTGAACCTCTGCCCATCCTTGATAGTGGATTGGTTCATTACATTTAAATATCATGCACTCTTGAAGTGGGAGACAAGCTGTTAGTGGGATACACATTGTAGCTGATGCTACACGTAGGCATGAAGCTACGCGTCAGGGATAAAATCCTGATGCTGAGCGTGGCTTAGACGCTAAGCGTCGGCTCTCTGAATTGCATTATTCTTCCACTTTCTGTCTTAAATATTCACTATAAAAATAGAAGAAATTGGTTATGCCATGTCAAAAGTAATCACTTCTATTTATTTACAAAACAAACCTAATTTTATACATATTTATACTTTATTTTATTTATTTTATCACAATTTCTATAATAAAAATAACAACAATTTAAGGACTAACATTACTGTTACGACTATAATCATGATTAATAATAATATTATTATTATTACCCTATCCCATAATGAAATTTTGATTTTTATTTCTTTTTCATGAATAACTATAACCATAATTAACACTTTTATTACTTTTACCATTATTAACAAAAATCATTATTACTATTTTTATTTATGAAATCAATAAAATCATAACCTTTTATTTTATGATTATTTTTATTGTAACCCATAGTAAAAATTACTATTATTACTTTTATATCAATAACTATAAACATAATTAATATTATTCTTATTTTTATCATTATTTGCTGATTCATTTTAATTTTAATTATTATCATTATTATATTTATTTCAAAATCACTAAGCTTTGCGTGGGTGAGAATTTCTCGATCACCGTCGGAATAAATAAAATAAATGAATATTGGCGGAAAATATCGGCAGGATTTTCGTAACACATAATTTTATCGGCAGACTTTCAGTAGAGCTTACGAAAATAGTGGCAGGACCCTTGAACTTAGGCGGAGCTTACATATGCGACATGGCGAGACTTACATAGGGTGGCAGAAACTCACAAAATCACCGGTAGAGTTAACAAAAATTGGCAGAACTTCACAAAAATCTTAACCGAGACCACATACATAATTCAAACTTAAGAGAAATGAGTTTGAGTGGAGGAATCCCCCTTTTACCTGTAGCAATGTTTTCGCTGCTCGGTTAGAAATTTCAAGCTCCGATCTTTAGTTTCGTAGCTCTAATCGTCGAACTGTTTGCTCTGATTGAACAAGAAAGGTGATCCATCATCGCTGGCGGTGGCATGCAAAGCAACCGATAAGTTTGAGGTGTGGTCAAGAGGTGGCTGGCCGTGATGGTGATATGGTCATGAGGTAATGAAGAGGCCAAGAGGTGGTGGTAGTGAAATGAAAAGAAAAGAGGTAGTGCAAAGTAGGTGGTGGCCGCAAATAGTGTAGTGGTGGCTCGAAGGAGAATGATGGCTTGTGGGGTAGCTGCGATGGTGATCTAAGGAGAAGAATGGAGGTTGCTGTTTGGTGGAGGTGGTTGGCCGTGTGGTGATGGTGACCTACAAAGGAGAAGGAAAGAAGAAAAATGGTGGTTAGAGGTGGTGAGGCCACGGGTGGTGGGGTTGATGTGGAAGAGGATGTGGTGGTCGCTGGTGGATTTTGACGGTGGTAGCTTGTAACACCTTCGGTTAGATAAGACAAATCCTTCTGTAGGTTCATCCTATTTAACTGAGAGTGTTAACAGTTTTTAGAAAAAAATGATTTTTTTTAAAGAGATGGTAGATCAATAAAAGCAAATAGTGAATATATCACATAGTCATTCATAAACTGTAAGTAATTGTACTCTTAACAGAATGGGGCACGCAGGCACCCTTAAATATTATACAGTCATCCAGTGTCTGATTATTAATAATAAATATTCTATCTTTAATGATCGTTCTCAGTGGGTTCAGCATATTGCTATTCTTCACACTCGGGTTCTTGATTTTCTAATTCCTCTGAAAATTGTCAACAGTAAGGGTGAGTATAACCCAAGACCCTGATTGGTTAATCCAGTGCGGACATAATCCAGTTAACAAATAATATCACATAATTCATACAATTAGCATATTTATAACAATCAAGCATGTCGTCATGAAAATGCATGAATTGAATTTATTATGATTTATCTTTGATTAAGTCTCATGATGCATGTGGGCCCAATAAATCTATTTTTCTTCATCTCATTCTTTGGAATATCTCCATTCCATTCATCTAGAGCGATCAGGGTCCGCCCAAGTTCTATATGGTACAAATGAACTCATTGGTTCTTATCGTTTAAATATTTTTGGAACTTGGATCCCTACGATTATAGTTACACTCCGTCATTTAGTCAAAGTACACTAGAATTGCATCGTCTCACCCGGCTATCAGGCGCGACTCTGATGCCATTGGGTTGCCGTTCCAGTTGTACTCCCAAGATTCTTCATGGAGATCGAACGTGAGTGTCCTCCACTGTACCAAGTGTATGCTCTAGAGGTTTTTCTTCTTCAAAAATATTTTCATGATGCGAAATGCATTTATTTTATCAATTGATTCCTTGGGTATCTATGTGTTTCCGGTCTCATCATATCATTCCCAAGCTCTTTGAATTCCATCAATTATTTAAACATTGTAAGATATTCGTTTATTATTCTAGAAATATGTCTATTATAACTTGGTTAAAATTATATTTTGTATAAAGAGTAAAATAATATATTCTTTATGTAATTACTCATAATTAAGATGTTAACAATGTTAATAACAATAATACTAACAATAATAATAACAATATTAAGATTGATGATAATTAGAATAATAATAATAATAATAGAATAAGAATGATAATAATAATTATAACTTTCCAATAATTTAAAAAGTATTAAAGAATAGTTTCTAAATGAAAATCCAAGTGAAAAACATTAAAAACAGAGTTTTCCGAGTGGAACAAGGGTAAATCCGAGTGAAATAAGTATGATTCCGAGTGGAATCATGCTGAGAAGGGTTTTCCAAATGATCTGGCTAAAAATCCGATTGAAATTACACTGGAAAGCTATTTTCTGACTGAAACAGGTTTGATTCTGAGTGAAAATGAACTGGAAGGCTGTTTTCCGACTGAAACAAGTTTGATTCTGAGTGAAAATGAGTTCCTGAGTGAAATCAAGTATGATTCCGAGTGGAATCAGTATGAAAAGAGTTTCCTGAGTAAAAATAAGATAAGTTCCGAGTGAAACATGAGTTTACCGAGTGAAATTAATTGAAAAGGGTTCTGTCTGAATAAGACACATGTGAGTAAAATAAATCCGAGTAAGATAATCCTGATTCCGAGTGGAATCAGGTTGGGAAAGGTCTTCTGGGTGAATTAACTTTATATACCGAATTACATCAAACTAAAAGGAGTTCTCTTAGTGAAAATAGCTGTTTGTTGAGTAAAATAAATTGTTTTCCTAGTGAAATCACTGAAAAGAGTTGTCTAGGTAAAACTAACTGTTTTCTGAGTGAAATATGATGTTTTCCGAGTGAAATCAACTGGGAAGATGCTGACCGTGTGAAAGTAAACTAGGAAAAGTTATCCGAGTGCAATAAGGTTGTTTACCGAGTGAAAATTTATTCTCAGAATGAAATACATTCATTTAAGGTTGAATCCGATTGAAATTAAGCAAATCTGAGTTGTTACAAATGTAACAACAGTCGGATTAGTAGAAGCAGAGCTTGTTATTATTAATTTCATCTTCCATTCATAATTCATCACTGGAAATCACACAGGTACCCATGATTCTTAGTATTTTCAGTCCAACACAGTTTATATCTTTTCACAATTCAACAGAGTAAATGCACTTAGTAAAAAATATATACATATATACAAATAGTAACAATTAAAGCATTTAATACATACAACACTGAATCTGTCCTGGAAAGGTGAGGAACAAGTTCCTTAACCCTTTCCTTCACTCGGTTTTCCCACAGAGCACCCAAGAATATACCCCCTTACCTTAATGGAGTTCCTGGAGAAGAAGAAGAGGTTCCCTTTCACTGTCCTGCACCAATTCCGAGTGAAACAGAAGAGAAAAGAGAGAGAAAGGAACTTGTAGGAAGAAGAATGATGGAGGTGTATTTCATGTGTGTGTTCCCTAAGAGTCCTTGCGCTGGTTTAAATAATGAGAGAGTAAGTGGAAAACTAAATGGGGAACAGCTTTTGTGAGTGGACTGTTAGTGGAGTGTTAATGGAGTGTTAATGGAGTGTCAGTGGAGATTTAAATAAGGAGGTAGGCTACGTCAGTGCCCACTTCTGGCCGCCTACTAGCTATAGTACGCATGATTGAATTAAAAATAAGCATTAAAAGACAAAATTGAAGTCAACACGCAAAACTGACACTGAATACCGAGTGAAAATTCCACTCGATTAACTACTATGCCGACTGGAATTCTTCTTCCAAGTCAACAAATACAAGGCTCGCTCGGAATTCCTTTGAAACCGACTCAGGTACTCGGTTTCTCACTCGGTAATATCTGTCTAGACCGAGTTCTCTCTTTCTCAGAGTTTTCACTCGGCAATCCGAGTCTTCATTCACTCGGTTTAGACCAACTTCTTCAACTATATTTCCAAATTAAGGCTTATTTAAGCCATTACCTCTCGGTTTTGGTCCAGTAGAGTATATCTCACTCGGAAGAGGGGTCATTCTCATAGACTCACTCGGAAATGGTTCAGCCTCTTACATTTCTCTCGGAATGGCTCAATCTGCCATTTTCCACTCGGTTTCCTAAGCAAACACATATGAAACCATTCGGAATCCTTCCCAATTGATTCCCAGCACATTCCAGTCGGTAGGAAGCATCAAATCAACATAAACATAAGTATATATGCATTCTTTCACTCGGAATGCTTCAATCAGAGGAATTTCCTTTGGAAAGGAAGCATTTGGCAATGTTTGACTCGGAAACGGGCCTTTCTAGGGTGTTTTGACTCGGAATTTCACCCAGAAGTGGTTCTCTTGAACACACTTCACTCAGAATTGCCTCTCAGGTCAGGACTCCACTCGGTGGTAGCCCTCTCAGTCATGTTTTACTCGGAAAACGTAACGTTACACTCGGAATTTCATTCCTTCACTCGGAATTCCTCTCTGTTACTCGGAACAGAGTCCTTTTCACTCGATTTTTGCATAATTTCACTAATGATCCATATAAATTCCATTATTATGCACAAAAATGACATTTCTGAGATACCACAGACCATCAATAGGGTATACATTGACTTATTCTTACTCTCAACTCTCCATAATTCAAAATTTACAAAGGTAAAACTTTTTCTAAAAACAGGGATGTTACATAGCTCATGTTAACCAAGTGGCCTCAATTACTCAAGAGGGGGGGTGAATTGAGTATTAAAATTTTTTACTTGGAATGCTTTTTGAAATTGATTCTTTAATAATTATGCTTAATGAAGATAGTAAATTTAATTACAAACGATAACAACTTATACACAAGGTAAATTGATAAGCACAAAGTATATGGTAAATAAGTTCACTTAAGAGATAAAGTAATATTCAAGTAACAAATTAATCACAACACTATTTTTTGTACTTAGAAAGATTTGAAGGATAGTTCAAGAATATTACTTAAAATAATTATTCTAAGTAATTAACAACTTAATAGAATATGAACTTAATTTTAATAAGCAAATTAATTAGCAATAATGAAGGAGTTAATTAATCAAGTTATGAACAAAATAAAATAAGCAAGCAAGTTATGTGCATAAATTTAAATGAGTTTAGGGAAGAGAGATTTACAAACCGATATATACGAGTTCCACCACACCGGTGTACGTCTCGCCTCTAAGCAACCCACTTAGAGAATTTCCACTATTGGAGATTAGAGATACAACTTTGAGCAATCGCGGCTTCCTAGTGTTCCACACTCAAGAACCCAATTCTCACAAGTACAAGGGCACCCCACCCAATCTCTCAATCTCACAATTACAAGGTTGAAACCCCAACCCAAACCTCTAGAATTTTTGGTGTTTAGGTGTACAAAGATAACTCTCCAAAAGAGTGGATATACAAATTAAAGCACTTGAGAATATTTTCCTTTCTAAGAAAGAATATGCAAATTTAGCACACAAAAATTATTTTCCTCTCTTAGAAAATAATATGTAAATTTTAGCACTCAAAATTATTTTTCTTTCTTAAGAAATAATATTCAAGTTTAGCTCTTAAAAATAATTTTGCTCATAAAACTCACTCTCAAAATAATTTGCCAAATAATAAAAAGAGAGAGAAATTGAGAAACAGAGAGCAACGAGAGGAATAAAGAGAGCAGCGTGGGAGAGGAAGGAAAGAATTGCTTGCTGTTGGTGTGTTCTGCCTCTCCACTTCTTCTCTATTTATAGGTAAATGACCAGTTGCTTTAACTCCTCCGTCCCTTGATTTATGCCATTAATTGATAACTTGTCTCCTCCATGTTTTATGACTTGAGAAGTGCAATTGTCTGCCCTTAATTTGTGCAACACCATTTCAATTTGAGTTTCGAGAGAGGAATCAGCGGAGTTCAAGTTTCTGAAAATGCGTACTGATATTTTCCATGATTCAGCGCATGATTCCAGTGATGAATCGATTCATTTAGTTGAATTTCTGGCCCATTGATTCCTTAACTGCATGAATCGATTCTTCCCTTCATGAATCAATTCCTCTAGCAAATCATACACATGAATCGATTCCTATAGGTGGGGAATCAATTCCTACATGCATGAATCGATTCCCACCTTTGGTGAATCGATTCCCAGCTTAATATTTGGAGTTACTGGACAAATTCCAACGAGTGAATTGATTTAGTGGATAGGTGAATCGATTCTTTTGCTTTAAAACTGATTTCCTGGGCCAATTTTGTCATGTGAATCAATTCCTTTGCTGAGTGAATCGATTCCTTCATTTTGAATCATGAATTCCTTGCCCTGTTAACGTGTGAATCGATTCATGTAGCCATGTTATGCTGTGTGAATCGATTCATGTACCTGATACATGAATTGTGACACTTTGTTTTATCCTTTTTGATATTTGATCAATCGCGGCTCCAATCCTTTGATCCTTAAGCACTTTGATGATTATTCTTCATCTGTTTTAGACCTCTATAAATGCCTTGAATCATTACTTTAAAGTTCATCAATTTATATGCATTTAATTCTTGATTTCTTGATCCGTATAAACTTGAATTACTTCTAATTAATCACTTTGCACAACATCCTTTATATGTCTTCATTTGTTCTGTCATTATCAAAACCTACATCAACATATAAATACAGCTCACGGTATAGCTAAGGTGGAGGAGAGGCGATTGGTGGTGGTGGTATGGTGGGGGTCGTGACATGCAATGGTAAAGGGAAATAGGAAGATTGGCGAATGACAATGGTTGGCCCAGTGGATGACGGTGAAGAGGGTGATCGATCGAGAGGAAGAATGGAGAAAGAAGAGAGTGTTTTAGAGAGAGAGAGACTTCTAGAGAGAGGAAAATGGATTCTGAAGTGCGAGAGAAGAAATAAAAGGGTCAAAGCGATTTTATAGGGAAGAGATTGCTCGGTGGGCCAAACATTTAATCGGTACCCAATGAAAATTCTAGACAAAGTTTTTAAGGAAAGTTGAGAAATATTTAAAAGGTTGTTAGGCTCGAAATTTAAAATAGTGATGAACATAAAAGTCATAGGGTTTTGTTACTCTTTGAAACGGTATAAAGAATGAACAATTCCGATATTGATAGCAAAAGTTATGGCTGAACCAAGGAAAGGTGCTCCCGTGGCTCTCGAATTTTCAAGGGCTAAAAAGAGACAGTTGGTGGGAAAAATCTATTTAGAATTGACTTTCGGGCTCTTCATAAGAGTTGTAGGTAATTTTGATATAAGTCCATAGAAATAAGAATGAATTGATTTTGACATTGGTAGAGAGACTTAGGCATGATTTACTAGAAACAGGTCCAACTATGATATTTTTTCTTAAACAGCAAAAAGACATCATTTTCTACACTTGTGTGATGGGAATTAGCTCTCAGAGTCTTCATGAAAGTTGTAGAGGATTTAATTATGAGAATTATGGTACTAGAATTGTGCAAATTGAACATCGTTGGGGGAGTTATGAATTTTCTCATAAATTATATGAAATTTAATGGCACAAATGGGTTTTTCGGCGCACAAATCTTTGAATCTCAAATCGAGAATAATCCGTGGGGAATTATGTAACAGCCCTGATTTTGGAGAATAGGAAACCAGACCCTCAGGACTCCTAAGGATACTTTGTTGAGCTTTCGGTAAGAAGCTTGAGGCTTTTGCCTGTTCCTCGAGTAGCTCAATATGAGAAAAATAGTGAAAAGAGG
Organism: Clitoria ternatea; assembly: GCA_037962975.1. Classification (NCBI taxonomy): domain Eukaryota; kingdom Viridiplantae; phylum Streptophyta; class Magnoliopsida; order Fabales; family Fabaceae; genus Clitoria; species Clitoria ternatea. Next base: position 121,631,003 of record CM075670.1, read on the forward strand.
AATTAGTTAAGATATTTAAAATGAAGTATAAGAATACTGAAAGAGAGCATAATGAATGAGAGAAGCAGCGATAAGAAAGTAATAATAACAACGTCCGACAGTACTGTTTAATAATATGTTAATGACAATTATTTTTGTTTAATTAAGTACTAATAAATTTATAATTATATTAGTTGATAATTATTTCCTGTCAATAATATTTTGTAGATAATACGTAATCCTAGTAATTAATATCTAATCTTAATCAATAATTATTTATTTTGAAATATAATATTTTGAAATTTTATGATACTATTTTATAATAATTATTTATTTAATGGTGATTATTTTAATTGAGTGTTAATTAGTTTATAATTATTTAGTTGATAATAGTCCTTGCTAGTAACATTTAGTTTAGCATAGTGAATTAATGCTTAATAACTGATATTTAAAATTTATATTGATAAAATATATTCAATTGATTATTTTAAAGATATATAAATATTTATAATGATATTTTATTTTGAAATTATATTTTAAATTTTTTATTTAATTAATAATTATGATTAATAATAAAATATTGTTGGGTTCCTCAGATTTGAACTGTGTGACCCAGTCAGAGTTTGGACTCTGACTGTTCGACCCGAGACTAGAGATCCAGTAGGGAAACTAGTCCTGTTAGGATTGTTTCGTAAAGGATTAAGGGTGTCTGACTTAGCTTGACCGACCCAATCAGAACCTTTCACGTCTCCTATGTTTAACCGTGCGTATGCTTCGGGACATCCGATGGCGTCACGGTTAGTCTCTAGTGACTTCTTTGACGTTTTAGGAACTTTTCCTGAAGAGGCCGAAACCCGGTTCAGACTCTATCACCCTTATTTTTCCATAAATCAGTTTCTTCATAAATCATTTCAAACTCGACCTGAATACCTTCGATGTTTTGGACCTAAATTTTGCATAAGATCTTGGAATCAAATGATTATGGTCTCAATCGCTTTGTTTTAAAAATATCTTTTCAAGACTTATCACATCCCTAAACTTAAAACTTACTTGTCCTCAAGCAAGGACTTAGATTAATTAAATCAATTACACTTACTTAAGACAATCAACCTGCCCTTAACTTAATTCATACCATAATTATTGAATACTGTGAACACCTATTTTTGTCCGGCAAAATATATATTAAGACATGTAAAAAAAAGTAGAAAAAAAAAGAAAGAAAAAAAAAGAGAAAAAAAAAGAGTTTATTTGTCCTAGAATCCGGAGTCAATGTTGACTGCATTAACCGGGGTCCTAGCACGGTCTCATGACCGGTGTTACCTCATTAGTTCTAAGCTCGTACAGCCTCAGTGGAGTACGGTATTTTACACCTCAGTTCGGTGGGAATCCAAGGTTCTTCAAGTTAAAACTGATGTGTTAATCCGTACTTGAACTTCAAGACACATCGGAGGTAAACCTGCAGGAGATTCCCCAATGCTTAATATTTAACCGAGGTGAAGAAAAATGTCCATAGTTGACCAATGATTTCAGACCCCGGTTATGACTTACCAGTTCTCATTGGTGACGCGGTACAGTGCTTAGAACCTCGTCCAGTCCAGATTGCCACCCCGGATCATATTTAAAAAAAAAATATATTATTAATAATTGTATAGTGACCGTTGGAATAGTAACCCTTCTCCATTTCTATAAATACCCAATCCCTCTTCATTTCCTACCACACCTCTCATTTCATCAATTCTCTTCATTTCTCTCAAGCAATGGCTAATGGATGTCGAAGTCAAGAGGAAAGAATAAGGGAGGGAAGACGATGTTTTGTGACTATCTTTTTACTCCTTATAGTGTGGGTAGTAATTTATATTTATTGGATATTTTATATATTTCCATATATGTAATAAATAATTTATGTTTCCATTTGTACCTTTAAATAAAAGGCCAAAAAAAAATCAGAAAAATAAATGGGCAAAAAATAAAAATAAAAAATAATAATAATAATAATAATAAATAAAAAATAAAAAAAATAAAAAAATAAAAAAAATAAAAATCAAATAAAAAGGACCAAAAAAAGAAAAGAAAAAGAAAAAAATGGGCCCTAAAAAAAATCTAAAAAAAAGGGGAAATGGGCCCAAAAAAAAACAAAAACAAAAAAAAGGAAATGGGCCAAAAAAAAGTCCAAAAAAAAAGAGGTCCAAAAAAAATGAAAATTAAAAAAAAAAAAGAAAATCAGAAAAGTTGACAGTGGTTTATTAGTGGTGGGCCCCGGTTTGGTTGGATAATTGGAGAAAATTGGGGAAATTGACATTAAATTTGGACAAATTGAAAAAGTAAAAAAGTGATGTCATTTATGGAGGATCCAATGCCAATTTTCTTCTATAAATAGAAGGTGATATTGAGGCATTTGGGAAAAAGAAGAGAAAAAAGAGAGGAAAGAGTGTTAAATTTTTGTAAGAATTTTTAGAAGTTTGGGTTTTCAAAAATTACTTTGTGTAATCCTAGTTAGGAAAATGAGTGCACCACTCTTGTTTGTCTTAGTATGTGAGTTTTTGTGAGCTAAAATACCGTCCAAGTGTTGTAACCGGTATCCAAATACCTTCAAATCAAGTCCAAACAAAGCCAAAAGCAAAGGAAATCTACACAAAATTGATTTTCCGACTTCCGTTCTAATTTCTCTGTAATTGATCTTATACCAAGGTATTTTTTATTAATACAAAGTTGTTTATTTATATTTATTTATTCGTCTTTATTTAACTGTTATTTATTTTTCTGCACTTTTATTTTTCTTTATTTATATTTAAGCACTTTATTTTCCTGCACTTTATTTTTCTGCAGTTATTTATCTATTTATTTATTTTTATGCATCTTCATCTTTATTTATTTATTTGTACCTTTATTTTTCTTTCTTTCTTTATTTTTTTTTCACTTTTATTTCTCTTTATTTACTTTTTTGCACTTTTATTATTGTTAATTTATTTTTCTGCACTTTATTTATCCGCACTTTACATTTCTGCAATTATTAGTTTATTTATTTATTTTTTTTACATTTTTATCTTTATTTCTGTCCTTTTATTTTTGTTATTTACTTTTCTGCCCTTTTATTTTTATGTATTTACTTTTCTAGCCCTTTATTTTTGTTATTTACATTTCTGCCCCTTTATTTTTATATATTTACTTTTCTGCCCCTTTACTTTTGTTATTTACATTTCTGCCCCTTTATTTTCATGTATTTACTTTTCTACCCCTTTATTTTTGTTATTTACATTTCTGCCCCTTTATTTTCATGTATTTACTTTTCTGCCTCTTTATTTTTGTTATTTACATTTCTGCCCCTTTATTTTCATGTATTTACTTTCCTGTTCCTTTATTTTTTTATTTTACTTTTCTGCCCATTTATTTTTGTTATTTACTTTTCTACTCTTTTATTTTTTTTATTATTTATTTTTCTGCCCCTTTATTTTATGTATTTATTTTTCTGCTCTTTTATTTTAATGTATTTATGGTTATGTCTTTTTATTTTTATTTTTATTTTTTTGAACTTTTATTTACTTTTTCTGTACCTTTATTTTTTTTATTTTTTTTATTATTATTTATCCTCTATACTTTTATTTTTAGTTATTTATCTTTTTGCCTTTCTTTATTTATTTATTTTTCTGCACTTTCTATCTATTTATTTACGTTTGACCATTTTTAATAGTTTATAAATATGTATATATACACATAATTATCTATTTTTATTATGGTCATGACTTCCTATTATTTTCTCTTAGTAACCTTTTAATAATTAAGAAAAAATCACTTTCATAAAAAAAATAAAAATCAAGACTAATAAATAGTGTGTTATTTATTCATTCATTTTTTTCTTAAATTTAAGATGAGATTAATTTAGATAAGACATCTTATTAATCTTATTTTTTCTAAAAGATAATTAAATAATATTCCTTGTCAATTTTAATTAATTAAGTGTATTATATTTCTTTATCTTCATGTTGATGTGTTTAATTCTTTTTTTTTCCTCTTATCTTCATTTATTTATTTATTTATTTGTTTTAAACTTTATATTTCTCAATAAAAATCAATTTTTTTTACTAGAAAATAAGTAAGACAAGACGTCTTATTGTTTTTTTTATCCTTTTATTTTTATGGTCTTTTAATCATTTATTTATTTATTTTCTTAGAACTAAAAAACAACAAACTTAGGAGATGTATTTTTTTACTATATTTGTTTTATTCCTATTTATATATTTTTTTATTATGTATATTATTTATGATTGTTTTATGAAGGATGAAATATTTGATAATCATTTTTTTAATTATGCATGATCAATTTGGGTAACCGTTTTTTACGGACAGTGTGGGGTGCTAATACCTTCCCCTCCTGTAATTCGACTCCCGGACTAAACAGAATCTCATTTTTTTTAAAAAACAAAAAAAAACCCAGTGCTATTTAAAGGTTTTCCTAATATTTTCCTTAATAAATATTGGTGGCGACTCCTTGAACCCTTTATTTTTTAGGCTTCTCAAGAGCCTCATTTCAATACCGTTTCAATTTTCTTTTATTTGTCTTTAACCAGTCCGCGTCGCGCGCCGGGACCCCGGTCGCGACAGATGGCGACTCCACTGGGGACATTTTGAGAGTCAAGCCCGTTAAATTGATCTTGTGTATTTTGTTGATTGTTAATTATTTCATCCTTTATATTTATTTGTTATGTTATTCTTGTTGTTTATCTAATATTCCATTAGTTTTAGATTTTATACTGTTTTTTTTTTACTTCTTTATTGCCTTAATTTAGAACCTTAGGGTAGAAGACATGTGATATTTATTTTGCTTTATGTTTGTTCATTGTGAAGAATGGGTAAAAATCCAGGTATGAATGCCCCACACACTTCACATTCACCATAATGCACACACTATTAGAAGGGACCCTATTCCCGGGCCCCGCAAAAGACATAGGCTAGGGGAGATTATTAGCGGTGTCATTTAGGACGAGACGTCCTACCATGATTCGCGTGAAAATCTCAGCCGGGGTGTTATCTTAGTTATGATGTCCGCACTAAGTAGGATTCCCTACTTTTTGCATAAGACTCATAGCTAAAGATCAGAGCTCCGGTGACCTTCTTAGAACCAATTAGAACAATTACCTTTTGAAGAAACACGATTAAATAGCCTTAGAGCCAATTAGGTGGTTACCTTGTCTAAGACACAATTGGGCAAACATTCCTTTTATCTTTTATTCATTTGCACAAAGTTTTTTTAAAAAAAAATCATCAAAAATGTATATTTTCTATACTCAAGTCATGATAAATACTATCACTCTTATGTGAGGATATTTATCAAACTGTTTTCTTTATTAATCTAATTCATTTATTTCTTTTGTTAAAGGTGAAATTTAAACATCGGTAAGTATCACTAAAAAATGGAATTTAACATGAGATCAAGTGATCAAGAAGTGAAGGCAACTGGTTTAAAAAATTTGTTACACCTCAAAGTCATCAGATTAAATACTAGCAATTTGTTATCCTTAAGCAAAAGGATGGATATTACTCAGAAAATGACCTTTACAAGGAAGTATGGAAAGATCCTAAAATTCTTAGAGGTCGAAGTGCAAGAAGGGGCCCTTACTGCTCTAGCTCAGTTTTATGATCCTCCTCTCCGCTGTTTTACATTCAAAGATTTCCAGTTAGCTCCTACTTTGGAGGAGTTTGAACAGATATTTGGCTTGCCATTAGAAGATTTGAAACCTTATCGTCGAACTGAACATCATGCTTCAATCTTCAGTGTAGCTCGCATTCTCAAGATAGATCCTGAAATGCTTAAGAAGGCTCAGTTAAACAGGAACCAAATTTCAGGATTCGCACTAAGCTTCTTTGAGCAGCAACTCCTCAGTCAGGCAGGGAAAGGAGAATGGGACGTGTTTGTTGACATTTTGGTGTTCGCCATCTATGGTGTGATCCTCTTCCCAAGCCTTGATAATTATATTGATTTCAAGGCAATTGATGTTTTCCTAGCTAGAAAGCTTAGAGGTGAAAGTTCCATGATTGCTGTCTTAGCTGATATCTATTGTACAATGGATTCCTGTCACAACCGGAATGGGAAGAAGATCGTCTGTTGTCTACCCGCCTTGTATCTATGGCTTACTTCTCATGTCTTCAATCAAGTTGGGAAGGTTGAATGTCCTATCTCTGATTTGAAGCTCCTTAGGTTAACCAAGAAGACTAATAGGGAGTGGGCAGGACATCTGGCAGGATTATCTGCTAGCATGATTCGGTGGTACCCTCAGTGGATGAACGTGGATTCCATTATTTACTACTGTGGAAAATTTCTGAATGTGCCTCTCATGGGAACTCAAGGATGCATCAATTATAATCCTAGCATTGCAAAAAGACAACTTGCTTATCCTATGATACAGCCTCCAGAAGAAGAAACAGTAACGCCTTTCCTTCATTATTATATTGAGGGAAATAGTGCTCCTGTTATTCAAACTGTCATTGATGCTTGGGGCAAGGTTCATAGTAAAGGAAAAGAATTGGGTGTCTGAAGTCATGCCGCAATAGAAAGTTACTACCAGTGGATTTCAAATAGGGTAGCCATTGTTAAATTACCCTTTAAAGATCACGGTGCTCATGTGAGAAATCCAGTTCCTGATGAAAGCAAAGAGATTGAAAATTTGAGGAGTGAGTTAGCTGAAATGACAAAGAAAAATCAAGCTTTGGAGGATGATTTAATCAAAATTCAACAAGACAATGCTTCCCTTAAGAGAAAAAGGTGTGAATTAGAAAATGCCTTTGAAGACATAGGTAAGAAGCAGCGAATTGAAAGAGAACGTATGATGCAATTGGATCAATGCCTCCAAACCGCGAACAGCCAATTGAAGACCAAAGAGAAACAAAAGAATGATATATTGGCTGACAAAGGGCGATTACGAGAAATTCTAGCCAAGACAAAAGAAGAAGCTCAAGTTGAAAAGAACCTTATGCAAGCGCGAATTGATGAACTGGAACGACAAGTCAGAGATATCGTCAGTGCTTGCGAGCGTGAAATAAATGAAGAAAAATGGCAAGCCATGGAAGACAATGATAGATATGAAGAGATTATACGTTTAATGACCCTAGAAAGGGTTGAGTTGGAAAGTCTTGTCTATTCTTGGAGAGACCGTTTTTCTAATCTAGCCGGTCTTGCCAATGGAACACTTAGAAATATTCCTCACCTGTTGAAGAAGGCTGAAGCAATGATGAACCCGCTTTTTACACCGGAGGAAATCGCAACATTCATCCAATACTGCAAGGGGCGATTGGATGAAATGAAGGTCTGGATTGCTAAAGCAAGAGAGAATTGATTTTGAGTTGTTGTAACAAATAATGTATCAGAACTTGTTGATCAATGAATAAATCTCATGTTGAATTTTCATATTTCTTCTAACTTAGTACTTTAGAAAAAGACATTCTAAAAAAAAGGTTTATCTTTGCTTACCGATATTTAAAATTCATCATGTATTTACTTTACATCTCTTTATGTTATTTAACAATACTTGTTCTTGTACCAAGGGGGATTTCTTTGTATTTATTCACATCACGGGGAGAAAGGGCTCAAAGCATCCTTATCAAACCCAATTGCAAACAAGACTCATGGCAGAGCCGGAAAGCGCAGTTGAAGAATTGAGGAATGAAGTTGGCCAGATCAAGGAACAGATGGCAGAAATACTTAAGATTCTTGAAAAAAGAGGTACAGAAAGGGGATCTTCTGCAGGAAATGGGGAACAAACATCCACTCCTCAAGTTCAAGCTCAAGAGGGGAACCCTATACCTTTAAATGATCCTGCTCCAGTCACTGAAACTCCATTCATCTCACACCAACCTTATGGTATGCCATTGCCACCTTTTGTTTCCCAAGACGGGAATGTTCAACAAGCATATGCTTGGCCTCCATATGGCTTACCTCAAGGGTATTACACCATGCACCCTAATCCTAATCAAGAAAATCCTCCTGCTGCTCAACAAATTCCCAATCCCCCGGTATCTAACCCTCCAAATTTCAACCAATCAACAGCTGTTCCCTGTTAGTCCTCAAATTTTCAATAAAAGCTTAAATAAAAATTTCATAAAAATCATAAAAATTAGTTTATTTTGTTAGAAAATTAGGATTTAAATTCAATAAATGAGTGTTGTTGGAAATAATCTGCCCTTGATCAATTTTCTCTAGTTTTGCAGTGAAAAAGTTAAGAAATCAAGAGAAAATTACACTGGAGAATCTGACGCGTAGCCTCACCCCACGCGTAGCATCAACTGCTATTTTTGAGTCTGACGCTACGCATCACAGCCACGCGTAGCGTCAGTGCTGCGTGAACAACCACTCCACTTTGGCCAACCACTCCACTTGGACTCAATAATGGGCACCCCACTCAACCCAAGGGCCACCCCAATCAGCATAAATGGCCAAAAACTCGTGGAAACATGTCCAAGTGGCCAGGCATGATCAAGATTAATTATTGAAAGTGGCCATTATCAAGTGTTTAATGGAGGCTGAGTCAGGGGTCTGACGCGTAGCGTCACAGGGACGCGTAGCGTCAGCACCCTTGCTCAGCCCTATAAATAGGGCCATCCAACACCATTCATAGCATCCCATTCCATACACTTCTCTTCTCTTCTCTCTTGTGCTCGACCTTGAGTACTTCTTTTGTGAGTTGTAGTTCTAGAATAGTTTTCTAGATACTTGAGTGTGTTTCGGTGTATTGTGATCGTTGTATCGTGAAGTTTCAATCGTCTTCTTCGTAATGTCAAACTCTGTAAGTGTTGTTTTTACTTTTACCATGTGTAACTAATTTGTTTATGTTGGAATTGGTGAACTAATCTATTGAGTATAATGTTGTGAATTTGACCTCTGCATGTTTATGATTCAAGTCCATGTTAGTATTTCAACCTTTTATTAATATGAACGTCAAACGGGAGAATGATTTTCATGTGTATCGAAACTGGTTTTATTAGTATAAATGTCAAACGGGAGAATGATTATTTATGCCGTATTGAAACTTGTTTTAACGAAAGTAAAAAGTTGGAATACCCTTGGTATCTCAATTCTATAGGGGTTGTTAACCATTGTTGCCATAAGGCCAGGTCTTAATGCAAGTTTTTACTGAGAAAGCTCACGAGGGATCGGACTTTACGGTGAATTCTTAGAATTTATATCACGAGGGATCGGTTATAATGATTTTAAGCTGCAATGACATGAAACTTGATGATTAAATATGCATGTCTTGAGTTCCTCATTGTTATTCTAGATTAGGGATCCAATTTCCAACATAATTTGTTTATCTGTGTTTATCTCAAGTATCTTACCTATTCTAGATTGCAACTCAACCTTTTAGATAGATTTTATTTTCTTTTTATGAATCACTCGACCATGCTATCTTGTGAATATTGTATAAACTGTGTATAAATCATTCTTTTGTTTATAATTTCCTTCATATTTACCATAGTAAGTAGACAATTACTGTTGTTATTGGACTTTTAATCCCAGTGGAACGATATCTAAATTTCGAAAACTACAAACGAATTGGTGCGCTTGCCAATTGACAAAAAGTCCGGCGGTGGGAAAGAACCGCTGAGTCGCCGTCGGACCAACAAGTTTTCTGGCGCCGTTGCCGGGGATTGAATTGTTTCAGTAAAATAGTAAAATTTTAATTACCGTGGTAAATATTTTTTTTTACCTTAGATAATTTTTTATTTATTTTGTATCATTGTTACACTAACTTTCTTTGTCTAGTTTGTGTATGCAAACTCGATCTACCGCAGGTAAAATTTATTTTGATCCTGAGATAGAAAAGTTGCTAAAGAAAATCAAGTCTTTGAAATCAAAAACACAAACTAATTCTTCTTCTACTTCGAAAATTTTTGAAAATTCAAAAATGGCTGCTGAAAGGAGAACATTGGGACAGTTTGCTGCTATAAATGGTCCACCCCGAGTTTCGGGAATGTTTCAAGGACCAGTTTTACCAGTGGAAATTAAACCTGCCACTTTAAATATTATTCAAAACAACCAATTTGCTGGTTTAAATCATGAAGAACCATATGAACATTTAACTGTTTTTTATGAATTATGCAGCACAATTGGTTTTGAGACTCTTTCCTTTTTCATTGATTGGGAAAGCAAAAGAATGGTTTAAATCTTGTCCACCGGGTAGTTTTGCAAACTGGTCCGATGTTGAAAGAAAATTTTTGGAAAGATTTTATTCTCCTTCAAAATATTTTGAAGCAATGACAGCCATACACTCTTTTTCTCAAAATAATGATGAATCATTAGGAGAGACATGGGAACGATTCAAGGCACTCTTGAGAAAATGCCCAAACCACAACCTAAATGATGCCGAAAAGGTAAGAATCGTTTACCATGGTTTATTGCCTCAGTTCAAGATGATGTTAGATGCTTGTGCAGGTGGTTCTTTAATGAACAAGACTGTGGAAGAAGCCATAGAAATATTGGAATCAATGGCTATTAGTGACCGACAAGCAAAACATGAAAGAGGTAATATGCAAAGGAAGCCAGGAATGCTCGAATTGGGAGTAAATGATGCAGTGTTGGCTCAGCAAAAATTACTGACCCAACAAATTGAAGTTATGGGCAAGCAATTGGAAAAACTTCAAATTGCTCAAGTAGCATCACCACCCCCTGCTCAACTTAAAGCATGTACGCACTGCATGGGAGAACAACCATGTGGTTACTGTGGAAATGAGCAAGAGCAAGCCAATTTCATGAACCATCAAAGAGCACCCTTAGGTAATTTTCCTTTTAATCATGGAAATTCTTTTCCTAACAATTACCTGCAGGGTTGGCAAAATCAGAATATTGGCTGGAGACAGGATACTGGACCTTCCAACAGACCTCCTAACAATCAATTCAAGCAACAACAAACTGACAATGCAAGGTTGACAAGAATAGAGGAAGCTATTCAACAGTTATTGCAGTTTGTAGAGACAAATGAAGCTGCCCGAAAAGCATCAGATATACAAATGGGTCAGCTTGCAAAAGAGATAGCCAAATTAAAGAGTTCTGGGTTTTCTACAAACACTCAAAACCCAAGGGAACAATGTAATGCTGTTTCTATTGATGTTGTAAAAATTGATTGTAAAGAAAAGAGTGAGAAAAAGAAAGAAGAAGAAAAAGAAAGTGAAAAAATAGAAAAAAATGAAAAAAATGAAAAAGAAAAAAATATGCAAAGAGATACAGAGCAAGAAACAAACTGTATAACCCTGAAAAAATGTAAAGATCCGGGGAGTTTCACCATTCCTGTAACAATCGGAAATATCAACATCAGGAATGCGCTATTAGATTTAGGGGCTAACATTAACTTGATGCCCTTAGATTTAATAAAGCGCATTGGTGAATATGAGCTAAAAGAGGCAAAGACAGAATTACAGTTTGCGGATCGCTCTGTCAAAAAGCCTTATGGGATTGTGGAAGATGTGTTAGTAAAGGTTGACAAGTACCACTTCAAAGTTGACTTTATGGTACTGGATATGAAGGAAGATACTGAGATCCCCCTGATCCTAGGAAGACCTTTCATGAAGACTGCAAAAATCAAAGTAGATGTTGATCAAAGTATGGTTGCAGTCAAAGTTTATGGAGAAGAAGTAAGCTTCAGTGCTCATGAACACCTCAGGATAAGTAATGAGGAAAAAGTTTACCCTTCAACCAAACCAGGTATATCTCTTCCCAATCAATTAAATTGTTTTAAATTAACCGATGCTTTGAATGATGAAAAACAGGTAATTAGGCATCGGAAAAGAAGAAGAAGGAAGAAAATGACAGGTGATTCCTCAAAGAATATTAGGAAACCACCTGATTAATCAGAGGTAATGTCTGGCTGGAGACATTAAACCTAGCGCTCAATGGGAGGCAACCCATTCTTTTCTTTTTGTTTTTAAGGTTGTTTTACATAAAAAAAAAAACCACAAAACAATTTTTTTTAACTTGTTTAAAAGAAAAGGGGTTTTAAACTAAAAAGGTTTTTGAAAATCCAAATTTTTGAAAATCAAAAAAAAAAAAAAAAATAGAAGCCCACGCGTAGCGCCCACTTGAAGCGTAGCGTGGACTCTGAATTTTGGTTCTGATGCGTAGCGTCCCACCCACGCGTAGCGTCAGAGCCCACGTTCAGTTTTTAAAACTAAACCAGAGAGGCCCATCTTAGGGTTTTAAACCTAAAACTTCCTCTCTGCCTCACTTAGTTTTCAAACCTAAACTTCAAAAACCTCCTTTTCTCTCTTCCAAACCTCTTCATTCCTAAATTGCTCAAGGAACAACAAGTAAGTACTCTAATCCATCCTCTTTAGCTTTTTGTTTTAATTTTCGATTTTAGAAATAAATGTGGTTAGGATTAGGATTAGAAGACCATTGGGATTGATTACTGTTAGGAATTAGAAAATGAATAGATATAATGTGGTTTGGAAAGGGGTTGCTGCTGTGCAACCCCTGTTATTTTTTTAAAACTGCGCATCCCACGCGTAGCGTCCCACTGACGCGTAGCGTGAGGATGAACTGTAAGCCCACGCGTAGCGTCCCACTCACGCGTAGCGTGGAGGAACTGGCTGATGCGTAGCGTCACACCACGCGTAGCGTCAGCCTCTGTTTTTAAATCTTGCTGTTTGTTTGTTGTTTGTTGTTTTCTTTTTAAATTAATAAACTTTTATGTTTAGTATTCGTTATACTTTCTTGCAAATTTGTATAAATAAATTGTATTTTGTTTTGTATATTATTTGAATATATGTATGTTAATTTCTTTAAATATTAAAAATTCAAAAATATGTTGTTGAATTGCATTTTTATTTGTGAAAAATTTTAGAAAACCCAAAAATATTTTACAAATAATTGTTTGCTTGTGTGTGATTTATTTAGTGTGTGTTTAATTTTAAATTTTTACTTTGTGCAGATGGCACCTAAGAAATCCATTCCCACAGCCGGTCCCTCTAAAAGACAGAGGAAGTCCACAGATACTGACACCAGTTCTGAGGATCCTGATTCTCAGAGACAGGAGATGTTAGGACCGAGGGATCCTACTAGATTTCGCACGGATGCGAAATGGGCACGGTTTCATCAGATCAAGGGCCAGAGACTTATCTGGGAGAGGGTCCTTGATCTGAGTGTAGGAGACTATCCTGAGCTGCAGGATAGAGTGCAGTAGAGGAGATGGGGACCTCTATTCTCCCTACCTACTGAGGGGGACCCCATCTTAGTGATGGAGTTTTACGCAAATGCTTACAGGACCCGCCAGGACGCACCGAATCTTGGGCAGCAGCGGACGAGTTGGGTTAGAGGCCGGCATATCTCTTATGACCGGGACACCATCAGTACCCTATTGGGTAACCCTTGGGAGCCTACTCCCGAGGATGACACTTGTTTCTGGAAAGAAAACAGAAACAAGATTCTTGCTGAGGGAGAGTTAGGATACTCCCTCGAGGAGGTTGCTCATTTTCTGAGCAAGGATGGAATCTTTTTCAACCTGAGTAGGGTTGGAAGGAGTCCATCTAACCTCCTCAAGACCCAGCTTACCCCCATAGCCCAGGCGTGGTCCCACCTCATGCTCCATAATATCACTCCTGTCACCCATCTTTCTTCCCTTCCAGTGGAGCGTTGTTGCCTCCTCTATTCTATCCTCCAGGGCCACACCATTAATATCGCCGAACTTATCTCTGAGCAGATTCACTTTTATGCCCTCGGGTATAAAGTGAATCGTCCCATACCCTTTCCTCTCATCATATCTGCCTTACTGAGGAGGCAGGGAGTCATTGTACCTTCACCAGAGTTTACTAGTTCTTCAGGGAGAGTCCCTAAAGTTCTAGTAAACAGAGATTATTTTGTGCAGCAGTGCGAGCTTCCACCACTAGAGCAGGAGGCTCAGCCCCGACCTCGGAGGAGGAGACCACCAGTGCAGCCTCCATCTGCTGATGCTGTTATACAGGGCTTTGCCCGGATGTCACTTGAGCATCAGCATATGATGCAGATGATGGCTGCCACTCACAGAGCTTATATTCATCTTCACGATGAATTTTATCAGTACAGGTTACAGGGAGAGGGAGCACCTTATGTTACCCCAGCCGAGTTTGCAGCACATGTAGCTTGGCCTGGAGATTTACCCACCTACCCTGAGACTGGTGGATCTTCTAGTGCACATCATGACTCTGATGGTGATGATGAGGAGGAGGAGGAGGAGGATGATGATGATCAGATGGAGGATTGAGGATGCCATCTTCATTTATTTTGAGTACATTTGTTTTTAGTTATATTTGGATTTACATTTACATTTATATTTACATTTTATATTATGGCATTTTATCATTGTGTGGTGTGTTTATTCGTTTTTGCTCATTTTTTCGAAAAATAATTCTTCTTTTAAATAAATGAATCAAATTTTTGTTAGTAAGTTAGTTTATACACTTAGAGTTTTTACACAATAAAACCAATTTTGTTAAAATCAATTTTTGATTCTTTATAACTTAGGAATTTTGATAAATTTAATTACAATAAGTTTATTAACCATCAAGCAAATTTCAATAACCCGGTGAGTTAAGAGATCTTTTTAAACACTTGAGGGTTTAATCGACATATTTTCAATTCGAATTGATTTTGCTTTAATCTCTGATTTGTGTTGTTGTACAGAGAATTCGGGAAAATGATCAAGTTTATTGGTGAAAAGAAACCTTGGGCCAAACAGCTTACCTTGGTAAAAAGTCTTTTATCCCTTGCAAGCCAATTTGAGCCTAAAATAAAATTCTTTGGTACCCTTAAAACCTAAATTTGTTTTTATCATTCCCTATACTTGATTGATTAAAAGAGCAGTTGAAATAAATGAAAAATATTTTGAGTGTTCTTACAAAAATGGGGAGTGAAAATAAGCAACTTGATTCTTTTCAAAAAGAAAATATGGAAAAGAAAAGTCAAAAATAGTGAAAAGAATCAAGTTGGGGGTATTTATTTTTCATCAATAAAAGAAAATGAGAAGTTTGGGTCAAGAGAAAGCCTAAGGATTGTAAAATGCTCTTTTATGATTTCAGGTTTTTGAAATCCAAGAAAAACCATTGATTCTTGTAAACCAAGCCTCATTACAACCCGTGAAAAGACCTTGTGATTTTTGAATTAACTCTGTATAAATAACCATTGATTAGATGACAAACAAAGTTAAATTCGTTTGATTTTATGATTGATTGAGAGAAACAGGTTACCAATTGCATAGAGATAAACACTTGTGAGGTAAGCCTGAAATTTTGCTTGGTTGTTAATAGAATATTGTAAACAATTTTATCATTAAATCTTTGTTATATTTGATATCAGTTTTTGATTATTACAAAATAGTTGAAATTGTGTAATTATTTTTTGTGGTAAATTTTCGGACTAACTTAAAAATTTGATTTCAAATTTTTATTTTCTTATTTTTCTCTCTTGTTCGAGGATGAGCAATGTCTCAAGTTGGGGGTATTTGTTAGTCCTCAAATTTTCAATAAAAGCTTAAATAAAAATTTCATAAAAATCATAAAAATTAGTTTAATTTGTTAGAAAATTAGGATTTAAATTCAATAAATGAGTGTTGTTGGAAATAATCTACCCTTGATCAATTTTCTCTAGTTTTGCAGTGAAAAAGTTAAGAAATCAAGAGAAAATTACACTGGAGAATCTGACGCGTAGCCTCACCCCACGCGTAGCATCAACTGCTATTTTTGAGTCTGACGCTACGCATCACAGCCACGCGTAGCGTCAGTGCTGCGTGAACAACCACTCCACTTTGGCCAACCACTTCACTTGGACTCAATAATGGGCACCCCACTCAACCCAAGGGCCACCCCAATCAGCATAAATGGCCAAAAACTCGTGGAAACATGTCTAAGTGGCTAGGCATGATCAAGATTAATTATTGAAAGTGGCCATTATCAAGTGTTTAATGGAGGCTGAGTCAGGGGTCTGACGCGTAGCGTCAGCACCCTTGCTCAGCCCTATAAATAGGGCCATCCAACACCATTCATAGCATCCCATTCCATACACTTCTCTTCTCTTCTCTCTTGTGCTCGACCTTGAGTACTTCTTTTGTGAGTTGTAGTTCTAGAATAGTTTTCTAGATACTTGAGTGTGTTTCGGTGTATTGTGATCGTTGTATCATGAAGTTTCCATCGTCTTCTTCGTAATGTCAAACTCTGTAAGTGTTATTTTTACTTTTACCATGTGTAACTAATTTGTTTATGTTGGAATTGGTGAACTAATCTATTGAGTATAATGTTGTGAATTCGACCTCTGCATGTTTATGATTCAAGTCCATGTTAGTATTTCAACCTTTTATTAATATGAACGTCAAACGGGAGAATGATTTTCATGTGTATCGAAACTGGTTTTATTAGTATAAATGTCAAACGGGAGAATGATTATTTATGCCGTATTGAAACTTGTTTTGACGAAAGTAAAAAGTTGGAATACCCTTGGTATCTCAATTCTATAGGGGTTGTTAACCATTGTTGCCATAAGGCCAGGTCTTAATGCAAGTTTTTACTGAGAAAGCTCACGAGGGATCGGACTTTACGGTGAATTCTTAGAATTTATATCACGAGGGATCGGTTATAATGATTTTAAGCTGCAATGACATGAAACTTGATGATTAAATATGCATGTCTTGAGTTCCTCATTGTTATTCTAGATTAGGGATCCAATTTCCAACATAATTTGTTTATCTGTGTTTATCTCAAGTATCTTACCTATTCTAGATTGCAACTCAACCTTTTAGATAGATTTTATTTTCTTTTTATGAATCACTCGACCATGCTATCTTGTGAATATTGTATAAACTGTGTATAAATCATTCTTTTGTTTATAATTTCCTTCATATTTACCATAGTAAGTAGACAATTACTGTTGTTATTGGACTTTCAATCCCAGTGGAACGATATCTAAATTTCGAAAACTACAAACGAATTGGTGCGCTTGCCAATTGACAAAAAGTCCGGCGGTGGGAAAGAACCGCTGAGTCGCCGTCGGACCAACATTCCCCAAAACACTCAGGCTCCACCCAATGTCACTCCACCTAATACAATTCCACCACAAAATCACCAGACTCCAAATGATGCCACACAACCAAACCCACAAGCAGTGCCATATTATTTCCCTTATGGTTGCCCAATACCACAGGCAGGTGCTTCCCAAAACCTGTCACACAAAGCTCAGGTCCCTCCACCAAATCCTGATCAGCCAGCAGCGCCTTTGTCAAAAGGGCAAATGAAGATATTGGAAGAAAGGTTGCGTGCAGTAGAGGGAGGAAGTGGCTTAGGCATAACAAATATTTCTGAATTATGCCTAGTCCCAGATGTGGTAATTCCTCCTAAATTCAAATTGCCGGAATTTGATAAATACAAAGGAACAACTTGTCCTCGTAACCATTTAACCATGTACTACCGAAAGATGGCAGGATATGCTTATGATGAAAAGCTGCTGATCCATTTTTTTCAAGACAGCCTTGCTGGAGCAGCATTGAGCTGGTACACTCACCTTGAACGAACTCGTATTCGTTGCTGGAAGGATCTAGCCGATGCCTTTCTAAAGCAGTATAAATACAACATAGACATGGCACCAGACCGGCTGCAACTTCAAAATATGACCAAAAGGAATACTGAGTCCTTCAAGGAATATGCTCAACGATGGAGAGAAATGGCTGCACAAGTTGAACCACCCCTGATAGAGAAAGAGATAGTGGCAATGTTCATTGACACTCTTCAGCCACCGTTCTATGAAAGGATGCTTGGGAGTGTATCATCAAGCTTTTCTGATATGGTGGTAATAGGGGAAAGAATTGAAAGTGGTTTGAGAACAGGAAAAGTTATCCAAAGTTCCCCATCAATAGGAAGACCTATGACAGGGGCAGGAAGAAGAAAGGGTGAGGAAGCAAATGCTGTAATGGGAAATCAAGGTCAACATAATCAAAAAATGTTTCAACCTTCCCCTTTCCCACCTCATTATCCACCGTACGGACCTTACCCTTATGTAGCTGCTGCTTCTGGAAATCCATTTCCCCATCCTCAATCATATAGACCCCCACCCGTCCATAATTTTAAGAATACACCACCACCTCTTCCCCAACAATGGATGTAAAATCCCAACCCAAATCTTCCACAAAAAAGCCAAACAATGACCGTTCTTCTGTCCAATTTGATCCAATTCCCATGACATATACTGAACTTTTGCCTTAACTTCTCAAAAGTTCTCTTGTTGTACGATGTCCTTTAAAACCCGTAGGGCCACCCTATCCTAAGGGGTATGATCCTAATGTGAAGTGTGATTATCATGCTGGGGCACCGGGGCATTCTACAGAAAATTGCATTGCCTTAAAGTTTAAGGTACGTGATTTGATAAATGCCAAGTGGTTGGATTTCGAAGAAGGTTCCCCAAATGTGATTAGAAATCCTTTGCCTAATCATGGAAATGCTGGGGTAAATGCAATAACACATGACTTGGGAAGTGATCATGTTAGGAATGTTTCAGATATCAAAACTCCTCTCCCATGGATCTATAATGAACTTTTGAGGAAAAGATTAATATCTGAAACTCAAAGTTCTAATGAAGATATTCATCATCAGATGCCTGAAATGCTTCAAAAATTACTTGACACACATCTGGTAGAAGTTTATCGTCGCCCTTGCAATAATGTCAACATGATCCATGGGCAGCATGGTACAGACTCAGTAAGCCCAGTCACCCCTGTTCCTTTGGTGGTCTATTACACCAAGAAACCTTTGACCAAACCAGTCATAAACCATCCGTCCTTGACAATTAGGACCCCATATCCATTTTCATACAAGGATACCCATGCAGTACCTTGGAAGTATGAAGTGGATGTAATCCCTCAACTCCTAAAGGGATCGTCATCCTCAGTAACCAATATTTCCGAGACAAGTGGAATGACTAGGAACGGGCGAATTTATGCTCCTGAAAACTTGAGAAAGGAGGATGCACCTGTAAGTGAAAAAGAAAGTCGTGGTAAAGAACAAGACCCTCCCCAAGGAATAACAGAGGAAGATGCTTGTGAATTTTTGAAATTCATTAAGTAAAGTGAATATCAGGTCCTCGACCAGTTAAACCGCACTCCTGCAAAAATATCCTTGTTATCTCTCTTATTGGACTCAGAACCACATCGTGGAAAGTTATTGAAGGTCTTGAATAAAGCACATGTTGCGAAAGATATTTCGCCTGAAAAGTTTGAAGGGATAGTGGGGCATATTGCCTCAAATGACTACTTAACTTTCATTGACGAAGAGATACCTGCTGAAGGAAGAGGTCATAATAAGGCATTACACATCTCTGTCAAGTGTCGGGATCATATCGTAGCCAAGGTCCTAGTTAATAATGGCTCCTCTCTGAATATCATGCCAAAGTCCACTTTAAATCAACTACCTTTTGATGGGTCACATATGAAGCCAAGCTCAATGGTAGTAAGAGCTTTTGACGGTACTCGGAGAGAGGTCATTGGAGATATTGAGATCCCCATCCAAGTGGGCCCATGCACCTTCAATGTATTATTTCAAGTGATGGACATCAATCCTGCTTATAGCTGCCTATTGGGGAGGCCTTGGATACATTCTGCCGGTGTGGTTCCATCTACCCTTCATCAAAAGCTTAAATTTGTGGTAAACAACAAGCTAATCATTATTTCTGGTGAGGGAGATTTCCTTATCAGCAAGCCCATGTCAACTCCATATATAGAAGCGGCTGAAGAAAGTCTAGAGACTTCCTTCCAATCATTGGAAATTGCTCACACCACCTATGTGAGCGAAGGGTTACAACTAGCTCGTCCTTCCAAAGCTTCTATGATGGTGGCCAAAGTGATGATGAAATCTGGATTCCAACCAGGGAAAGGGCTTGGGAAGATGCTTGATGGAGGAGTAGACCCATTATCGGTTAAGGAGAATAAGAACGGCTTTGGGCTGGGATATTATCCATCTCCAATGGAAAGAGCGAAGGTTTTCGCAGATAAAAGAGAAAAACGACTTGCACGGTTAGAAAATCGAGAACCCCTAACTGCGAAGATCCCTATCTGTGACCTTTACCAAAGCTTCAGGAGTGCAGGCTTGACATCTCCAGACCAAGTGGCAGTCATCGATGATGAGTCCAAGAGAGAAGAAGACTTGATTTACCCTTGTCCTTCAGATACTGAGTTGTGTAATTGGGAAGCCGTTGAGTTTCCAGAGATCATTTCAAAGTAATTGTTCACTTTGTAGGTTTTTGTTTAAATCCTTTGGCTATGCCTAAAGCCTTAGGATGAGTTTTAATAAGAGCAAAACATGTTTCCTTTATCATTTCAAATAAATAAAAGTTAAGTTCAATTATCATTTTCCTTATTTTGCCTTTTTTATATTAAATAAATTGCAGATCTGAAATTGAATTCCAAAATAATAAGATTGCTTTCTCCTATCATGATTTTAATCCAACAAGCGAAGAGGACGAAGAGTCCGATGAACCTTCCCCTGAATTACTAAGGTTGCTAGATCAGGAAGATAAAGAAATTTCTCCCTATCTAGAAATTGTTGAAGTCATAAATTTAGGGAGTGAAGAATACAAACAAGAAGTCAAGATCGGCACCTCTTTGAGTAGAGAACATAGGAGGGAATTAATAGAATTGTTGGTCGAATTCAGCGATGTGTTTGCTTGGTCGTATCAGGATATGCCGGGATTAGATAACTGCATCGTTAAACACAAGTTGCCATTGAAACCCGGTTGCGTCCCCATAAAGCAAAAGTTGAGAAGGATGAAGCCAGAAATGCTCTTAAAGATTAAAGAAGAGATAACCAAATAGTTGGATGCTGGGTTCTTGGCTGTCTCCAAATACCCTGAATGGGTGGCCAACATTGTTTCGGTCCTGAAGAAGGATGGGAAGGTACGAATGTGTGTTGATTACCGGGATTTGAATAGAGCTAGCCCAAAAGATGACTTTCCATTGCCACATATTGATGTTCTTGTTGATAACACGGCCCAATATTCCATTTTTTCATTCATGGATGGATTTTCTGGGTATAACCAAATCAAGATGGCACCCGAAGACATGGAAAAAACCATTTTCATTACTTTGTGGGGAACCTTCTGCTACAAGGTGATGTCTTTTGGATTAAAAAATGCCGGTGCCACTTACCAAAGAGCGATGGTAACTCTATTTTATGACATGATGCATAAAGAGATAGAGGTTTATGTGGATGATATTATTGCCAAATCCAAATCCGTTGAAGGTCACTTGATTGACTTACGAAAGCTCTTTGAACGCCTGAGAAAATTCAAACTCAGATTAAATCCAGCTAAATGCACTTTTAGGGCTAGTTCTGGAAGGTTGCTTGGTTTCATTGTCAGTGAGAAAGGTATCGAAGTGGATCCTGATAAAGTAAAGGCAATCATGGAAATGCCTGCTCCTAGCACTGAAAAAGAAGTACGAGGATTCCTTGGAAGGTTGAATTACATAGCTCGTTTCATTTCTCAACTAACAACTGTATGTAATCCAATCTTTAAGTTGCTTCGTAAAAATCAACCATCACAATGGAATGATGATTGTCAGGAGGCCTTTGACCAAATAAAGCAATACTTGCAATCCCCACCGATCTTGGTTCCCCCAACACCGGAAGACCACTCCTGTTGTATTTGACAGTGATAGATGAGTCTATGGGCTCTGTACTGGGGCAACATGATGAGTCTGGGAGAAAAGAGCATGCTATTTACTATTTGAGCAAGAAGTTCACTGAGTGTGAAGCACGATATTCCACTGTGGAACGAACTTGTTGTGCATTAGCATGGGCTGCTCGTCGCCTAAGGCAATACATGTTATCTTATACTACTTGGTTGATATCTAAGATGGACCCAATTAAGTACATCTTTGAAAAACTGGCTCTGACGGGAAGAATAGCTCGTTGGCAGGTTCTTTTGATTGAGTATGATATCATTCATGTCACCCAAAAAGCTGTAAGAGGGAGTGCTTTAGCTGATCACTTGGCCCACCATCCCCTAAAAGAGTACCAACCAATGTCATTCGAATTTCCTGACGAAAATATTATGATGTTGTCAGAAGAGAAAGATTGTCCTAATAGAACTTGGATTTTGATGTTCGATGGGGCGTCGAATACACTGGGGCATGGGATTGGAGCCATCCTAATCTCACCAGATAACAAGCTTTTCCCATTCACTGCTAGACTTTGTTTTGATTGTACCAATAATATTGCAGAATATGAAGCTTGTGCTTTGGGGATTCAGGCGGCACTTGAAGCAAAAGTGAAATCTCTACAAATATACGGAGATTCTGCCTTGGTGATTCATCAACTGAAAGAAGAATGGGGTACTAGAGATGGCAAATTGATTCCTTATCAAGCTCACATCATGGAACTAATCAAAGGGTTTGATGAAGTCTCTTTCCATCATATTTCTCGGGATGATAACCAATTAGCCGATGCTTTGGCCACGTTGGCCTCCATGTTCAACGTAAGTAGGGAGTGTGACATGCCCTTCATCGAGATTGAAAGGCGTCTCGAACCTGCATATTGTCATGAGATAGAAGAAGAGCCCGATGGGAAACCATGGTTTCATGACATCAAAAATTATGTTCAAAATCAAGAATATCCCCCTGGTATCTCAGAAAATGATAAAAGAACCCTCAGGCGCCTAGCCATGAATTTCTTTATGACTGGGAATACACTCTATAAGAGAAATTATGATTCTGTTCTCCTTTGTTGCGTAGACGTGATGGAAGCTAACAAAATCATGAAGGATGTTCATGAAGGGCCTTTCGGAACACATGCAAATGGGCACTCGATGGCAAGAAAAATTTTCCGATCTGGATATTATTGGATGACAATGGAGAATGATTGTAATAACTATACCAAGAAATGTCACAAGTGTCAAACCTATGCAGACAACATTCATGCACCACCATCTTCTTTGCACGTTCTAACAGCGCCTTGGCCTTTTGCTATGTGGGGCATAGATGTTATTGGTCCCATTGAACCAAAAGCATCGAATGGGCATCGCTTTATTTTGGTGGCCATTGATTACTTCACCAAGTGGGTTGAAGCAGCTTCCTACACCAACGTGACTAAAAATGTTGTGGTCAAATTCATCAAGAGAGAATTGATTTGTAGATATGGTTTACCAAATCAGATCATCACTGATAATGGTACAAACCTGAATAATAAGATGATGGATGAACTCTGCGAGGAATTCAAAATCAAACACCTCAATTCATCTCCATACAGACCTAAGATGAATGGAGCAGTGGAAGCTGCTAACAAAAATATAAAGAAAATCATACAAAAGATGGTTGAAACCTACAAAGACTGGAGTGAGTTGCTTCCTTTTGCTTTACATGGGTATCGTACCTCTGTACGAACTTCGACAGGGGCAACACCCTTCTCATTGGTGTATGGTATGGAAGCTGTTTTACCAATAGAAGTGGAAATTCCATCTTTAAAAGTAATCATGGATGCCAAATTAGAAGAAGCTGAATGGGTTCGGTCCCGGTATGATCAATTAAATTTAATTGATGGGAAAAGGTTAACCGCTCTCTGTCATGGGCAGTTATACCAAAAGCGTATGAAGAAGGCATACGAAAAGAAAGTGCGACCTCGTCAATTTCATGAAGGTGATTTGGTATTGAAGAAAATCTTGCCGAATCAAAATGATCATCGAGGCAAATGGAGGCCAAATTATGAAGGACCATTCGTTGTAAAGAGAGCCTTTTCTGGAGGAGCTTTGATTTTGACGAACATGGATGGTGAGGAGTTATCTTTCCCGGTCAATTCAGATGTAGTCAAGAAGTATTATGCTTGAGCATACTCTAAAGGGATAGGGTAGTCTTTATGTCCTCTAAAAGTTTGGATTAAAAATTATGATGTAAACTTGTAATTTTCCCAAGTAAATATATGGAATTCTCAATTTCAATTCCAATCCTTGTCTTGTCAGGTTTCATTTGCATGAATTTTGTGAAAAATATTTAAAAAAAATCATGAAAAGCATATTTTTAATCTCAAACAAGCTTGATACTTCCCAATTACACAGACCTTGGTAATCAGGATATTCCGCTCTGCCATGAGTAATAACAAGTCCCATAAGGATTAGGGTAGTCACCTGGAGGAAACCAGATCTTTAACCTTTGGTTTTCCACTTGATTATTTCTTCTATGCAGAGTTGAGGTTACAACAAGGACAAATATTCCCCATGAAGAGTCGAGATCAACAGTTTCAGCCTATCACCTAACTCCAGTCGGGATGGTTTACTAAGATGTGAAAATGCAATCCTTGTATTCACTCGGAACCCACACTAAGTCAGAAAAGTCAATCTCAGACACATTCTTCTTGAGCATAAATCTCATATAATTCTCCACCATAAGTCATTATGGTATAGGTATTTCCCTTAAGTCTTACTTCATGTCCGAGCCTCAGGTATCCATCCCTAGGCTATCTCAACCAAAATCAAGTCAGGGGCATCCCCCCAGTCATTTATTTTATGTCAAAGCCTCAGGTATTCTTCCCTAGGCTATCTCAATCAAAACCAAGTCAGGGGCATCCCCCCAGTCATTTATTTTATGTCAAAGCCTCAGGTATTCTTCCCTAGGCTATCTCAATCAAAACCAAGTTAGGGGCATCCCCCCAGTCATTTATTTTATGTCAAAGCCTCAGGTATTCTTCCCTAGGCTATCTCAATCAAAATCAAGTCAGGGGCATCCCCCCAGTCATTTATTTCATATCAAAGCCTCAGGTATCCATCCCTAGACTATCTCAATCATAATCAAATCAGGGGCATCCCCCTAGTCATTTAGTTTCATGTCAAAGCTTCAGGTATCCTTCCCTAGGCTATCTCAATCAAAATCAAATCAGGGCATCTCCCCAGTCATTTATTTTCATGACAAAGCCTCAGGTATCCTTCCCTAGGCCATCTCAATCAAAATCATTCAGGGGCATCCCCCTGTCATCTATTTTGTGTCAAATCCTCAAATACCCATTCTTAGGCTCTTCGAAATGTCAAGGCAACTTCATATTTTTCTAAAAGCTTCAGGTATTAACTCCTAGGTTATGTCGTTTATCTTCCTGTCATTGGGACAACACCATTCGGCTATTTACTTCTTGCCAAAAGTTGTCGAGTATTCTTAGTGGTGTTCACGTCTTTACTTTCTTTTCACATCAATAATATGTATATGTCTCATATTCTTTCATGAAAAGAAGTAAAGAGGGGCATCTGTGAACACCTATTTTTGTCCGGCAAAATATATATTAAGACATGTAAAAAAAAGTAGAAAAAAAAAGAAAGAAAAAAAAGAGAAAAAAAAAGAGTTTATTTGTCCTAGAATCCGGAGTCAATGTTGACTGCATTAACCCGGGTCCTAGCACGGTCTCATGACCGGTGTTACCTCATTAGTTCTAAGCTCGTACAGCCTCAGTGGAGTACGGTATTTTACACCTCAGTTCGGTGGGAATCCGAGGTTCTTCAAGTTAAAACTGATGTGTTAATCCGTACTTGAACTTCAAGACACACCAGAGGTAAACCTGCAGGAGATTCCCCAATGCTTAATATTTAACCGAGGTGAAGAAAAATGTCCATAGTTGACCAATGATTTCAGACCCCGGTTATGACTTACCAGTTCTCATTGGTGACGCGGTACAGTGCTTAGAACCTCGTCCAGTCCAGATTGCCACCCCGAATCATATTTTAAAAAAAAATATATTTTTAAAAATTGTATAGTGACCGTTGGAATAGTAACCCTTCCCCATTTCTATAAATACCCAATCCCTCTTCATTTCCTACCACACCTCTCATTTCATCAATTCTCTTCATTTCTCTCAAGCAATGGCTGATGGATGCCGAAGCCAAGAGGAAAGAATAAGGGAGGGAAGACGATGTTTTGTGACTACCTTTTTACTCCTTATAGTGTGGGTAGTAATTTATATTTATTGGATATTTTATATATTTCCATATATGTAATAAATAATTTATGTTTCCATTTGTACCTTTAAATAAAAGGCCAAAAAAAAATCAGAAAAATAAATGGGCAAAAAATAAAAATAAAAAATAATAATAATAATAATAATAAATAAAAAATAAAAAAAATAAAAAAATAAAAAAAATAAAAATCAAATAAAAAGGACCAAAAAAAGAAAAGAAAAAGAAAAAAATGGGCCCTAAAAAAAATCTAAAAAAAAAGGGGAAATGGGCCAAAAGAAAACAAAAACAAAAAAAAGAAAATGGGCCCAAAAAAAAAGTCCAAAAAAAAGAGGTCCAAAAAAAAAATAAAAATTAAAAAAAAAAGAAAATCAGAAAAGTTGACAGTGGTTTATTAGTGGTGGGCTCCGGTTTGGTTGGATAATTGGAGAAAATTGGGGAAATTGACATCAAATTTGGACAAATTGAAAAAGTAGAAAAGTGATGTCATTTATGGAGGATCCAATGCCAATTTTCTTCTATAAATAGAAGGTGATATTGAGGCATTTGGGAAAAAGAAGAGAAAAAAGAGAGGAAAGAGTGTTAAATTTTTGTAAGAATTTTTAGAAGTTTGGGTTTTCAAAAATTACTTTGTGTAATCCTAGTTAGGAAAATGAGTGCACCACTCTTGCTTGTCTTAGTATATGAGTTTTTGTGAGCTAAAATACTGTCCAAGTGTTGTAACCGGTATCCAAATACCTTCAAATCAAGTCCAAACAAAGCCAAAAGCAAAGGAAATCTACACAAAATTGATTTTCCGACTTCCGTTCTAATTTCTCTGTAATTGATCTTATACCAAGGTATTTTTTATTAATACGAAGTTGTTTATTTATATTTATTTATTCGTCTTTATTTAACTGTTATTTATTTTTCTGCACTTTTATTTTTCTTTATTTATATTTAAGCACTTTATTTTCCTGCACTTTATTTTTCTGCAGTTATTTATCTATTTATTTATTTTTATGCATCTTCATCTTTATTTATTTATTTGTACCTTTATTTTTCTTTCTTTCTTTATTTTTTTCACTTTTATTTCTCTTTATTTACTTTTTTGCACTTTTATTATTGTTAATTTATTTTTCTACACTTTATTTATCCGCACTTTACATTTCTGCAATTATTAGTTTATTTATTTATTTTTTTTACATTTTTATCTTTATTTATTTATTTTTATGCCCTTTTATTTTATTTATTTACTTTCCTGTCCTTTTATTTTTGTTATTTACTTTTCTACCCTTTTATTTTTATGTATTTACTTTTCTGGCCATTTATTTTTGTTATTTACATTTCTGCCCCTTTATTTTTATGTATTTACTTTTCTGCCCCTTTATTTTTGTTATTTACATTTCTACCCCTTTATTTTTATGTATTTACTTTTCTGCCCTTTTACTTTTGTTATTTACATTTTTGCCCCTTTATTTTCATGTATTTACTTTTCTGCCCCTTTATTTTTGTTATTTACATTTCTGCCCCTTTATTTTCATGTATTTACTTTTCTGCCTCTTTATTTTTGTTATTTACATTTCTGCCTCTTTATTTTCATGTATTTACTTTCCTGTTCTTTTATTTTTTTTATTTTACTTTTCTGCCCATTTATTTTTGTTATTTACTTTTCTACTCTTTTATTTTTTTTATTATTTATTTTTCTGCCCCTTTATTTTATGTATTTATTTTTCTGCTCTTTTATTTTAATGTATTTATGGTTATGTCTTTTTATTTTTATTTTTATTTTTTTGAACTTTTATTTACTTTTTCTGTACCTTTATTTTTTTTTATTTTTTTTTATTATTTATCCTCTATACTTTTATTTTTAGTTATTTATCTTTTTGCCTTTCTTTATTTATTTATTTTTCTGCACTTTCTATTTATTTATTTACGTTTGACCATTTTTAATAGTTTATAAATATGTATATATACACATAATTATCTATTTTTATTATGGTCATGACTTCCTATTATTTTCTCTTAGTAACCTTTTAATAATTAAGAAAAAATCACTTTCATAAAAAAAAATCAAGACTAATAAATAGGGTGTTATTTATTCATTCATTTTTTTCTTAAATTTAAGATGAGATTAATTTAGATAAGACATCTTATTAATCTTATTTTTTCTAAAAGATAATTAAATAATATTCCTTGTCAATTTTAATTAATTAAGTGTATTATATTTCTTTATCTTCATGTTGATGTGTTTAATTCTTTTTTTCCCCTCTTATCTTCATTTATTTATTTATTTATTTGTTTTAAACTTTATATTTCTCAATAAAAATCAATTTTTTTTACTAGAAAATAAGTAAGACAAGACGTCTTATTGTTTTTTTTATCCTTTTATTTTTATGGTCTTTTAATCATTTATTTATTTATTTTCTTAGAACTAAAAAACAACAAACTTAGGAGATGTATTTTTTTACTATCTTTGTTTTATTCATATTTATATATTTTTTTATTATGTATATTATTTATGATTGTTTTATGAAGGATGAAATATTTGATAATCATTTTTTTAATTATGCATGATCAATTTGGGTAACCGTTTTTTACAGACAGTGTGGGGTGCTAATACCTTCCCCTCTTGTAATTTGACTCCCGGACTAAACAGAATCTCATTTTTTAAAAAAAACAAAAAAAAATCCAGTGCTATTTAAAGGTTTTCCTAATATTTTCCTTAATAAATATTGGTGGCGACTCCTTGAACCCTTTATTTTTTAGGCTTCTCAAGAGCCTCATTTCAATACCGTTTCAATTTTCTTTTATTTGTCTTTAACCAGTCCGCGTCGCGCGCCGGGACCCCGGTCGCGACAAATACCATTCATGCTTTCTTTCTACAACTTCTGAAAATATAAATACTCACACTTCCTTTAGGAACAATCTGGTGATGCTTTCCTCACATGGATCTGTGTTTCACTCTTCTCTCAGTGTATAGGGTTAATTGCATGCACTCATCACCTGCATAATTGTCAGATCAACATAGGTTTGCAACAGTTCTAAACATCATGACATATGCTAGCACAATTGGATCAGTAAGGGCTTTTTAAGCTTGTAATAGGGTTAGGCTACAGGCTCCATTTTTGTTTTTTTAGTCAGTGTTGGGTTAAAAGATGTGCCCACTAATGCCTTGCCTCAATCTTAACTTAAATGCCTCTACTAACCAGCTCTTTTGCTTTTCATTTTTTTAGATGAATGATACTCAATTAATTGTGGTGCTTTGCACCTTCTCTTTCAGTCTTTTAGACTCTTTCTTTCTTTCTTTTTTATTTTTTTTCAATACCATTTTTCTTTTCTTTATAAGACTTGCTTTGTTGATTTTTCACTTTTCTTTTACTTTTGCTATTCTTCCTTTCATTTCTCAAAATCCTTATCTATAATTAAGGTTAGAGTGTATCCTTTAATTGCTGTTAGGCACACTCTTCATCCCCAAACTTAGATCTTGCTAGTCCCTAGCAATAAGATAAGATTCAACAATCCATCAGAGGTACATCCAGGGATAATTGACTTGGTTTTTCTCAGATAAATTAGCTTGTAAAGTTAGGTACATAATCAGAATGAAAGGGTCTCAGGCTCAAACATAATTATTAGGTCAAAGGATAATTAATAATATTAAGGATGGCTAAATTTGGCCCTGGCTAATTTACAAAGAAGGCCTTCATCATTTCTAATTGGTAAACATAACATCATTTAGCAAGCACTGAAGCAAATTCTGTCTCACTAAGCAAGAATATAGACACACTCGGAAAAAAATAATAAAGGTTCAAAAGCTGATAAATTACAAGTAATCAGCCAATCATGTCCCCAAACTTCATGTGAGATTATAAATTCAGATTGCTAACTAGCATGGTGAATATATAAATAATTAAGGATGGAAATAGTTATGGACAGGGATCATGAATCAAGCAATGCGAATCAATTAATTTATCTAATTGATGCCTGAGAATCAGCAAGATTTAAATAATTAGGATGAGTTCTAAACTAAGTACAATTAACACATTTCATTAGTTAAGGAGATTAAGGAGTAGATTACTTCCTTTTTTACCTATATGGCAAGGATTGGTGACCAATGGTGTGCAAGAATTGAACAATACAAAGCAGAAAAGAAATAACATTGAACAATTAACAGGGAAATATGGTTTTGTTACAAATGAAAAGGAAATACATTGTTCAAGAAAAGATACTAAAATAAAGTTATTACAACACAAAAATATGAGATGAATAGACATGATGGATCCAATAATTTCGAAATTGAATGGTCGGATGCAATAATTCTAGCTATTAACTGAAATTAAGGAATAAAAAGATGTTACCTTTCAATGGAATCCAAATAATATACTTTTTTTTCTAAGAGCCAGAGCTTCCAACGTACAAGGGGTATGAGTCATGGGTACGCATAGGTACGTTGAATCTTTGGCATACATACACCCACATTAAAGCACAACAGGTGGTAAGAGGTATAGGCCACGCTGTAAGCGTACCAGATCATGCTTAAGCGTATGACATGCTTAGGGGAATCACGCTTCAAGTGTGAAAGGGTCACGCTTAAGCGCACAGGGTTCACACTTAAGCGTGAAGTCTCCTCGCTTAAGTGCGAAAAGGTCACACTGCAAGCATACACTTTCAAGCTTAAGTGCCACTTTGTTCTCGCTTAAACACCCAGCACTCCTCGCTCAAGTGCATGACACGCCCAGGCCACGCTTAGGTCACGCTTAAGCGTCACTTTCTTCTCACTCAAGTGCATGACACGCCTAGGCCACGCTTAGGTCACGCTTAAGAGTCACTTTCTTCTCACTCAAGCATGAAGCTCACGCTCAAGCTTGAAGGGAGCCTGATTCTTATTCTAGCTACTGGACCCACGCGTAGGTACGCTGGGTCCAAAATTCTTATTCTTTTACTGATGCGTGTATGTACGCTGAAATCCAACGTATGTACGCTCAAACCTTATTCAAAATTTTTAAGCTTTGTCAGTCTTTTCTTTTAGTTTTCTTTTGTTTTTTAGTATTTATAAGGAAATTGACAATAACAAAGAACCAACATGAAACACAAAATGAAAAATAGATGCTGTACAATGGTATGACTACAGACCACAAAAGTGAAATATTTTTTTTTCATATAAAGGAGATAAGATGCATGAATAAAAACTACCTGCATAGAGAGAAAGAGATGGTGTAAAGGTGCATACTTTGGCAGTTCATTATTCAAGGAATGGAGGTGAGCGTAAGAACGCTTCTTGGGAGCATCCACTGTGCAATCCTGAGAATTCTCTTTTGTTTTTTCTCTTCTTTTTTTCTTTCTCTCTTTCTTTTTTTCTTTTACAATATTTTTCTCTCTTTTTTTTTTGAAAAGTTTCTCACTACTTTATTATTGTACAAGAAAAACAAACATAGGCTCATCCTCTAGGATCCCATTGCTTATGACCATACACTCTTGGTCTTTTAGATCTATTTTTCTCTTTGTTATGTTTGAGGCTAATGTTCAACACAAATTTCCTCCAATCTTTCTTTTTCCAAACTTTCTACTTTTTTTCTTTCTTTTCTTGCTTTTTCTTTTTTTGTTTTGTGTTAGTCTCCCTCTTTTTATGCCACAAGCAATGTACTTCTTGACTTGATCATTCACATTTCCTTGTGATTTCCATAGTTGTAGTAGTCACCAATAGCAAACGCCCCTCATGCCATGGCTGAATTTCTTCTTCTTTTATATTTTCAACATCTTAACATGTTAACTCTTCTTGTGCATGAACCTATACTTCTTTCTCTGTAATCACACTTGGCTCCAATAAAATTTCAGTATCATTATTGTGTTGCCAAGATGTGGTTTCCATCTCAGCTGAGACCTCTACCTCTTCTATCACTTCTTGCTCAACAATAGTGTATAATTGAGTCTCAACTTCCTCAATCACTTTTGCTTTCATTTCTTCACTTTGTACTACTTCAACACTTTCCTCATCAAAGTAATTACCCAATGACACCTCCTGCTCTTGTTCTTCTTCAGACCAATCTTCTTCATTCCAATCATCGAAGAATGCTTCACTAGATATACTATCATCCAACTCTGAAGTATAATTCCTATCACTTTCTTCTTCACATTCTTCAATTGACTCGTCTTTCATCAAATAACCCTGAACTTTCTCCTTTTCTTTTTTTTCTTTTGTTTCATACATCTCAGCATCACCCTCAAGTTCAGGTTCAACCATTTCATTATGCCTTTCATCATAAATGCTTCTAAGCTGGTCTTCTTCTTCCCCAAACTTGATTTCTTCAGCTAGATCAACATCATCATCCCATGGCTCTTCATACTGGTCCACTCTTTGTACAACCACTATATTTCTTTGCTCTTCAGCTAATTGCTTTGCAATAAAATCCACTTGCTTCTGAATATTCATGATTGAATTATCAAAATTTTAAAGGCCAATTTGAGTGACTTTTATAAATTGAATTAAAATCCTTTCTAACTCTGATGGCTCTTTCTCAATTGGTGGTATCTCATCCACATGATTCATGCTTAGACTTTGGGAATATTGAAGAAACTTTGCTAAGGCGTCATCAAGATCCATCACTTGTAACTTTTGACTTTCCAAAGGAACTAGAAAAAACATAACTGCAACAACTAACTACAAACAAGGCTACTGTAATGGTTAGTGTTACCACTAAAATAGCCAAAAAAACAAGAAACACTCAACACAATACCAACACTTAACAAAATCTACTCCTACAACAAAATTCATTAACAACTAACAAAAATTATAGAAACTAATAAAAAATAGTTCAGTCTAATACCGGTCCAAGGATTGTTGATATTACTCAACAATCCCCGGCAACAGCGCCGTTAACTTGATGCATAATCTTAGATGATTATATTCTTTTGGCAAGCGCACCAATCGTTAAATTTGTAATATATTTGATCGTCCCATAGGGATTGAGGTAATTACCACAACCTAGGACTAGTACAAGCTGAACCAAAACACAAGATAAAATTCATTCTATTTATGCTTTTCTATTATTTTTATGTTTTTGTAATTTCAGAAACAATATGAAGGGTGAAATGTAATTGATGAAAGATAGGTTAGGATTACGCCAGCTCACAATTTCATCAAGAAACATACAATTGAGGTTCAATCAAGCTTCAGACTCAAGAGGACAATTCACAGATGGTTAATCCCTAATTCCTTAGGTGATTAACACTAATTCCTAAGCATTAAACCCTAATCCCTTAGGTGTTCAGTGACAAAGAAATCTAATGTAAAATTGGAGATTGAACCTCAAATATTCACCTAATTACTAGGCATGAATTAGTTAGGAAGCTAGAAGTTACCTAAGCTTTCAACCATGATCCTCACTGGTGAAATTCTTCAATTAGGTCTAGATTTGTCAATCCAGCAGTGTAGATCCACTTCTCAGCTTGTTCTCCTCATGCTTCAGAAGATAATTTCCTTAATGTAGATTCAAGATTCCATTGGAAGCTTCAGCAATCCCAACCCTAGGGGTTTAGCAACCCATGGGAATGGATTCAGAACGTGGAATGTGGAGAGCCATGGAAGGGAGAGTTTAGAGAGGGAAAATGTTTAGAGAGAGATTGAAAATCAGAAAATGAATTGTGTTATTGCTTCTGTGTCCTAATTACAGAGTATTTACAACTATATATACCTAAGGCAAAAACTAACTAACTAACTAACTCTAATTAATTACAAAGGAAACTTTCTAACAATTAAACTAACGAAACTAATTAATTAATTATAAGGGAATGACTAATTATAATACAATAATTAAAATACTAATATACAAAAATAGTCAGCAACTAATAAAATAATTAAAGGTAACCACTACAGCAATTCACGTTGAAGGAGAATAACAAACTGGGCAAACAGACTTCACGCTTGAGCATGGAACTCCTTTGCTTGAGCGTGATACTTTAAATTCCTTATTGTAGTTGACTTCATGCTTGAGCGTGATCGTGTCCCCTTGAGCGTGGTGCGTTATTTTGATGCATGCATGGTGATCTCACGTGAATGCAAGGCTCACGCTTAAGCATGAAATTTGTTCGCTTAGGTGTGGAACTCTCTCGCTTGAGCGTGGTACATTATACCTTGCTGATTCTTTTCTTTATTTGATTCTGTTTCTGTGCGTACGTACGCTGGGATTCCAGCATATGTACGCTGGATCTCCTGCACCTAATCCTGCAAAATACAACATATAAATGCCTAGCGTATGTACGCTGGCTTTCTAGCGTATGTACGCTGGCTTTCTAGCGTATGTACGCTAGGTTAATAAATCTCTCAATAAACATATTTCCTTATGTACTTATCTTTTTAATCATTTTCTTGCACAATTTAAATACATTTGAATTAAATAATTAAAACAAGAAAGAATGACAATTCATTAAATAATAATGCAAAAGCTAACAATAATTGATAGATTAAGTTAAATTAAAGATGAAATTATTAAGTCTTTTCAAGACTTATCACCCGAGTAGCTCAGTATGAGAAAAATAGTGAAAATCGGAATTAGTTAAGATATTTAAAATGAAGTATAAGAATACTGAAAGAGAGCATAATGAATGAGAGAAGCAACGATAAGAAAGTAATAATAATAACAACGTCCGACAGTACTGTTTAATAATATGTTAATAACGATTATTTTTGTTTAATTAAGTACAAATAAATTTATAATTATATTAGTTGATAATTATTTCCTGTCAATAATATTTTATAGATAATACTTAATCCTAATAATTAATATCTAATCTCAATCAATAATTATTTATTTAGAAATATAATATTTTGAAATTTTACGATACTATTTTATAATAATTATTTATTTAATGGTGATTATTTTAATTGAGTGTTAATTAGTTTATAATTATTTAGTTGATAATAGTCCTTGCTAGTAACATTTAGTTTAGCATAGTGAATTAATGCTTAATAACTGATATTTAAAATTTATATTGATAAAATATATTCAATTGATTATTTTAAAGATATATAAATATTTATAATGATATTTTATTTTGAAATTATATTTTAAATTTTTTATTTAATTAATAATTATGATTAATAATAAAATATTGTTGGGTTCCTCAGATTTGAACTATGCGACCCAGCTGGAGTTTGGACTCTGACCGTTTGACCCAAGACTAGTGATCCAGTAGGGAAACTAGTCCTGTTAGGATTGTTTCGTAAAGGATTAAAGGTGTCTGACTTAGCCTGACCGACCCAATCAGAACCTTTTACGTCTCCTATGTTTAACCGTGCGTATGCTTTGGGACATCCGATGGCATCACGGTCAGTCTCTAGTGACTTGCTTCGACGTTTTAGGAACTTTTCCTGAAGAGGCCGAAACCCGGTTCAGACTCTATCACCCTTATTTTTCCATAAATCAGTTTCTTCATAAATCATTTTCAAACTCGACCTGAATACCTTCGGTGTTTTGGACCCAAATTTTGTATACGATCTTGGAATCAAATGATTTTCATCTCAATATCTTTGTTTTGAAAATACCTTCAATCTTTGTTTCTAGCCCCAAACTCTGATTCCTACTCTGTCAACCCCAAAATCGAAGATTAAGTGTGTTTACCTCAAAATTCCATCGTTTAGATGGTTTACCCTTCGCATGGTTCAGAAAAATTTCATAACTCTCTCATATGACCTTCAATTTGCATAACCTTAGTGTCAAAATCTCTTTAACAAAATTATCTACGTTTTCCGTTCAAACATCAAAGGTTAAATCCTCCTAGATTAGTACAGTTTAATGTATCTTTACAACCCCTTGGCTGTTTCGTCATCATGCTGGCAGTCTTCATTAAAATTCACATATCTCCTTCGTCTGGTACTTCAATCATTATGTTCTTTTTGATATGGATCCATATCATAGACCTATACAATGTTCATGTAGGGAACGAAACCCAATTCTCAAGGGAGAATTAATGGTGAATTTATTTTCGAAGACGTAGCTGATCTAGGAAGCTTTTGGTGTACCTGTCGTAAATCGAGTATATCTCAGGCTACCAAACTTAGATAGTCACCAATGATATATCAAATTAAATAGAAAAATAAGATCTAAAAAATTTATGCAGGGCTCAAAAACCAATTCTTGCTCCATAAATCCCAGAATTTAAAATACCACACCGATTCACATTTTTCCAGTGGCAGCTTGCACTATGTTCAGTATTTTTCATGTTTCTCCCTCGTATGACCATGAAATCAAATGATTCATTCACTAACATTTTATTAACTCAATTCCCTATAACTTTTATGAAGGGAACAGAATCAAATTTTCCACCAATTTTGCCCAGAAAATTAATCTTTGTAAGGAACAATAATCCTGTCATAGTCTTACACTGCTTTGGTATTTAGGATATAACTCCCTCATTTCTCAATGAAAGTTTTTGTGTCATATACAAAATGAAAGATAAGAAAAGGATCTAAAACTTTTGTGTTTGGGACTTTTTCAAATTCGGCCCACAAAGGCTTCAAATCCATGAACAATTTGATGCACTTGCACTTGACACATCAGCTCCTCCATGCAACATGAGCCAATTAGCTTGCAATACCCAATGGCCACTTGTCTCACTCAACCACACTCCTTGCTCAACATTCATTTGCCTCAGAAAAACTTATTTCTCATACACTAAGCCTTGGCCACTCACTCTCTCCTTACTCCACAAGCTAACCAAGTGCATGCAAAGCTAATCCCACCCATCACCTTTGTTCATCATTTCCTCTAACTCCACTCAAGCTCCCCCTTCTCTTTCTCAGATGAAACACCACCACTATCCATCCTCTTTAACTCTTCTCCTTCAACCCTCTAGCTCCTAAATCCAGCCACCACAACTCCTCCCTCAACCACCCAACCTGACGGCCACACAACACCACACCACTACCAACCACCATGAATTTTCTTCTCCTTTAACCCGCTGCCAACCTCCATCCAAACAGCCCCTCTCTTCCAATTTTCCTACATGCATTAGACTCTTAAGAATAAAATCTAACTCCTTACCTTAGCTGTCCAAAAATCGTGAGCTCACCATGCTTCTACAAGGTAAGATTTTGCATGTTCCTCTTGACGTTGTTCTTGGTATTTTTGGGACTAAGTCCAGCTTTCAAATTCTGAAAATTTGGTACTTTTATTTACTATTTGGGAGCCCAAAACCGTGGCCCATTAGTGAAAATTTTGTGCATGTCACTTTTCCTTAGGATCGAGAACCGCCAGCGACGATCGGTGGACATTTTGGAACGTTTAGCAGGTTTTCGGTGAGCGTCCTATTTTTCTTAGTCCAGACAGCAGCTGTTTCATGTGGTAAGGGGGTCTTACCTCGTTTAATCTTGTTTCTAAATGTTCCATAATATTGCTTGTACAGTCGTAAGCCTCTGTTTTAAATTTTATCACGATCCAATGGTTAGATTTTAAACCGCGAAGATTTTCATAACCGGCCGTTAAAATTATTACATTTTTAATTTAGTAAGTATTTAGAAATTGATTTGGCGTACTTTTACGTTCACGTGCTTGGGAGGATTTTATCGCGATCAAACAGGAAAATGTTAACTTAGAAAATTTAGTGATAGGGGGGTCGGTTTTCTTCAATATGGTTGTATTATTTGATTTTAAATTTTTGGTGTCATTATGTAAATTGTAAATTATTTCACCGGTAAGCCTCGCTATTAGGAATTAAATTTACCGTTAAGCACCCTGAAGTTATTTGGAAGATATTACACACTTCAAGGAAATTTATCGACCAAACGGTTACGACTCGTTAAGTCACTAAGTGCTAAAAATGGCATTGTATAAGTGGTTATAAGATTTTATAGAAATTTACTAAATATATAAATGAATTCTTTTATGAAAAGTTTTACTTGAAAAACTTTACCAATAAGTAACTTGATTTGGATCTAAATAATTATGTAAATTAAGAAAAAGAAATGGAAATAAAGCAAGTCTTTTTTTTAGTGTAACGAATATTGGAATTTAGAAAGAAAATTTTACAAAAAATTTTTAGTGACCACTTAGGGTAAAAATAAAAAGTGACTTTAGAAACTTGATTGAATGAAATGAATTTTAGCAAAATAAATTTGATTAGGAAATAAAATCTTGGGGTTTAAATACTTTAATGGATTAAGTAGGCTAAGAATGAAAAGAAATGAATGGCTAGTTAGAGTTTAATTTGAAGGAAGTTATAAAAAAACAAGGATGCTAATAAATTAATTGGGATGGAGATAGGTACTTGAATGAAATGGATGTAATTTTAGAAATTCGAATAAAGAAATAAATGTTAAGAGTTAAATCTTTGGTAATCAGTAAGATAAGTGAAAAGGGACTTAAGGAATATTTATATAATACATGACATAAATAATCAACCAAGTAAGAATAATTTTAGGACATGATACATATATATATATATATATATATATATATATATATATGAAATAAACATTTAAGTTTTAGAACCTAGACTTGAACTAAGTAATAAAGAGAAATAGAAACGACTTATAAATTAAATAGTAATTTTAGTAGCTAAATAATATTTGACCAAGTTCATGATATTAGAGTGGATTCTACATCTCTAAACGATAATTTGATAGAGAAAGTGAGTTCTAGTTAACTAAAAGAATGCAACTAGGGAAATAAAATCCGTTAACGGAAGCAAGGAAAAAGTACTAAAAGATTAGTAGCTAGAAATTTAGAAAGAACATTGCTAAAGTAACCCATTTAGTAACCAAAGAAACAAGTCATTCCATTAATAAAGTTTAATTAGACCAGTAGAGAAAAATCAACAGCGAGGTCATTTGACGAAGGCTAAAGATCTCATAATTGGACCTCAAGAAATTAAATGGAGTAAGGAAATAATCATACCTCATTTAATAAAAAATGCTTAACAAGCAAATAATTGAAAGGTATATAAAGAATTAAATCAAGTAATAGTGTGCCTTAATAACGAACTAAATTAAGGAAATAAATCCATGAATATTATTAGAAATAGCAGGGTAAAGGAAAAGTACAAAGGTTAGTGACTAGGGATTTGGAAAGAATATCACTAATTTAATCAATATACATAAGGGAATTAGTGACCCATTTAGTAACTAAGAAAATCTATACCCGACTAATAAAGCTTGAATTGAATTAGTAAAAGAAGACTCGACAATAGGAATCACTTAATAATGATTAAAGAGTTCCTAAATGGACATTAGAAAAATATAATGGTAAAAGGAAGTAATGATACATAATTAAATAAATAAAGAGATAAAAGACCTAGTAACGTACAAAAGCCCGATCAATTCACAAGATGACCCGACTAGATAAGAAGTGTGAACGTACTAATGATGAATTAATGCATAAGTTAGTGCTTTGAATTTAATGCCGATGAGTATGTTATTTGTATACATGAGTAAGCATTAGGAATATATAACACCCTTGATTTTCTGTACTTGAATCCCGATGTGATCGTCATAATTAATAAAAATGCGAGTACATTTTTCGCGTTTGAAAACATTCCCAAGACACCACCATGATCACATCAAGACCCAAATCATAGAAAACCAAAGAGTGAGATTATATAACCTAAAGCTAGATCGATAGATAAATTGCCCATAACGGTATACGAAAATAGTAGAGTTTACAGCGGAAGAATGTGTATACCGGGCACACGCCTAGTCCCATATATGACGATATGAGAAAAGGCTCGATAAAGCACGCAATGGCATATCATACGCCTAATAGACAACCTTCATCATTTTACATAATTATATAAGCATGCAATGCCTAAGATATAATTATATATATACACATATATATACATATTCATTCGGGAATCTTCTCCTGACAATCACAATCATCAATGTTCATCATGCAATTTCAATCCTTCTAGTACATATCAACCATCTCTTACATTCTACATATATATTCACCATCCACAATTCAAAGGAATATCTTAATACATATCCAAAATCTCTAAATCATCTATAATCTCATAAACAATTCATTCCTTACATAAGAACCCATAAATGATGCCGGCCAAGGCACTTCCTCTACCACTATTTACCTTCACCAAAGCTTTGACTAAAAATTCGAACTCATCCCGTGGCAACCTGCATCACAATGCTAAAAGGAGACCACATGGGAGAGTGAGTTATACATTCAAAATGACGAATAATATATATATTGTGATCATGTGTATATGCATACCAACATCATATGTGCTTTGCTATAAAATCATAAGATTATCATTCATTTATCATGTCATTATTATAATAGGCATACAAGCCTCATGAACCGCAATTCATATCATAAACAAGCACAACATATACACAATCACATACACCATCACTTTGCCACTTATCAATAAGGGCATTCACAATTATCGTAATCATTTCATTAATTCATATCTTTTCTTACTTTTATGTGGTCTTTCGGTATATTAATTTCTCATCTAATCAACACCATACCACCATCTCAATCATCATCATATTCTGGCATATCTCCATGCTATATGCAAATGCTCTTATGGCTAATGCATATGCACAATGGAATAATCAACAACAAATGCGGATCCGACTGTGGGAAATACAACATTAATTCAATTGTGGGACAAGCATAGGTGTGCTACTATGCCCCTACTGCAGTAGTAAAATTATGTACACATATATCTCAATTTATGCATGCTTACATCCTCATAATTTTTTACTGGTACCAAACCGCTATCGCCCATCTGTAGCACTAGTCACCCTGTGACTTGCGGATCAACATCGTGGCCTCAAATACCACAAGTGCTACGGGCCCCTCCCGAACACACATCGAGAGAGCCGTGTCCCGTCGGACACCGAGGTAACTCGCTCACCATAGAGCCGCCCGCCTACTGGGCCCGCCACATAGGGTGCCTCGTCACCAAACTATGGACAGCTTCGTGACTCACACCGAGTCACAGGGGAAAACTACAATAAGCTCGTGCACTGAGCCGCCCTCCGACTGGGCCCGCCTAGTGGAACCCCCTAATATTCCACGTAGACAGCTGTGATATGCCATGGATGTAATGCAATGCAAATCAAATGCATTCTCACTCTGTGCATCCTAAATGCCACTCATCAAACATCATCATCATCATCGTCACAATCACCAACACCACCATACCCCTTAGTGGATTTCAACATTGTTGGTTTCTTAGTCATTGTTTTCAACTTTTAATGTGGCATTTTCAATAATCATATAATTATGTACTAGCCCCTCAAGGCATGTCATTCATATAGTTGGCATCTCAATGGCCACAAACATCATTTCATATCAATCTATACATGGAGATAAAAAGACATAGCAAACATCATAATATTATTCCACACATGGAATCATTCGAGGCATATTCATCACCTCACATACACGGCAATTACACTTATCTTCAACACCATCATGTTCTTGACTTTACATTTCAACACATCACATATATATATATTCCACACCATGTGGCAAGTTAATAATTGTATTTAACCACGATGGTCTTACAACATCACAAAACGTCCATCAGCAAACCTTATTTATCATTCCTTTATACTTTATCTTAGTAGTCAACAATTTTGTGTTTCATTATGTATTATGGGCATAACCAAGTTATCCCAACATTTTAATCATTCGCCAACACCATCATATTATGTCATTAATAATTATCCCTATGCATCCCCTTAAGCATCTTACAATATAAGGGAAGAAAGTCCAATACTATTAAAACCGAGAAAAGAAGGGAAAAATCCCATCAGGAGTCACTCGCTCAAGCGAGGCCCACATTCGCTTGAGCGAGACAGCCCATCTCACTTGAGCGCCTCAGCTCGCTCGGGTGTAATCGTTCCAGTAAGCATTTCCACATGCATTCGCTCGAGCGAGGCTCCCTTCAACTAGCCACTTGCTCGGGCGGGAATTGTCCAGTAAGGAATCCCACTAACACTCGCTTGAGCGAGGCACCCACTCGCTTAAGCAAAATCCGACCAGAGGTCATCTTTCCTTTCCACCCTCGCTCACTCGGCGAGGCTTCGCAACACTCGGTTTTTCACTCGGTGAACTTATTCTAGAGCCGATTCCTTCACATTCTGTCTTTTACTCGGCTAAGTCATTCCAGACCGACTCCACACTCGCTCGGTCATTCACTCGGCAAATTACTCTAAAACCAACTCATCACTCGATCGGTCTTTCACTCGGCAATTCATTCCAAAACCGACTCAACAACTGATCGGTCTTCACTCGGCAAATTATTTCTAAACCAACTCATCTCTCGAGCGGTCTTTCACTCGGCAAACTAATTCCAAGACCGACCATCACTTGCTCGGTCTTTCA
Source organism: Clitoria ternatea (assembly GCA_037962975.1). Classification (NCBI taxonomy): domain Eukaryota; kingdom Viridiplantae; phylum Streptophyta; class Magnoliopsida; order Fabales; family Fabaceae; genus Clitoria; species Clitoria ternatea. The sequence goes on from CM075670.1 coordinate 121,673,222, forward strand.
CTTGGTATATTATTCCAAAAACCGATTTCCTTTCTTTCTCACTCGAGCTAGGCTTCCTAGCACTAAGTCTTTCACTCGGGCGAAGTTATTTCAGAGTACTTCTGGGCAGACTCACACAGTACACCCCATCGGTGCCATCCCACTCGGAATTACACCCTCGGAGGCACTCCACTCGGAACGAGTTACACTGAACTCGGAAATTCCCACTCGAAACTCCACTGCCCGGAATATCATACTGGGAGACCTTTCCCCCGAAATTATATGTACTTCCTCACTCGGAAGGTTCTGTCTCGGACATAGCTCACTCAGAATTTCACTCGGAAATTCACCATATCTTAAATTATTTTCCAAAATTCTCGCTCGGACAGAATTTGCCCAGAATCTCACCTATTCACTATTCACTCATCTCGCTCGGTCGAGGCACAACAATACCAGTCACTCGCTTGAGTGAGTACCGTCCCAGCATCAGACTTCACACTTTTGCTCGCTCAGACGCGGCCACGTCCGCTTGAGCGAGATTCTCCCAGTAACTCCCCTGATTGCATAACATGTCCGCTTGAGCGAGATTCGCTCGAGCGGAAATGCCACTCGCTTAAGCGAGATTGGCCCAGAGGACATAATTCTGATGCAGAGGATCCCCGCCTGAGTGAGATCCCATCTCGCTTAAGCGAGAATATCATAATATGCGCAAGAAACATAGAAACTCACAACCAAATATACCAAAACTTATACCAGCCAAAATTCATCAAATCTAATATAGCATATACTTCATACTAGGCATTTAAAACCTGTCCCAGACCTTTATACTCATTAACATTCAATTCAATCTATCAATCATGTCAAATTCAAACTTGTCATCATCTTATATGAATATATATTTTCATATCAATTCAACATATATTCTCACACATCATCCTCAATAATCATCAACTTGCCATTTCAATTAATTCAATACATATACATGGCAAGGCAAGCATGAGTATTCATCACATACAATAATCACTATCGAATTTACTCATGCAATTTGAATGTTAACTCCTCTCCTACCTCGAGGGAAGAGCCAAAACGATTCCAATGCTCCGAATGCTCCATTACATCACCCGGAATACAATCTACATACCATATGCAAGTATATTCACGTAATTAATAACCATCATAATTCTAAACACTTGCTAGCTTATCATAAAGCTCAACCCCAAGTCCTAGACTTGCTAAACACCAACTTATGCAATTGTGTTAGGCTTCGGGAATTCCTTTCCCAAAGCCAAGATCCTCTAGATCATAAAGGCCAACTAAACCCAACAACATCACCATCACATTGTTACTCAATATTCAACTTAGCTCTCATATCCTTCAATAACCACAATGGTTTAGAACCTCATCAAGTCACAATCTTTTCACACCAATCCTTCACATTCCACATTCATAACAACACTCATCATTAAATATCATTCTCCAACATCATTAAACCTACATTCTACACATATTTCACACTTTCCCCAATTTATTAGAGTTAGGGTTTCACTAAAACCCAACAACACCATAAATGCTCATTAATTTTCCACTCATCCAAGTATTAATTTCATGCACCTAGAACAACCCATCATTAATGCCATAAACCTTAGGGTTTCCTCATATAAAGCTTCTCCCAACAACCCATATAAAATGAATACTTTCCCAAATACCAAGAACCAAAATCTAAGGAATAAACTCATAAAGAATGATGAGGAACTTACCTCACCCAAGGGACAACATTGAGCTTTCAATGGAGGGAGAGAGAACACGAAAATGGAGGAGAAGAGGGGAGAGGAATTCCAGCCACAAGCTTCTCCTTCAAGCTCCCATGGAAACGAAAATGGTTAAGGAGAAGAAGACTCCACACGGCTTAAGTGTTTGGAGAGAAGAAAAAGAGGAAATGGAGAAGGAGAATAAGAGAAGAAGAAGAAGAAGTGTCCTTTTCCAAATGAGGGCAAGAACCCAACGAAAATATGAAGAGAATAATAGGCTTTTGGTTTTAACTTTTAATCCTCCATTAAAGGTTCATCGTTTTAAAATAAACAGGTTCACAGTTCAGGCTCAAAACTATATCCAAAAATTATTTCGAATATATATTCGGATTCCCAATAATATTCTTAACAGCCCTGACCAACGGCATCTCATTCGGAGATACTTGGTCCGACACCTATATTCTAATCGGGTATAATTTTATCTCACATAAGCTCAATAAATTATAAATATCCCTAATAAATCCTAGATTAATCATTCCAATATCATTAGGACACGAATCCAGTCATATACAATTATTTATTATTTGCTCCCCTCAATTTATTATTTTTATAAAATTCGGGATGTCACAAAATACATGACTGTGGATGATTGTGTACATAGATATACGCATGTTAGTTATGTGATGAGCATTGTGATGGAATTACATGATGAATATGGTATAATGAATTGAATGTTATGATGCTGCTAAATAATTATTGGTGTGATATGGTTATGAATATGTAAATTTGGATGAAATACCTCATGAATATAATGTTCTTATAAATGTTGCATGATGCATGGATAACTGATTAAGGAACTTCATAAATGAGAATTACAGAAAGTGGTATCGGTAGGGGTTCTGAAATAATTAAACTATGAAAGTGTGATAAATTTAGATTCGAGATGAATTATGGGCGTTGTAGCACCAATGTACCCCTAATTACTGAGAAAGTATGAAATCTCATTTCATTTCTAAGGGTCGAGTAAGATTACTAAAATAAAAAAAAGAGAAAATTTGATTATACCGAATAAAGAAAAAGAACTTGACATTAGGAATGGAAGGGAGTCATTTAGGGGACCCTCCGAGGACCAATCAATAAAAAGAATGAATAAGTTAAGTCATGCATCATACATGAAGGATAAGGGTGATGGACGAGAAACTCCCTAGAGCATAACAGTGAGGGGTACACTAAAGAAACAGCTACGCGTCGACCCCCGAGGGTAGTCTTGGGAGTATATCATATTCGGCCCTCCAATGGCTTGGATTCGCGCCCGATGCCGGACGACCGTGGCAAACTCTGATATACTTCGACGAGAGACGAGGGTTTCTATAGCTGTTGAGTGCCCATTCTGGATTGATGTGTGATTAGCCATTGTGATGATAGGACTATAGGTCCTTACCCATTTATGAAAAACAAAACGAGGAGAGCTCTGGTCACTCTAGTGGACAGTAAGAATAAGGAGGGACTATGATATGCATTGTGTTGGGAATGATGAGGAGGAGATGAGCCCACATGCATCATGATGACTAATAAAAGATTAGAAATAATGGAATGAACTCATGCTTGCATCATTGTACTGAGATTGTGATTGTGTGTTACTTAAGTATAACTTTATAGAACTTAGTAATCCTGAAAGATGAATGGGAGAATGGGAATGGTCAGACGGGACCAAGAGTGGTGAGATACTTAGAGTGTATCTTAGGGACCACAAAGAGAATGGGGGGGGGGGGTTAATCATGGATTGTTTGTATTGTGTGTGGGACAGGTGTCGATCAGACACCCTCCCGATTATTATGGAGGTGGAGACTCACCCTTACGCTAAATTTTTCCAGACATCACCGGAATTGACACATATTTTACATTGAGGATCAATCGAGCTCTTCTTGGACCGAGGGCGAATAGAATATGTTGATTTTATTTTTGTTTATGGGAGCCTACGTGCCCCTTTACTTTCAGTATGTATAGTTACTATTACGGCCATGTAATCTATATGATTATATTGTATATAAGGTATATTTGTTCCACTAAATTTTCTTGTACAAAAACAAACTTCCACATTTTTCTAAAACTCATAACCTTTCAATTGACAAGGATAATCTAGTGGAAAGGATTGTCCTAGTTGACCGAGGGTGTTACAAATTAACTTTTAAGTCTAGAAATGAAGGTTGCAAGGTTTTCCACAGAAGTAAACCAAGACAAGAATTTCCTGATTTTGATATCGTGGGAAAAAGTTACGCTAGAAACACTAATTAGTGTTCAGGCCGAACAGGGGATATTTTCATAAGAATTCTGTTTAACGGGTCCCGAAACATGAGATATTTTCTTAAGAATTACGATTAACGGGTCCCAAATTGGAGTTAGGTGTCTCCAAGAGGGTGTATAAGATTTTGATATGGATTATTTAAAACTAGAATTATTGGGATTGGATATATTTAAATGGAAAAATCTTGTCGGGTAAGAAACTTGTCGGCCAAGTAACTTGGTGACCAAGTAACTTGGTAATCAAGTAACTTGGTCATTAAGAAACTTAGGGAGAAAGCAGCGTAGAGACTTGCTATCTAACGGGGAAGGCTGATGCAGCCAAGTGGTGTTAGGTGTTAAGGTGGCGAGGTGTCGCGTCGTGGCACAAGGAGAGGCATGCTAGGTGGCTTCATTTCGTGGCAATATTGCTACAAAAGGCGATCCTTGTTCTGGTGAGAATTATGTAAAACACTTGACATGAAAGTTATAGATTGTATTTGTATGTTGAAACAGGTTTTGATGAATGATAAACAATTGAAGGATCAAGAAATCTAAAGGATGTTGTACAAGCAATTAATCAAAAATCATCAAGAATGATTCGGGACAAGAAATAATTATTTAAGTACCAAGGAACCAAGAACCATCCAAAATGCATGAAAATATATCAAAAATGCAAAGAAACAGGTCCAGGAAAGCAAGGAATCGATTTAGAAACTATAGGAATCGATTCACGTTGAAAATTGCAAAGAGGAATCGATTCAAGCACTTAAGGAATCGATTCAAGGGGCTGGGAATCGATTCCCCCTGTAGGAATCGATTCATGCACATAAATACCTCAAGGAATCGATTCAAGGACTTTAGGAATCGATTCATGCTCAAAAAGGCCTCCAGGAATCGATTCAAGGACTGCAGTAATCGATTCATGCTATTGGGAATCGATTCCCCTTGCCAGGAATCGATTCATGTGATGATTCTAGTGCAAAAATGACCTGGAAGAATCGATTCATAGCTGGAATCATGCGCTGAATCATGAAAATTATCAGTACGCGTTTTCAGAAACTCAACTCTGCTGATTCCTCTCTCGAGACTCTCTAACTGAAACGACGTTGCATTTATTGAGGCAGACAATTACACTTCTCAAGTCAGGAAACATGGATCGCTGGCAAATTAAGTCTTCCAATGCATTGATTAAGGAACCGGTTGCAATTATATTTTTGGCAGCATATAGCTTTCTCTGCCTATAAATAGAAAGGAAACTGAAGAGGCAGAACATATCACACAGACAACAAACGCATTCCTTGCTTTCTCCCTTGTTCTCTCTAAATTCCTTGTCTATTAACTCTCTGACTTATTCTTCTCTTTGAAATTATTTTTGAGAGTTATATTGTGAGAAAAATATTTTCTTGAGTGTTAAAATTTGTATATTCTTTTAAAAAGAAAATATTTCTCAAGTGCTTAAATTTGTATATCCACTCTATTGAGAGAGTCACACTTGTAAAATCACATACACAAAATCTGAGATACTTGTTGGGTTGGGATTCAACCTTGTAATTAAGAGATTGTGAGATTGGGTGGGTTGCCCTTTAGCTTGTGAGGATTAAGTTCTTGAGTATGGGACACTAAGAGACTGTAATTGCTCAAGGCGTGTATCTCAAATTCTCAATAGTGGAAATCCTCTAAGTGGGTTACTTGGAGGTGAGACGTACACCAGTGTGGTGGAACTCGTATATATCGGTTTGCAAATCTTCTCTTCCCTAATCTATTTAAATTTGTGCATTTAAATTGCTTGCTTAATTTGTTACGCTTAATAACTTTGTTATTCAAACTTCTTTATTATTCTCATTTAAGATTAAGTTTATCATCTTCTCTATATATATTTATCAAAGAACCAATTTCACAAGCATTTCAACAAAAAATTTTAATACTCAATTCACCCCCCTCTTGAGTAATTGAGGCCACTTGGTTAACAAGTGGTATCAGAGCTTGACTCTTGGTAAATTAAGCTTAACAGCTTCAAGAGAATGAATGGCCTCAAATTCCTTAAACCTTTTTCCTGAGGGTGGTGCTACAAACCGACCTCCTGCTTTTAATGGGGAAGGTTATGCTTTTTGGAAAGAAAGAATGAAAATTTTTGTTCAACATTGATCTAAGAGTTTGGAATGCTATTGAAAATGGTCCTTTCATACCTATGCATATTATTGATGGTAAACAAATAGAAAAATCCATGGATAAGTGGACTAGTGATGAAGAAAAGAAAGTACAATATAATTATAAAGCCAACAATCTAATCACTCTAGCCTTAGGTCCCGATGAATTTTTTAGAATAGTAACCTGTAAATCTGCCAAAGAAATGTGGGATACTCTTCAAATTACTCAGGAAGGAACTAGCGATGTTAAGGATTCTAAAATTAGTACTTTAACTAGCCAATATGAAAGCTTTAGAATGAATTCCGGTGAAACCATCTTAGAACTTCAAAAAAGGTTCACCTTGATTATTAATCATCTTATTACTCTTGGAAAATCTTACACTAACAAGGAGCTTATCCATAAAGTTCTAAAAAGTCTTACCAGGGAATGGCAACCTCTTGTCACCGCTATCAAACAATCGTCAAACATAAATGATATGTCTCTTGCCACATTATTCGGTAAGCTTCAAGAGCAAGAACAAGAATTAAAAGACTTGAAAATGGCAGAGGAAGAAGAAAAGTCTTCCAAGAAAAAAGGGCTAGCTCTTAAGGCCACCTCTATTGAAAAAGACAAATTAGAAAGTGATCAAGAAGATGATGATGATGAGTTAGGCCTATTTGTGAGGCGGTTTGGAAGGCTCATGAGAAACAAAAGATTCCAAAAGGGATTTACCTCTAAAGGTAAGAAATTCACTCCCAAAGATAATAATTCCTTACCAACTTGTTTTGAATATGGAAAGGAAGGACATTTCAAGGCGGATTGTCCAAATCTCAAAAAGAAAAATAAGGATCAGAAAGGAAAAAGGAGAGCATACATAGCATGGGATGACAATGAGGTGAGTAGCGTGGATGAATCCGAGAACGAAGAAGCAAACCTCTGTCTCATGGCCAATCACCAAGATGAAGAAGATAAGGTATGCTTTAAAGAAAATAGCACCCATTGGTATTTGGATAGTGGATGTTCAAAACACATGACGGGAGACAAAAGTAAGTTTACATCATTTACTCCACGAAATAAAGGACTCGTTATGGTGATAACACGAAGGGAAGAATACTAGGAATTGGAAATGTTGGTAAAAATTCTTCCACCTTTATAAATGATGTCTTATATGTTGAAGGACTTAAACATAACTTGCTTAGCATTAGTCAATTATGTGATAAAGGCTATAAAATTGTTTTCGAATCAAACGGTTGCATAATTGAAAATAAGCTAAATAAGGAAATAAAATTCGTTGGTCAAAGAGTAGATAATATTTATATGATTAATCTAGATTGTATTGCTTCAAATGATGTGCAATGCTTCATAACTAAAGAGGATGAATCATGGCTATGGCATAGAAGAATTGCTCACATTCATATAGACCATTTAAACAAACTTGTTTCAAAAGATTTAGTTATCGGTTTACCAAAATTAAGATTTGAAAATAAATTTTGTGACGCTTGTCAAAAGGGAAAACAAGTAAAGGCTTCTTTTCAAGCAAAAAATATTGTTTCAACAACTAGACCTTTACAACTTTTACATATGGATTTATTTGGACCTTCAAAAATCAAAAGTTTTGGTGGAAATTATTATGGTCTTATGATTGTGGATGATTACTCTAGATATACATGGACATTATTTCTTACTCACAAAAATGAAGCATATCAAGCATTTAAGAAACTTGCCAAGATCATTCAAAATGAACAAAATTCGAAAATAGCATCCATTCGAACTGACCATGGGGGAGAATTTGAAAACCAATCCTTTGAAAACTTTTGTGAAAAATTTGGCATTGAACATAATTTTTCAGCTCCAAGAACTCCACAACAAAATGGAGTAGTTGAAAGGAAAAATAGATCTTTAGCGGAGCTCGCAAGAACTATGTTGAATGAAAGTAATATTGTGAAACATTTTTGGGCCGATGCAGTAAATACTGCTTGCCATGTTATGAATCGATGTTTGATAAGGCCTATATTAAAGGAAACCCCTTATGAGCTTTATAAAGGAAGAAAACCTAACATTTCTTATTTCCACGTATTTGGATACAAATGTTTTGTTTTAAACAATGGAAAGGATAATCTTGGAAAATTCGATGCAAAATCTGATGAAGCAATATTTTTAGGTTACTCATCTACAAGCAAAGCATATCAACTCTTCAACAAACGAACTTGTACAATTGAAGAGTCTATACATGTTAAATTCGATGAACTTAACCAAAATCTTCCGAGAGAGGAAATTGATGATCTTGTAGGTACCTTCCAAGAAATAAACTTGGAAGATAAAGAAGAAAACAAAAATGAAGGAAATACATCACAAAATGGCGAACCTCAACAAAAGGAGTGGATCACCGTAAAGAATCACCCATTGGACAATATCATAGGCGAAATAACAAAAGGTGTAAGTACTCGAAACGCTATTAGAAATGCATGCAATCACTTGGCTTTTGTATCACAACTAGAACCCAAAAATATTGATGAAGCTATTATTGATGAACATTGGATATTGGCAATGCAAGAAGAATTAAATCAGTTTGAAAGAAATGAAGTTTGGGAACTTGTGCCAAAACCCAATAATCATCAAATAATAGGCACGAAATGAGTTTTTAGAAACAAGCTAGATGAAAATGGAATAATAACAAGAAATAAAGCTAGATTAGTTGCTAAAGGATATAATTAAGAAGAGGGAATAGACTATGAAGAAACGTATGCTCCCATAGCTAGATTAGAAGCCATAAGATTATTGTTAGCTTTTGCTTGCTGTATAGATTTTAAACTTTATTAAATGGATGTCAAAAGTGCTTTTCTAAACGGTTATATTCAAGAAGAAGTTTATGTAAATCAACCTCCCGATTTTGAAAATCACAAATTTCCAAACCATGTTTTTAAATTAAGAAAAGCTTTATATGGTTTAAAACAAGCTCCAAGAGCTTGGTATGAACGACTCAGTAAATTTCTTCTTGAAAATAATTTTGAAAGAGGAAAGGTTGATACAACACTGTTTATAAAATGTAAAAACCATGACATCCTTTTGGTACAAGTTTATGTTGATGACATAATATTTGGTGCTACTAACGAAATTCTTTGTCAAGAGTTTGCTAAGATTATGCAAGATGAATTCGAAATGTCCATGATGGGAGAACTCACATTCTTCCTTGGGCTACAAATTAAGCAAACAAAAGAAGGAACATTTATCAGTCAAACAAAATACTGCAAAGAACTACTCAAAAGGTTTGAAATGAATAAAGCAAATGAAATAGCCACACCAATGAGTACTTCTTGCTACCTAGACAAGGATGAGAAGGGTAAGGACATTGAAATAACTAAATACCGAGGTATGATTGGATCCTTACTTTATTTAACAGCTAGTAGACCTGATATTATGTTTACGGTATGTATGTGCGCTAGATATCAAGCATGTCCTAAAGAATCACATCTCACAGCCATAAAAAGAATTTTAAAATATCTTGTGAGTACTCAAAATGTTGGTTTATGGTATCCCAAAGGTGCTGAATGTATTCTTGTAGGATATTCTGATTCTGATTTTGCTGGGTGTAAATTAGATAGAAAAAGTACCAGTGGTACTTGTCATATGCTTGGAAGCTTTCTTGTTTCTTGGCATAGCAAGAAGCAAGTAAGTGTCGCGTTATCCACAGCTGAAGCAGAATATGTTGCAGTTGGAAGTTGTTGTGCTCAAATCCTATGGATGAGACAACAACTTCTTGATTTCGGTGTTGTTTTAAATCAAATACCCATTAAATGCGACAACACCAGCGCCATTAATATCTCCAAAAATCCAGTTATGCATTCACGAACAAAACATATAGAAATCCGTCACCATTTCATACGAGATCATGTTTTAAAGGGAGATTGTGTTCTTGAATATGTTGAAACTTCTAAACAATTGGCGGATATTTTTACTAAACCCCTTCCAAAGGAACAGTTTATAAATATTAGAAGGGAATTAGGCATTTTAGAAATTGTTTAAAATCACAAATTTCATTCTCTTAAATATTTTCACAAATCTTTAACTTAAAGATTTATCTTCTTTCATACAAATTCTATTTTTGAAGAAATATTAATATACACTATTTTGAGATATTCACATTTACAAAAATCGTAACCCCCATTAATTGTTTAAAATCTTCATTAAACATATTTATGAGACAAATTAATCTCTTATGAATCACATGATCTCAAAAAATAAATGCAAAATTAACCTTTGATTTTCTTGATAAAATAATGAAACAAAATCACTGGTAAAATTGCAAAATTTTAAACTCTACACCATGATACCATTAGGAAGCAAAGTTATGTGATATATATCACCACTCTCAAAAGCTTTCTCGAAGACTCTCTACAAATTTTTTAAATTTGCCTTCAAATCCTATTGACAAAATTATTTCTTAGTCAAAACTTTTCTTTGCAAAAACCTGTGTCCTTCACGTGAGCAATAAGACAAGAAACAAACTCCTATACACATGCTCCTTCACATAACACCATATCAGGAAATGATATTATTGAACAAATGGTACCTTGAAATCCTCTTGCACATCACGAAAACTCCAAATTTCCTCCTGACTTCATTAAAAAAAATCCATACACAAATTGCAAAGCTTATCTCGTGATCAATAAAGACAAAATTCCCTTTCCAATGCATTTGTCATTCCCAAAGAAGCAATCACGTGAAAATTGGCAGAAAAACACATGGAGGAATCGATTCCCCCTCACATGAATCGATTCCCATGCTCGAAAATGCCAAAGATGAATCGATTCCCCTACACTGAATCGATTCACGTGTCATGCCTCATAGAAAATGAATCGATTCCCCTCCAGGATGAATCGATTCACGCTTTAAAATCATGTTGTTTCACGCTGTTTCCTCTATAAATTGACATGATTCCTACGTTCTCTTTCTCACAATACTCCTTGCCACTTCCAGTCTTTATTTCTATCATCTCAAATCCTCTCTGTTTCGTCTATCTCTTTCAAAAATATGGCCTCCACAAGCAGGAAGAAAAGAAGAGGAGATGTTGGTTCCTCTTCCTCAAACACCAATGATCTCTCAAGACTTTTTGAGAATAAACTCCAACTTGACAGGTACCTCGAAAAATTTTCAGAACGACTCCTCATACCTGCTCATTGGCTTGATGTTCCACTCTTCAACGAACATGATTTTCCGATACTCAACATCCTTAGGCAACAAAATCTTTTGGAGTTCGTCGCGCTCGAAGAAAATCACATTTATCCTGAGTTGATTAGAGCCTTCTACTCAACATTAAGGATCTCTAATGGACGCTACATAGCCAAAATTAAAGGGGTAACCATTACCATTGATGACAATGTTCTTCATCAAGTCTGGAAACTTCCACTAAATAATGTTGATTTCTTTGGCTCTGAACCATCTCCCGATTGGGACTATAATTCTATTGATGCTCGTGCTTTTCTAAATCTATCTTCTACTTCCAAAAGCACCGTTGGGGAGCTAAACATTGATCATCGCCTCCTGCACTACTTTTTGGTCAAAATCATTCTTCCAAAAGGGTCAAACAATGCTAGAGTAAGTGAAAACCAAACTCTTATTCTTTGGGCTATGCTCCATGAAAAAGAGATAAATTAGATCAAACATATTCGCATTCATATGATTGGCTCTAAAAGACTCACCAAACTTTCTTATGCTGTTCTAATCACCAAGCTTCTGAAACATGTCAATGTTGATCTTTCGATGAAGTAAAAGAAGCAGTTGGGCGTAAAGGTAAAATAGGGAGAACTCATCTCTCAAAAATGGGATGGCACAACCACAATGGTGCTTGGAAATACTCACCTCCAAATGCACAAAATAGTGATGACAATGATGATCAACCTCATAAACAAACATTTCCTCCACCTCCTAATCCAAATGATGTCTTCTTTAATAGATTGACCTCTCATTTCGATACCTACTTTGATGCCATAAATGCTCGCTTTGATGGGATGACTTCTTGCATTGATGGAATGGAGAACAATATGAATGCCCATTTTGACCAAATAGAAGACAACATGACTACCCACTACAATGAACTCTCTCAATAATTTTCTGAGTTCCACTTTTTTAATCCTTGATATTAGTCTTTGTTGCATCCATCTTTACTTGTATCCTGTTCAATAAAATGTCATTGTTTGTTTAAATTCTCTTTGATTTTTGATGATGCCAAAGGGGGAGAATAAAACATCTCTATTAAATTGCATGATTAAGGGGGAGCCAATATGATATGACATATGATATGACATCTCTATTAATGCATGAAAATTATAATTACATTTGATAGGGGGAGTTCCATACCTTAAAAATATAACTGTTATGAAACTAACACCCCAGAGATGAACAATTGTTGTCATCATCAAAAAGGGGGAGAATGTATTGGTATGTTGAAACAGGTTTTGATGAATGACAAACAATTGAAGGATCAAGAAATCTAAAGGATGTTGTACAAGCAATTAATCAAAAATCATCAAGAATGATTCGGGACAAGAAATAATTATTTAAGTACCAAGGAACCAAGAACCATCCAAAACGCATGAAAATATATCAAAAAATGCAAAGAAACAGGTCCAGGAAAGCAAGGAATCGATTTAGAAACTATAGGAATCGATTCACGTTGAAAATTGCAAAGAGGAATCGATTCAAGCACTCAGGGAATCGATTCAAGGGGCTGGGAATCGATTCCCCCTGTAGGAATCGATTCATGCACATAAATACCTCAAGGAATCGATTCAAGGACTTTAGGAATCGATTCATGCTCAAAAAGGCCTCCAGGAATCGATTCAAGAACTGTAGGAATCGATTCATGCTATTGGGAATCGATTCCCTTGCCAGGAATCGATTCATGTGATGATTCTAGTGCAAAAATGACCTGGAAGAATCGATTCATAGCTGGAATCATGCGCTGAATCATGAAAATTATCAGTACGCGTTTTCAGAAACTCAACTCCGCTGATTCCTCTCTCGAGACTCTCTAATTGAAACGACGTTGCATTTATTGAGGCAGACAATTACACTTCTCAAGTCAGGAAACATGGATCGCTGGCAAATTAAGTCTTCCAATGCATTGATTAAGGAACCGGTTGCAATTATGTTTTTGGCAGCATATACCTTTCTCTGCCTATAAATAGAAAGGAAACTAAAGAGGCAGAACACACCACACAGACAACAAACGCATTCCTTGCTTTCTCCTTTGTTATCTCTAAATTCCTTATCTATTAACTCTCTGACTTATTCTTCTCTTTGAAATTATTTTTGAGAGTTATATTGTGAGAAAAATATTTTCTTGAGTGTTAAAATTTGTATATTCTTTTAAAAAGAAAATATTTCTCAAGTGCTTAAATTTGTATATCCACTCTATTGAGAGAGTCACACTTGTAAAATCACATACACAAAATCTAAGATACTTGTTGGGTTGGGATTCAACCTTGTAATTGAGAGATTGTGAGATTGGGTGGGTTGCCCTTTAGCTTGTGAGGATTAAGTTCTTGAGTGTGGGACACTAAGGGACTGTAATTGCTCAAGGCGTGTATCTCAAATTCTCAATAGTGGAAATCCTCTAAGTGGGTTACTTGGAGGCGAGACGTACACCAATGTGGTGGAACTCATATATATCGGTTTACAAATCTTCTCTTCCCTAATCTATTTAAATTTGTGCATTTAAATTGCTTGCTTAATTTGTTACGCTTAATAACTTTGTTATTCAAACTTCTTTATTATTCTCATTTAAGATTAAATTTATCATCTTCTCTATATATATTTGTCAAAGAACCAATTTCACAAGCATTTCAACAAAAAATTTTAATACTCAATTCACCCCCCCTCTTGAGTAATTGAGGCCACTTGGTTAACATAGATCTCTCTTTTCCCTTTAAAAAGAGCTAGACTACGTCAAAATCTGACATCGAGAGTTGAAGTTATGGCCAAAATACGAAAAATTATGTGAGTCTATACGTGGACCAAAGACAACGCTCTTATAATTAAATTTAGGGGTCTATGTGTTTGGAATCAGACCTCGGGTCCTGCACGGGAAATGTTGTATGCTTTGATACGGACACTTTAGAACTAGAACGACTCGTATCAAACACTCATGGCACTTGTACGACCAAACTAGGGAGGCAACTGAGGTATAGATCTGGCCTACGAAACCGAACCAGTTTTCCTTGGTTTACTATATTGTTTGCATGAACTATACTGACTTTCTTGTAGGCTTATAAATCTCGAGCCAGATAATTAATATACGATCAACCACAGAGTCCCAAAGTCATATTCGAGAACCCAACAATATTTTATTATATTTTATCAAATAAATATTATTATTAAATATTATTATCATTTAATTATTATTATTAATCAACTATGTACTATTGTTATTGTCACCAGTTATTCATTCATACCTACTTTCACACATTAGCATTCCCTTCACTACTCTCACTCTCACTCCATGTGTCCCCTTACCTTGCTTCTCCTCACTTACACTCTCTCAGGGTTACCGAACCTAATTACTACATTAGTCAAAGGTCATCCCTCACCATTGTCTTGTAATGAATACAATCTGTAGAATAGGCTGAAGCCTCACGCTTCTCATGGAAAGCTCGGTCAGAGAAAGCTCGGTAAGACTCACTCAAGTGTTCTTGAGGGTCTGGGACATCACTCTAAGATCTGAGTTGTCACATAATAGCCCGATCTTTTTGTAATAGGGGTAGCTAGTATTTTATATGATATGTGTGTCTTTGTGCATATGTGATTTCTTGTGAATTTGAGTATTTAAAAGTAGAGTTATAATTGGCTTATAATCGTGAATGATATTTGTGTGGTACATAAACGTCTGAAGGTTTATTACTGAGGATTTAATTTATTAAAATATTTTTAAAAGTTACTTAGTATGAAAATATTATTATTTTAGTTTGTTCCCAGAATTTTTGATAACCCTGAGCCTTAAATCTACAAGGAGTAAGATCGAGAAAATGAATGAAGTGAACCCCACCACACAGCCAAGGGCCAATAAAACAAGGGAGATTTTTTTTTGTCTTTCTCTCACCTGGTAGGCAATGTGTTGTGTGTTTCTCATTTTCTTCCACTACTAACGCTATGTGTCAAACATTTGGAAAATTATACTCCCCACACTAATAAGTGTCACATGCATATCACCCTGGCAAGCCATGCGTCATATTTTCACCACACATGGGACACATGTTGTCGAGTGGTTATTCTGACCCTCATCTTGTCAAACACGTGTTGGCACAAGGTCATTCTAACCCTCGTCGCATCAAGCCAGGTATCAATATGGGAACTTGGACCCATATCACATTAGGACATATGTCACCACCAGGATAAAAGAAAATGCAACCCTCATTTCATCGAGGACACGTGTCAACATTTGGTTTTCCTAATCCTCGTCTTGTCAGGACAGTGTTTCCTTGAGGAATCACTGATATTATTTTTAAATACCAGAAACTTTGCATTATACCAAACCATTCAAAATTTGAACACCACTCTCCCCCCATACACACCTACCTCATGACCACATACCACCCCGCTCACCTCACACCCTAGATATTTTCTATAAATTCCACTCACTCCACCGCTTTAACATTTTACATTCTTCTAAGTTTCCAAAGTTTCACTCTCCCTTTATTTTCTCTTTTTTAAGTCGTGGCCAAGCCACCACCCTCGAGATTAGAGTTTTGCTTTTTCGTTTTTAAGCTACGAGGTTGGACCAGTAGTTGCCACCAAGAGTTTGAGACTGGAACCCAAGCGAGGCAACCACCTCTTTCTCTCTTCCCCTACTTACAACCAAGCTCTATACCAAGTAAAAGGAATTTCTTCATGAGTCTTGTGGGTTTTTGCATATGGGTCGATGTTATGATATAGGTTACCCTTAAAACCTTCATTTATTTTAATTTTGAGCATAATTAAAAAGGGTTTTCTTGATGAATCTAAGACTTAATGATAATGTTTCAAATCTGTTGGAAAAAATGAAAATAAGTTTAAGAGATTAGATCCAAGAGAAAATTGATATTTACAATGATCGAAGCCTAAAACTGTACATGCATGTGTTTTGTTTGTTTCCTTGAACTTATGTGTGTTTTGGAATATTTTGAATGACTTAATTTTGAGTTCATAATTAAGTGTCATTTCTATTTGGAAAATGAAATTGCTTGCTCTAGAATCTTTGGTTGAAATACATACAAGGTACTTAGTGAATATTCTTGAATTTTTGGCCTGAAATTACTCTTTGTGTGGATTTAAGTTCACATCTGAATATGGTGCATAGTTGTCACGATTTACGTGTTGGAAATTCTGTTTGTTACTACCTATAATGCAAGATTAATTTGTTGTGTGAAAAATATATGTTGTTACTATGCCAAAGCTATTGTTTAGAATAGTAATATAAATTAAAGTTCTAATAAAGTTTTGTTAAGGAAAAACTGACCAAATGACTCCATTTTACCGACCAATTTAAAAATAAAAGACATTTTAGTATACAATTTTGGATCTCTATTAAGAACTTAATTAATAAGTTTATTGAGCTTAGTAATTAGCTTAGATGACTTAAAATCAAAGAATCTATTAAAAGGATGAAATGGACTCTATTTTTAAATCAAACGTTATTCTTTGAAAATAGAGTACTTTAGTGGAATTTTGAGAAAAGAAAACTAATGAGTTAGGAAAATTTGTCTTGATCTATATGATCTTTAGGAATAAAAGTTACATTTATACATCAATACAAAGCAATTCCATTACCTTAATCCCAAGATACTTTTAATTGAATCCTTTTCCTTGAAAAAATTCTCATTTGCATTTTTATTTCATTGTCTTTTTAACTTTTAAAGCAAATCACCTTTGAGCCTATTGTCTAGATAATTAAAATTGAAATCATAAGTACTTAAGCATGTAACACCCTCGATTAACTAGAATGACCTCTTCCGCTAGGTCCTTCTAATTAACTGAGAGGTTACGATTTTAGAAAAATATGGAAGTTTTTTTTGTATGAGACAATTTGGTGGAACAAACACATTATATACAATTTAATCATATACAATACATGGTCATATTCAACATACCGTACATACTGAAAATCAAGGGCACGCAGGCTCCCATGCAAAATACGAAAAGAAAATCATCTATCATAATCATCCTCAGTCCAAGAAGAGTCTGGATGGTCCTTGATGTGAAGTCTGCGTTGATCTCTAGGGTTTCGAGTGTATGGTCCAATCGGAGGTCTGTAAAAAACTGTAAGGGTGAGTATATTCCTCCACAACAATCAGAGAGATATCATTTTTGACGTCCCTCCCACACAGTATAAGCCTATCAAATTTTTGTTTCTAACATTCATAACAAGGGTCCCTAATGAATTCGTTCTAAATTATCTATCATTACTCAACCTCCCTGCCGTCCCTGAATACACAACTTCCTATTCTCTCTCACCAATAACTATTTCCTAATGTTTTAACACCAATTCCTTAACAAAACATTATTAATAATATAACAATCAATAATCACAATCAAACATAACTCAATCAATGAATGTAGTCCAATGCATGGGTTCTATTCAATTCAATTAATCTTTTTTTAGTCATCATGATGTATGTGGACCTAAAACCATCTCATCTATCAACATTATCATCACACTCATCAGAATTTGTCTTGTTTAGGCTGCCCCTAAACACAATGCTTCTGTACTAGAGCGACTGGAGCTTACCAAGTCCCTCATATTATAGGGTACTAAGGGCTCTCAGGTCCTGCTTATTATTAGGGATCTGTATCATATCAAAAGGGGACTTGGCTCTCGAGGTCATAGATACATCCCATCATTTAGTCAAAGTACACCAGGCTTGCATCGTCTCACTTGGCTCAGGCGCGACTTTGATGCCATTGGGTTTCCGTCCCGGTTGTACTCCCAAGGTTCTCTTCGGAGATCAAACATGAACGTCCTTCAACGTAGCCATGGTGTATACTCTAGTTTCCACACGTCATATGCAATGATGTATGTTGTGAACATATTTTGGTCCAGTCAATTTTCACCAAGAATAGGGAATTTTCAAAACCAAGAATAGAGAATCCACAAGTGAAAAGAATTAAAAAAATAAATAAAATAAAATAAAAATAAAAATAAAAAGAAAAGAAATAAAAAAAGAAAAGAAAAAAAGAGAAGAAAAAAAAAGAAAAGAAAAGAAAAGAAAAGAAAAGAAAAGAATTTAAAAAAAAGAAAAAAAAAGAATTCTGACTCAGAAATGATCATTTCTGAGTAAGATGACTCGGAATGATCATTTTCGAGTAAGGAGTCTCCGAGTGAGACATGGCTGAGTGGTATGTTGATATATGGTGATGTAAGTGGGAATTACGCTCAAGCGATTGGGAATTTTGCCTAAGCGAGACTGTAGTGAATCAAGAATTTAGCCTCTGGCCTATTTTCGCCCGAGCGGAAGGTGGATTCGCCCAAGCGAGATTACGTTGAATCAAGAATTTGGCCTCTGGCCTATTCTCGCTCAAGCGAGTGGGAACCTCGCCCAAGTGGAAAGGTGAGCGCTCAAGCGAGTGGGAATCCCGCTCAAGCGGAAAGGCGTTTCGAGTAACATGTCTCCGAGTGAGACGTTGCCGAGTGAATTATCACCGGTTGGGGTGTTTCCGAGTGGAGGATTCCCGATTGGAACCGCTCAGAATGAAAATGGGACTGTTATTGAATGACTATTTTCCGAGTGAATATGTCCAAGTTTCCAAGTTCTGAGTAAGAAGAAGGCTATTTTCAGAGTGAATATGTCCTAGTTTCCAAGTTCTGAGTGAGAAGAAGGCTGTTTCCGAGTGAAAATGTCCAAGTTTCCAATTTTGAGTGAAAAGAAGGCCGGTTCCGAGTGAAAATATCCAAGTTCCAAATTCTGAGTGAGGAATAAGACCGACTCCGAGTGAATGAATCTGAATGATTGGATGATGAGTGAAACCATTCTGATTGGAAGATAAGACCGACTCCCAAGGTCAGTTCCGAGTAAATCCTTCAAGCCGTGAAGTTCTGAGTGTCATTTTTGAAGAAATTCCGAGTGAATGTTTCAAGCAGAGATAAGATCCGAGCAAAAAACCTCCGATTGAAGTAATTCCGAGTGAATGCTTCAAACAGAAACAAGATCTGAGCCAAATACTTCCGATTGAAACAATCCCGAGTCACTCTCTCTTAAGTCAGTACCGAGTGAAGTCTCTTCAGTCAGCAGCGAGTGAATCCTCTTCAGTCATTACCGAGTCACTCTCTCTTCAGTCAGCACCGAGTGAAGTATCTTCAGTCAGTGCCGAGTTACTCTTAGTCAGCACCGAGTCACTCACTCGTCAGTCAGTACCGATTGAGCCACTTTTCAGTCAGCACCGAGTGAGTCCTTTCACTCAATTTCTAAGCCATTTTTACCCATTTCCGAGCTACTTTTCACCCATTTTTGAGCTACTTTTCACCCATTCCCGAGCCACTTTTAAACCATTTCCGAGCCATACTTAAACTATTTCCGAGCCGTCCTTCAACCATTCCTGAGCCACTTTTAAACCATTTCCGAGCCATACTTAAACCATTTCCGAGCCGTCCTTCAACCATTTCCGAGCCATACTTAAACCATTTTCGAGCCATCCTTCAACCATTTCCGAGTCCTCCCCAGTCAGTTCCGAGTCACTTTTCACTAGGTTCCGATTGAATGTGTCAACCAGAATTGTTTTCTCGTCCAGCCCTTCATAACCACAATACTGACCCTCCTCACAGCAACTACACCGACCAACAAAGCAACACCGAGCAAAGCTTTCACTCGGTTTTTGTAGGAACAACACCTTTTCTACCCGGTCTTGTGTATAAAAGGCACCTTTTCCATTTGGTCTTGTGCACAAAAGGCATTTTTTCCACTCGAATTCTAGAGAGAAGGTGAAATCTGATCCATATTTCCACCGAATGCCCTTGCTGACTTGGATGTCCATTATCCAAGTGGATCCTTGATTTGTGGGGGGCGGCTGACAAAGTGACAAAGGAGAAACCCACTAGCCGCCGTCCCCTATAGCTGTTTAGGTGCAAGCTGTTCCCACCAACTCCATCTAGGTTGTATCCAACACTGATCTAGTGGGGCGGCTGACTTCAGGACAAAAGGAGAAGCCCCACTTGCCTCTAATGGAAAACGTCCAAGACCTCTTTAAATAGAGAGGATCCTGAAGCCTTCAAGGGAGGAGAGAAAAAAGGGAAGAAACCATTATCTTGGAGAAGATCTCGAAGCTTTCAAACGCAGCTTTAAAACCCACACAATAACGTCCCTCTGTTCCCCTCCAACACCGTCCTTCTCCCTTCCATCCACTCTCTTCTCCATCAATACCGTCTCCTTCTCCAACAAACACCAACCCCCACTCCTGATTTTCCTCCACCTCTCCATACAGCCCCTGAAATACACCTCTCAACACCGTCCCTCACTCCTCACAGCCCCCTCCAACACCGTCCTTCTCCCTTCCATCCACTCTCTTCCTACCTCTTAATACCGTCTCCCTCTCCAGCAGCCCCTCTCCTCTAAAAACGCACCGTACACCCCCTCAAACACATCATCCTCTCCTTAAAACCCATACCAACAACCCCCTCAAATCCTCACCACACCGTACACCCCCTCAAACACACCGTCCAGCTCCTTTCTCAACACACCGGTCCTATTCTTCCCCTCATTTTTAATATTTGTACTTGTTTATTTTCTGCTAAATTAATTGCTATTTGATGACTGTGTCTTTCTTTTCAATTATCAATTAATTGATTGATAAATATTAATAAAAATGAGTACTTCACACATTTTATTTGGATTAGTGTAAAAGTTGTAATAATAATAATAATAATTATTATTATTATTATTATTGCAATTTTTATTTTCTTTTCTTAAAAAAGGGTGGAGCGAGTTTAATTTGGACGAGACGTCCTGTTAATCTCATGTAAATATTCCGTGTTTATTTTTGTTTATTTTTGTATATTTTCTCATCTCGTATACTTTCTTTTCATGAAGAAGTTAAAATAATTATTGAGTTAACTATAATGCGCGCTATCATATTGAGGTAACCATTTTTATAATGGACAGTTGTGAGGTGCTAATACCTTCCTCACCTATAATTAGACTCCCGAACATGGAATCTTATTTTTTGACCAATGCTTTAATAAAAAGTTTTCCCGGTATTTTATCCTAAAAAATATTGCTGGCGACTCCCTGTTTTTTTTTCAAACCAAAAATCATTTTTGAGGGTCGTCCGTGCCGCCGCGATCCCGGTCGCGGCAGATGGCAACTCCACTGGGGACTTAGAGAGTCAAGCCAGTCAATTTGATAGTGCATGTTTTAATTAGCATATTAATTATTTAACTTCTTTCTTTATTTTATTTTCCGTCAATGTTTATATATGGTTTCTGTTTGATGTTAATATCTGTGTGATCATTGAACCCTAGGTTAGACGACTTTATTTTGTTGCTCTATGTTTGTTCTATGTGCAGGATCAGTAAGGTACAGGTATTGGGTGCCTCTTTCACACACTACACTCACAATTTGCACACACTTTTGAGTGGGACCCTATACCCGGGCCCAAATGAAACTTAAGATTAGGGGAGGTTGGTAGCGGAGCCATTTGGGATGTACTTCCTGTTTGGTTACCGTGAGAATCTCAGCTAGAGTTCGACTTATTCATGGTGCCCACACCTAGTAGACTTCCTACTATTTGTGGTCAACATCATGAGTAGGATCTTGGCTCTAGTGACCTTTAGAAAGTTTAGAATATGCCACTTAATGCGAGATGTCACTGATAGACCAACCTTAGAACCATTAGGAGACCTTCAGAAAAACCCACCTTAAGGCACAAAGGGGCAAACTTTACTTATACCTTTTCTCATTCTCATTTTCTCTTCTGATCCAAATTAAAGGACCACTTGCCTGTTTAATGGATTACTTTTTCAAAAAAAAAGGGACCTACTTTTAACTAGTGATCCTTTAATGGGAAAGTGGTCCTTTCCTTTTACATTTACTTAAGTCTTAAGGTCTGGAGTTATGAATTTTCTGAATCATGGAAAAAAAAGAAGGAAGGAAAGAAAAAAAAAGCCAAAAATTTTACAAAAAAAATACAAAAAATATAAAAAATCATTTTTTTAATAATGATCAGAAAATCCATAGCACACATGTTACCCCTCCTACCCTTGAAGAGGAAGCAATGAGAGCCAAGATAAAAGAGCTAACCGCTAAAAACAAGGAGCTAGAAAAAGACTTGCTGATGTCTCAATGAGAATGTGCCCTTCAAAAAAGGGAAAATTTAGAAAGCAAGCAAACCATCAAGGAGATTGGAAAAAAGAGAAAAATCGAAAGGGATTACCTGAGGAAATAAAGTCAATGCCTCCGAACGGCTAATACTCAACTAAAAGTGAAGAACAAGCAAAGGAATACCAAGTTGACTGATAAGCAGCTCTTAAGGGACATGTTGGCAAAAGCCAAAGAGCGCGAGCAAAATGCCTTGATGTAAAAAGAGCTTCTGTAATTACAAGTTAGGCGGTTAGAGCATCAGCTTGATGAGGTGGTAGAAGCTTGCCAGCATGAGATAAATGGCAAGTGATGGCGCGCGATGGATGCTGAACAAGAATGTGGTGAAGCTATCCATGTTCTGAAAGATGAACTAACACAGCAAAATGAGGATATTCATTCATGGATGAATCACTTTGCCCACTTGGCATATTTGGCTAATGGAGTTCTGGAAGACCTCCCGCTCCTACTCAAGCAAACTGAGGGAATGGTTAATCCTTTTAACACCCCAAGAGAAATTGTGACTTTCCTTGATTACTGTAGAGAAAGGATTTGTAAAATGAGGGCCATGATTGCCTGAGCTAGGAATGGCTGATTTACTTTTTCTGCATAAAAAATAGACTGGCAGCAGTAATGTATTATTAGAATTCAGAAAAAGGGATTCTCTTGTCTCCACAACTATCTCATGTTAATTTCCACTTATCACTTTTGGAACATAGTTCTGAAAAAGGTCCGAGGACACTGGCCGAGTTCTGCGATCGCTTCACATACCATTTGTTTTTCTTTTATTGTTTTTATTTAATGACTTTCTTTTTAACAATTTCTTGTTGACTTCCCAGACATAACGGGTAGACATCCTTACGCGACTAGGCTTAATATAAGACTCATGGCTGAAGTGGAACAAGAAAATGAGAACTTGAGAGCTGAAGTCAATCAGTTGAAAGAGCAAATGGTTGAAACGGCCAAGCTTCTTGAAAGGAGAGTCACAGAAGGGGATTCTTCAGCAGGTGTTGAAAATGCTAGACAACGACCATCCACTCCCCAACACACTCAGGGTCCTGTTAGATGGCCAAGCTCAAACCCTGCTGCGCCTCCCATAACTATTCATGTTAGGAAATCCAACCCTGTTGACACCCAGCAACCTATCTACATAGATGAGGAAGGAAATACCATACCCTTTCCGCAATATGGATTGCCACCTGGCTATTCCCCACCACTTCAAGAAGAGCCTGATTATCAGGAAATAATCCTTCATACGGCTCAACCAAATGTCTCACCCGTCCGGGATCCTTAAACGATTCTGATCCATACACAAGCCACGCAACCACAAGCTGCTCAAGCAACAGCCAGACCCCGCATCTCAATACCTAATGCAAACCCGATATATGTCGACCAACCAATTAGGGGTACTAGTCATCATGTTGCTGCAGGTCCAAGTGCTGCTGCTGCTACCCAGGAGGGAAGGTTAGAGTTCTTGGAAAGGCGGTTAAGAGAAATGGAAAGAACGAACCGGTTTGGAATGGACAGTGCTGCACAACTCTGTCTGATTCCCGATGTTGTTATTCCTCCTAAGTTTAAAATACCTGAATTTGATAAGTATTGAGGGCTAACCTGTCCGAAGAACCATCTTACCATGTACTGCCAGAAGATGGCTTCTCACGCTTCCAATGACCCTCTACTCATTCATTGTTTCCAAGATAGTCTGGCTGGAGCACCTATAACTTGGTACAATCATCTTGAACGATCTTATATACGCTGTTGGGAAGATCTGGCAGATGCTTTCATGCAACAGTACAAGTATAATCTGGATATGGCACCAGATAGAGTACAGTTGCAAAATGTGACTAAAAAAGATAGCGAGACGTTTAAAGAGTACGCCCAACGATGGCGAGAGGTAGCAGCTCAGGTTGACCCGCCTCTATCAGAGAAGGAGGTAATTTCCACATTTATTGATACACTCCAGTCACCTTTCTACGATAAGATGATTGGAAGCATTTCCTCTCATTTCTCCGACATCGTCACTATCGGAGAAAGAATAGAGAGTGGCCTGAGGACTGGGAAGATTACTCGAGGCTCACCTGGGGTTGGTGCAGCAAGAAAACCTTCACTTGGAGAAGGTAAGAGAAGAGAGGGAGAAACTAACCTGGTCTCTCACAATCAAAGAAAGAACCAGCCTAGACCACCTACCCCCGTCACCTTTCCTTCAACTTATCATAATGCACCACACCCATATGTGGCTACAATTCCAAATTCGAACCCACCACATTTCCGACCACCTGTTATGCGACCACCTGCACCACCGCAAGCACCATACCAACCACCACAAATGAACCCACCGAATCCAAACCTGAGGAGAGAGAATAATGACCGCACTCAAGTGTAATTTGATCCAATTCCCATGACCTACACAGAGCTTCTTCCCCATCTTATTGAAAACACATTGGTGGCATCTTGCCCTCTAAAACCGCTTCAACCACCTTATCCCAGAGGGTATGACCCAAATGCGCGGTGCGATTACCACGCCGGTGCACCGGGGCATTCCACTGAGAATTGCCTGGCACTGAAGTTTAATATAAGAGATTTAATCAGAGCTGATTGGATAAGCTTCAAAGAGGGAAGCCCAAATGTGACCACCAATCCTCTGCCTAACCATGGGAGACCAGGTGTTAACGCTGTCGAAAGAGATGAGGAATGTATTTCCAAGGTTGAGGACATCCAAATGCCGTTGGAAATGATTCACTCCCATATGCTTAAGATGAGATTGATAGAAGGATCATGGGATGAAGAGTGTAATGACCTCCAGTCTGCAAAATGAAGGGACTTCCAAAAAACCCTTTAGGGACTTATGGACAGTTCTGTCATAGAAGTTTGCCGGCATCGTGAAGGCAGAATAAATATGATACAAGAGCAAAGCCGAGTTTGAGCCCCAAAGCCTCTAGTCATATTTTACAACAAAAATGCACCTGTGGCTTCGACTCCTGCTAAAACGGTCATCACGGTAAACACGCCAACCCTGTTTCCTCACAAGGATTCAAGATCTGTGCCGTGGAAGTATGGCACTGATGTGGTTGTTACTAGTTCTGAGGCAGTTGAGCCTACGCCATCATCCCCTGTCACGAGTATTGTTGGAATTGAGGGTGTCACCCGGAGTGGAAGAGTATATGCTCCCCCAGAACCAAAACTTGACAAAGCTATAGGGGATGTTAGACCTGGGAAGGGAGAATCCTCTGGTGAAGCAAAGAAGGCTGTAACTGAAGAGGAAGCCTAAGAATTTCTAAGATTCATTCGTCATAGTGATTACCAGGTGTTGGACCAACTGAACCACACCTCGGCCAAGATTTCTCTGTTGTCCTTGCTAATGAGTTCTGAACCACATTGGAACATGCTGATGAAGGTTTTGAGTGAGGCACATGTGAAGCATGATTTGCCCGTAGATAAGTTTGAGGGCATAGTGGGACACATAGTGGCCAACAATTATCTTACCTTTACGGATGACGAGACACAAGTGGAAGGAAGAGGGCACAACAAAGCCCTTCATATCTCCATAAAATGCCAAGATCATATCATGGCGAAGGTGCTTGTTGACAATGGGTCGTCCCTAAATGTAATGCCAAAATCTACGTTGGCAAAGTTGCCTTTTGATGGGACCCATATGAGACCCAGTTCTATGGTAGTCCGGGCTTTTGACGGAACTCGCCGGGAGGTTATGGGAGAAATTAAACTGCCTATACAAGTTGGGCCATGCACCTTTCAAATCCTTTTTTAAGTCATGGATATTACGCCCGCATACAGTTGTTTACTGGGACGGCCATGGATCTATTCGGCTGGGGTAGTCCCTTCCACTCTGCACCAAAAGTTGAAATTCATCATTGACAACAAGTTGGTGATTGTCTCTGGAGAAAAGGACTTGTTGGTCAGCAAACCTGCCAATACACCTTACATTGAAGCAACCGAGGAAGCCCTCGAAACCTCATTTCAGGCTTTAGAGGTAGCCAATGCAACAAGCATTACGAAGACATCCTTCCCAAACGTGCCTCTAATGGTTGCAAAAACAATGTTGAGAGAAGGATACAAGCTGGGGAGAGGGCTAGGGCGAGAATTGGAAGGAAGAACCCAACCTATATGCCTCCCAGAAAACAAGGATAGATATGGCCTGGGGTACAAGCCTACAGCAGCTGACAGAAAAAGGGTAGTAGAAGAAAGGAGGGAGAGAAGGATTGCTCGCCTTACCGGTCAAGAATTCAACACTGCTAGAATCCCTATCTGTGACCTCTATCAAAGCTTCAGGAGCACCGGGATTATATATCCGGGTCAGGTGGCCATGATTGGAGATGGGCCCAGCTATGATGTGGAATTGGTGCATGCTTGCTTACCCGGTCAAGAACTGGACAACTGGGAAACCATGGAGTTCCCCACAACTATCAATCCTCAGTCAAAATCTGAAAGCGATTCTTCTGAAAGTAATGAGAACTCGGTTCTATTTCATGACTCTGATAATCCGAATGATTACGCCTACAAAGAGAGTGAGGAAGACTTTGAACCTTCACCCGAATTGACAAGATTAATGGAACAGGAAGATAAGGAAATTCAACCTCATCAGGAAAAGATTGAGACCATTAACCTGGGAGATGAAGGGGAAAATAAAGAAGTCAAGATAGGCACCCTCTTGAGCGAACAGCGGCAGAGTGAATTGATTGAACTGCTCTAGGAATTTTGAGACATTTTTGCATGGTCATATCAAGATATGCCGGGTCTGGATAATAATATTGTTGAACACAGGTTGCCTTTAAAGCCGGAATGTCCGCCGATCAAGCAAAAGCTGTGACGAATGAAACCAGAGATGCTTCTTAAGATCAAAGAAGAAGTCAAGAAACAATTCGATGCTGGTTTCTTAGCCGTAGCTAAGTATCCGCAATGGGTAGCCAACATAGTTCCTGTTCCAAAGAAAGATGGGAAAGTAAGGATGTGTGTAGACTACCGAGACTTGAATCGGGCGAGTCCTAAGGATGACTTTCCTTTACCCCAAATTGATGTACTAGTTGATAACACTGCTCAGCATTCTATCTTCTCCTTTATGGATGGATTTTCAGGATATAATCAGATCAAGATGGCACCGGAAGATATGGAAAAGACCACGTTCATCACTCTGTGGGGCACCTTTTGTTATAAAGTAATGTCCTTCGGATTGAAGAATGCAGGAGCCACCTATCAAAGGGCAATGGTGACTCTCTTCCATGACATAATGCACAAGG
Source organism: Clitoria ternatea (assembly GCA_037962975.1). Lineage (NCBI taxonomy): Eukaryota > Viridiplantae > Streptophyta > Magnoliopsida > Fabales > Fabaceae > Clitoria > Clitoria ternatea. Next base: position 121,700,930 of record CM075670.1, read on the forward strand.
AAATAGAAGTTTATGTGGATGACATAATTGCCAAATCCAGATCAGAGGAAGAGCACATTACTGACCTGAGAAAACTTTTCAAAAGGTTAAGGAAATTCAAGCTTAGATTGAATCCCGCCAAGTGCACTTTTGGCGTAAGATCCGGCAAATTGTTAGGATTCATTGTGAATGAGAGAGGGATAGAAGTTGATCCTGACAAAGTCAAGGCAATTCTAGAAATGCCTCCTCCTCGTACTGAAAAAGAAGTCCGAGGGTTCTTGGGAAGATTGAATTACATCGCCCGATTCATTTCCCAAATGACAGCAACCTGTGAGCCGATTTTCAAATTGCTCCGCAAGAACCAGCCTGGGCAGTGGAATGAAGATTGCCAGATTGCATTTGAAAAGATAAAGCAATACTTATTGGAGTCACTAGTCTTGGTGCCACCTGTTCATGGGAGACCACTAATCCTATATCTGACCGTGCTGAATGAATCCATGGGGTGCGTGTTAGGTCAACATGATGAGACTGGGAGGAAGGAATGTGCCATCTACTATTTGAGCAAGAGATTCACCAAATGCGAGATGAGGTATTCATCTCTTGAAAGAACATGTTGTGCATTGGCCTGGGCTGCCCGACGCTTACGGCAATACATGCTTAATCATACTACTTGGCTGGTGTCTAAGATGGATCCCATCAAGTATATCTTTGAAAAACCTGCTTTGACTGCGAGGATTGCCCATTGGCAAGTGTTACTGACAGAATACGACATAACATATGTCACCCAAAAGGCAATTAAAGGGAGTGCGCTAGCAGATTACTTGGCACACCAACCCATTGAGGCTTACCAACCAATGCGGCATGATTTCCTAGATGAGGATATCTTGGCCCTTTCCAAAGAAGAAGATGGTCTGGAAATCAGATGGATCATGAGATTCGATGGGGCGTCCAATGCACTAGGACATGGAATTAGGGTTATCCTGATCTCGCCTGATAAGGAATTCATCCCTATTTGCGCTCGGTTATGCTTTGACTGCACTAACAATGTTGCGGAATATGAAGCATGTTCTCTAGGTATACAAGCGGCTCTAAACATGGGAATAAAGATCCTGGAAGTTTATGGAGATTCTGCTTTGGTTATCCATCAACTAAGAGATGAATAGGAAACTAGAGACAGTAAACTAGTTCCCTATCATGCTCACATCAAGGAGATAATCAAAAGATTCAATGAAGTCACTTTCCATCATATTCCACAAGAGGACAACCAAATGGAAGATGCTTTAGCCACCCTAGCCGCTATGTTTGAAGTTAGCAATGATTACGAGGTACCTCTCATTGAAGTAAAGAAACGGCAAGAACCTGCCCTTTGCCAGGTCATAGAAGGAGAACCGGATGGCAAGCCTTGGTATCATGACATCAAAAGATACCTCTAGTGCCAAGAATACCCGGAAGACATCATGGATAATGACAAACGAACTTTGAGAAGGCTAGCTATGGGGTACCTATTGAGTGGTAATGTGCTATACAAGAGGAATTATAATTCCATTCTCCTCCGGTGTGTTGATACCGTCGAGGCAAATCAAATCATGAAAGATATCCACGAAGGATCTTTCGGAACTCATACGAATGGGCACGCTATGTCAAGGAAAATCCTGAGAGCCGGGTATTATTGGATGACTATGGAAGCAGATTGTTTTGCTTACATATGGAAGTGTCATAAATGTCAGATTTATGCTGATCACATTCATGCACCGCCTTCATCCTTAAATGTCTTGTCAGCACCATGGCCCTTTTCAATGTGGGGTATGGATGTAATTGGGCCCATTGAGCCAAAAGCCTCAAACGGTCATCGTTTTAATCTGGTTGCCATCGATTATTTCACCAAGTGGGTAGAGGCAACTTCATACACCAATGTGACGAAAAATGTTATGGTCAAATTCGTCAAGCGTGAACTAATATGCCGGTATGGCCTACCAAACCAAATTATTACGGACAATGGTACAAATTTAAACAACAAAATGATGAAGGAGCTTTGCGAGAACTTTAAAATCTCTCACCACAACTCCTCTCCGTACCGTCCGAAGATGAATGGAGCAGTTGAGGCAGCTAATAAAAATATCAAGAAGATAGTACAAAAAATGGTAGTAACCTACAAAGACTGACATGAAATGCTCCATTTCGCGCTGCACGGATACCGAACCTCGGTGCGAACTTCAACTGGGGCAACCCCTTTTTCTTTGGTCTACAGAATGGAAGCTATACTACCATTTGAAGTGGAAATTCCAACCCTTAGGGTGATCATGGAAGCCAAACTGGAAGAAGCTGAATGGGTCCAGGCCAAATATGACCAATTGAATCCGATTGACGGGAAGAGGTTAACCGCCCTTTGCCAAGGTCAATTATATCAAAGACGCATGAAGCAGGCATACAAAAAGAAAGTGCGCCCCCGACAGTTCCAAGAAGGGGATTTGGTCCTCAAGAAGATTTTGCCAATTCAAAAAGACGTCCGAGGGAAATGGACACCTAATTATGAAGGACCATATGTTATAAAGAAGGCTTTTTCCGGAGGAGCTCTCATACTCACCAACATGGATGGAGATGATCTGCCAATGCCTGCCAATGCTGATGCAGTAAAGAAATACTTTGCATAATATAAAAATAAAAAGAAAAAGCTCGCTAGGTTGAAAACCTGAAAAGGCGGCCTAGGCAAAAGTTAGAGCAGCAAGATGAGCTGAAAACCTGAAAAGACGGTTCAGACTGAATTACAAACTCGACTCTGCAATATAAACCCTTCAAGTGAAAGACAAAGAAAGTCAAAACGGGTATTAGGGTCATTGTCAAATTACGCCCGCAGAAGCAGAATCAGAGGACGAACACAAAGTCGTAATAAAGGGTCAAGTTTCTCATTGCTCGTAGAAGATCACTAGAGGATATATCAGCCTTTCCCTTCCTACTTGCCTTCCATTCTTTATATCTTATCACATCTCTGTGTTTAATATTATTTTCATCACTACTGTATATACCTAATGTTTGTAAATAAAATTCTCCCTTCTTCCTACATGTGTTCATGGTTAAATTTTATGAATAAACAAGTTTTTGCCTAAAAGAAATTTTTGAAATTGAAAACGACAGAGTGTAAAGTTATGGGGAACGAAATGCATCCTAGCGCCAGACTTCGCTTGGTATAAGCATAACCATCTCCGCTAAATACGCTCGCCAAAGTCAGAGGATGTTTCTATTTCATCCATGAGTTATCTTAAAAAGCCAGTCGCCAGGGAAGATTTACCTGTAAGTCTTTTTATACTAACTCACTTTTTTGTCAAAGGGACACCAAATCCATCATCCAAAAGCAGGTATTCGCCAAAGTTTTCTCTCAGCAAGACCCACTGTTCATACCTAAGTGGAACGCAGATTGAGGGTCCCTCCCGAAGAACCACAAAAATGGGCTCAGCTCCCTCAACTAGGATATTTCTTTGATCAAGCTTAGAAGAACTTATCCTTCCCTAGTGATTTCACCATTACCAAGCAGCTCAAACTGGGACATCTCCCCAGATTTTTCTTCCAACTAGGGGGCAGTACCCCCGAAAATCCAAAAAAAAAACAAAAAAAAGAAAAAAATACAAACTGGGGCATCTCCCCAGATTCATCCTCCAGTAAAGGGGCAACCCCCAAAATTCCTTCAACCTTTCCAAAACTGGGGTATCTCCCCAGATTTCTTTTGTTCGTTCAAGGGGTAATTCCCCTAACGACTTTTAGTCATATCAAACTGGGGCATCTCCTTAGGTTTCTTTTGTTCATCCAAGGGGTAATTCCCCAACAACTTTCAGTCATATCAAACTGGGGCATCTCCCTAGATTTCTTTTGTTCATTCAAGGGGCAGTTCCCCAACAACCTTCAGTCATGCCAACCGAGAGGCAACACCCTCACCCTTTTACTTTTTTAGTCAATCGAGAGGCAACACCCTCACCTTTTACTTTTCCTGTCAACCGAGAGGCAACACCCTCACCCTTTTACTTTTTCAGTCAACTGAGAGGCAACACCCTCACCCTTTTACTTTTCCTATCAATCGAGAGGCAACACCCTCACCTTTTACTTTTCCTGTAAACCGAGAGGCAACATCCTCACCTTTTTACCTTTTCCTGTCAACCGAGAGGCAACACCCTCACCTTTTACTTTTCCTGTCAACCGAGAGGCAACACCCTCACCCTTTTACTTCTCCTGTCAACCGAGAGGCAACACCTTCACCTTTTACTTTTTTAGTCCACAGAGAGGCAACACCCTCACCTTTTACTTTTTCAGTCAATCGAGAGTTAACACCCTCACCTTTTACTTTTCCTGTAAACTGAGAGGCAACATCCTCACCTTTTTACCTTTTCCAGTTCAATCAGGAGGCAACACCCTCACCTTTTATTTTTCCAGTTCAATCGAGAGGCAACACCCTCACCTTTTACTTCTCCTGTCAACCGAGAGGCAACACCTTCACCTTTTACTTTTCCAGTCAGTTCCTAGGTTTTCCCCCTCATCTGATACTTTGACAATGGTGTTCACGTCTTTACTCCCTTTCTATTTCAAAAGCAAGAAGAAACTTCATGCTTTTCCTCATGGAAAAGAAGTAAAGAGGGGCATCTGTGAACCCCTATTTCGGTCCAGTTAATTTTCACCCAGAATAAAGAATTTTCAAAACCAAGAATAGAGAATCCACAAGTGAAAAGAATTAAAAATAAAATAAAATAAAATAACATTAAAAATAAAAAAAAGAAATAAAAAAAGAAAAGAAAAAAAGAGAAGAAAAAAAAAGAAAAGAAAAGAAAATAAAAGAAAAGAATTTATAAAAAAAAAAGAAAAAAAAAGAATTCTGACTCAGAAATGATCATTTCCGAGTAAGGAGTCTCCGAGTGAGACATGGCCGAGTGGTCTATTGATATATGGTGATGTGAGTGGGAATTACGCTTAAGCGATTAGGAATTTCGCTTAAGCGAGACTGTAGTTAATCAAGAATTTGGCCTCTAGCCTGTTTCCCCTGAGCGGAAGGTGGATTCGCCCGAGCGAGATTGTGTTGAATCAAGAATTTGGCCTCTGGCCTATTCTCGCTCAAGCGAGTGGGAACCTCGCCCAAGTGGAAAGGTGAGCGCTCAAGCGAGTGGGAATCCCGCTCAAGTGGAAAGGCGTTTCGAGTAACATGTCTCCGAGTGAGACGTTGCCGAGTGAATTGTCACCGGTTAGGGTGTTTTCGAGTGGAGGATTCCCGATTGGAACCGCTCAGAATGAAAATGGGACTGTTATTGAATGACTATTTTCCGAGTGAATATGTCCAAGTTTCCAAGTTCTGAGTGAGAAGGAGGCTATTTTCCGAGTGAGTATGTCCAAGTTTCCAAGTTCTGAGTGAGAAGAAGGTTGTTTCCGAGTGAAAATGTCCAAGTTTCCAATTTCTGAGTGAAAAGAAGGCCGGTTCCGAGTGAAAATATCCAAGTTCCAAATTCTGAGTGAGGAATAAGACCGACTCCGAGTGAATGAATCCGAATGATTGGATGATGAGTGAAACCATTCTGATTGGAAGATAAGACCGACTCCCAAGGTCAATTCCAAGTAAATCCTTCAAGCCATGAAGTTCTGAGTGTCACTTTTGAAGAAATTCCGAGTGAATGTTTCAAGCAGAGATAAGATCCGAGCAAAACACCTCTGATTGAAGTAATTCCGAGTGAATGCTTTAAACAGAAACAAGATCTGAGCCAAATACTTCCGATTGAAACAATCCCGAGTCACTCTCTCTTCAGTCAGTACCGAGTGAAGTCTCTTCAGTCAGCAGCGAGTGAATCCTCTTCAGTCAGTACCGAGTCACTCTCTCTTCAGTCAGCACCGAGTGAAGTATCTTCAGTTAGTGTCGAGTCACTCTTAGTCAGCACCGAGTCACTCACTCATCAGTCAGTACCGATTGAGCCATTTTTCAGTCAGCACCAAGTGAGTCCTTTCACTCAATTTCCGAGCCATTTTTACCCATTTTCGAGCTACTTTTCACCCATTTGAGCTATTTTTCACCCATTCCTGAGCCACTTTTAAACCATTTCCGAGCCATACTTAAACCATTTCTGAGCCGTCCTTCAACCATTTCTGAGCCATACTTAAACCATTTCCGAGCCATCCTTCAACCATTTCCGAGTCCTCCTCAGTCAGTTCCGAGTCACTTTTCACTCAGTTCCGATTGAATGTGTCAACCAGAATTGTTTACTCGTCCAGCCCTTCATAACCACAATACTGACCCTCCTCACAACAACTACACCGACCAACAAAGCAACACCGAGCAAAGCTTTCACTCGGTTTTTGTAGGAACAACACCTTTTCTACTTGGTCTTGTGTACAAAAGGCACCTGTTCCACTCGATCTTGTGCACAAAAGGCACCTTTTCCACTCGGATTCTGGAGAGAAGGTGAAATCCGACCCATATTTCCACCGAGTGCCCTTGCTGATTTGGATGTCCACTATCCAAGTGGATCCTTGATTTGTGGGGGGCGGCTGACAAAGTGACAAAGGAGAAACCCACTAGCCGCCGTCCCCTATAGCTGTTTAGGTGCAAGCTGTTCCCACCAACTCCATCCAGGTTGTATCCAACGCTGATCTAGTGGGGCGACTGACTTCAGGACAAAAGGAGAAGCCCCACTTGCCTCTGATGGAAAACGTCCAAGACCTCTTTAAATAGAGAGGATCCTGAAGCCTTCAAGGAAGGAGAGAAAAAAGGGAAGAAACCATTATCTTGGAGAAGATCTCAAAGCTTTCAAATGCAGCTTTAAAACCCACACAATAACGCCCCTCTCTTCCCCTCCAACACCGTCCTTCTCCCTTCCATCCACTCTCTTCTCCACCAATACCGTCTCCTTCTCCAACAAACACCAGCCCCCACTCCTCCTTCTCCTCACCCACACCGTACAGCCCCCTAAGACCACACCGTCCCAACCTCCTTCCTTGAAGCCCAGTACCGTCCTCCTCTCCACCTCACCATACAGTCCTTCCCTCACTCCTCTAAACCGTCCTTCCTTCTCCTCTCTCCTTTTCTTCCACACCGTCCTCTTCCACCTCTCCACTCATCTCCCACAAAACCACACGGTCCTCACAGCCCCCTCCAACACCGTCCTTCTCCCTTCCATCCACTCTCTTCTCCACCAATACCGTCTCCTTCTCCAACAAACACCAGCCCCCACTCCTCATTTTCCTCTACCTCTCCATACAGCCCCTGAAATACACCTCTCAACACCGTCCCTCACTCCTCACAGCCCCCTCCAACACCGTCCTTCTCCCTTCCATCCAATCTCTTCCTACCTCTCAATACCGTCTCCCTCTCCAGCAGCCCCTCTCCTCTAAAAACGCACCGTACACCCCCTCAAACACATCATCCTCTCCTTAAAACCCATACCAACAACCCCCTCAAATCCTCACCACACCGTACACCCCCTCAAACACACCGTCCAGCTCTTTTCTCAACACACCGGTCCTATTCTTCCCCTCATTTTTAATATTTGTACTTGTTTATTTTCTGCTAAATTAATTGCTATTCAGTGACTTTGTCTTTCTTTTCAATTATCAATTAATTGATTGATAAATATTAATAAAAATGAGTACTTCACACATTTTATTTGGATTAGTGTAAAAGTTGTAATAATAATAATAATTATTATTATTATTGCAATTTTTATTTTCTTTTCTTAAAAAGGGTAGAGCGAGTTTAATTTGGACGAGACGTCCTGTTAATCTCATTTTTTTATATATAACATTTTTTAAAAAAGGGTGGAGCGAGTTTAATTTGGACGAGACGTCCTGTTAATCTCATGTAAATATTCCGTGTTTATTTTTGTTTATTTTTGTATATTTTGTCATCTCGTATACTTTCTTTTCATGAAGAAGTTAAAATAATTATTGGGTTAATTATAATGCGCGCTATCATATTGAGGTAACCGTTTTTATAACGGACAATTGTGAGGTGCTAATACCTTCCTCACCTGTAATTAGACTCTCGAACATGGAATCTCAGTTTTTGACCAATGCTTTAATAAAAGGTTTTCCCGGTATTTTATCCTAAAAAATATTGGTGGTGACTCCCTGTTTTTTTTTTCGAACCAAAAATCATTTTTGAGGGTTGGCCGTGCCGCCGCGATCCCGGTCACACCACATGTCTTATTCATATTCTTTCATTTTCCATCATGCTCGTCATCGGTAGGGTCTCCTCAACAGCCACTTTCATTCTTAACGTCGGGTTTATTTTATATCTTCTTTAAATCTCTTCCAATCATCCTTTAGAGAAAATGAGACTAGCCAGGGATTTATCCTAAGTCAATTATGGTATAATCTTATCAATGTTGGGTAAGACTATTCTAAGGGTATGGGTTGTTTTGGCTGTGTAGGTGTATACTTAGTTCATACTGATTGTTGGCTAACCGTCTGATTCATTTACCAACACTATCTTTAGTTATTGTCATTATTTCTCTTTAATGCTAATCTTAATATATTCCCTCCGATAATTAAGAAGGAAAAGGGAGTTGAGTATACATATTTATTATTTCTCGGGTACAAACTTGTGTCTCAGCGCATCATCATCTCATCGGATCCATTCACATTTCACCCTTATTCCATTTTCATATCATATCAGGATCCCTACTAAGACATATTCTTGCTTTTATTCTTCACCTATCATTTTATTAATGCATCGTACAAGATTCATTCTTTTCATCATATGTTTCATCAAACTCATATCACTTATCACACCAACCAGAACATGTAATCCACATAATCATGCACATTAATCGATCAAGCACATATCACTCATTCAATGAACACATTCATCAAACATACATCTCATCATGCTCGTTTATTTTATTATACTTATAACTTCACACTGGCATGTATATCACAACAAACAGATAATTCATATAAGTTAATCAAGCATACTTAATTCAGTCAGCATATACATACTAGCACGTAAATTCACATATTTCAGTCAAACACATAGCACTTTTATTCAAACAACATGCTTAATTAGATATATACACACATTCAAGCATCATACCAATCAATCAGATATGCAGATCTATCTAGCTGGTACACTTTTATAAAATAGATGAAGCATATTTATATTTTATTTGGTGTAAGTTGGTTAACCTAAAATATTCTTCTAGTGACTCTATTAACATATCTTCCATTCCTTCTTAAATCTGGTTGTTTATTCATGATTCACTAATAGTTATCAGTATATACTTATATATATAATATTCATAAAATTCTTAAAATATAATTTGATTATAACAATTTCATGGGTTGGATTTATTGTAACTTAACTTATTATTATTATCATTACTTTTTGAACCCTTGGGTGTCTATGTGCTCCTCATCTTGAAATATTTGTCCTCAAGTTATTACGTCTCACTTGTCTTTCGGATTCTCGTAAAATACTTTTATCTTATTTAGGAAATGCATCGGCTATATCTTGGCTTAATAACGTCCGTTATGACGAGTAAATAATGTATTTCTACTTTATAATTAATAATTGAAATAGAAGTAATTTAAATGGTGTCAATTTAATTTGATAAATAAAAGAGTACTTGGCCATTGCCCTTATTAGTATGCTTCCTTTGAATTGAACTCATAAAGGCATTTAGGGATAAAGTGGCATTTGACACTTATTTATGAAATATAGATTTTTCTTAAAACATCGTTGGCCATTACTCTTATTGGTATACCCCATTAAGTTTGGGAGACTTATGGGGTATTTAGGAATAAGATAGTATCTAGCCATTTGTATGTACTAAGTAAACCTAACTAGACTTGCCGCATAATATACTTTATTTGGGTCCTTTTACCAATTAAATAAAATAGGACTTAGGCGTGATTGTCGACTTTAAGTCTCATTTCATTTGGTTAGGAGAAATTATACTAAAAATATTTTATTTAAGATATTTTTATCTTAATTCTTTAGGGTGATGGGATAGAAATAAAAATGTTAATAATATTATCAATTACTAGTAATAATAATGTTGATTATAATAGTAATAACAATGATAATAATAATAATATTAAGGCTGCAGAACCGACCATTATAATATAGATAAATAGAAATGAAATAAAAGAAAAATTAATATGGAGAATAAGGAGGGAGAGGATGGTGCTGTGATGGCTGCCCACGGTGGCAGAGGGTGGCTCTTGGAAACTACAATTGAAACTGATCTGTGGAAATCGAAGGAAACAAGGATCAGAGGTCATCGGGATCAAGAATGGTGGATTTCAGAGGTTGTGGAGGTCGTGGATGGCTATGGAGGTCACAGGTTAGGGGCTGATCTAGTGATGAAGATGGTGGCTTGTGGTGGTTTTGGGTGGTGGAAATGGTGGATGAAGAAGAGTGGTGGAGTTTCACAGTGGTCGGAGGTGGTTTCGGCAAAAAATGAAGGTAGTTTGGGACGTAGTGGTTGGCGTTAATAGAGGAGAGGGAGAAAGATGGGCTATGTGAGGAGGGAGAGAAGTGATGGAGGTGTAGCTTGTTAGTGAAGGATGATGTCCTATTTATAGGAAAATTCAGCCGTCGGGTCTAGATTTAATCGGTACCGGATAGAACCCTAGATATGATTTTTAATACTTAGCTTTAAGAAAAATGTGACTCATAGCTACGGCCAGTATCTCAAAAAGTGCCCAACATGAAAGTTGTAGATCTTATTTTTCCCTATCAAAATCCAACTCTCGAAGAAAGAGTTATGCTCGAAACAAGGAAAAGTACTTCTTGGGGCTCCAAAATTATTTTAACTTGGAAAGATGGGTTCACCGTGAAAAATCCTTTGACAATCAGCTCTTGGGATCTGCATAAAATGTGTAGGGTTTTTCGATACAAAGTCATGAAAAAAAGAACGAAGTGATTTTGACATTGTATGAGGGAGATATCCGCGTTTTACCGTGGCTGGGTTGCTGTATTACGAAAATGACTCTTCCCCGAGAAGCTTGGCTTTTCGGGGGTGGTTAGGCAGGAACTAACTTTTGGTTTCTTCACAAGAATTGTAGAGGGGTTTGATATGAGGATAAAGAAATAGTAACGAACTGATTCTAAGCTCGCATGAGAAATTTATGATGTTTCTCATAAATTAATGAAATTTAACGGGATTAAATAATGGGTTTTCGAAGTACAAATGCTTGGTTCATCAAATTAGGGATGATAGGTCACGAATCAGGGTTTGAGACTAGAAATAGAGATTGTTAGGTTTTTCATAACGAAGAAACCAAGATAAGAATTGCTTGATTCCAATATCATATGAGAAAGTTAGGCTTAAAACACCAAAGTGTTTAGGCCGAACTCAAGGGTCCCGATTTAACTGGATAGTTTTTCCAAGAAACAAAGTTGATGGGGTCTGAATTAGGATTTGGGCCCTTCAAGAAAAGTTCCTAAAATGTCAAAACAAGTCACCAGAGACTAACCGTGCTACCATCGGATATCCTGAAGTATATGCACTATCAAAGGTAGGAAACACTTAAGGTTCTGATCGGGCCGGTTGGACCGAGCTTGCCATTCTCGATTCACTTCAAGAGAATCTTAATAGGACTAGCTTCTCTATAGGATCACTACTCTTGGGCTGAATTGTCGAAATCTAACCTTTGACTAGGTCCCACAATTCAAATCTGAAGAACCTGACAATATTTTATTAATAAAATATAATATTAATAAACAATTAAATAAATACCATTAAAATATTATTATAATTAATTATACTTATGTGTATATAATTTTGAGAATGATTATTTTTATATTACATGACACACTCGTAGACTTGCGAGCCGTTGTCAAGTTTTTGGCGCCGTTGTCGGGGACTATGTTTCTCCTCAATATTTAGTGATTTTGATTTGATTATAGTAGACTCCTTGTTTTTCTTTATTTTATTTTAGTTTTTATTTTTATTTATTTAGTAAATTTTGTTGTTTGTTTTGTCTATTTTTTTCTAATATTTATTTATTTTAAAAATATTAAAAATAAATATTACGCTTAGTTTGTTTTTGTCTGTGTCGTGTAGGTATTTTTATGCGAAGGACTATGAGTGTTGATCCTGATCTCGATTTTAATCCTAAAATCGAGCGCACCCTCCTTGCTAGAAGAAAAACTCAAAGGAAACTCTTTGAAGAGTAACCTGTAAACATGGTTGAATAGGACAACTGAGTATTAAGGGACTTTGTTGCTCCAAATGCTATGGGTAGAGGGCCTAGTATCACACATCCTACTATAGAGGTAAATAATTTCAAGCTGAAGCCTTATTTTCTCTTTATGGTGTAGTATAATCAATTTGGAGGATTGCTGTTGGAAAATCTCAATCTCCATCTTCAAGTGTTCCTATGGTTTTGTGACACTCTAAAGGTGAATAGAGCATCAAATGGCACAATCTGACTAAGACTTTTCCCTTTCTCTTTAAGGGATAAAGTCGGAGCATGGTTACACTTATTACCTGAAGGGTCCATCTCTACATGGACTAAGCTATCCACTATCTTCCTCAATAAATACTACCCAAGAAGTAAGACTGATCAGTTGAAGAAGCAGATCATATCCTTCACGCAAAAGAAAGATGAGACCTTGTACGGCGCATGGGAAAGATACAAGGACTTGTTGAGAAAGTGTCCCCACCATGGGATACAACGATGGCTAACAGTCCATATCTTTTATAATAGGCTGACTTCTAGCCATCGGGTGACATTGGATGCCTAGATGGCGGTGCCTTCATGAGTAAGAACATGGAGGAAGGCTATAATCTTATTAAGGAGGTGGCTCAAAACTCATACCAATAGTCCTCTGAAAAGAGTTTACCTCTTAAAACTCTAGGTAAGTATTTTGTTGATGCAATTTCTTTACTGTCTGCTAAGGTATAAGCATTGTCTGTTAAATTTGATAAACTTGGAATATATGTTTCTAATGTTTGTGAGTTGTGTGGAAATACAGGTCATATGGCTAGTGTTTGTTACCTAGGACTTCCACAAAATTAGCAACAGGAGATGCAGCATGTGGATGCAATAGGAAATTACTAGGGTGGTAGCTATAGAAATAACTACAGGGGTCTGCCTGGATTCCAAAACAAGGCACCATTCAACCAAGGCAGGTAAGGAAATTATAGACCTTCCCAAGGACCTTTTACTCCATAAGGCTCATTTGTACCGTAAAAGTCAAGACTAGAATCCTTGATGGAAACTTTTATAGGCAACCAATGAAACAAAATGAGGAATTTTTGAAATTTATCAAGAACCTATCTTCCAAAGTGGATGTCATAGTTTTCCACAATAAGATATTAGAGACACATATAGCTCAACAAGCCTCACAATCCATAAAGAATCTAGGTACTTTTCCTTGGAAGCCTGAAGAAGAGGCTTAGAAACACATTATGGAGGTCATGCTAAGTGGAAGAGTCTGCACCAACACATGTAAAGACGCCTATTGATGACAAGCCGAATATAATCTACACATCCAAGTTTGATAATGCTACAATGAAGAAGAATAAAGAGGTGAAGTCATACCAACCTCTAATTCCCTATCCTCAAAGGTGAGCAAAACCTAAATTGGACAAGCAGTTTGTAAGTTTCTTGAACTTCTTAAAAAACTATATATTAATATTCTGTTTACTGAGGCATTGCAACAAATGCCAAGCTATGCTAGGTTCCTCAAAGATGTTTTATCTAATAAGAGGAAAATTGAGGAAGATAGAGTTGTTGCACTTACTGAGGAGTGTAGCTCTGTGAGTTGGGAGAAGTTACCCCTTAAGCTTCAACATCCGGGCATCTTCCCCATATCATGCATGATAGGGAACATGAGTATTGAAAGAGCTTTATGTGATTTAGGGGCTTGTGTTAGTTTGATGCTTTTATCTATTTATAAAAACTAGGTTTAGGTGAATTGAAACCTATTAGGATGTCTTTACAACTAGTTGATAGGTCTATGAAATATCCTATGGGTATCATTGAGGATGTCCCAGTTAAGGTGGGTAAGTTATTCATACCTACCGATTTTTTGGTTTTAAAGATGGAGGAGGACTCCACAATCCTATCATTTTGGGGAGGCTGTTTCTTATCACTGTAGGAGCGGTTATTGATGTGAGAAATAGAAACTGTCTCTTAGTGTGGAAAATAAAAAGCAAGAGGTTAACCTTAAAGAATTAGTTTAGGGTAGCATTAGAGAAGTTGAAATTGGAGAAATTGCAAACTGGAATTGCCAAAAATAGAATGAACCATGGTCAGGCCATGCTTTGAACTATGACCATGGTTTCAAAAGTCATAAAATGTTACAGAATTGGCCAAAATAGAACAAACCATGGCCAGACTATGGTTTGAAATATGGCCATGGCTCTAAGGAGACATTTCTATTAAAAAAAGGGAGACGAGAATGAACCACAGTCGTGGTTCATAGGGACGTGACCTGGGTCCTTATTTTAATGCCTAACATTCCCTTTCCTTCCTCATGTCGTCTCTTTTCTTCTCTTAGGTTCCCTAATCACTTTCCACCTTCCTCTGAGTAGCCATCTCTCAGGTAAGTCATCTAATGTAACGCCCTTTGTTACATCTTAATAAATTCTAAAAAAAGTTCGTAACTATTTTTGCTAAAAATATGATCGTTAAAAAGAAACTATCAGAATAAATTACATACAACATTTCCGAAATACCTCATGAATATCATAAAAAAATTTATAAAGTAATTTTACATTCTTTTGAAGAAAATAAATATTAAACATTATTAGAAAGAGAGGAAACTCCATGGACCAAGAGCAGTTACTTAATGACATTATTTATTCACTGGACCACGGTATTCATACCGAGCTTTCTTTCTAGAACATACTATATTTACTACCTGGATTCTTTGATCCTTCCCTCTATACAAACCATCAATTAAAACATATGAAACAAAAACACAGAGAAATGAGAGAGAAACAAAATATATATTCTCAAATGGGACATAAGCAATAAAGGGTTTTCACAAACTAATATAATAATATCAATCACAATCACATACACAATTATGAATATATGAATGTTATGCAATATCTTCATCGTAACTTACCTATATATGTGGGCCCTTAAATTTTAATTTGCACTGGGCCAACCAGGAGTTTACACTGTTCCATAATTCCAGATAATAATAACATGAACAACTCAACTGGCATGGAAACACTTAGAGATGAGTCAGATTGAGAAGGTTTTTATTGTGAAAGTACTCGACACTAGGGAGCGACCCTGGGTCCCCTGAAGCACCCTTCCACACCCTCTCATCCCAAGGCTCGAAATTAAGCCTCCTCTAATGTATCCTCGGTTTCTATAATCCATCCCCAGACAATATCATTTTGTTTCTCTTTGATGATTCATGATGCATAAACTATTCACGTATTTAGTTGGTTAATGCTCTTAGAAACTCAATTATATTATCGGGGCCTATGAATCGCGACATAGCCACCCCAGTAAATTGTACTTTTAGTACAATTCCTTTTCAAATCACAAATCAAATCTCATCATAATTTGAATTTCAAAGCCTTAAATATATTTCACAACCTTCTTTAGAAAATTTATAGGTCAATTCAAAATCAATTACTAAAAACTCAAATTCAGAATTATCAATCTTTAAAATCATAGTACTTGAAAATTTTGTATAATATTATTATACACTTTTGAAAATAAAATTCTTATTGTTATATATATATTTAGTTTAAAGTAAAATATTAGTGAAAGATCTTCTTTTCATTTAAGATTTAAATGTCTTTATATATGTATATATGTATAAGAATTATTTTATAAAATAATTTCTCTTTCTTTTTCTTTCTGATAAACTAACTAAAAATCTTAATTTTAGTAAATATTTTTTTAAAGATAAAAGATATTTTCTAAAAATTTATGTAGTTTCATTGAAAACTAAGAAATTTCTTAAAAGTAATTTGAATAAAAATAAATAAATAAATAAAAACAAAGAAGTAAGAGATAAGTAAATTCTTACTGAGTTTTAGTTTTCCGTCATGCTTGCTATATGTTCAAACTCCATAATATAAGATCATCAATCACAATCAAATATTGTCAATCACAATCAAACATCATCAATCACAAATAAATATAATCAATCATAATCAAATCAATATCATTAATACATATCACAATTCAAAATTTAATGGTTATTAATATAGTTGACTTTGATTCCTTTTTGTCCATTCCTCACACAAGTCTATGTAAGTCCATATAATCAAGTCCTTGCATAGGTTTAGTTCAGTCCATATAGGTCATAATAGTCCAAGTCCTTGCATAGGTTTAATCCAGTTCATATAGGTTATAAAAGTCCAGGTCCTTGCATACGTACTTCAGAGTAAGTTACACAAGATACTTAATTTAAAATTTATTATAATTTTTAAGTTAAAAAGTTATTATTTTAAAATAATAATATTATTAAATTTAAAAGAAGTAGGGGACTCCTCCCATTATTCTTATGTCTTTTCATATTATATTCCTATCTCATTCCCCCTTACCTTGAATTGCTACCAAAAGTGAGTTCGCTTTGCGCCTCCGAGTTCTAGAAATATTAATACTAATTTATTTCAGTATAAAAATAAGATAAAAATTAAGATTATTATTTGAAACAGAAATGATAAATGGTAATTATGCATAGTAACAGCAAAGAGTAAATTTTAAATAGTTACCATGAATAGTAACAGTAAATAGTAAAACGTGAATAGTGACAGTAAATAGTAAATCATGAATAGTAATGATAAATACTAAATCATGAATAGTAATAGTAAATAGTAAATTGTGAATAGTAATAATACATAGTAATTTACTATTTGAATAGTAATTTACTGTTTGTAATAGTAATTTACTATCGGCATAGTAATTTACTATTTAGAATAGTAACTTAAAATAATATTATATCTAGTATAATAATAGATTTTTAAGTGATATAAAAACAACCTACGTAATCATAAAAGAATAAAAAGGAAATTTATTATTACCTCAGAATTTTTGTAGAACCTCTTTCCTTTGAAAAATATCTTCCTCTCTTCACTTAGTATTCTCCTCTCAACACTACTAAGTTTTAAAATTTTTGTGATTTTCTCGTTCAGAACCTCGGTATTTATAGCGAAAAAGTTTACCGTGCATTTGAATATTTTAATATTTGATTACTGTGTAAGAATTGAAAAACTTTTAACAGATTACCATGCAAAGTTTGAAAATTTCAAAATTGCATAGGAACATTTCTCGTGAAGGTGGCTGAGAATTATGAAGGGGGTACAAATGGTAATTTAGGGGGTGCAAAAAGAAATTTTTTGTTTTTTTAAATTAAATATATTTTTTATATAAATTCTGAAATAATATACTGATCAAAAAATTCTTAAGGTCTATAATCAAATTCCATCAAAATTTTAATATAAAATTTTCTGTAATAAATTAAAATAAAAATAGGGGTGGTACATCTAACCTTTTTTTATCATTGCTTAAACATTGAGGACAATGTCCATCTTTAGTTTGGAGTAGTAGGATAGACAACTTCCCTTCTATTTGTTCAATTTCTATTTCTCTTTATTTATTTGTGACGCGACCGGGATCGTGACGGGAGACTGACCGTAAAAAGAAAATAAAAAAGGTTCCTGAATTCCTTTCGGAAACCGTGGAGTCGCCACCAATGTTTTTAAGATAAAACATCAAAAAAACCCTAACGTAAAAGTACTGGTCCTAAATTGAGATTTTAAGTTCGAGAGTCTGATTACAGGTAGGGAATGTATTAGCACCCCACATTGTTTGTTTTAAACGGTTACCCTAAATTCTTTAAGTTTTGAATAATCCTAATAATTTGTAATTTAAACCTCTTAAAAATGTCTTGTGGCTTTATTGTCGACTTAATAATTAAAATTATAATTTTAGTGATTAACAGGACGTCTTGTCCAAATTAATCGGGTCATCGTTAAAATGCGTATGGTTTTATTTTCCGAGTTAATGGGATATATTTATTTTTTAAAATTTGGGCCCGACAAGAATGACTCATGCTCCTATGGATTCCCGTTAGGAGAAATTAGGGTTACGTAGTTCTTTCGTAAAATAAGTTTAAAACGTTGAGATTTGGGAAAACGTGAATCAACAGGACGTCTCAACTAAATTGATCTCAAATATTGTATATAAAAAAGGGAACATTGAGTTTATTGATTTTATTATTTTTAGAGAGAAACCTAATGGTCTAAATTAACTTAAAAAATGAAAAAATTATGTTATTTAAAGACCTAGATCAACAGGCGTCTCATCCAAATTGATCCCTAATATAAATATTTTAATTTTTGTTATATACCAACATTATTAAAATATTTTATGGTCTAAATTAATTTTTAAAAATTAACTTAAAATATAAATTAACAGGACGTCTCGTCTAAATTTATCTATAAAGATTCTAAATTTTGTTATCAAAATATCTTATGATTTAAATTGATTAAAATATAGATTAATAGAACATCTCATCCAAATTAATCTCTAACATAAGGATTTTTATTTTTGTTACATATTGATGTTACTAAAATATTTTATGGTCTAAAAAATTAAAACATAGATTAATAGACGTCCCGTCCAAATTAATCTCTAACATAAATATTTTAAATTTTTTCTTAAAAATATATTATACTAAAAATAATAGATCAACCGAATGTCTTGTCCAAATTGATTGTATAAAAAAAGGTTATATTTCCCCTATTTTTTTGAATGGACTAATAGTTCTTGTATTGAAGTAATTTGTGGTATCAACGACTTCAACACACTCTAAATAATGACCATGGGACTAGGACTTAAATTCACAGTGGAGAAAAACAGAAAAGCATTAAGATGTAAACCCGTTTTGTAATTTATACTAATAAGGGAATCAGAAAAAAATGCACTTCTGAATTTAGAGTATCATGAACGTAGTAGTGTGTACCTTCTATGGCAGTTTTTTGATTCCAACGTTAATCTCACTTCCTTTCTAAATGGCGTAATATATAACTTCTGTCCCCCTTTTCCTTTTCTTTTATATATATAAAATATTATGAATATTATATTTGTTGGATGTCCCCCAAGTTCTATAAATAGAGCTTGGGTTAGCCATTAATGGACACCCCTCTCTCTCTCAAAAAAATCTCTCTTACTCTATATCATACTCCTCTTCTAAATCTATCATACTTTTATAATTCTAGCTTATTTTATAACACGTTATCAGCATGATATTCTGACCAACTGAGATCTAGTCAAGACTAAGAGAGGTAATATATGATTATCATTATTATTATTATTCTTTATAATTTTAATATATTATATATATATATATTATAAAAGGTTCCTGAAAAACTTATATTTTAAACATTCCAGAAGAATGTATAAAATTATACCTATATCATAAAAAAACAATAGGTTCTTGAAGAACTTATTTATAAACATCTTTGAGGATGTATAAAATTGATAATCAAATAATTTAGAATTCTTGAAGATACTTATTGATAGTTCCTGAAGAATTATAATAGTCTAAAATATATATATCTATATATATATATATATATTATTACTTGTTAATAATAATAGTTAATGATATTAATTATTTTAAAATTATTTGTAATTATTTGTGGTACTTGTTGGATTATTGAATTATTTTATTCCTAACTACCCACTTTACGTGAAGTGTACCTGTATTGCACTAATTCTTTTATTTTCTTTTATATTCATGAACTTGACACTAATTATTGCTACCTTATATAATTTTATACTATTACTTTTGTCACTTTGTCTCTAATTGCTACCTTTCACGTTGGTACGTTAAAGCTATTATTACTAAGCTAATAATTCCAGTTGCTGTAACTTGCTGATTGCTACTTTGCCATGTCACGGATATGCTTTTGCTTATATTTCAATAATTCTAGTTGCTAAGCGTTTTTTTTATTTTCCAGTTGCTAAGCGCGTTTAACTTACCTGCTCCAATTTTAGATTTATAATTGCTACTTTTATAATATATATATATATATATTATATCTATAAAAGGAACTAATAAATAATATAACATTAACAAGGATTCAAACCTGAGACGAGACTTATAACATGATAAGTTATTACCCTACCATTAGGCAACTAATATTTGAATGATATTTTATAAAAATTTTAAATTTTTATTACCGGGTTTCTTATGTGAAATTTTATTTATACTTGTCTCCTTGTGACTGAAAAAAAATATAACAAATTACTTATATAAAATAATGAGTCCTGTCCAACTGGAACTACTCCATTCCCAGAAGTGAATGAAACAACAAATGATCATTATACTCACGATCATGGTCGTGGTCGTGGTCGAAATGATAACAAATCATCATTTGTATGAAAAAATAAAGAACGTATGGAAAAAGGAAAAGACGTTCAAAATAGCGAACAAACTAAAATATTTTCTATCGTTATGGTAGCCAAGGCCACTGGTCTCGGATTTGTCGTACACCAAAACATCTGATTGATCTATACCAAAAGTCCCTTAAAAATAAAAGGAAAACAATAGAAACAAATTTTGCTGGTATGGATGATGTTTATACTCCCTTTGATATTGATGATTTCCTTGTTCTTCCTGAAGAAGACATTGACCACTAGGTTGAAAAGGGGAGTTCCCCTAAATAAATTATTTTATATTTCATGAAATTTGTTTTGTTATGAATTTATATTAAATATTTATTGTTGTTAATTATATTTTCACTCATGATTATTATTATTTAATGAAGAATGAATGCTCATGTGAATGACGAATATATATGTCTCGTAGACAGTGCAACAACTCATACTATTATCAAATAATGAGAAATATTTTTACCATATACTAAAACAAGAAGTTAGTGCTAATACTATATCTGATAGTATAAATATAATTGAAGGCTCTGGCAGAGCCATTATTTTGTTACTTGGGGGAACAAAATTACACATTTATAGTGCATTATATTCTACCAAGTCTTAAAGAAATTTGTTACGTTTTAAAGATATCCGTAGAAATGGATACCATATTGAGACCATAAATGAAGGAAATGATGAATATCTTTATATCACAAAGTTAATTTCTGATAAGAAATGTATATTGGAAAAATTATCTTCATTTTCTTCCGGTTTGTACTATACCTATATTAGTACAGTTGAAACAAATGCCATTGTAAACCAGAAGTTTACAAATAAGAATAACTTTGTTATTTGACATGAACGGTTAGGTCATCCTAGAACAATAATGATGCAAAAAATAGTTGAGAATTCAAATGGTCATTGTTTGTCCAACAGACAAATTCTTCAAACTAATAATTTCTCATGTGCTGCTTGTTCTCAAGGAAAATTAATTACTCGGCCATCACCAATGAAAATTGGAAGTGAATCACTCACATTTTTATAGCGTATACAAGGTGATATTTATGGACTAATACACCCTTCATGTGGACCATTTAGATATTTTATGGTTTTAATTGATGCATCAACTAGATGGTCACATGTTTGCTTATTGTCAACTCGCAACTAGGCGTTTGTGAGATTACTAGCTCAATTAATTCATGCAAGATCTTATTTTCCTGATTATACATCTTGATAACGCTGGTGAATTCACATCTCAATCATTTAATGATTATTGTATATCCATTAGAATTGATGTTGAACATCCTGTAGCACATGTTCATACACAAAATAGATTTGTTGAATCATTGATTAAATGTTTGAAATTGATAGTAAGACCATTGTTAATGAGATCAAAACTTCCAATTTCAACTTGAGGGCATGCAATCTTCCATGCAGCAGCACTTATTCACATCAAGCCTAAAAGTTATCATGAGTATTCCCCTTTACAATTGGTTCATGGTAAAGAACCAAATATTTCCCATCTGAGAATTTTTAGAAGTGCGGTATATATTCCTATTTATTTCTCCTTCATAACGTACTAAGATGGGGCCTCAAAGAAGGTTGGGGATATATGTTGGATACGAAAGTCCATCTATAATAAAATATCTTGAACCCTTAACAGGTGATTTATTTACAACTCATTTTGTTGATTGTCATTTTGATGAATCTGTTTTCCCACCATTAGGGGGAGAAAATAAACAGTTGGATAAAAAGATCAATTGGAATGAGATATCTCTATCACATCTTGATCCTCGAATAAAGTGATGTGAACTAGAAGTTCAGAAAATAATTAGTTTATAAAATTTAACAAACCAATTGCCTAATGCATTTGCTGATCCAAAAAGAGTGACTAAGTCACACATACTAGTTGTTAATACCTCAATAAAGATTGATATCCCTGAAGGATAATCTAAAATTACAAATGAGTTTGAAGCCAAAATAAAATATGGCAGACCTGTTGGTTCTAAAGATAAAAATCCTCGAAAAACAAAAGTAAATAAAGAAAATGGTCAAATCGAGGATATAATGACTCTAGAAGAGTCTCCTAACATAATCAAGGTTTCAAATCCAGAAGATACCAAGGTACCTATAATTGATAAGAATAAAGAGATCTCTATAAATTATGTCATGGATGGAATATAATAGAATCGACATAAAGTCAATATTGATGAAATTTTTGCATTCAAAGTAGCTCTTGATATTATAAATGATGAAAAGAATCATGAGCCAAAATCTACTAAGGAATGTGCACAAAGAAATGATTGGCCAAAGTGGAAAGATATGCAAGAAGAGTTAAACTCACTTGCAAAAATGAAAAGTTTTGGACCTGCAGTACAAACACCTGAAGGTGTAAAACCAAGTTAGGTACAAATGGGTCTTTATGTGAAAAAGAAATAAAAATGGTAAAATTATGCAATATAAAGCAAGGCTTGTTGCACAAGGTTTCTCATAAAGACCTGGTACTGATTTCAATGAAACATATTCACCAGTGATGATGCAAGTACTTTTCAATACTTGATTAGTTTGACAATTCATGAAAAACTTGATTTACGCCTAATGAATGTTGTTGTAGCATATTTATATGGCTCACTTGAAAATGACATCTATATGAAACTCCCTGAGGGATTTAATTAGCCTGAAGCAAAATGATATCTATATGAAACTCCCTGAGGGATTTAATTTGCCTGAAGCAAAATGACATCTATATGAAACTCCCTGAGAGATTTAATTTGTCTGAAGTAAAATGACATCTATATGAAACTCCCAGAAGGATTTAATTTGTCTGAAGCATACAAGCCAAATTCTCGAGAAAATTATTCAATTAAATTGAATAAATCCCTTTACGGACTAAAACAATCTGGACGTATGTGGTATAATTGTCTCGGTGGATACTTATTGAAATAAGGGTATAAAAGACCCGATTTGTCCGAGTATTTTTATGAAAAGATTCGAAAAAGAGTCCGTTATAATTGCTATTTATGTAGATGATTTAAACATCATTGGAACTCCTGAAGAGCTTTCAAAGATTGTAAATTGCTTGAAAAAAGAATTTGAGATGAAAGATTTGGGAAAAACAAAGTTTTATCTTGGATTACAATTAGAATATTTAAAGGAAGGAATCTTAATGCACCAGAAGACTTATACTAAAAAAGTGCTAAAATGGTTCTATATGGACAAATCCACCCTTGAGTAGTCCAATGGTTGTAAGGTCACTTGAAGTGAGCAAAGATCCTTTTTTGACCTTAAGAGAAAAATGAAGAACTATTTGGTCCTGAAGTACCATATCTTAGTGCAATTGGTGCACTAATGTATCTTGCTAGTCATACACGACCTGATATATAATTTGCTGTTAATTTATTAGCAAGACATAGTTCTTTACCAACAAAAAGACATTGGAACGGGATTAAACACATATTCCGCTATCTTAGAGGTACAATAGAAACGGGTTTATTTTTCTCATATGTATCTAGGCAAACCTAATTGGTTATGTAGATACGGGGTATTTGTCTAATCCTCATAATGGTCGATCACAAATAAGATACTTGTTCACATATAGTGGTACAACAATTTCATGGAGATCTATAAAACAAACGATTACAGCAACATCATCTAATCATGCTGAAATTTTAGCTTTACATGAAGCAAGTCGAGAATGTGTTTGGTTGAGATCTATGATTCAACATATTCAAGAAACTTGTGGCTTGCATGTTAGAAAATTACCATCAACAATCTTATGTGAAGATAATGCAGCTTGTATCTCCCAGTTAAATGAAGGTTATATTAAAGGAGATAGAACAAAGTATGCGGGGTATTTTACTCATGATCTTATAAAGAATAAGATATATTTACAAAATCATTACTCAGAGTCTTCGAGCAACTAGTAAAGAAGATTGGTCTTCGACGCTTACATAAGTGTTCTGATGAGGGGGAGAATTAAATACTTGTATATTTAATTATTTATTTACTTTGTAAAGAATGTTGTACTCTTTTTCCTTTACTAGGTTTTTATCCCACTGGATTTTTCCTAGTAAAGTTTTAACAAGGCACATTCTAAAATATGGACATTTAAAAGGGGAGTTTTATAAATATTATATTTGTTGGATGTCCCCCAAGTTCTATAAATAGAGCTTGGGTTAGTCATTAATGGACACCCCTCTCTCTCTCTAAAAAATCTCTCTTACTCCAAATCTTCCTCCTCTTCTAAATCTATCATACTCTTATAATTCTAGCTTATTTTATAACATAAAACTGATTTTTCTTCCCCCCTGAATTTTTCACGTGAAGTATACTCCCTTTCACTTCTCAATTGCGCCAATATATATATACTCTTCTCCTACGTGAATTTTATGCCTAATATATGTATATCACTTCTAAAACGTCATTCCTTCCCCCTTGTTAACAGTGTGAATGTCTTATATATAGCAGCTGCCTTCTTTTTCCATGTGCCTATATATATATATATATATATATATATATATATATATATATATATATATAAAATAAAACGTGATCTCCTGCCTATATCTTGCTGCGTGAATTCCTTATAAGCTTTATCCCCTTTTTTCTTTATATTAGCTAATGCATATATATATAAAACGTGATCCACCTTCAAAGGCGTGAATATCCCCTTTTTTTTCCCGATTTCCGTGTGAACTTTTATATTATATATATATATATTTAAAAAACCTGATTATATATATATATATATATATATATATTAAAAAATTCTATCTCATTCTAATTTAAAAAAACTTTATCTCATTCCTTAAAATCCCCTCATTATTTTTCTCTAATCTCCTATCATAAAAATCTGATTCTTTTTTTTTTAATTCAAATTTTGAACTTCCTTCTCCTATTTGATTTTTAAGATTAGATTCCAGTTTTTTTTAAGAGAAAATCAAAATCTATAGTTCTGATGAGGATTTAAAAAATTTTAAAGATCAAAACCCGAATCAAGAATTCAAAATTTAAACAAGCCCACAGATTCACTTTTTTTTTCTTAAAAAATTAAATCTTAAGTTAGAATGAAATTTTTTTGTCATTATTTATTTTTATTTTTTTATTTTTTTATATTTTTATGGGCCCGAATAAAATTGGGTAATAACAATTTGCTTTTAGTCTTTATATTTGTTAGTTTAGTTATTTATTGCTTGTTTTAGTTTGTTTTTATTTTTACTTTGCATGTTAGGAATAAGCATTGATTGTCTTCCTGTAGTTATTGTATTTGTCAAGTTGTTGATTGTAAGTGTAGGATCTTAGAATATCCTAGGAACCATATTTTTAAATAATGATCTTTACATAACTTAATAGGGTGATTTTGCGTTTGCCAAGTAAATGATGAAAAATTTTCCATGTTTCACACGATTTAACATTGCTTGGTGAGCTTTTGAGCTTAATTTTTCTTGGTTGAGTGAGTCAAACTTTTCAAGTGTTCTAGAATTTGGCTTGTGACCCTGGTAAAATAGTTTTTGATTGCGTACCCTAGGATGATAAAAACATTTAGGCTTTCTTGAATGTGACACCCTGGGTTAACTAGATAGATTCCCTCATCAGAACCTCCTACTTAACTAAAGAGTTACAACTTGATATGGAACAAAAACTAGTTCATACCTGTCGCGACCGAGATCGCGACGGCACGACCGACCCTCAAAACGATTTTTTTGAAAATAAAAATGAACAGGGAGTCGCCACCAATATTTTTAGGATAAAATACCGGGAAAACCTTTAATTAAAGCATTGGTCAAAAAATGAGATTCCAGATTCGGGAGTCTAATTACAGGTGAGGAAGGTATTAGCACCTCACAGCTGTCCGTTATAAAAACGGTTACCTCAATTTAATAGCGCGCATTATAATTAACCCAATAATTATTTTAACTTTTCCATGAAAAAAAAATGTGCGAGACGACAAAACATATATAAATAAACAGAAATAAACACGGAATATTTACATGAGATTAACAGGACGTCTCGTCCAAATTAAACTCGCTCTATCTTTTTTTAAAAAATGAGATTAACAGGATGTCTCGTCCAAATTGAACTCGCTCCTCCTTTTTAAAATAAAAAAATAAAAATAAAAATAAAAAAAATGAGATTAACAGGACGTCTCGTCTAAATTAAACTCACTCCTCCTTTTTAAAATAAAAAGAATAAAGAATAAAAGAAATAAAAAAAAATTGCAATAATAATGATAATAACAATAGTCACACCTTTTATGCTAATTTAAATAGAATGTGTGAGGCACTCATTTTATTAATATTTATCAATCAATAAAGATTAATTGATAATTAAAAAGGAAGGTAAAATCACCGAATAACAATTGATTTAACAGAAAATAAAATAAATACAAGTAAAACAAATAAAGGGAAGAGTGGGACCAGTGTGGTGAGAAAGGAGTTGGATGGTGTGGGCGGCGTTGAGGATGGTGTGGGCGGCGTTGAGGATGGCGTGGGCGGCGTTGAGAGGAAGGTGTTGGACGGTGTGTGGGCGGTGTGTGGGCGGTGTGGAGAAGACAGTGTTGGGCGGTGTGTAGGCGGTGTGGAGAGGACGGTTGTGGGGAGTGTGCGTATGGGCGGTATTGAGTGGGAGTGAGGTCGATTGATGTGAGTAGTGATGTATTGGGAGGAGGTAGGGACAATGTTGGAAAAGGCTATAAGGACGGTCTTGGGGCAGTATTTAGGAAAGTGTTGGGCGGTGTGTAGGCAGTGTGGAGGGTAAGGTGTTGGGCGGTGTTGAGAACGGTGTGGGGACGTTGAGAGGAAGGTGTTGGGCGGTGTGTGGGGAGTGTGCGTGTAAGGTGTTGGGCGGTGTTGAGAACGGTGTGGGGACATTGTTTTAGGGTAGTGTGGGGCGGTATGTGGAAAGGACAGCGTAGGTAGTGTTGAGAGGAAGGTGTTGGGCGGAGTGGAGAGGGCGGTGTTGAGAGGACAGTGTTTTAGGGTAGTGTGTGGGGCGGTGTGGAGAGGTTTGTGAGGTTGGTTTGGGCAGTGTGTGGGGCGGAGTGGAGAAGTTTGTGAGGTCGGTTTGGGCAGTGTGTGGGGCGGAGTGGAGAGTAAGGTGTTGGTTTGGGCAGTGTTGGGGACAGTGTAGGCGGTGTTGAGGACGGTGTGGGCGGACTGAGAAGGAGGTTTGGGCGGTGTAGAGGACGGTGTGGGGACGTTGAGAGGAAGGTGTTGGGCGGTGTGCGGGGAGTGTGCGTGTAAGGTGTTGGTTTGGATAGTGTTGGGGACAGTGTGGGCGGTGTTGAGAGGTTTGTGAGGTTGGTTTGGGCAGTGTGTGGGGCGGAGTGGGCGGTGTTGAGGACGGTGTGGGCGGACTGAGAAGGAGGTTTGGGCGGTGTTGAGGACGGTGTGGGCGGACTGAGAAGGAGTTTTGGACGGTTAAAAAGTGAATGAGTTCTCTTTTAATGACTCTTCCAGGGATCCCTCTTCTTCCTTCGCTTGCAGTATTTATAGAGCATTTGAGGAGCGTCCTGATTGCTTGAACAAACCCGTGACCAGCCTGGCTACCAATTGGTGAGGATTTTTAATATTTCCACATTGTCTTCTTGTCAGCCGCCCTTTGAAATTATCAAACAACTTGCATGGTGGTGCTGGAAACGGCCTGGGTCTTTGACAATTAAGGAAAATGAAAGCTGGTGGCAATTCTTTATCATTTTCCACCTTGTCTTATTGCCAACCAGCCTCCGTAATTCAAGGATCCACTTGAGGCTATTTCATTCGGAAATGATCATTTCCGAGTCAGAGTTTTCTTCTTCTTTTCTTTTTTTTTTTAAATTCTTTTCTTCTTTTTTTTTATTCTTCCTTTTTTTCTTTCTTTTTTTTTCTTTTTTTTCTTTTTTTCTTTTAAAATTCTTTTCCCTTGTGAATTTCCCATTCTTGGTGAAAATTGACTGGAACGAAATAGGTGTTCACAGATGCCCCTCTTTACTTCTTTTTCATGAGGAAAAAGCATGAAGTTTCTTCTTGCTTTTTTGAAATGGAAAAGGAGTAAAGACGTAAACACCATTGGAAAAGTAGAAAGTGAAGGTGTTACTTCTTGATTAACAGAAATGATGAGGATGTTGTCTCTAGGTTGACAGCAAAGGTAAAAGGATGAGGGTGTTGCCTCTCGGTTGACTGGAAAAATAGAAGGATGAGGGTGTTGCCTCTCGGTTGACTGGAAAAGTAAAAGGATGAGGGTGTTGCCTCTCAGTTGACTGGAAAAGTAAAAGGATGAGGGTGTTGCCTCCCGGTTAACAAAGAAAGTAAAAGGATGAGGGTATTGCCTCTTGGTTGACAAGGAAAGTAAAAGGATGAGGGTTTTGCCTCTCGGTTGACAAGGAAAGTAAAAGGATGAGGGTTTTGCCTCTCGGTTGACTGGAAAAGTAAAAGGATGAGGGTGTTGCCTCTCGGTTAACAAGGAAAGTAAAAGGATGAGGGTGTTGCCTCTCGGTTAACAAGGAAAGTAAAAAGATGAGGGTGTTGCCTCTCGATTGACATAACTGAGGCCCTGGATTGAAAGGGAATAAATCTGGGGGTAATGCCCTAGTTTGGGGTAGTCTAAAAGAATTCTTAGGGCATTGCCTTTTGCCTAAAGGGAAACCTGGGGTGATGCTCCTGTTGGAATTGTTTAGGAAGTGTAGCTCTACTGGGGAAGGATAATTCCTCCTGGTAACCTTCATGGTACCATTGGGAAAGTATTAGGTGAGCTGGGACAGAGTAATCTGGGGGTTGTCGGGGAACTGTCCTTCTAAGGAAAGAGAATGAAATCTGGGGAGATGCCCCAGTTTGATATGACTGCAGGTTGTTGGGGGACTGCCCTTTGAAAGAAATCTGGGGAGATGCCCCAGTTTGATATAACTGAAGGTTGTTGGGAGACTGCCCCTTGAAAGAAATCTGGGAAGATGCCCCAGTTTGACATAACTGAAGGTTGTTGGGGGACTGCCCCTTGAAAGAAATCTGGGGAGATGCCCCAGTTTGATATAACTGAAGGTTGTTGGGGGACTGCCCCTTGAAAGAAATCTGGGGAGATGCCCCAGTTTGATATAACTGAAGGTTGTTGGGGGACTGCCCCTTGAAAGAAATCTGGGGAGATGCCCCAGTTTGACATAACTGAAGGTTGTTGGGGAACTGCCCCCTTGAAAGAAATCTGGGGAGATGCCCCAGTTTGATATAACTGAAGGTTGTTGGGGAATTGCCCCCTTGAAAGAAATCTGGGGAGATGCCCCAGTTTGAGCTTTTTAGTGAGAGGAGTATGATGGACGCTAGTTTGGTAATGGCGAACTCACTGGGGAAAGACAAGTCTTCTTAAGCCTGATCAAAGAAACATCCCGGTTGAGGGAACTGATCCCATTTTTATGGAACTCCTTGGGAGAGATGTTCAGTCTATAGGTCTTGCTGAGAGAAAACTTTGGCGAATACCTGCTTTTGGATGATGGATTTGCTGACAAAAGAATGAGTTAGTATAAAAAGACTTACAGGTAAATTTTCCTTGGCGACTGGCTCTTTAAGATAACTCATGGATGAAACAGAAACATCCTCCGACTTTTGGCGAGAGTATTTAGTGGAAATGGTTATGCTTATACCAAGCGAAGTTTGGCGCTAGGAAATATTTCATCCCCCATAACTTTATGCTTTTGTTGTTTCCAATTTCAAAAATTTTAGGCAAAAACTTGTTTATTCATAAAAAATGAACACATGTAGGCTGAAGGGAGATTTTATAAGCATCAGATATGTACAGCGATAATATTAAACATAGTGATGTGACAAGGTATATAAAGAATTGAAGGCAAAATAAAAGGAAAAGGCTCATATATCCTCAAATGATCCTCCGCGAGCAATGAGAAACTTGATCCCATATCATGACTTTGTGTTCGTCTTTTGATTTTGCTTCTGAGGGCGTAATTTGACAATGACCCTAATACCCGTTTTGACCTCCTTTGACTTTGGCTTGAAGGGTTTATGTTGTGGAGTAGAATTTGTTGAACCGTCTTTTTAGGTTTTCGGCTCATCTTGCTGCTCTAACTTTTACCTAGGTCGCCTTTCCAGGTTTTCAACCTAGCGAGCTCTTTTTTCTTTTTCTTTTTTTTTTTATGCAAAGTATCTTTTCACTGCATCGGTATTGACAGGCATTGGCAGGTCGTCTCCATCCATATTAGTGAGTATAAGGGCTCCTCCGGAGAAAGCCTTCTTTATAACATATGGTCCCTCATAATTAGGTGTCCATTTCCCTCGAACATCCCTTTGAATTGGCAAAATCTTCTTGAGGACCAAATCTCCCTCTTGGACTTGTCGGGGGCGTACTTTCTTTTCGTATGCCCGCTTCATGCGTCTTTGATACAATTGTCCCTGGCAAAGGGCAGTTAATCTCTTCCCATCAATTAGATTTAATTGGTCATATTTGGCCTGGACCCATTCAGCTTCTTGCAATTTAGCCTCCATGATCACCCTAAGGGATGGAATTTCTACTTTGAATGGTAGTACAGCTTCCATTCCGTAAACCAAAGAAAATGGGGTTGCCCCAGTTGAGGTTCGTACCGAGGTTCGGTATCCATGTAGTGCGAAAGGGAGCATTTCATGCCAGTCTTTGTAGGTTACTACCATCTTTTGCACTATCCTCTTTATATTTTTGTTGGCTGCCTCAACCGCTCCATTCATTTTCGGACGGTATGGAGAGGAGTTGTGATGGGAGATTTTAAAACTCTCACAAAGCTCCTTCATCATTTTGTTGTTTAAATTTGTACCATTGTCCGTGATGATTTGGTTTGGTAAGTCATACCGGCATATCAGCTCACGCTTGACGAATTTGACCACAACATTTTTCGTTACATTGGCGTATGAAGCTGCTTCTACCCACTTGGTGAAATAATCGATAGCAACCAAAATGAAACGATGACCATTCGAGGCTTTTAGTTCAATGGGCCCAATTACATCCATACCCTACATTGAAAAAGGCCATGGTGCTGACAAGATATTTAGGGATGAGGGAGGAGCATGAATGTGATCAGCATAAATCTGACATTTATGACACCTCCGTACGTAAGCAAAACAATCGGCTTCCATAGTCATCCAATAATACCCAGCTCTCAGTATTTTTCTTGACATAGCATGTCCATTTGTATGAGTTCCAAAAGATCCTTCGTGGATATCTTTCATGATCTGGTTTGCTTCAACGGTATCAACACACTGGAGGAGAATGGAATCATAATTCCTC
This sequence comes from Clitoria ternatea, assembly GCA_037962975.1. Classification (NCBI taxonomy): domain Eukaryota; kingdom Viridiplantae; phylum Streptophyta; class Magnoliopsida; order Fabales; family Fabaceae; genus Clitoria; species Clitoria ternatea. The sequence continues at coordinate 121,732,469 of CM075670.1, forward strand.
TTGTAAAGCACGTTACCACTCAATAGGTATCCCATAGCTAGCCTTCTCAAAGTTCGTTTGTCATTGTCCGTGATACCTTCAGGGTATTCTTGGCATTGGAGGTATCTTTTGATGTCATGATACCAGGGCTTGCCATCCGGTTCTTCTTCTATGGCCTGGCAATGGGCGGGTTCTTGCTGTTTCTTTACCTCAATGAGAGGTACTTCGTAATCATTGCTGACCTCGAACATAGCAGCTAGGGTGGCTAAAGCATCTGCCATTTGGTTGTCCTCCCGTGAAACATGATGGAAGGTAACTTCATCGAACCTTTTGATCATCTCTTTGATATGAGCATGATAGGGAACTAGTTTATTATCTCTAGTCTCCCATTCATCCTTTAGTTGATGGATAACTAAAGCAGAATCTCCATAAACCTCCAGAACCTTTATTCCCACGTTTAGAGCCGCTTGTATTCCTAGAGAACATGCTTCATATTCCGCAATATTATTGGTGCAGTCAAAACACAACCGAGCGCAAATAGGGATGAATTCCTTATCAGGTGAGATTAAAATAACCCCAATTCCATGTCCTAGTGCATTGGATGCTCCATCGAATCTCATGATCCATCTGGTTTCCAGGCCATCTTCTTCTTTGGAAAGAGCCAAGATATCCTTATCTGGGAAATCATGCCGCATTGGTTGATAAGCTTCAATGGGTTGGTATGCCAAGTAATCTGCCAGCGCACTCCCTTTAATTGCCTTTTGGGTGACATATGTTATGTCATATTCCGTCAGTAACACTTGCCAACGGGCAATCCTTCCAGTCAAAGCGGGTTTTTCAAAGATATACTTGATGGGATCCATCTTAGACACCAGCCAAGTAGTATGATTAAGCATGTATTGCCGTAAGCGTCGGGCAGCCCAAGCCAATGCACAACACGTTCTTTCAAGAGACGAATACCTCATCTCACATTCGGTAAATCTCTTACTCAAGTAGTAGATGGCGCATTCCTTTCTTCCAGTCTCATCATGTTGACCCAATACACATCCCATGGATTCATTCAACACAGTCAGGTATAGGATTAATGGTCTCCCATGAACGGGTGGCACCAAGACTGGTGGCTCCAATAAGTACTGTTTTATTTTTTCAAATGCAATCTGGCAATCCTCATTCCACTGTCCAGGCTGATTCTTGCGAAGCAACTTGAAAATTGGCTCACAAGTTGCCGTCATTTGGGAAATGAATCGGGCGATGTAATTCAATCTTCCCAAGAATCCTCGGACTTCTTTTTCAGTACGAGGAGGAGGCATTTCCAGAATTGCCTTGACTTTGTCAGGATCAACTTCTATCCCCTTCTCATTCACAATGAACCCTAACAATTTACCGGATCTTGCGCCAAAAGTACACTTGGCGGGATTCAATCTAAGCTTGAATTTCCTCAACCTTTCGAAAAGTTTTCTCAGGTCAGCAATATGCTCCTCCTCAGACCTGGACTTGGCAATTATGTCATCCACATAGACCTCTATTTCCTTGTGCATCATGTCGTGGAAGAGAGTCACCATTGCCCTTTGATAGGTGGCTCCTGCATTCTTTAATCCGAAAGACATTACTTTGTAACAAAAGGTGCCCCACAGAGTGATGAACGTGGTCTTTTCCATATCTTCTGGTGCCATCTTGATCTGGTTATATCCCGAAAATCCATCCATAAATGAGAAGATGGAATGCTGAGCTGTGTTATCAACCAATACATCAATCTGAGGTAAAGGAAAATCATCCTTAGGACTCACCCGATTCAAGTCTCGGTAGTCCACACACATCCTTACTCTCCCATCTTTCTTTGGAACGGGAACTATATTGGCTACCCATTGCGGATACTTAGCTACGGCTAAGAAACCAGCGTCGAATTGTTTCTTGACTTCTTCTTTGATCTTAAGAAGCATTTCTGGTTTCATTCGTCGTAACTTTTGCTTGATCGGTGGACAATCCGGCTTTAAAGGCAACTTGTGTTCCACAATGTTATTATCCAGACCTGGCATATCTTGATACGACCATGCAAAAATGTCTCGAAATTCCCGGAGTAGTCTAATCAATTCACTCTGCCGTTGTTTGCTCAAAAGGGTGCCTATCTTGACTTCTTTATTTTCTCCTTCATCTCCCAGGTTAATGGTCTCAATCTTTTCCTGATGAGGTTGAATTTCTTTATCTTCTTGTTCCATTAACTTTATCAACTCGAGTGAAGGTTCAAAGTCTTCCTCACTATCCTCATAGGCATAATCATTTGGATTATCAGAGTCATGAAATAGAACCGAGTTTTCATTGCTCTTAGAAGAATCGTTTTCAGATCTGCATTTAGTGTTATATCATAATGAATGAAAACAAAGAAAGGCAAGCAAATGGAAGGTTTAAAAGAAAGAGTTTGAACAAAGATGAGGTATGAAATCAGACTGCATTCATTTAATTTAATAAACAAGCAAGTTTTCGCCTTTATTACAAAACAGATCCTAAAGCCTTAGGCATAGCAAGAGGATCGACAAGTTTTGAAAACAACAATTACTTTGGCTGAAGATTGATAGTTATGGGGAACTCCATGATTTCCCAGTTGTCCAGTTCTTGACCGGGTAAGCAAGCGTGCACTAATTCCACATTAGGGCTGTGTCCGTCTCCAACCATAGCCACCTGACCCGGATATATAATCCCGGCGCTTCTGAAGCTTTGATAGAGGTCACAGATAGGGATTCTAGCAGTATCGAACTTTTGACCGGTAAGGCGAGCGATCCTTCTCTCCCTTCTTTCTTCTCCCATCCTTCTTCTATCAGCTGCTGTAGGCTTGTATCCTAGACCATACCTATCCCTGTTTTCTGGGAGACATATAGGTTGGGTTCTCCCTTCCAATTCTCGTCCTAACCCCTTTCCCAGCTTGTATCCTTCTCTCAACATTGTCTTTGCAACCATCAGAGGCACGTTTGGGAAGGATTTCTTTGTAATGCTCGTTGCATTGGCCACCTCTAAAGCCTGAAATGAGGTTTCAAGGGCTTCCTCAGTCGCTTCAATGTATGGGGTGTTGGCAGGCTTACTAACCAACAAGTCTTCTTCTCCAGAGACAATCACCAACTTGTTGTTAATGATGAACTTCAACTTTTGATGTAGAGTAGAAGGAACTACCCCAGCCGAATGGATCCACGACCGTCCCAGTAAACAACTGTATGCGGGCGTAATATCCATGACTTGAAAAAGGATTTGAAAGGTGCATGGCCCAACTTGTATAGGCAATTCAATTTCTCCCATGACTTCTCGGCGAGTTCCGTCAAAAGCCCGGACTACCATGGAACTGGGTCTCATATGGGTCCCATCAAAAGGCAACTTTGCCAACGTAGATTTTGGCATTACATTCAAGGACGATCCATTGTCAACCAGCACCTTCGCCATGATATGATCTTGACATTTTACGGAGATATGAAGGGCTTTGTTGTGCCCTCTTCCTTCCGCTGGTGTCTCATCATCCGTAAAAGTTAGATAGTTGTTGGCCACAATGTGTCCCACTATGCCCTCGAATTTATCTACCGGCAAATCATGTTTCACATGTGCCTCACTCAAAACTTTCATCAGCGTGTTCCGGTGTGGTTCAGAACTCATTAGTAAGGACAACAGAGAAATTTTTGCCGGGGTGTGGTTTAGTTGGTCCAACACTTGGTAGTCACTATGACGAATGAATCTAAGAAACTCTTGGGCTTCCTCTTCGGTTACTACCTTCTTTGCTTCACCGGAGGATTCTCCCTTCCCATTCCCTGTGGCTTTGTCAAGTTTTGATTCTGGGGAAGCATACACTCTTCCACTTCGGGTGACACCCCCGATTCCAGCAATATTCGTGACAGGGGATGATGGAGTAGGCTCAACGGCCTCAGAACTGGTAACGATCACATCAGTACCATACTTCCATGGTACAGCTCGCGAATCCTTGTAAGGGAATGGGGTTGGAGTGTTTACTGTGATGACAGTTTTAACAGGGGTTGAAGGCACAGGTGCATTTTTATTATAAAATATGACTAGAGGTTTTGGAGCTCGAACTCGGCCTTGCTCTTGTATCATATTTATTATGTCTTCATGATGCCGGCAAACTTCTATGACGTGACTGTCCATAAATCCCTGAAGGGTTTTCTGGAAGTCCCTTCGCTTTGCGGACAGGAGATCATTGCACTCTTTATCCCATGATCCTTCTATCAATCCCATCTTAAGCATATGGGAATGAATGGTTTCCAATGGCATTTGGATGTCCTGAACTTTGGAAATACATTCCTCATCTTTTTCCACAGCGTTAACGCCTTGTCTCCCATGGTTAGGCAAAGGATTGGTGGACACATTTGGGCTTCCTTCCTTGAAGCTTATCCAATCAGCTCTGATTAAATCTCTTACCTTAAACTTCAATGCCAGGCAATTTTCGGTGGAATGTCCCGGTGCACCGGCATGGTAATCACATCGCGCATTTGGGTCATACCCTCTGGGATAAGGTGGTTGAAGCGGTTTTAAAGGACAAGGTGCCACTAAGGTGTTTTCAATAAGATGGGGGAGAAGCTCTGTGTAGGTCATGGGAATTGGATCAAATTGCACTTGGGTGCGGTCATCATTCTGTCTCCTCATGTTTGGATTTGGTGTGTTTATTTGGGGTGGTTGATATGGCGTTTGTGGTGGTGCGGGTGGTCGCATGACAGGTGGTCGAAAATACGGTGGATTTGGATTTGGAATTGCAGCTACATATGGGTGTGGTGTGTTATGGTAAGTTGACGGAAAGGTGACGGGAGTAGGTGGTCTGAGCTGGTTCCTTCTTTGGTTGTGAGAGACCAGGTTAGTCTCTCCCTCTCTTCTTTTTCCTTCCCTAAAAGAAGGTTTTCTTGCTGTCCCAGCCCCAGATGGGCTACGAGTAATCTTCCCCGTTCTCAAGCCATTCTCTATTCTTTCTCCGATAGTGACGATGTCGGAGAAGTGGGAGGAAATGCTTCCAATCATCTTGTCATAGAAAGGTGACTGGAGTGTATCAATAAATGTGGAAATCACCTCCTTTTCTGATAGAGGTGGATCGACTTGTGCTGCTACTTCTCACCACCGTTGGGCATATTCTTTAAACGTCTCATTATCTTTCTTGGCCATGTTTTGCAACTGTACTTTATCTGGCGCCATATCCAGATTATACTTGTACTGTTGCATGAAAGCATCTGCCAGATCTTCCCAACAGTGTATATGAGATCGTTCAAGGTGGTTGTACCAGGTAAGAGGTGCTCCCGCCAAACTATCCTGGAAACAATGAATGAACAAAGGGTCATTAGAGGCATGAGAGGCCATCTTCCGACAGTACATGGTTAGATGGTTCTTTGGACAGGTTAGCCCCCGATATTTGTCAAACTCTGGCATTTTGAATTTGGGGGGAATGACAACATCCGGAATCAGACAGAGTTGTGCAGCACTGCCCATTCCAAACCTATTTGTTCTCTCCATTTCTCGGAATCGCCTTTCCAGGAATTCTAGTCTTCCTTCCTGAGTAGTAGCAGCAGTATTTGGACCCGCAGTGGCATGATGACTGGTATCCCTAACTGGTTGGCCGACATGTGCCGGGTTTGCATTAGGCATTGAGATGTGGGGTCTGGCTGTCGTCTGGGTAGCTTGTGGTTGCGTAACTTGTGCAGGGATTGGATCTGCTCGAGGGTCTCGGATGGGCGGGACACTTGGCTGGGCCGTATGTGAAATCGCCTCTTGATAATCAGGTTCTTCTTGAAGCGGTGGGAAATAACCCTGTGGCAATCCGTAAGGTATGACGTTACCTTCTGCATCTACAAAGATGGGTTGCTGGGCTTCAGCAGTGTTTGGTTTCCTAACATGAATGGTTAGGGGAGGCGTAGCTGGGTTTGAACTTGATCCCCCAGTGGGACCCTGAGTGGACGGTCGTTGTCTAGTGTCTTCAATTCCTACTGAAGAATCCCCTTCTATGACCCTTCTCTCAAGAAGTTTGGCCATTTCAGCCATTTGCTCTTTCAGTTGATTGACTTCAGCTCTCAAACTCTCATTTTCTTGTTCTATTTCAGCCATGAGTCTGGTATTAAGCCGAGTCGCGTAAGGATGTTTACCCGTTATTTCTGAGAAGTCAACAAGAAATTGTTAAAAAAAAGCAAAAGAAAAACAAATGATACGTGAAGCAATCGCGGAATTCAGCCAGTATCTTTCGACTTTTTTTCAGAACTTCATTCAAAAGTGATGAGTGGAAATTAACATGAGGTAGTTGTGGGGACATGAAGAAAACTCCTTTTTTTTTCAGAATACATTACTGCTGCCAGCCTATTTTTATGCAGAAAAAGTAAATTAGCCATTTCTAGCTCGGGCACTCATGGCCCTCATTTTACAAATCCTTTCTCTACAATAATCAAGGAAGGTCACAATTTCTCTTGGAGTGTTAAGAGGATTAACCATCCCCTCAGCTTGCTTGAGTAGGTGCGGGAGGTCTTCCAAAACTCCATTAGCCAAATATGCCAAGTGGGCAAAGCGATTCATCCATGAATGAATATCTTCATTTTGCTGTGTTAGTTCATCTTTCAAAACACGGATAGCTTCACCACATTCTTGTTCAGCCTCTATCATACGCCGTCGCTCACCATTTATCTCATGCTGGTGAGCTTCTACCATCTCATCAAGCTGATGCTCTAATCGGCAAACTTGCAATTGCAGAAGTTCTTTCTGTACCAAGACATTTTGCTCGCGCTCTTTGGCTCTTGCCAACATGTCCCTTAGAAGCTGCTTATCAGTCAACATGGTATCTCTTTGCTTGTTCTTCGCTTTTAGTTGAGCATTAGCCATTCGGAGGCATTGGCTTTTTTTCCTCAGGTAGTCCCTTTCAATTTTTCTTTTCTTTCCAATCTTCCTGATGGTTTGTTTGCTTTCTAAATTCTCCCTTTTCTGAAGGGCACATTCTTGCTGAGATATCAGAAATTCTTTTTCCAATTCCTCATTTTTGGCGGTTAGCTCTTTTATTTTGGCTCTCATTGCCTCTTCTTCAAGGGTAGGAGAGGTAACATGTGCGCCTATCAGGAGATAGGAGGGACTTTTGAAAGGTAGCTTGACAATGGAAACTCTGTTTAAGACCCATTGGTAGTACTCTTCCTTCACGGCGTGGCTTTGACTTCCTAATTTTTTCCCTTGTTTGTGGACTTTCTTCCATGCATTTGCTATATCCCGAATGACAGACGTGCAATCCCCCTCTGAGAAATAAACGATGAAAGAAGTAAGGGATTCTCCATCGGGTGACCCAAGTAAGGGATAGGCTAGCTGACGTTTGGCTATGACAGGGTTGTAATTGATACACCCCTGAGTACCCATGAGAGGAACATTCGGGTAGTTTCCACAATGGTGAATTATGGTATCAACCTTCAACCATTGCGGGTACCACCTTACTTTATCAGCTGTGAGTCCTACCAGGTGATTGGCCCATTCACGTCTATTCTTCGCTACTAACTGACATAACTTCAGATTTGAGACTGGACATTCAATTTTGCTGACTTGATGGAAGACATGTGATGTAAGCCATACATATAGAGCAGGTAAACAGCAAATGATTCTCTTTCCACCTCGTGTACAGCAGAAGTCCATGGTGCAGTATATATTTGCCAATATAGCAGTGACAGGATTTTCAGACTTGAACCTATGGGCAAGGAAAACGCCAATAGCATCATAGTCCACATAATTTTCGATATTAGGAAACAAGATAACTCCATAAATGGTGAGAGCTAGAGTATCCATGAAGGCTTCCCAATCTCTTTTCTCAGCTAGCAAGTGCATGTGCTTTTCAAAATACTCTCGATCAAATCCCAGGATCTGATTTCTATTCAGTTGTGCACTTCTTAACACTTCCGGGTGAATCTTTAGGACATTAGCAACAGTAACGATATTCGCTTGACGTCCAAGATGACGGTAAGGTATTTGTCCTTCTAATGGCATCCCCAGAATTTGTTCAAACTCCTCAACAGATGGAGCTAATTGGAAGTCCCGGAAGGTAAAGCAACGGAGAGGTGGGTCATAGAATTGAGTCAAAGCGGTAATTGCCTCGACTTGTACCTCCACTTCTAGCAATTTTAGGATCCTCCCATATTTCCTTGAGAAGACCATCTTCTGATTCATGTCCAATTTCTTCCCTAATGCTTGTAGGCTGGTTGTATCAACTTTCCTAACCTTAACATGCAGTAATTTTTTCAACTCGGGTACATTTCCACCACAACTATCTGACCTCATGTTAATTTCCATATTTCACTCAAAGATACTGGCCAAGCCCTTAATAACTTCCTGTAGGGACATAAAGAAAAGAAAAATCAATCACTGACATGCTTTGCAAATTGATACTCCCCTAATAACTTTCTTGAAAACATTTTGGGATTTAGGGAAGTTACAATTTGTCGAAACTTGCAATAAATCAAGGATCACACGAGCTATGAATTTTCTGATTATTTTTTCTTTTTTTTTAGAAAGTTCATAACTCCAGATCCTAAGACTTAAGCAAATACAAAAAGAAAGGTCCACTTGCCCATTAGAGGATCACAGGTTAAAAATAGGTTATTCTTTGAAAAAGTAATCCTCTAAACAGGCAAGCGGTCCATTAGTTTGGATTGGTAGAGAAAATGAGAATGAGAAAAGGTATAAGTAGAGTTTGCCTCTTGGTGCCTTAATTCGGGTTTTTCTGAAGATGCCTTAATGGTTCTAAGGTTTATTTATCAGTGATGTCTCACATTGGGTGGTTTATTCTAAAATTTCTAAAGGTCACTAGAGCCAAGATCCTACTCATGATGTTGACCACAAATAGCAGGAAGTCTACTAAGTGTGGGCACCACGAATAAGTCGAACTCTAGCTGAGATTCTCACAGTAACCAGATAGGAAGTACATCCCAAATGGCTCCGCTATCAATCTCCCCTAATCTTAAGTTTTATTTGGGCCCGGGTATAGGGTCCCACTCAAAAGTGTGTGCAAGTTGTGAGTGTAGTGTGTGAAAGAGGCATTCAATACCTGTACCTTACTCATCCTGCACATAGAACAAACACAGAGCAACAAAATAAAGTCGACTACCCTAGGGTTCAATGATCACACATATATTTACAGAACATAAAGGATAAGATACAAATAAAACAGAGACCAAATAAAATAAAGGAAAAAGTCAAATAATTAATATGCTAATTAAAATATGCGTTATCAGATTGACTGGCTTGACTCTCTAGGTCCCCAGTGGAGTCACCATCTGTCGCGACCGGGATCGCGACGGCACGGCCGACCCTCAAAATGATTTTTTTGAAAATGAAAATGAACAGGGAGTCGCCACCAATATTTTTAGGATAAAATACCGGGAAAACCTTTAATTAAAGCATTGGTCAAAAAATGAGATTCCAGATTCGGGAGTCTAATTACAGGTGAGGAAGGTATTAGCACCTCACAGCTGTCCGTTATAAAAACGGTTACCTCAATTTAATAGCGCGCATTATAATTAACCCAATAATTATTTTAACTTTTCCATGAAAAGAAAATGTGCGAGACGACAAAACATATATAAATAAACAGAAATAAACACGGAATATTTACATGAGATTAACAGGACGTCTCGTCCAAATTAAACTCGCTCCATCTTTTTTTAAAAAATGAGATTAACAGGACGTCTCGTCCAAATTGAACTCGCTCCTCCTTTTTAAAATAAAAAAATAAAAATAAAAATAAAAAAAATGAGATTAACAGGACGTCTCGTCCAAATTAAACTCACTCCTCCTTTTTAAAATAAAAAGAATAAAGAATAAAAGAAATAAAAAAATTGCAATAATAATGATAATAACAATAGTCACACCTTTTATGCTAATTTAAATAGAATGTGTGAGGCACTCATTTTATTAATATTTATCAATCAATAAAGATTAATTGATAATTAAAAAGGAAGGTAAAATCACCGAATAACAATTGATTTAACAGAAAATAAAATAAATACAAGTAAAAAAAATAAAGGGAAGAGTGGGACCAGTGTGGTGAGAAAGGAGTTGGATGGTGTGGGCGGCGTTGAGGATGGCGTGGGCGGCGTTGAGAGGAAGGTGTTGGACGGTGTGTGGGCGGTGTGTGGGCGGTGTGGAGAAGACAGTGTTGGGCGGTGTGTAGGCGGTGTGGAGAGGACGGTTGTGGGGAGTGTGCGTATGGGCGGTATTGAGTGGGAGTGAGGTCGATTGATGTGAGTAGTGATGTATTGGGAGGAGGTGGGGACAATGTTGGAAAAGGCTATAAGGACGGTCTTGGGGCAGTATTTAGGAAAGTGTTGGGCGGTTTGTAGGCAGTGTGGAGGGTAAGGTGTTGGGCGGTGTTGAGAACGGTGTGGGGACGTTGAGAGGAAGGTGTTGGGCGGTGTGTGGGGAGTGTGCGTGTAAGGTGTTGGGCGGTGTTGAGAACGGTGTGGGGACGTTGTTTTAGGGTAGTGTGGGGCGGTATGTGGAGAGGACAGCGTAGGTAGTGTTGAGAGGAAGGTGTTGGGCGGAGTGGAGAGGGCGGTGTTGAGAGGACAGTGTTTTAGGGTAGTGTGTGGGGCGGTGTGGAGAGGTTTGTGAGGTTGGTTTGGGCAGTGTGTGGGGCGGAGTAGAGAAGTTTGTGAGGTCGGTTTGGGCAGTGTGTGGGGCGGAGTGGAGAGTAAGGTGTTGGTTTGGGCAGTGTTGGGGACAGTGTGGGCGGTGTTGAGGACGGTGTGGGCGGACTGAGAAGGAGGTTTGGGCGGTGCAGAGGACGGTGTGGGGACGTTGAGAGGAAGGTGTTGGGCGGTGTGCGGGGAGTGTGCGTGTAAGGTGTTGGTTTGGGCAGTGTTGGGGACAGTGTGGGCGGTGTTGAGAGGTTTGTGAGGTTGGTTTGGGCAGTGTGTGGGGCGGAGTGGGCGGTGTTGAGGACGGTGTGGGCGGACTGAGAAGGAGGTTTGGGCGGTGTTGAGGACGGTGTGGGCGGACTGAGAAGGAGTTTTGGACGGTTGAAAAGTGAATGAGTTCTCTTTTAATGACTCTTCCAGGGATCCCTCTTCTTCCTTCGCTTGCAGTATTTATAGAGCATTTGAGGAGCGTCCTGATTGCTTGAACAAACCCGTGACTAGCCTGGCTGCCATATGGTGAGGATTTTTAATATTTCCACATTGTCTTCTTGTCAGCCGCCCTTTGAAATTATCAAACAACTTGCATGGTGGTGCTGGAAACGGCCTGGGTCTTTGACAATTAAGGAAAATGAAAGCTGGTGGCAATTCTTTATCATTTTCCACCTTGTCTTATTGCCAACCAGCCTCCGTAATTCAAGGATCCACTTGAGGCTATTTCATTCGGAAATGATCATTTCCGAGTCAGAGTTTTCTTCTTCTTTTCTTTTTTTTTTTTAAATTCTTTTCTTCTTTTTTTTATTCTTCCTTTTTTTCTTTCTTTTTTTTTCTTTTTTTTCTTTTTTTTTAAAAAAATTCTTTTCCCTTGTGAATTTCCCATTCTTGGTGAAAATTGACTGGAACGAAATAGGTGTTCACAATACCCATCACCCATTCCCCACATCCCACTCATCTCAACCACCCCACTTTGCCCATTCCTTTATAACCCATTTACAATAATTCAGTTTTATCATTGTTATTATTTTAAATATTTGTGTAATCTTAGAGCACTATAAATAGGTGCCTTGTTAGCTCTCAAACGGTATTTCAACTCAATATCAAATACATAGAGCTCATTTTAGTGTTTCTTTCCTTTCCTTTTCATTCTATGCCATTTTGGTAATTAGAGCAAGGTTCCCAAAACTTGCCGTACCTTAGGTTAAGTTAGAAAGAGCGGAAATAGTGAGTGAGTAGTTGTTCCCTCACCAGAAAAATTTTGGTCATAGCAAAACACCCATTTTTAATCTGTTTTTGACAAAACCACCACTGTAGAAGTGTCCAGAAGTTCCCAAAACCTTGGGATACCGAGTTTCGTATAAACGAAACTCATTCGAGGCTATAACAGCCTCGTCGGAAGTCGTCGGAAAATTAGAGGTTGAAGACGACCAATTTAACACCGGTTCCAGAATGGATGTTAAAAGTCTAACACAACCAGCTGTTAAAAGTTTGGACTTTCTACAACAGTTTTCCAGCTACTATTAAAAGTATTAGAATTCTTCCAATTGTGGACCAATCAGGTAAGGCCCATGTCCCTATGTTTCAAAATTTTATTTTGACCCTTAAATTGCTTTTAATTACATTGTTTACCCCTCAACATTCATAAATATCATTTTACCCTTTAATCTTTCTAAAATTACATTATGACCCCTAAGCTTTCCAAATTTCTTATTTTCCCTTATTCACTTTCAAAATTACCTTTGTACCCGTAACCACTTAAAATTATCTTTTCACCTTACCTTCTCAAAATATCTTATTATCCTTATTCACCAAAAAATCAAAATACAAAATGCCACCAAGAAGAAATGTTCCTGAGAATGATATGGAAGAGCTTAGAAGACTGAACTGGTCTAATCTGGGGTCAAAGATCCGGAGTGGGGACCAGCCTCAAAAGTCAAGGATAGAAGTGTTTGTACACCGGTACAGTGGGTATCTGGTATTATAATACGAACTCTTAGTGGGAGAATCTGGTCTTGTTGTCCTGGAGATCCTGCATACCAAGCTTTCATGCTGAAGGGGGGCGAAAGGTGGTCTCACCTGTAAAGATTCTCCAACGCTCAAGTTAGTCACCAGAATGAGAATTCAAGCCAAGAGAACTTAAGCAATGAAACAGTATATTAAGAGTAAGAACAACGTATCCTTTCATGAGTGTGAGAATTGACTATTTATAGATGAGCTTGGAGAATGAATTGTTATGAGCAGGTAGGGCCAGGGGGACAAATAATATACTACTCAGTGTACAATTCTGATGTGCGACGCGGGGAGAGGCGCGTCTTCCGCGAATTCCCCTTGCGGCTGTACCTTGTACTTCCTGTCTGGTGACGTGGAGCTTTCCAGTATGTTAGATAACTATTGGGTCATGCCGGTGTAGGGCCTCCTCTATGGGGTTTATAGTCCGGTGGTATACTTGCCACACCGGTATCACGGTGAAGGCGAACAAAATTACATCCCTACTTTGGTACCAGTATTGAGACTGGATCATCAGCTCCCCAACTTATATGAGGGACTGGTAAAGTTGCTCATATAAGCTGATTTGTCCTTTCATGGGTGTTAATACTGGTAAAGAAGTATGAAGTCCTTGCTTGATGGGTATGGATACCAGACCAGAGACACACACTCCAGACATTGTCCTGACATTGTGTATGCTGTGCTCAGATAGCGTTACACCCCTGAGGGAATCCCAAGAGTTTTTGGAATTTGTAACCCCCGCATTTAAGTTTTGTAACCTCAATGCCTTGAGACGCCAGCAATGATAAGCATTTACTTACATTAATGTACGAATAATGATGATTTCAAGTCACGTGCCTTGTTAACCGCCACGGGCGTGGATATTGGGCCCAAAATTTGAATTTTTAGGCCCATTCGATTTCACATTTATGCCAAGCGTGGCTTCTTTTTGCGCGTATTGTTAGTTCTCAAATTTACAATAAATTCCTTAATAAAAATTGTGTGAAAATAACAAAAATTTGTTTTATTTATTAGAAATTTAGGTTTTAAATTCAATAAATGGATGTTGTTGGAAATAGTCTTTCCTTGATCAATTTTCTCTAGTTTTGTAGTGAAAAAGTAAAGAATTTAAAGAGAAAAATTGAAGAACTGAAGAGCTGGCGTGTAGTATCAACCCCACGCGTAGCATGGGGATTTCTGATGCTGCGTGGACTCCACTTCTAGGTGGTCAAGCACCCAGCTAGTGACCCATCCACTCCTCACAAATGGACACGCCGAAAGAGGAGACAGGGCCAAATGGCAGGGCATGATTCATTAAATAATTCCATCATGGCCACTTCGAGCTGTTTAATAGAGGCTGACTAAGGGACCTGAGCGTCAGGTCCCTTCCTTAGCCCTATAAATAGGGCTATTCTCCACACATCCAACACACAATCTTCTTCATTCAGAGTTCTTTCCTTTCTTATACACTCGTGTTTGAGTGTTTCTTTTGTGAGTTGTAGTTCTAGAATAGTTTTCTAGATGCTTGAGAGTGTTTTGTAGTATTGTGATCATTGTATTGTGAAGTTTCCATCGCCTTCGTAATGTCAACATCTGTAAGTGTTGTTTTTACTTTCACCATGTGTAACTAATCTATTTATGTTGGAATTGGTGAACTAGTCTATTGAGTATGATGTGAATTCGTCCTCTGTATGTTTATGATTCAAGTATATGTTAGTGTTTCAACCTTTTATTAGTATGAAAGTCAAACGGAAGAATGATTTTCATGCGTATTGAAACTTGTTTTGTTAGTGCGAATGTCAAACAGGAGAATGATTATTCATGCCGTATTGAAACTTATTTTAACGAAAGTAAAAGTTGGAATACCCTTAATATGCCAATTACTAGGGATAGAATTGGTGATTATTGTTGCCATAAGGCCAAGACTTAATGCAAGTTTTTACTGAGAAAGATCATGAGGAATCGGACTTTACTGTGACTACTTAGAATTTATATCACGAGAGATCGGTTATAATGATTTTAAGCTGCAATGACATGAACTTGATGATTAAATATGCATGTCTTGAGTTCCTTCATTGTTATTCTAGATTAGGGATCCAAATTCCAACATAATTTGTCTATCTTTGTTTTTATCTCAAGTATCTTAGCTATTCTAAATTGCAACTCAACTTTTTAGATAGATCTTATTTTCTTTTTACCATATGAACAACTCAAGTATGAAATCTTGTGAATATTGCATAAATTGTATATAAATCATTCTTTTGTATATAACTTTTGATATATTTACCATAGTGACTAGAGAGTTACTGTAACTACTGAACTTTCAATCCTAGTGGAACGATATCTAAATTTTAAAAACTACAAACGATTGATGCGCTTGCCAATTAAAGACCCAACAGTACCACGAGGTATAACAAGTTTTTTGGTGCCGTCGCCGGGGATTGAATTGATTCAGCAAAACAGTAAATTTTTAATTACTGTGGTAAATAATTTTTTACCTTAGTTAAAATTTCTAAATTTTGTTATTTATTTATTTACTTTTTCTTATCATTGTTACATTAACTTTCTTTGTCTAGTTTGTGTATGCAAACCCGATCTACTGTAGAGAAAATTTACTTTGATCCTGAGATCGAAGAGTTTGTAAAGAAAATCAAGTCTTTGAAATCTAAAACACAAACTAATTCTTCTTCTACTTCTAAAAATTTTGAAAATTCAAACATGGCTGCTGAACAAAGGAGAACATTGGGACAGTTTGCTGCTATCAATGGTCCACCCCGAGTTTCAAGAATGTTTCAAGGACCTGTTGCTGCGGTGGAAATTAAACCTGCCACATTAAACATTATTCAAAACAATCAATTTGCTGGTTTAAATAATGAGGAACCGTATGAACATTTAACTGTTTTTTATTAGTTATGCAGCACAATTGGTTTTGAACCCAATCAAGAAGAATCTATTTACATGAGATTGTTTCCTTTTTCATTGGTTGGGAAAGCTAAAGAATGGTTTAAATCTTGTCCGCCCGGTAGTTTTGCAAATTGGTTTGATGTTGAGCGAAAATTTTTGGAAAGATTTTATTCAACCTCAAAATATTTTGAAGCCATGACAGCAATTCATTCTTTTTCACAAAATAATGATGAGTCCTTAGGAGAAACATGGGAACGATTGAAAGCACTTCTGATAAAATGTCCAAATCATAATTTGGATGATGCTGAAAAGGTAAGGATCATTTATCATGGTTTATTACCTTAGTTCTAGATGATGTTAGATGCTTATGCAAGTGGTTCATTAATGAATAAAACTGTGAAGGAAGCAATAGAGATATTGGAATCAATGTCCATTAGTGACCGACAAGCAAAACATGAAAGAGGTAATGCACCAAGGAAGCCAGGTACGCTCGAGTTGGGAGTAAATGATGCAGTATTGGCTCAGCAAAAATTGTTGACTCAACATATTGAGGCTATGAGAAAACAATTGGAGAAACTTCAAATTGCTCAAGTATCATCACCACCTCCTGCTTAATTGAAACAATGTGTGCATTGCATGGGCGAACAACCATGTGGTTATTGTGTTCCTGATAAAAATGAGCAAGAACAAGCCAATTTTCTGATCCATCAAAGAATACCATTAGGTAATTTTCCTATCAATTATGGTAATTCTTTTCCTAATAATTTTCCTAACACTTTGGTATTGGACCTTCCAACCGTCCTCCTAATAATCAGTTTAAGCAACAACAACAATCACAAATTGACAATGCAAGATTGACAAGGATTGAGGAATCTATCCAACAGTTATTACAGTTTGTGGAAACAAATGAAGCTACTCGGAAAGCATCAGACTTGCAAATGGGTCAGCTAGCAAAGGAAATAGCTGAATTGAAAAGTTCTGGTTTTACTGTAAACACTCAGAACCCAAGGGATCAATGTAATGTTATTTTCTTGAATGTTGTAAACATTGATTGTAAAGAAGATTGTGAAAAGAAAAAGAATGAAGAAGAAGAAGAAAAAGAAAAAGAAAGAGGGCAAGAGAAAGAAGAAGAGAAAAAAGAAAAGAATAAAAAAATTGAAAAAGAAAAAATATTCAAGAACCTATGGAAGTAGAACATGAAATAATTTGTAAGGAGGTCTTACAATTTGACACACCGGAAAAATTTAAAGATCCAAGGAGTTTTACCCTTCCTGTTTCCATTGTAAACATCAACATCAGAAATGCTTTGTTGGATTTAGGGGCTAGTATCAATCTTATGCCCCTAGGTTTGATGAAGTGTATTGGTTATCTGGAACTAAAAGAAACTAAGAAAGTCTTACTATTTGTGGATTGCTCTACCAAGAAACTAATTGGGATTATGGAAGATATACTGGTAAAGGTTGACAAGTACCACTTCAAGGTTGATTTTGTGGTATTGGATATGAAGGAGGATACTAAGATCCCCTTGATCCTTGGAAAACCTTTCATGAAGACTGCAAGGGTAATAGTTGATGTTGACAAAGGGATGATTGCAGTCAGAATTCATGAAGAAGAGGTAAATTTCAATGCTCAAGAATATCTAAAAATAGATGCTAAGGACAAAGTTTACCAATCAGGTAAACAACGTATATCTCTTCCCAATCAATTAAATTTTTTAAAATTAACCGATTGCTTGTATGATGAAAGACAGGTAATCAAGCATTGGGGAAGAAGGTAGAAAAAGATGGGTGACTCCTCAACTAAAATTGAGAAACCACCTGATTGATCAGAAGTAATGTCTGGCTGAAGACATTAAACCTAGCGCTCAATGGGAGGCAACCCATTATTTCTTTTTATTTTAACTTATTTTAAACATTAAAAAAATTTCAAATTTTTAGCTAGAATTATAATTTTGAAAATAAAAAAATAAAATAAAAAAGAAAAAAGAAGGGGTTTTTAAAATTAAAGATTTTTGAAAAATGAATTTTTAAAAAATGAAAAATAGAAGCCCCACGCGTAGCACCACACTGACGGGTAGCGTGAGTTCTAAATTTTCAACTTGACGCGTAGCGTCACTACCACGCATAGCGTCAGAACCCTTGTTCAGTTTTTAAAACTGAACCAGAGGGAGGCCCAAATCCAAAAACTTTTAAAAACCTATTTTTGCCTCCCTCTACATTAACTTCTCAGAATCCTTATTTTCTAAAAACCCTCTTTTCTCTCAACCTCAAATCCTCTTCATTCCTATATTCTATCAAGAATCCCAAGTAAGTTTCTCTAATCCTTTTCTATTTAATTTTTAGTTTCAATTCTTAGAAATGCATGATGTTAGGATAGGATAGAAGACCACTGGGTTTGATTGCTTTGGAGTAGGGAACTGAATGGATTTATTGAGGTTTGGAAGGGGTTGCGCAGCAGTTTCTGAACCTGCGAGCCCACGCGTAGCGTCCCACTGCCGTGTAGCGTCAGCCTCTATTTTTGATTTATGTGTTTTAATTTTCTGTTTAATGTATATACTGTTTTTAATAATTCTGTTCCTTTTATTTTTTATTTGTTTGTTTGTTTTTCTTTTTAATTAATAAAATTTCTTAAATTGTATGTTTGTTATACTTTCTTACATAAAAACAAATAAATAAATTTGATAAATTTTGTAAATATGTTTGTTATGTGAAATTACATGTTGTGTGAATTTGATAAAATGTTGTGTATGTTATACTTTTAAAAAAATCTAAAAATATGCATGTTTAATTTTTGTTTTGCATAATTTATTTTATAAAGTTCAAAAATATATTGTTTTTATGCTTTGTAAATATTTTGTTGTGATTAAAATTTTATGTTGTGTAAATTTTGTTTAAAAATTTTGCATGAGTTTTTATTCTTGATGTTTTGCATAAAATATAAAAAACAAAATGGGCCAGATTTCGCACTGATGCAAAATGGGCCAGATTTCACCAAATAAAGGGCTAGAGATTGATATGGGAGAGAGTTCTGGATCTGAATGCTAGAGATTATCCTGAGCTGTAGGATGAGATACAAAGGAGGAGATGGGGATCCCTGTTTACCTTGCCTACTGAGGGGGATCCCATCCTAGTCATGGACTTTTATGCTAACGCTTATAGGACACGTCAGGACTCACCAAACATCAGCCAATAGAGGACGAGTTTGGTAAGGGGTCAGCACATCACCTATGTGTCGCGGCCTGGATCGCGACGGTGCGGACGACCCTTTCGAAAAGGATATGAAATAAAAACGAAAACAGGAAGTCGCCACCAACGTTTTTATCCATAGGAAAAACATTGGGAAAAAACTAATTTCAGTAAAGCACTGGTTTAAAAAATGAGATTCAAGTTCGGGAGTCGGTTACGTGTAGGGAAGGTATTAGCACCCTACATCGCCTGTCAAAAATAGTACCAAGATTGAAAATGCACAACATAAATAGCCTTACAAAAGATGTTATATTTCTCCCCTTTTATTGTTGTACTTTGTGTAAAGAAAAATGGAAGGAACAAACTGAACAAACATGGAGTATAGGTCAACAGGACGTCGCGTCCAAATTAACCTCGGCTCTGGTATAAAACAGGAAAAGGGAAATATGCTAACAAGACATCGCGTCTAAATTAGTCATCCTTTGATCAAAATATAGGATTAGAAACAGGAAGGGGATAAACGGGACGTCTCGTCCCAAGTATCCCGTTCCTTATGTATCGTTGTGATGGCCTACCAAAGATAGGAGAAAACCAACAAGACGTCACGTCTAAATTGATTTTCATGGGATTTAATCAAAATGCGGGGTTAGAAACGGGAAGAGGATAAGCGGGACGTCTCGTCCCAAGTATTCCGTTCCTTATGAATCGTTGTGATGGTCTACTGAAAAAAAGGGAAAATCAACAAGACATCACGTCTAAATTGATTTTTTTCATGGAAGTAGATAAAAAAGGGAGTTATAAAGGAAAAATAAAGAAAATAAAAATAGGAATAAAATGGAAAGGTGGGCCCGACAGGATTTAAAGTCCTACTCCTACGTATTCTTGAGTTACCAAGAAATCAGGGTTACGTAGTTCTTGATGATGTTTTTTTTAGTCCAAAGGTGAAACACTCGTTTTTTGTTATTTATTTATTAGTAATCCGAATAAAATAAAAGAAAAGAAAGTCAGCAGCAAAAATTAATTTGAAATGGGGAATCAGAATCAACAAACAACGAATTTAACAGGAAAACAGATAGGAAATAGGAATAGAATGGAACCGGTGTGGAGAGAGTGCTGGGCCGGTGTTGGATTCGAACACCAGAAGCTGAAATGAAGAGGGGTGTGACCGGTGTGGCTAGTGTACTGAGCCGGTGTTGGATGTGAACACTGGAAACCGAAGTGAGGAAGAGACGGTGTGAAGGCTTGGTGTAGGGATGGTGTGAAGGCTTGGTGCAGGGATTGGTGCTCTTCCTTGTGGCCCGGATCACTGTCTCAGCCAGTATCCATTCACAGTGGAAATTAATCCGAGCGGAACAGGTGCTCTCATATATAAAAGGCCGAGTGAAAGCTTGAATTCATAGATCCGATCCGACCTTTGACACTCGGTGTGGATGGTTTGAATTCACAAATTGTTGACTCGGAAATCCCTTTCCGAGAAGTATGCATCAGGGCCTCTTTTTATTCGGACTTGGTTCACTCAGAATTGCTTTGTCCGGAAATATCACTGCTTGAAGCATTCATTCGGAATTTCCTCAATCGGAGATGCTTTGCTCGGAACTTGTTCCTATTTGAAGCACTCAACCGGAATTTCTTCAATCAGAGGTGCTTTGCTTGGAACTTGTTTCTGCTTGAAGCATTCGACCGGAATATCTTCAATCGGAGGTGCTTTGCTCAGAAGTGGACCACTCGGGAACATATTACTCGGAAACACCTCTAAAATATTTCATTCGATTATACCTCCAGCCGACAAGCTCCTTCAAAGTCGGAACCATTTAAAATTCATTTGCTCGGGAATTCTTCACTTGAATGCTTCAGCCCGAGAGATATTCCTTCAAAGTCTTTCTTTAACCGAAAGCATATCTCTCGGAAGTAAACCACTCAGAAATACTTCACTCGGAGAAAGCCCACTCAGATGTGTCTGCTCGAAAAGTATTCATTCATAAAGACTTTCTTTGCTCGAGAATGGACCACTCGGAAACACTCACTCGAAAGTACCTCATTCGGGAGTATGGAACTCGGAAGTGAAAAGTGCTCCTTTGAAATCAAAGTGTTTCTTTGCTCGGAAACACATCTCTTGAAAATGGCTCACTCAGAGATGCCCTACTCGGATATATCTTTTCCCAAACAGTAATTCATAATCAGAGCCTTTCTTTGCTTGGAAGCAATTCCTTTTTGAAGCAACCCACTCGGACATGCGTCACTCAGAGACATGCCAGTCGGAAGTATGGACCTTGAGAGTCTCTGTCCGAAAGAGGCTCACTTGAGATCAGAGATTTTCTTCGCTCGTAAATACATCTCTCGGAAGCAAACCACTCGGAAATGGCTTCCTTGGTGACATCCGACTCGGAAGTATAGACCTTGAAAGTTTCTGCTCGAAAGAGGCTCATTCGAGGTCGGAGCCTTTTCTTCACTCGGAAATATATCTCTCGGCAGCAAACCACTCGGAAATGGCTTTCTTGGTGACATCCCACTCGGATATAACTTTGCCCGACAAATGCTCTTTCAAAGTTCAGTCCTTTTTGTTCAGAATTAATTCACTCGGAAAAGATTCACTTAGAAACATCTCTGTCCAGAAAAAGCACTCTTCCAAAGTCAGAATCTCTTTTCCCTCGGAGGTACTTCAATCGGGAATTCTTCACTCGGATGTATTCATTAGACATCGGACTTGCTTTTCATTCAGACTAGCTTCAGTCGGGGATTATCCACTCGGATGTATTCATCTGAAATCAGACTTGCTTTTCATTCAGACCGGCTTCAATCCGGAATCCTTCACTCGGATGTATCCAATCGGTAAGTATTCATTCAAAGACAGTCCTTTTCTCATTCAGTGGTTTCAATCGGGAATCCTCCACTCGGAAACACTCCACCCGGAGACAATTCACTCGGGAACGTCTCACTCGGAGACATGTTACTCGAAACACCTGAGCGAAGGAAAGGAATATGCATCAGGTATCAATCTCGCTCGGGCGATACATGTCTCGCTTAAGCGAAATTATTCCAGTATATAAAACTTTTCCCTCTCGCTTGAGCTCTCACTTCTCCGCTTGAGCGAAATTGATCCAGGGGCTAACTCCTGATTCTCCATCAATCTCGCTTGGGCGAAACCACCACCTGCTCGGGCGAAAACAGGCCAGAGGCCAAATTCCTAATTCACCACAATCTCGCTCAAGCGAGATTCCCACTCGCTTGAGCGAGATATGCAGGTTTTATGTAGAACGGGAAATCCTTCAACTTAGCATATAAAATACTATTTTCTCCCACTCTAACTCTTCCTAATGCATCATATCATATCACCATACATCTATAAACTCTATCAGCGTCCTGAAGCATTATAGTTTGAGAGGTTTACTTTATCTTTTAGTAGAATCAAGCAAACACCTTACTCGGAAATAACCCACTCGGTAAATCTTACAGCCAAAAGGATCAGTCGGAATTGAAGCTCAGTCCTCTCTCGGAGATCCTTTCACCTCTTGGACTCAGAGACAATCTTGAACCCGAGCACAAGCTCTCAATAATTCTTAAGGTACATCCGAACATGAATAGAAAGGAGGGATTCCAAGCGACGGAATTCCCCATTCTTGGTGAAAATTGACCGGACCGAAATAGGTGTTCACAGATGCCCCTCTTTACTTCTTTTTCACAAAAGAAACACGAAGCTTCCGTGTTTTTGAAGTGAAAAGGAACTAAAGATATGAACAAAGATGTAGGGGCCAGGTGGGACCTCTTGGTATGGCGTCTGACAGTATGGGCAATCACGAGTCGTTGTGACCCTTTCCTCTTTAAAGACGAGCATTCTCCACATCTGTCTCTTTTTTTTTTAAGTTTTGTTTTTTTTGTTTTTTTGTTTTTTTGTTTTTTTTCTTGTTCTTTTTTGTTTGTTTATTTTTTTTTTGAGTTCTGAATTGACCGGGAAAAATTGTCTTTCAGTTAACAAGAGGTGAGAAGATCGGGGTTGACCCCCGGTAGACTGGAAGGTAAAGGTTACCTTGTTGGGAGAGTAAAGGGTGCCTTCTTAGGCGATTAGGAAAGTAAAGGGTGCCTTCTTAGGTGACTTGGAAAGTAAAGGGTGCCTTCATAAGGGACTGGAAAGTAAAGGGTGCCTTCACAGGCGACTGGAAAGGTAGAGGGTGCCCTCATAGGCGACTAGAAAGGTAGAGGGTGCCTTCATAGGTGACTGGAAAGGTAAAGGGTGCCTTCATGGGCGACTGGAAAGTAAAGGGTGCCTTCAAAGGTGACTAGAAAGTAAAGGGTGCCTTCATAGGCGACTGGAAAGGTAAAGGGTGCCTTCATAGGCGACTGGAAAGTAAAGGTTGCCTTCATAGGCGACTGGAAAGGTAGAGGGTGCCTTCATAGGCGGCTGGAAAGGTAAAGGGTGCCTTCATAGGTGATTGGAAAGGTAGAGGGTGCCTTCATAGGCGACTAGAAAGTAAAGGGTGCCTTCATAGGCGACTGGAAAGTAAAAGGTGCCTTCATAGACGACTGGAGAGTAAAGGGTGCCTTCATAGGCAACTGGAAAGTAAGGGGTGCCTTAATAGGTGACAGAAAAGGTAAAGGGTGCCTTCATAGGTGACTGGAAAGGTAGAGGGTGCCTTCATAGGTGACAGAAAAGGTAAAGGGTGCCTTTATAGGCGACTGGAAAGGTAGAGGGTGCCTTCATTGGCGAGTGGAAAGGTAGAGAGTGCCTTAATAGGAGAGTGGAAAGGTAGAGAGTGCCTTCATAGGCGAATGGGAAGGTAGAGAGTGCCTTCATAGGCGAGTGGAAAGGTAGAGAGTGCCTTCATAAGCGAGTGAAAAGGTAGAGAGTGCCTTCATAGGTGAGTGGAAAGTAAAGGGTGCCTTCATAGGCGACTGGAAAGGTAGAGGGTGCCTTCATAGGCGAGTGGAAAGGTAGAGAGTGCCTTCATAGGCGAATGGGAAGGTAGAGGTTGGGGTTGACCCTGGGGGAGCTAACAGGACGTCTCGTCCGAATTAACTCACTGGACCTAAAGGATCGGGTAATGTCCCGGTTTGACATGACTGAAAGTTTTTGGGGTGTTGCTCCTTGAATGAAAGAGAATAGATCTGGGGTGATGCCATGATTTGAAGGAACCTTGGGGAACTGCCCCTTGACTGAAAGAGAATAATCCTGGGGTGATGCCCCAGTTTGACATGATTTGAAGGAATCTTGGGGAATCGCCCCCCCTTGACTGAAAGAGAATAGATCTGGGGTGATGCCTCAGTTTGAGATGGTCTGAAGGAATCTTGGGGAACTGCCCCTTGACTGAAAGAGAATAATCTTGGGGTGATGCCCCAGTTTGACACGATTTGAAGGAATCTTGGGGAATCGCCCCCTTGACTGAAAGAGAATAGATCTGGGGTGATGCCCCAGTTTGAGATGGTTTGAAGGAATCTTAGGGAACTGCCCCTTGACTGGAACAAAAGAAATCTGTGGAGATGCCCCAGTTTGAGATGGTTTGAAGGAATCTTGAGGAATTTCCCCTTGACTGGAACAAAAGAAATCTGGGGAGATGCCCCAGTTTGAGTGGTTTAGAAAGTGTAATTCTACTGGGGAAGGATTTGGTGATTCGGGGTACTGTCTCTTTGGGTGAAAGAGAATGAACCTGGGGTGATGCCCCAGTTTGAACTATCTACCTCGGAACCTTGGGGGATTGCCCCTTGAGCAAGAAGAAGTGATCCTGGGGTGATGCCCCAGTTTGATTTGTTTGGGAAGTGTAGTTCCACCGGAGAAGGATTGATGGCTCGGGGCATTGCCCCTTGATTGGGAAGGGAGAATTCGGGGTCCACCTGGTATGTGTGGATTCACTGAGAGAAGTGTGCTGGGGCTCTTTGGAGAGAGTTCTTCTAAGCCTGATTGGAAAAAGGGTTCTTATTAGGGGGAGAAAATGATCTGAATTGTAGGCTCACTGGGGAGAAAGTTTGGTGATTCTGCTGGGGGAGAGAATTTTGCTTGAAGCTATTCTTAGGTGGTATTTAGGCTTGTGAAGGAGATACGCTTGACTGTCGGAATGTATCAGGTAGATTCCTTGGAAGGGAGTTTGAAAAGTGTCAGCTTTAGCAGTTGAGGAGAAGACTTCGAGAAGTGTCAACTTTAGCGATTTAGGGAAGGAATTCTGAGAAGTGCCAACTTTAGAGGTTGAAGAAGAGATTTTGAATAGTGCCACCTTTGGCAAATTAAAGAAGGGACTTTAAGAAGTGCCAACTTTGGCGGTTTGAGAAAAGGATTCTGAGGAGTGCCAACTTTCGCTATTGAAGGAGAGTTCTCCTTAAAGTGCCAGCTCTGGCGATTGTGGTTCTACTGGGAAGGAGAAACTTGAAAAGTGCCAGCTTTAGCAGTTTGAGGAAAAAACTTTGAGAGGTGCCAGCTTTGGCAATTAAGGAGAAGACTTTGAGAATTGCCAACTTTGGCGATTTGAGAAGACTTTGAGAATTGCCAACTTTGGCAATTTGAGGAAGGGACTTGAAAGATTCTAGTTTTGGCAGTTGCGGGTCCATTGAGGAAAAGGACTTGATTGAGGCGTCAATACCTGACATGACTGTCTGTTGTAATAACCTGCAAAAAAAAGGTAAGTAGTGCAAAGATAAATTCAAAAACCGGGTAGGTCCTGTGAAACCGTGACCCTTAGGATAACTCATGGACAGGAGACTGAAAGAGGCAATCATAGCTTTGAAGCGCATGCCTGGCTGAGTCTTCGTGATGATTTCCTAAGACGAGGTCGAGTAGTGGGAGCGTCTTGTTCCTTACGACTTTAAATGTTCACCATTCTTTCATTTATTTTTATACAAACATAATGTTTTATCAGATTAATGCAATTCATAACACGTATTGAAAAAAAGGATAAATTTTATTCATGTATGTCAAACAGAATACAGAGAATGGACAATGGGGAAAATAGATGGGATGAAATGAAGTCATATAGGACAGGCCAAGGCCAGGGGAAACCGGGAAGGTTCAAGGATCCTCCAGTGCGTTCTTGAGACTAGTGAGAACCTTAATCCCACGTCACAACCTCAAGTACATCGTTCGACTCTGCCTTTGAGAGGGTAGTTTGACCATGGTCCACATACCCCAGTTTGCACGTTTTGCATTAGAAACTTTAGTTACTCTGCCAAAATCTTGACCCTAATTTTCACCTGAGCCGTCTTTTCAGGTTTTCGACTCACCAAGTTGCTCTAACTTTTTCCTAGGCCGCCCTTTCAGGTTTTCAGCCTAGCGAGCTTTTCTCTTTCTTTATAATGTGTTTTTACTTTCTTGTTTATTTTTGGCTGCATCCTCTACAGTAAAAGGTTAAAACTGATCACACTCCAATTGAGTCTACCTAACCTTTTCCAAATTTAGTTTGACCCTTTGGGGAGCTGATGTCACTTTAAATAGGAGACTCTACTCCTATGCCATGTATCCAAGGAAATATTGGTGAGTCTTTTGGCATCGATGAGAGGGAATTACTTTGAGTCATCATTTTGGCCTTTATTTTCTTTTTCCTTCTTTTTCTTCTGGATTTTTCTTTTTTCATTTTCCATTTTTATCTCTTTTTGTTTGACCACTTTTTTTTGTTTTGTTTTGTTTTTTTTAAAATCCCCTTAATGACGCAACGACTCAATCTGGCAAACTATTTCCTTGGCTACATGGGCATGAGGAATGGCACACTCTTTAAGGTTAAGGTGTTAATGACAACAAGAATACAAGTTCTTGGCATAACGACATTCATTCCCCTTATACAGAAAATGACAGCTTGCTCGATGATCTGGACGTAACCAGCTTGCCCCACTTGGCACGTGCATTGGACTCCAAGCTTGATTCTACTTTTTTCATCTTTCTTTCCATTCATTTTTTTCTTTTTTTTTGGCAAAGTCTCCCTCAATTGTGTATGTATTTATAGGCATCAGCAATTTGCCCCTATCTATGCTGGTGACTATTGAAGTTTCCTTAAACGACTGGCCAGCCTCTGTTCAATTCGGGACTTGGCCATGTTGTCATTCACATAGATTCCTACCACGTCTTGAAACAAAATTACCAATGCCTCCTGATAGATTTCCCCCATGATTCCTTCAGTTGTTCTTAACTCAGGGGTACACCCATCTTGACCTTTTCTCCTTTCCATTTGACAATCTTAATCGCCTCTTAAAAGGGATAAAACTCTTTAACCTCTTGTTCTAACAATCTTGTTACCTTGGGTGGTGGCTCACAAGCTTTCCTACCTTCTTTGTCAGCACGATCGACCGGGTAGTTGAGGTCGTGAAACGGGATTGTGATTTCATTAGTCTCAAGAGGATCATTTTTGGATCTACAATTTAGTGCGTTATGGCAAAAAATAAAAAAAAGAGAAAAAAGAGGGACAAGCAAGCAAGGATAAAGGGATGAGAAATTTTTTTTTGAATTTTGATACGCATTTATTGATTGACTGGTAAAACAAGTTTTTTTTTCCGCCCTTATTACATGAAAAGTCCCAAAGCCTTAGGCATAACAGAGGGATAAATAAGACTTTGAGGCAATGACAAATTACTTTAGTGAATCATTTAAACTCGTAAGGAGTTCGACAGCCTCCCAGTTACTGAACTCTTGGCTCGGCGGGTAAGCGATCACCAAATCAGCATTATCATCAAAACCATCTTCAATATCGGCTACCACGACATTAACTTCTGAACCTCCAGATTGGGCAGGGGATTTGTGGTCACGTTAGGGCTTCCTTCCCGAAAATTAATCCAGTCGGCTTTGATCAAATCTCTCACTTTATATTTCAAAGCCATGCAATTTTCTGTGGAGTGCCCTGGTGCCCCAGTGTGGTAATCACAATGAGCGTTCGGGTCATACCCCCTTGGGTAAGGAGGTTGCAACGGCCTCATGGGGCATGGAGCTACCAGACCCTTCAAAAATCAGCTGATCGAACTCGGTTCTAAAGTCTCCGTCAACAGCTTCTACCTCAGCCATGAGTTTCTTTTGGAGTCGGGTCTAGTAAGGATGCCTACCCGTGACGCCTGTGTCTTTTTTTTTAAAAAAAAGCAAAAAACATTAGGTGGAAATAAAAAGGAGGAGAATGTCGTGGGAAGTAATCACAGACTTTGGCGAGTATCCTTTGACCATTCCTCAGAACTTATCGTTCAAAAACACAAGGTATGGTAAACATGGAAATTAATACGGGATAGTTGTAAAAATAAAAGAAATCTTTCATCCTGAGACGGGAGCCTCAAGCTCAAACATTTTTTTCAGGCAACTACAGCCCTCATTTCTTAAGTTTAATCCCATGTTAATTTCCATAGATACTCAAAGGGTATTCGTTAAGTTCTGAATAGCCTCCGACGAAAATGAGGATAAGGAAAAGAAATTAGTTGCTGTCATGTTTTTGAAACCGCTACTTCCCCATTGATTTAACCTAAAGCAATTTTTTTAGGGAAACAGCGATTGCCAGGGGTCCAAGTCGCAATAGTCATAAGTTTTCTAACCGTCATCAACGCCCCTGTTGGAGCGGATACAAAGTTATATTTTTTTTGATTTTTTTTTTGACGATTAGGAAAATCTATGACTCAGGACTCAGAGGTACATGACCAAAAGAGGGTTATCTATTCACCCGAAGAATACTGTGTGTTCCAAAATGAGTCATTATTTCAAAAACTAAGCAAATCTGCGGGTGGTAGATAATTCATTTTTTTGGATAAAAGGGAAAGCAAAAATGACGTAAGGTAAAGTAAAGTTTGCCCTTTTGTGGCCTAGGTCGGGTTTTGTTGAAAGTCTTTTCTAGGCCCTATGGCTTGTCTAAAAGTGACTCTCCATACCGGGTGGCTTATACTAGACATCTAGAAGGTCACCAGAGCCAAGATCCTACCCATGACAGGGACGCAAACAGTGGGGAATCCACTAGGTGCGTATGTCGCGAGAGGTCGAACTCTAGTTGAGGTTCTCACGAACACCGGATAGGGAGTACATCCCATACGATTCCATTACCAACCCCTCCTAACTTAAGCTTCATTTGGGGCCCGGGTATAGGGCGCCACTCATAGGTGTGTGCAATTAATTGTGAGTGTAGTGTTTGGAAGGGCATTCAATACCTTTTACCTTACCCCATTCTGCACAAAGAACAAACACAGAACAAATATACAAAGTCGTCTACCCTAGGGTTCAATGATTGTAGAAAAGTAACATGGTCCTCTACCCTAGGGTTCAACAAACATGCAAAATATAGACAACGAAACAAATAACAAGATACAATTAAAACAAGAACAAGCATTCGTAACAATTAATAGAAAATAAAACAAGGGGAAGAAATCCAAGCTAACAAAGGCTATATAAAAAAAACATGCGCTTTCAATCAAACTAGCCTGACTCTCTTAAGTGTCCCCAGTGGAGTCGCCATCTATCGCAACCTGGATCAAGACGGCGCGGTCGACCCTTTCGAAAAGGATATGAAACAAAAACGAAAACAGGGAGTTGCCACCAATGTTTTTATCCATAGGAAAAACATTGGGAAAAAACTAATTTCAGTAAAGCACTGGTTTAAAAAATGAGATTCAAGTTCGGGAGTCGGTTACGTGTAGGGAAGGTATTAGCACCCTACATCGCCTGTCAAAAATAGTACCAAGATTGAAAATGCACAACATAAATAGCCTTACAAAAGATGTTATATTTCTTCCCTTTTATTGTTGTACTTTGTGTAAAGAAAAATGGAAGGAACAGACTGAACAAACATGGAGTATAGGTCAACAGGACGTCGCGTCTAAATTAACCTTGGCTCTGGTATAAAACAGGAAAAGGGAAAGATGCTAACAAGACATCGCGTCTAAATTAGTCATCCTTTGATCAAAATACAGGATTAGAAATGGGAAGGGGATAAACGGGACGTCTCGTCCCAAGTATCCCGTTCCTTATGTATCGTTGTGATGGCCTACCAAAGATAGGAGAAAACCAACAAGACGTCACGTCTAAATTGATTTTCATGGGATTTAATCAAAATGCGGGGTTAGAAACGGGAAGGGGATAAGCGGGACGCCTCGTCCCAAGTATCCCGTTCCTTATGAATCGTTGTGATGGTTTACTGAAAAAAAGGGAAAATCAACAAGACGTCACGTCTAAATTGATTTTTTTTCATGGAAGTAGATAAAAAAGGGAGTTACAAAAGAAAAATAAAGAAAATAAAAATAGGAATAAAATGGAAAGGTGGGCCCGACAGGATTTAAAGTCCTACTCCTACGTATTCTTGAGTTACCAAGAAATCAGGGTTACGTAGTTCTTGATGATGTTTTTTTAGTCCAAAGGTGAAACACTCGTTTTTTGGTATTTATTTATTATTAATCCGAATAAAATAAAAGAAAAGAAAGTTAGCAGCAAAAATTAATTTGAAATGGGGAATCAGAATCAATAAACAGCGAATTCAACAGGAAAATAGATAGGAAATAGGAATAGAATGGAACCGGTATGGAGAGAGTGCTGGGCTGGTGTTGGATTCGAACACCAGAAGCTGAAATGAAGAGGGGTGTGACCGGTGTGGCTAGTGTACTGAGCCAGTGTTGGATGTGAATAGTTGAAACCGAAGTGAGGAAGAGACGGTGTGAAGGCTTGGTGCAGGGACGGTGTGAAGGCTCAATGTAGGAACGATGTGAAGGCTTGGTGTAGGGGACGGTGTAAAGGTTTGATGAAGGGGCGGTATGAAGGCTCAGTGAAGGAACGGTGTGAAGGCTTGGTGCAGGGGACGGTGTGAAGATTTGATGAAGAGGTGGTGTGAAGGCTTGGTGTAGGAACAGTGTGAAGGCTTGGTGCAGGGGACGGTGTGAAGGTTTGATGAAGGGGCGGTATGAAGGCTCGGTGAAGGAACGGTGTGAAGGCTTGATGAAGGGATTCTGCCTTTGAACGCCGGGGAAACTTCAAGCTTTCTAGGTCAAAAGGATTTTGTGGTGATCGGAGCAACTTAACAGGGGAGTGTGGGCAGAGTGACGTCTTCAAGAGTTTAAAATTTCCAACTAAAAATTTTAACTCTAAAATCCAACCCTTTGTGCCTCTTCAGATGAGGTATTTATAGGGGTGGCCGAGTGCTTGGACAACACAAGCTTCCACTCACAGTGGAGGCAGCCTAGCCACTAACAGGTAGTGGGGGGCAGGGGTAGCTGGGGAATTTTTAATTACTCCCACTTCCGCCCCCTGTCTGCCATTTCTAGAATTCATGGATTGACTTGGGTGGTGGGATTCCAAGTCATAGTATGGCAATCGGATTCTGCAAATGGGGTCTCATGGGATCGGTGCTCTTCCTTGTGGCCCGGATCACTGTCTCAGCCAATATCCATTCACAGTGGAAATTAATCCGAGCGGAACAGGTGCTCTCATATATAAAAGGCCGAGTGAAAGCTTGAATTCATAGATCCGATCCGACCTTAGACACTCGGTGTGGATGGTTTGAATTCACAAATTATTGACTCGGAAATCCCTTTCCGAGAAGTATGCATCAGTTCCTTTTTTTATTCGGACTTGGTTCACGTGGAATTGCTTTGTCCAGAAATGTCACTGCTTGAAGCATTCATTCGGAATTTCCTCAATCGGAGGTGCTTTGCTCGGAACTTGTTCTTGTTTGAAGCACTCAATCGGAATTTCTTCAATCAGAGGTGCTTTGCTCGGAACTTGTTTCTGCTTGAAGCATTCAACTGGAATATCTTCAATCGGAGGTGCTTTGCTCGGAAGTGGACCACTTGGGAACATATTACTCGGAAACACCTCTAAAATATTTCATTCGGCTATACCTCCGGCCGACAAGCTCCTTCAAAGTCGGAACCATTTAAAATTCATTTGCTCGGGAATTCTTCACTTGAATGCTTCAGCCCGAGAGATATTCCTTCAAAGTCTTTCTTCAACCGGAAGCACATCTCTCGAAAGTAAACCACTCGGAAATACTTCACTCGGAGAAAGCCCACTCAGATGTATCTGCTCGAAAAGTATTCATTCACAGAGCCTTTCTTTGCTCGGGAGTGGACCACTCGGAAACACTCACTTGAAAGCACCTCATTCGGGAGTATGGAACTCAGAAGTGAAAAGTGCTCCTTTGAAATCAAAGTGTTTCTTTGCTCAGAAACACATCTCTTGAAAATGGCTCACTCAGAGACGCCCTACTCGGATATATCTTTTCTCGAACAGTAATTCATAATCAGAGCCTTTCTTTGCTCGGAAGCAATTCCCTTTTGAAGCAACCCACTCGGACATGCATCACTCGGAGACATGCCACTCGGAAGTATGGACCTTGAGAGTCTCTGTCCGAAAGAGGCTCACTTGAGATTAGAGATTTTCTTCGCTCGGAAATATATCTCTCGGAAGCAAACCACTCGGAAATGGCTTCTTTGGTGACATCCGACTCGGAAGTATAGACCTTGAAAGTTTCTGCCCGAAAGAGGCTCATTCGAGGTCGGAGCCTTTTCTTCACTCAGAAATATATCTCTCAGCAGTAAACCACTCAGAAATGGCTTTCTTGCTGACATCCCACTCGGATATAACTTTTCCCGACAAATGCTCTTCCAAAGTTCAGTCCTTCTTGTTCAGAATCAATTCACTCGGAAAAGATTCGCTTAGAAATATCTCTGTCCAGAAAAAGCACTCATCCAAAGTCAGAATCTCTTTTCCCTCGGAGGTACTTCAATCGGGAATTCTTCACTCGGATGTATTCATCAGACATTGGACTTACTTTTCATTCAGACTGGCTTCAGTCGGGGATTATCCACTCGGATGTATTCATCTGAAATCAGACTTGCTTTTCATTCAGACCAGCTTCAATCGGGAATCCTTCACTTGGATGTATCCAATCAGTAAGTATTCATTCAAAGACAGTCCTTTTTTCATTCAGTGGTTTCAATCGAGAATCCTCCACTCGGAAATAGCCCACCTGAAGACAATTCACTCAGCAACGTCTCACTCGGAGACATGTTACTCGAAACGCCTGAGCAAAGGAAAGGAATATGCATCAGGTATCAATCTCGCTCGGGCGAGACATGTCTCGCTTAAGGATCAGTCGGAATTGAAGCTTAGTCCTCTCTCGGAGATCCTTTCACCTCTCAGAGTCAGAGACAATCTTAAACCCGAGCACAAGCTCTCGGTAATTCTTAAGGCACATCCGAACATGAATAGAAAGGAGGGATTCCAAGCGACGAAATTCCCCATTCTTGGTGAAAATTGACCGGACCAAAATAGGTGTTCACACTATGACAGGGACACCATTAGTACCCTACTGGGTAATCCTTGGGAGCCTACTCCCGAGAGTGAGACTTTTTTCTGGAAGGAAAACAGAAACAAGGTTGCTACTGAGGATGGTGATCTAGGATATTTCCTGGATCAGGTTGCTCATTTCCTGAGCAAGGATGGAATCTTCTTCAACCTGAGTAAGGTTAGAAGGACTCCATCGAACCTCCTCAAGACCCATAGCTCAGGCGTGGTCTCATCTCATGGTTCATAACATTACTCCTGTCACCTACCTATCTTTTATTCCAATTGATCGATGCTGCCTTCTTTACTCCATTCTTCAGGGCCACACTATTGACATCATCGAGCTGATATTTGAGCAGATTCACCTTTATGCCTTAGGGTATAAGGTGAACCTCCCTATTCCCTTCCCTCTCATCATATCTGCCTTACTGAGGAGGCAAGGAGTCATCATGCCATCGCCTGAGTTCATTAGTTCTTCAGGGAGAGTTCCCAAGGTTGTAGTGAACAGAGATTATTTTGTTTAGCAGTGCGAGCTTCCACCTCTGGAGCAGGAGGCTCAGCCCAGACAGAGACGGAGGAGACCACCAGTTCAGCCACCATCTGCTAATGTTATCACTGATGGATTTGCCAGGATGACCCTAGAGCATTAGCATATGATGCAGATGATGGCTGCTTCTCATCGTGGTTATGTCCATTTACATGATGTATTTTATCAGTACAGGATACAGGGAGAGGGAGCACTATTTATGACACTTGCTGATTTTGCTTCCCATGTAGCTTGGCCTGGTGATTTACCTACTTATCGTGAGATACGTGGACCGTCTAGAGCACGTGCTGATTCTGAGGGTGATGCCGATGAGGAGGGAGATGATGAGGATGATCATATAGAGGATTGATTGGTGCTATCTTACATTTTTTACACTTTATTTACATACATTTTAGTTTATTTTGATATTTACATTGGGATTTACATTTTTAATTATATTATGGTTTACTTTTATTTTTGTGGTGTGTTTAATTTATGCATATCCTCTTAAAAAAGAAAAAAAATCAAAAATAAAGTTTTATCTTTCAAATAAATAAATCAAATTTTTGAAAATAAGGAAATTTATACACTTAAGGTTTTTACACACTAAAATCATTTTTAAAATCAATTATCGATTTGTTTTGTAATTTAGGGATTTTGATAAATTTAATTACAATAATTTTATTAACTATCAAGATAATTTTGATAACCCGGTGAGCTGAGAGATCTTTTAAACACTTGAGGGCTTTGACATAACTTCATTCAAATTGATTTTGCTTTAATTTATGATTTGTGTTGTTGTACAGAGAATTCAAGAATACGATCAAGGCATATTTTTTTAGTAAAAGAAACTTTGGGCTAAAAAGCTTACCATGGTAAAATTATTTTGAAAGCCAATTTTGAGCCTGAAAAATAATTTCTTTGGTACCCTTAACCCTTATTAAATTTTAACCATTCCCTATACTTGATTGATTAAAAGAGCAATTGAGCAAAATGAAAAACATTTTAAGTATTTTTACAAAAATGGGGAGTGAAAATTAACAACTTGATTCTTTTTAAGAAAAATCAAAATTATGCATATAAATAAAAATTGAAAAGAAATATATGCAAATCAAAAATAGTGAAAAGAATCAAGTTGGGGGTATTTATTACCAATAAGGGAAATGAGATTTGGGCTAAGAGAAAGCCTAAAAATTATAAAATGCTCTTTTATGATTTCAGGTTTTTGAATTCTGAGAAAAACCATGATTTCTTGTAGCCAAGCCTCGTTATAACCCTTGAAAAGACCTTATTATTTTTGAATTAACTCCGTATGATTAACCATTGATTAGATAAAAATCAAAATTAAATTTGTTTGATTTTATGATCGACTGAGTGAAACAGGTTACCCTTTACACAGAGATAAACACTTGTGAGGTAAGCCTGAAATTATGCTTGATTAGTTAATAAGACATTGTAAAAATTTGTCATTAAACCTTTATTACATAGGATATCTATTTTTGGTTATTTTAAATGGTAAATTGTGAAATTACTTTTTGTGGTAAATTTTCGGACTAACTCAAAAATTTGATTTCAAATTTGATTTTTTAATTTTCTCTCTTGCTCGAGGATGAGCAATGTCTCAAGTTGGGGGTATTTGTTAGTCCTCAAATTTACAATAAATTTCTTAATAAAAATTGTGTGAAAATAATAAAAATTTGTTTAATTTGTTAGAAATTTAGGTTTTAAATTCAATAAATGGATGTTGTTGGAAATAATCTTCCCTTGATCAATTTTCTCTAGTTTTGCAGTGAAAAAGTAAAGAATTTAAAGAGAAAAATTGAAGAACTGAAGAGCTAACGCGTAGCATCAACCTTACACGTAGCGTGAGGATTTCTGATGCCGACGCTACGCGTCACGTCCACACGTAGCGTCAGGAGCTATGTGGACTCCACTTCCAGGTGGTCAAGCACTCAGCTAGTGACCCATCCACTCCTCACAAATAGACACGCCGAAAAAGAAGACAGGGCCAAATGGCAGGGCATGATTCATTAAATAATTCCATCATGGCCACTTCAAGATGTTTAATGGAGGCTGACTCAGGAACCTGACGCGTAGCGTCAGGACCCTTCCTCAGCCCTATAAATAGGGCCATTCTCCACACATCCAACACACAATCTTATTCATTCAGAGTTCTTTCCTTTCTTATACACTCGTGTTTGAGTGTTTCATTTGTGAGTTGTAGTTCTAGAATAGTTTTCTAGATGCTTAAGAGTGTTGTGCAGTATTGTGATCATTGTATTGTGAAGTTTCCATCACCTTCGTAATGTCAACATCTGCAAGTATTGTTTTTACTTTCACCATGTGTAACTAATCTGTTTATGTTGGAAATGGTGAACTAGTCTATTGAGTATGATGTTGTGAATTCGACCTCTACATGTTTATTATTCAAGTACATGTTAGTATTTCAACCTTTTATTAGTATGAATGTCAAACGGGAGAATGATTTTCATGCGTATTGAAACTTGTTTTATTAGTGTGAATGTCAAACGGGAGAATGATTATTCATGCTGTATTGAAACTTGTTTTAATGAAAGTAAAAGTTGGAATACCCTTAATATGCCAATTACTAGGGATAGAATTAGTGATTATTATTGCCATAAGGCCAGGACTTAATGCAAGTTTTTACTGAGAAAGATCATGAGGAATCGGACTTTACGGTGACTACTTAGAATTTATATCATGAAGGATCGATTATAATGATTTCAAGCTGCAATGACATAAACTTGATGATTAAATATGCATGTCTTGAGTTCCTTCATTGTTATTCTAGATTAGGGATCCAAATTCTAACATAATTTGTCTATCTGTGTTTTTATCTCAAGTATCTTAGGAATTCTAATTTGCAACTCAACTTTTTAGATAGATATTATTTTCTTTTTACCACATGAACAACTCAAGTATGAAATTTTGTGAATATTGTATAAATTGTATATAAATCATTCTTTTGTATATAAATTTTGATATATTTACCATAGTGACTAGAGAGTCACTGTAACTACTGAACTTTCAATCCCAGTGGAATGATATCTAAATTTTGAAAACTACAAACGATTGGTGCGCTTGCCAATTAAAGACCCAACAATACCATGGGATATAACACGTACCAGTGTCAAAACGACGACGTCCTTTTAACCTTGAAGAGTTGCATTTCTTGGCAAACAACGCTTTACTTCGTCTGTTGATCGTGCCCCCTCCATACCTATAAAGTGGGGACTTAGGAACTTCTGGAAACCACCTTATTTTGAGACCTAGGAATCCTCTGCTGGAATTTTTCTCTGAGAGAGCTGCTGCTGTATCTTCCATAAAGTTACCCTTTCTTCATCAAACTCATCACCTTTCCTAGGTAACCAAACTCTCACCCTGTCTCAGTTTCTTTTGCATTTTAGAATTTAACCATGCGCTCTAGGCAAGGCCGCTCTGGTTCCACATACAGAGGGGGAAGAGTCCCTGTGAGGGCCTCCGATTACCAGGGAGGAAGAATCTCCGTGAGTTCTCAAAGGGGCGAGTCTCACCGTTCAGAAAGGGGGGAAACTTCTCACTCAAGGTGGAGGGTGATTATGCCCCCATCTGAGTCCTCCTCTAGCTCTGAGGCTAGCTACTCTTCTGGGAGTGAAGTGAGTGTTGAATGTTACCTTTCTTACGACATGACTTTTTACTATAATACAGACGCGTTTAACCTTGCGACCGACGGGATGGCGAAAGAAGGGACCTCCAGGAATCCTCCAGTTCTCTAGACTGTTGAAGGAAGTGTCAACGTTGTGGTACACTAGCTGGATTGGGTTAATGTGAACACATGGTATCCCTATTGCTGGGTGAAGGAAGAAATTCATGAGATGGTGTCTCATCACGCCAAAGATGACGGGCGAAGGCTATCCCCAAACTCACTAGTGGAAAAAATGGATATAATCACGGTTAAAAATGGCCTTTAATCATGGTTAAAGAACCATGGTTGTTGCAGTCGTGGTTGTAGATGAGGGTCTTTAACCATGGTTAACAACCGTGGTAATAAATCAGATATAACCACGGTTGTCGAGCATAACCGTGAATATAACAGACAATGTATATTCACGGTTATAGTAGAAACCGTGGATAAATAAAATCTATATTAACGGTTGTTTAGCATAACCATGAATATAAGTAGTAAAAAAAATCACTTACAGACTATGTATATTCATGGTTATAATAGAAACCGTAGATAAAGAACATCTATATTCACATTTGTTAAGCATAACCGTGAATATAAGTAGTAAAAAAAATTCAGTTACAGACTATGTATAATCACGGTTATAGTAGTAACCGTAGAGAAATAGTGTCTATAATCACGGTTATAGTAGTGACCGATAAATAGTGTCTATAATCACGGTTGTTACCATAACCGTGAATAAACACTGAGGTTTTTTTTTAAAATGGTTTTTGTTTTATTGTTTCCCAAACCTGCATTCAGACAACCAGCACAATATACAGTATCCCAGTATATCCAGCAACAAACAATATATAAAAAGAATGGTATATATATAACAATTAATTTGATATGAATTCATAACAACCTAAAAAATGAAACTATATACAATTCAGATGAATGTAACCTAATAAAATGTAAACCCTAAATCCTACACTAGATACATATTTAAGAGAATAAAGATCCTATATCTAGCTAAGTTCTTTTGCTGATTTCAATGAAGTATAAGGCCCATTGCTTTCTAACATTATCTACAAGTGTCTTAGAGAAGTATGATCGGTCCTGGAAGTACTGGAAACAATGCACAAAACAATTAGAACAAAAGCTATATTTATTACATGAAATTGATAAAATTGTTAGAAAAGTAATCCAAATGATGAGACTTACATCTGTCCATCCATCTACTAAATGTTGTTGGACGATGGTCAGCATGGTATGCATGACGTAATAGCCACACTCGAAAGTACCCTCCTGCCTGTAAGACTACAATGGACATAAAATATAGAATAAGTGAATTCGCAACTTAAAAAATATATATTGAAGATTTGAATTAATACGATTGACTTACTTTTGGGTGCACCCACACAACTTTTCTTCCGCTGGACTTAACTCCAAGCAGTCGATTGTATCCAACCACCGCCCTACATCAAATAAAACACAAGATAAGTTAGAATCGTATAGGTCCAAAAATGATGTAATCGAATTTGTACTTATTGTTTAGGGATTAACTTACCCGTCTACTATACTTTTCAGGTCTTGTGGAACTGTCCGATGCATAGTATCAAAGTGAGCGCTATAGTTACCAGTGATAAGTGAGACTTCAAAATGCAAAAATTAATGACAATAATTATGGAATAGAATATTACCCTTTATGATAGGGGCCCATGTATACAGCCTTTCCAGACTCAAACATCCAATTCTGGATGTATGCCTGGGTGTCCTGCGTGGTGTTTGCTTGCTTTTGTATGAGAGAGGGCTCTAAGAAACCATAAGTTCCTTGGAAACCCAAGTCCACACAAAGTTTTGTCAGAAACCTAAACAAGTTGAGACATGGTTAGCGACAAATAACTTGTATAATGAAAAAATTGGACAAAAAACGATATACTTACAGCTCCCACAGCTGAATGATGGAGATGTTCAACATCGACGTCCCCGAAATAATCTCACACATGTCAGAATGTGTAATGTAAAGTGGTATTGCACTTGGACGGCCGAACACCAGTGGCTCCCATGGGACCTAAACAGTCTCATCTCCTTGCTCATACCCGATGCGCCATAGCATTCGGATGGGATCGTCGGCCGGGTCTGGCCTCTTCAATGCCTGTTCTTATTGAACAATTGACAACCATCACAGTTTGTACCATAATTGACAATATAACAAAATTAGTGGCTGTTTAAGGTGTTTACCTGTCCAGGGGCAACCTGCAGAAGTCTGTTGGGCCACATCAGAAAGTGGCCCACTGCCTGACTGACGGTCTTCACCTCTGGAGTTGCCACTGGCACAACAGCATCCTCCTCGAGGACGAGCACAACAGAGACCCTGGACATACCATCAGGTAATGTCTGATGGTGAACCACAGGGCCTAAGTTGTAGACCATGCCAGTGGTAACTGGCTCCTCTGACCCATCAATGAACAGGTCACATTGACGGGTGTCTGGTGGCTCGACCCCATCATCGTCAGGGTCAGCCGCAGCGCACAACCCCTTAGTGCTAACCTTCCGTACCTACATATTTACATATCAAGCAAAAGTTATTCAACAATGAAATAAAGTGATTACAAACAATAAAACCAAGGAAATTAAATAAAGCATCTAACCTGTAGGTCGCTAGCTGGTGCAGTAGTCTCCTGGTGGTGGCTGAGTGAGGCCTTCATCTCCTCCTTGAATCGGGCCATCTCCTGGTGGAGCCTAGATATCTCCTCCTGATACTCAGCCTTCACAACAGCCACCTTCTGCTCTACCATTTTCTCAAGGGAGGGGGCAGGGTCGGGAGCACCGTAATACCTGCGGAGGCCTGTGAAATGTGAATGATTAGCCGATAATTGTTTAACAAATAACAAAATGAAAGGATACAGTTATTTCCAACTTATCTACAC
This sequence comes from Clitoria ternatea, assembly GCA_037962975.1. NCBI lineage: Eukaryota > Viridiplantae > Streptophyta > Magnoliopsida > Fabales > Fabaceae > Clitoria > Clitoria ternatea. The sequence continues at coordinate 121,772,465 of CM075670.1, forward strand.
CTCGACCAACAGCACGTACTCTTCCTGGGTGCTCTGGCCTGCCGATGGCGGTAGTCAAAATATCCTGCCTACCATGGGCTACGAAAGACCCTTGGGTTGATTGCTCAACCAAGGAATCCTGAAACCAAACAAGTTAGTATTCACTTCCTTCACGTAATACCAAAAAAGAGACAATGATACAAGGGGAATACTTACTATCCGTGAGGCGACCTCCTGAGCTTGTAAGGAAGTGTATTCCCCACTCTTCTTGATCCTGGCCCGCTTCCATTTATCATGGCGTATAGGTGGGGAAGGGGGATCCACAATACCAGTGTCAGGCTTACTAGTCTGACATTGACTCAGCCTCTCCTGTGCCAGCCGCTCCTCCAACCTACGGTAACCCCCACGTGACAGTATGTGGGGGCAGTCATTCAGCTTCCTAATGTCTCGGGCTTTCTTTCTGACCGCCTACAACAAGAAAGACAAATATTCAGAGTAAGCCTTTTAAATTATACATAATTTAATCATTTAAAAATCAATGTACCTGAAACTGGTCAGAATGCCTAGATACAACGAAAGCATCCCAAGTCTCCTGATGAATGAATGGATATTTCTCTCTGGGGAACTATCCTTTGTCCTCCCCGAATACATACCTACAATTCAGGTACATTTAAACTAAGGATTGGTACAATTTGGTAAAGCGTTGATTAAGAATTTAAAGTCCAAATATACCTCGTGGTGAGTATGGATTTGAACGACCTCCATCGCTCAGCCATAGTACCGAGGATCTTCCTCCTTGCTATGTCATGTGATGGTATATCAAAAGAATCCTACATGAAGGAGTTAGTCCATACAGGAGTCCTTATTATGAATTACATGAAATAATACACTAAAATAAAACTTAAATAATATCTAAGTTATTAGAACATCACTCCATAGCTGGTTCTTCACCACCTCCTCGACATTATCCCAGTCGGGGATAATGATGGACACCTTCGACTGAGCCACGACTCCCAAATAACTGCTAAACTTCATGGTATTTGGTCCTCCAAATCTACCAGTGTTGACATCCATATCAACAGGTAACCTCTCTCCCCGGTGTCGCCTAAGTGCAACGTCTGCTATCCGTGTAACACCTCTACTCTTCCGAGTAGAGGAATCAGTAGCCTGAGTCAGACCTAGATCGTCCATCTGATCAGCCATGAGTATCTGTCTAAACAAGGAAACATAACTGTCAAATATTTAATATAACATTTAATACAACAAATAATTAATATAACATGTAATTCAATGATTCATTAACATGATTAATACCCTATGAAGATGAAATATTTTCCCACAAGCCTTTATGGTGGTCATGACGACTGGGAACTACATCATCTATGTCATGTTCCATGATAAATGTTGGAATACGTGTTGTGGTCGATGGAATTTCCATAATATCAAGATTGGGGTCTCCAATGTGTCTACCTTGGATAACAATTGACAACCGTTTGTCAGCTGGGTCAGCAACATAAAAAACTTGCTTCACCTATATTGCCATTATGAATGGTTCGTCCTTATGCCCTATCTTGTTGAGGTCCACCAATGTAACTCCTAAATCATCCGTTTTGACACCGTTCTTATTGTTAACCCATTTGCATTTAAACACAGGAATGGTGAAGGGACCATAATCGACTTCCCATATATCTTCAATCACACCAAAGTAGCATGACTCGGCCATCACAGGGTTGTTATCCTTTGAAGTTGAGAAATACATTGACTGAGCCACAACCATCACTCCACTATTTTGATTTGTACTCTTTCATCCTGTGTCCTTGTATAAAATGAATAGTTGTTTATGTCAAACCCACAAAAGGTGAGGACATCAAAGTTTGGGCCTTGTGCCAGTCGATGTAATGTCGAGGAAGCAGATGCATCTTTCAGAACGGTCTTTTAGAACCACTGCATGAAACTCTTGTTGTGTTCATTCAACAACCACTTTTCAGTCATTTTAGGGTTGGTTCTCTTGACTAGCTCCTTGTGAGTGGCTAGATATGGTTGCACGTCGTCCATGTTGTTTAAAATATACAAGTGTGCCTAAAGGACATCATCATGTGACATGCTCTTCATTTTTTTTCCAATCGTTCCTTTCCCATCCAATCTCCCTTCATGACGAGTCGTTGGAATACCAATGCTTGCAGCATGTGACATGTATTCAGTGCAAAACTCAATTTCTTCCTCTGCAATATATCTTTCCACAATTGAAGCTTCAGGACAACGTTGGTTCTTCATATACCCTTTCAATATCTTTATATATCGCTCAACGGGATACATCCACCGTAAGAACACTGGACCACACAAACGGACCTCTCTCACCAAATGGATGATTAGGTGGACCATTATGTCAAAAAAAGAGGGCGGGAAATACATTTCAAGTTGACATAATATAAGTGATGCTTCATGTTCCAACATATCTAATTCGCCGGGCACGATTACCTTGCAACATATGGCATTGAAAAACCTACACAACCTTGTTATGACATTTCTCACATTTTTAGGAAGAATGTCACGAATGGCGATAGGCAGAAACTGTTGCATCAACATGTGACAATCGTGAGACTTCAACCCAACTAACTTAAAATCTTTCATGGAAACACAAGAGTTGATGTTGGAGCCATAACCAGACGGAACTTTCACACTTCGTAACGATTCACACAGACTTTGCTTTTCTTTTCTGGACAACGTATGACATGCTGGGGGCAAATATGTTCTTTTGCCCTTTGATTATGGATACAAATCCTGACGTATACCCATCAACTCCAAGTCCATACGCGAATTTAGGCCATCCTTAGTCCTCCCGGGTATGTTTAAGAATGTACCAACCAAACTGTCGTACACATTTTTCTCCACATGCATTACATCAATGCAGTGTCTTACATCAAGCTCCCTCCAATATGGCAGGTCAAAAAACACTGACTTTTTCTTCCAGTTGTTTTATCATTGATCGTGCAAAAGAGCATGGCACGCAATTTGAATGACTGCCCGATAAACCCGTCAAACACATCAACCCCGTCTTCCCACAACCTTTTGAGGTCTTTAACCAATGGAGTTAAATATACATCAATGTCGTTGCCCGGTTTTCGTGGACCAGAAATCATCATCGATAACATGACATATTTCCGCTTCATGCATAACCATGGCGGCAAGTTGTAAACAAACAACAAAACAGGCCACGAATTATGGTTTGTGCTCAGGTTCCCAAACGGGTTCATGCCGTCTATGGCTAGTGCAAGCCTAACATTTCTTGGTTCATGGGAAAATTCCAGAAAAATTGTATCCATTTTTTTCCATTGCGATCCATCGGCCGGATGCCTAAGGAGTCCATCAACAACCCTTTCATCAGCATGCCATCTCATAAGTTTTGCATCATCTGCATTGGCAAACAGATGCTTTAGTCTTGGAACTATAGGCAGATACCACAACACCTTTGCAGGAGACCTTTTAGTGCATACCTTATCAGAATCTGCCTCTTTCTTCTTATACCGTGACACCCCACACCTAGGACATCGATGCAGTATTTCTAACTCACCCCGGAATAATACACAATCATTTGGGCATGCATGTATTTTTTCATACTCTAAACCCATAGGACACAACACCTTTTTGGCCTCATAGTTACGATTCGGTAAGGTGTTTCCAGCTGGGAGCATTTCTTTCAACAACTTCAGTAAGTCAGTGAAACTTTTATCCGTCCACTCATTTATGGCCTTCAAATTAAACAATCGCAAAACTGTTGATAACCTCGTGAAATTGACGCAGTTTGGATACAATGGCTGCTCAGAGTCCTCTCACAGAGTCGTATATACATGAGCTTTCTTAAAACCTTCTACCCCCATATCACGGATCATATCCTCGAGTCGGTCATCCATGTCGACATCGGTGTCATGCATCGAGCTTCGATTTTCAGTTTGAGAGCTATTACTTGGCACCACCACATCTTCACCATGCCATATCCAATACGTATAACTATGCAGAAAACCGTCACACAGTAGATGTTCTCGCACCTCTTCCAAGTCTACCCGACGTAGGTTCAAGCATTTAACACAAGGGAAAAAATACTTTCCATTCACCTCCACTGCATTCCTCGCTACGAATTCTATAAACGATTCAACTCCCCCCTCGTACTCTAGACTTAGGCGTGATGCATTTATCCAACTCTGATCCATGCCAACTGTTTACAAGGTGCTATGATCAACCTCACTTTTTCTTCAAAGGTGGTGGTCCTATACCCATTCAGGATGACAATTGTTTTTATACGTCATTCATATATACAGGTTAGGAGTTATTTTAAAATTTGATGAAATTTTGACAGCATTTCGCATTGGTCTCTAAGTACACAAAATGAGAGTGGTCAAATCAAATTCAACCACAACCAAATATGCACCCAGAGAACAACACAAAATGCAAGTTACCGAAAGTTTATCAAATTTTAAAATAACTCCTAACTTGTACATACTAACAATGACATATAAAAAATAATTGTTCATCCCAAACTGTCCAAACGGACAATTCAAGATTCAACACAAACGATGACATTAATTAATTTAATGACCATTTGTGTCGAATCTCAAACGGGGAACTACGGTTCACTCATGCACAACAACTTTCATACTATGAGCCTATGAGTTTACAAGATTAACAACCACACACATACAACAACAATAGAAATAACATTATCTAAGAGCAACCAACAACAACAGAAATAAAATGGATAATAATTTAGTTAACATTTTTCCTAAATTAGTATGATGTTTCTAATTTGTGTTATTTTGAAGTAGAAGTATGGTGTTGGAGTATGTACTATTGATTATGGATTATGATGTTGGTTTATAAGACTTTTAAAGAAACACTCGATCAAACTCACTTGTTCACTTAAGTGCATTTGGGCTTTAAAGAAAACGATTTAGTGCATTTGATCCTAATTTCATTTGCAGCTCCCTTATTTGTCCCTCTTCTCAATCGCTCTATTTCACCCTTCATTTACCATGTTAAGCAACAATGTAAGGATTTGTTTTCTTCTTCACCAATAAATGATTTAATCAAAACTTTAGTACTACCAATGTAAGGAACTGTAATATAAGGATTTATAATATAAGGTTTTGTAATGTAAGGATTTGTTTTCTTCTTCACCACTAAACGATTCAAAGAAACACTATCAAACTCACTTGTTCACTTAAGTTCATTGTATGAGTTCTGCACTTTAGTCCCGGACATTTTAAAAATATAGTTTGGTCTCTGACTTTACAAAACCACTTTCCATTTTAAACATGTTTAGTATATAACAATGAATAAAAAATAATGACAGAAATTACAAACATCATACTAACAGTTAACAACACAGAGGCAGAATTAACCAAACTTAATAACACACAGGCAATGTCAAATAATGACAGAGACAGAGATAGAGACAAGCTTAACCAAACTTAATAATAACACAGAGACAAAGACAAGCTTCGTTCACCTTGAACAATGAAATAATACCCACACACAGAGAGACAACACATTCATTCAGGTTCGACTATACGTAAGTGAAAACACACACAAATAGGTTCCACAAACAATGATAGACCATAACAACGAAGTAGACCAGCAGTGAACGAAGAAGAAAGGTAATGGAGCACTTACAAGAAAATGGTGCGAAGATGACAACAGCATGAAAGGAAGAAGGAAGAAGCAAGTGAACATAGAAGCCCACGACCAGCAAAGAACAAACTCAAGGCAAAGAGGAGAACGAGGAAGAAGACGATAACCAGCGCGAAAGAAGAAGAAAGTGAAAGAAGCCTGAAAGGCGCGGCTTTTGAAGTTTTAGAAAGGATGTATATTCACGGTTCCCCTTGAAACCGTGAATATATTACACATATATTCACGGTTAAACAAACAACTGTGGATAAATGTTAACTATATCACCACGGTTACGACCCCAACCGTGGATAAATATTAAATCTATAATCACAGTTATAGAAACAACCATGGACATACAGTACCCAGTGATTAAACCTAAGACCTGAACTATATATCCACGGTTGGAAATACAACCATGATTATAGACATCAATATATATCCACGGTTAACATCATAACCGTGATCATACCCATGAATATATAGTCACAGTTGTGCACACAACCGTGGATATATATTTCAGGTACTATATATCCACGGTTGACTTCTCAATCGTGAATATATATTGATGGGTACGATCACGGTTATGATGTTAACTGTGGATATATAGTTTTCTCTGATTATAACGTTCACCTTATAATTTCAAAAATGCCATCGCGCATATTTTTATCACTAATCCTCTTCAACCTGTGAATATATCCCGTTGTTATATCCAATTTTTACACTAGTGACTTTAGAGTTTATACAGAGGAACGCCTAAAAGAACGGTTTATGGTGTTTGCACCCCGGCCGACTGATAGAATTTGCCACCTCCTTCCAGATGAACAGTCGGTATATATGTATAATTACGTCTTTCTCTATCTTGGGGTCCGTTTCCCTCTTACGGAGTTCCAAATAGGAGTGTTGAGGTTCTTGGACTGTGCCTCCTCTCAAATTCACCCAAATGGATGGGGCCTAATCTGGGCACTAGAAGTCTTGGAAGAACATTTGAACTTTAAACCCACCATGGCGATACTGTTCTACTACTGCCAGGTGGTATGCCGGACCAACAAGAAAGGTGGTATGAGTTTTGTCATGCTCTGGTATGACTCAAACTTAGTGAATTTCGAGGCCTTCACCAAATCTGCGAAGATGAAAGAGAAGTCTTTCAAATATTACTACACGAGGATCTGCGTCCAACCGAAGACCAGAGATGGCTTTACGAAATTCCCAGTGGAGTGGACTCACGAACACTTTCTCTTAACCACCAAGGCGTATTTCACGGCAGAAAGTGAACTATCCCTACTATCTGTCACGGTGATAGCCGCCCTAGAAGCATACACTGAGGCTTACAAGAGATTTTCCTGTAGACGCCTCCTGGGATCCTGCACCGTCCGTGAACAATATTTAAGTAAAATTTTACTTGTTATATTTCATTGCTTTGTGTACTAACACTGCTCTAAATCATACCGGGTACTAACATTTCTTCTAATTTATGTAGGGAAAATTGAAGGCTATACTGCTATGGGCAAATTAAAGGATCTCATAGGAGATGACGACTCTTCTGGTGAGGAAAACAACATCATACCAAAGAGGAATGCTATCAAAGCATAAGTGGAAACCATCCCTTAACTTCCATCGTCACCGGTGATGTGCCTCTGTTAGAGAATACCGGTCCTGCTGGGGATTCTCAACCTGAGGCAGAGAAAGAAAAAGAACTAGAGAAGGAGAAGAAATGATAGAAAGGCCACAACCGAGATGTTGGAGCTTCAAAACCGCCCTCTCTTAAGGCAGCGAAGAAACAAAAAACCTTGGAGGAAACAGGCATGGCGGCCGCCTAAAAGGAGAAGAAAGCTATCACTATGGAAGAGAGCCCCTCCGGGTCTGGAGCTGGAGACTGGTCGCCTCCGCATACAAGGACCACTGCTCTAGTAGTAAGCAGCTCACCTCCCCATAATTCTTTCCTGACGCTGTTCCTGCATTATGAGGGGCCTATGCCAGCTGAACTTCCAACTCCAACATACAAGCTCCGCCACACCCTGGAAATTTCTAAAATCGAAGAAGCTTGCCAGGCTGGGCGATGGCAGTTAGTTGAGCTGTCTGGCCTCTTACATTCTTTGAGCAAGACGGTTAAAAATATTGACATCGTCGACAATTTGAGCACTCATTTTGAAGAGTTTACAATGTCTTCGGCTAAAGATCGGACTATCCTACGAACTACAGAAGAAAAACTTAAGAAGCTCAAAGATAAAAATAATGAGCAGTTTGGCGAGATCTCGGCTCTGAAAATAGATGCTCGAGTGCTGGAGGAGAGCTTAAATAAAATGAAGGAGGAAGTGAAGGAGGTCCCTCGTTTGCGAGCGGAGCTAGAGAAAGAGATAAAAATATCCTCCAAGCTGGTTGAAGACCTAGCAACTACTGAGGCCGGGAGATTGAAGATTAATGAGGAATGGGCCGCCAGGGAGAAGGAGTTGCTAGCGCAGATCGAAGACTTAAAGCAGGGGAATGCCACAGCTGGTTTGTTGGAGGCAGAAAATGCTAAGTTGAAAAAGAACCTTGCTAAAGCAAAAGCCAAGGCAGCTAAAGCTGTGAACATCTATACCGAAGTGGCGTATGACTCCTTTGGCCTGGCTGTTCGTCAAATCTTTTATCGTAACCCCGGCGTGAAGCTGAGTTTATACAGAATTCATCCTTTTTATGAGTTTCATAGTGAGAAATTGGTTGTGGTTAAGGATGGCCGACATGAAGAACCTGCCAATGCTCTGTACGAGCTGCCACCACTCCCTGGAAGCCAAAGCATGGGACCCAATCCTCTTACTCCGGGGCCTGAGGGAGCCGCTGAGGAAGAACAAACGAAAGGCGATGAGGCCGAAGGAGAAGGAGATCCAGAAAAGAAGACTGAAGGCAAGAGTCAGGCTACTAAGGACAGCCAGGGGCATGAAAGAACTCACCAAAAAGCTCTATTTTCGTAGTCTTCTTTTATTACTTCTTAACTTGTTTTATTGTGTTCTGGGATCAGCTCCGAATCTATATCATCGCTTGTATTTCCTTTCTTTTCCATGAATAAGATTCTTATTTTCTTTCAGCACCACCTTTAACATAATTACGAATGGGTTCTCTAACTTTAACTTGCAAAATCTGGTTACCGTTCTTCAACTGGAAGTTTGAGATCAGGCTAATACGATTACCGTACTGAAAGAAGTACTTTATTGAATAAGGCGTTTCTTTACTCGCTATAAAGAATTTGAATGTTTATCATAGGACTATGTCATTAGTTTCAAGAAGGAAAAACTGAGACTATCCGCCCAGATAATAAACCTTCACCGGGGTTCAGTACGGCCTTGAGGAAGGTCCGATCCTGCAGCCTGTCAAACCGCTCAAGGAGTTACATCGTTAATCACAGAATAGGTGATTGAGATCATCCATCCTAAGGGTGAGCTTCTATACACAGCTACAGAATAAGTGATTAAGGCGCCGTCTGATAGAGTTTGGTATAGCCTTAAATAAGGTCCAAGGAGTTACATCATCAATTACAAAATGGGTAATTGAGATCATCTGTCGTTGTTTCTTTACTGGGGTTTAGTTTATGGCCTTGAAAAAGGACTAACCCTACAACCTATATCTTCCTAGGGGTTCGGTTTGTGGCCTTGGAAAACGACCAGCCCTATAACCCTTTTGACCGCTCAAAAAGATACATCGTCAAATACAGATTAGGTAGTTGAGATCATCCGTCCTGAGGACCCTTATGCACATTGCGTATAAAGCTATAAACCACAGACATAAGAAAGGAGTGAAAGTATAGTGGTCATGAATATATTTCTCATTAAATTGAATATGAGTTACAAATGAAGTGTAGCTGGGGTCATGCCTCGTTAAAACATTCTTGAGAAAACCCAATGGGAAAAAACTCAAGTTAGGAAAAAGAGTACACTTCGTCTTACCAACTAGCTGTAATAAATGCGTAAATTCTGTGTGTTCCATTTATTATGGATAGGTGTGCCATCGAGGTTCTCTAATCAATATGACCCTTTGCCAGTCACCTCGGATACTCTGTAAGGGCCTTCCCATGTCGGTGCTTATTTTCCTTGATGAGTAAACTTATTTCCCATACTTGCCTTCCTTAAAACGAGATCTCCTATGTTGAATGCTCTGTGCTGAATGCGCTTGTTGTATTGGAGGGCGGCCTTTGCTTTAATGGCCTAATCCCTAACAAAGGCTTCTTCTCTGAGCTCTTGAAGAACATCCAATTCAGATGCCAGATTGGCATTATTATTCTCCTTAGAAAAATACTCAACCCTTATTGACGTAGTCTGGAGTTCCACCGGTATCATCGCCTCAACACCATAAGTAAGGCGATATGGAGATTTGTTGGTTGAGAAGTCTGGTGTAGTGCGATATGCCCAAAAGACATGGCACAACTGGTTCGTCCATCCGCCATTTGCTTCGCCTAGACACTTCTTTAACCCTTTCAGTACCTCTCTATTAGCCACCTCGGCCTGGCTATTCGTTTAAGGATGTTCGAAAGCTGAGAAGATTTGGACTATCCCTAGTCCTTCAAGCAACTTTGTGAACTTCCTGTCAGTAAATTGCGTGTCGTTGTCAGTAACGATCTGTGCTGGGACTCCGAACCATGCTATAATGTTATCATAGAAAAAACGGCGTGTCCGGGCTGAAGTGATATGCACAATGGGCTCCACTTTTATCCACTTCGTAAAATAGTCCACCCCAACAATGAGGTACTTGATGCCATCGGGCGCTGTTGAGAATGGACCTAGGATATCGAGGCCCCATTGATGAAAAGGCCATGGCACAACAGACATGGAAAGCTCCTGGGCAGGTGTGTGATGAAGGTTGGAAAATTTATGACACGGATCATACTTCTTTACAAACTCAATGGAGTCTCTCTTCATTGTGGGCCACCAGTAGCCCGCTCTAAAGACCTTCATCATCAGGCTTCTACCTCCAGCGTGGTGTCCACATTGCCACTCATGCACCTCTTCTAGCACACCTCGTACCTTATTTTCATTTAGACACCTGAGGTAAGGTACAGAAAATCCCCTCCGTATGAGCATGCCATCCACCAACGTAAAGTAAGGAAGCTCCCTTTTCAACTTCTTCCTCTCCAAGTCATCAGTGGGCAGCTGCCCATTGGCAAAATATCGTATGTAAGGGACTACCCATGAATTCTCATCAAAGGCATGGTATGATATTGCATTCAATGATGGGGTCAAAGGGATATTGGGCGTCATCAACGTACTCTGTACCACAAATGTTGTGTTCCCAGGCTGCTTTATGCTTATAAGTCTCGAGAGGATGTCCGCCCTAGTGTTTTCCTCTCTGGGCATATGCTTAAACTCCAACATAGAAAATCTTTCCTTCAATTCATTCACGCAATTTAAGTATAATTGGAGTCTGGGTTCGTGAACTTGATACTCACCCTGAATCTGTGAGATCACCAACTGCGAATCACTACAGAGGGTTACTTCAGAAGCTCCAATGTCAATTGCTGCTGAGTCCGGTGAGGCAAGCTTCATGTTCGGCCTGATTATTAGAGGTTTTGAAATTGAAGCGCAGAGATATTTCCAAGTGCACACCATCATCGCTTTCCACCACGACACCGGCGCCACATCCCTTGCTATTAGAAGAGCCATCCACGTAAACCGTCTAATGGTTTCGTTGTATAGTGGGGTCTACCCCATTCATTTCCACCACAAAATCAACTAACACCTGGGCTTTGATGGCACCCCGAAGCTCGTACAAAACATCAAACTCTTACAGTTCGATGGACCACTTGATTATTCTCCCAGCAAGGTCTGGCTTGCTCAGAATAGAGCGGGGCAGGAGATCCATTCTCACCATCACGGGGTATGCATAAAAGTATAGCTTGAGGCGACAGGTGGCCCAAATAACGGTGAGGGCGGCTTTTTCAATCTTCTAGTACCGGCCCACTGCTCCCTGCAGCGTCTTACTGGTGAAATACACAGGTCTCTGTCCTTCCGAGGTCTCCTTGACCAACGCCACTCCTACGGCTTCATCCGAGATGGCTAGATAAAGGATAAACGTCTCTCTGGGGTCAGGTCTTACCAAAATAGGAGGACTAGACAACACCTCCTTATGCTCCTAGAAAGCTTGCTCCTGCTCCTGTTCCCATTCAAGCTTCTTGGACTTCTTCAGGATCTTGTAAAGAGGAAGGGACCTGTGGGCCATCTTAGGCATAAATCGTGCCAAGGAAGCTACCTTTCCATTCAGTGATTGGACCTCCCTTAAGCCTAATAGGAAACCATCATCTTTTCATATAATTTCAAGAACATGCAATGCGTAAGATATATGCATATACATATCTATATGGTCATACATCATACATCCCCAATATTCATATTCCTAATTAACCATGTTCAAATTCATCCTCAAAGTCATATATCATCAACACCTATGCATTCCCAAAATGATTACATAATCAACCTCTTTATATTCATCAATGGCTATGAATTCCAATACCCCTAATATTAATACATCATCCATATTTATACATATTCATAGTTCATCCATCAACATCAATAAATAACAGCATCATAATATCCATTTTGTACACGACACATTAAATTACAAACGCTGCTGGTCAAGGCATTTTGTTACCACTATTTACCTTCCCAAAAGCTTTACTCTATAAACATCCTCATTCCATGATATTCTTGCATCAAATACTAAAAGGAGACCACATGGGAGAGTGAGTTATACATTTCAAATGACAATATGAATACAATTGAAATTACGTGCATATGCATATCAACATCATGTATGCTTTTCTAAACACATAAACAATTATCATAAACTATTACTTCAACAATATATTCACATTTCATATTCTTTAGTCAATTCATAGCAAAGCAAGCATATACACATCAATTCCAATGCCACAACGGGCCAATATAATCAATATCGACCATTCAAGTCTTTTCTCAAAGCCACTATAGACTATCTTCATTATCGTCATATTCGATATCTTTTTGTTGTACTCACATTATTTATAAATTTTTATGTGGTCTTTTAGGTATATCAATTACCCATTTCATCAACACCATACCACAATCTCAATCCTTGTTAATCATCATCATCATCTGGCATATCTCCATGCTATATGAAAATGCTCTTATAGCTAATGCATATGCACAATGGAATAGACAACAACAAATACAGATCCGACTGTGGGAATAAACACCAAATTGTGGGTCAAGCATAGGTGTGCTACTATGCCCCTACTACAGTAGAAAAATGTGTACACATATCTCAAGCTTAGTTTCATTTTTGGCAAGAAGATGAAGGTGGAAGAGATGGGGTTTGGTTTTGGTGGGAAGCATGGAAAAGAAGAAGAAAAATTAGAGATGGAGGGGAGAAGAGGAGTAAAGCACAGTTATGAGAAGAGAGAGGCGAAAAGATGACCAAAATTGGTCATTGCCCAATGGGTACAATCAGATATAATCAGATTAGGATCCGTCTAGGAGATGAATGGAAGACTGCCTTTAAGACTTGAGATGGACTTTACGAGTAGATGGTTATGCCTTTTGGGCTTTCTAATGCCCCAAGCACCTTTATGTGCCTCATGAACTAGGTACTCCTCTCATTCATTGACAAATTTGTAGTAGTATACTTTGATGATATCCTAATCTACATCAAAAGCAAAGAACATATGGGGCACATACAGAAGGTTTTAGAGGTTCTTCAAAAGAAAAAACTCTACGTTAAGCTGGAAAAATGCTCTTTCCTAACCGAAGAAGTGATTTTTCTTGGGTACATTGTTATTACTGAGGGTATCAAGGTAGATCCAAGAAAAGTTGAGGCAATTCAATCCTGTCCTACTCCCCAGTATATCCATGATGTCTAAAGTTTCCATGACTTAGCTTCTTTTTATCGCTATTTCAGCAAGAATTTTAACACCATAGCAGCAGCTCTCACTGACTTAATTTAAGGTGATAAATTTCAATGGACAGAGCTAGCACAGAAAAGCTTTGATCAGCTAAAAGAACACCTGACTAAGACACCCGTATTAGCACTTCCAAACTTTGACCTGGTATTCGAAGTCAATTGTGATGCTTTTAACATTGGTATTGGTGCAGTGCTCAGTTAGGAAGGACAACCAATTGCTTTCTTCAGTGAGAAGTTAAATGATGTCATGCTCAAATACTCCATATACGATAAGGAATTCTATGCCATCGTACGTGCACTACAACATTGGAGTCATTACCTACTTCCAAAAGAATTCATTCTTTATTCTGACCATGAAGCCCTCAAATATCTCAATTCTCAATAAAAGGTTAGCCTTAGGCATGCAGCATGGATCGAATTCCTACAAGCTTACTCAATTTTGATCAAACACAAGGCAGGACACCATAACTCTGTCGTTGATGCACTCAGTTGACACCAAGTTTTTCTTTCTATATTACAAGTGAAGGTTATTAGTTTTGAGACACTCGCTAAATTATACCAAGTTGACCCGTATTTAAGTGTTTTCTAGAAATCAACTAAAGGTCGACATTTTCAGCGGTACCATCGACACCAAGGGTTCTTATTTAAGGACAATGTTTTATGTGTCCCATGCTATTCCTTAAAAGAATCCATCATCTGGAAAGCTCGTAATGGAGGATTAACAGGCCACTTTGGTTGAGACAAGACTGTTTCACTCATGAAAGAGAACTTTTACTTGCCTAAGCTTGAAAAGGATGTCAATCGACATATTCAGCGTTGTAGGACTTGTCACCTTGCCAAATCCACAAGTCAAAACACCAGACTATACACGCCCTTACCAGTACCAATTGCTCCATGTGAAGACGTCAACATGGACTTTATTCTTGGATTACCAAAAACCCAAAGGAAAAAGGAATCCATTATGGTAGTTGTGGATTGATTCTAAAAAATGGCTTATTTTGTCCCTTGTCAAAAGACTAGTGATGATGTCCACATCGCTGACTTGTACTTCCGAAAGATTATTCAGCTGTATGGGATTCCAAGAACCATCACCTCTGATCAGGATGTCAAATTTTTAAGTCATTTTTGGAGAACCTTATGGAAGAAGATGGGCACCAAGTTGTAATTCAGTAGTGTCAGTCATCCCCAAACAGATGGACAAAGAGAAGCGATCAATAGAATATTGGGAAACTTGTTACAAAGCTTTGTTGTCGATAATATTCGCCAATGGGACCTCATCATCAGCCAAGCCAAGTTCGCTTACAACAACTTATTTAATCAGGCTACCGGAAGGTGTCCATTTGAAGTTGTATATGGTGCTCGACCTCTTAGCCCTTTGGACATGGTTCCAGATTCTACAAAATATCAATTTAGTATTGATGCTAACAAGAGAGCTAAGGAAATTAAGAAACTTCATAAGCAATTTTGAGTAAGGATCGAAAGTAAAAATTTGATGTATAAAGTCAGAAAAGATAAGCATTGAAAGCAGCAAAGTTTCAAGGAAGGAGACTTGGTATGGATTCAACTTCAAAAAGAATGGTTTTCAAAACAACCTAATGCCAAGTTATCCATAAGAGCTGATGGCCCATTCAAAGTTATTTAAAAGATCAATGACAACGCCTATAAGATCAAATTGCCAGGACCATATGAAGTATTGGCCACATTCAATGTTACAGATCTATCACCTTACTTTGATAAAGAAAATAATTAGCCTCGAGGACGAGTCTTCTCCAACCCAGGGAGAATGATATGGAACAAAAGCCAGCTCACACCCATCACTCATTCCCCATATCGCACTCATCTCAACCACCTCACTTTGCCCATTCCTTTACAACTCATTTGCAATAATTTAGTTTTATCATTGTTATTATTTTAAATATTTATGTAATCCTAGAGCATTATAAATAGGTGCCTTATAAGATCTCAAATGACATTTTAACTCATATCAAATACATAGAGCTTATTTGAGTGTTTCTTTCCTTTCCTTTGCATTCTGTGCTATAACTATTTTAGAAAAAGTAGAAGTTCTTTATTGTTCGGTGATTATCAAATCATAAACCAAAACATCACATACATAGTTCAATTCTTCAAGGTTGTGTGATGAGTCTCTAAAAGATTCATTATTTAATATTTACTTAAGGATAATTCAAGGGAAATTTATGTAAAACAATTACATTTCTAATGATATTATTCATAAAATAGTGTTGGTTTTTATTAGTAAAAATAGAAAATTATTGATAAATTAAGCATGTTTTATGTAGGAAATTGTAATTGAAGCATAAAGGGAAAAATGATGAATATTAAGTATGTTGTGAGAACCCAACATAAGTACGCCTAGAACTAACGTACTTGCGCTCAGCATCAAAGTTGAAGTATTAGTTATTTGCATGTGGGTATGCTAGACCCAATGTTGGTATGCCAAGAAGCAGCTTTTTGGTAAAAATTAGACACAGAGACTCAGTGTACTTACGCCCGACCAGCGTCAGCTTACGCTAGGCATATTTTGGACTAGAAAATGCTCATCCAATAGCCTAGCATGCCTACGCTCATTCATAGCGTACTTACGCCCATGTCACACACAACTTGGTATCAAGTCCAGGAACTCGACGTACTTACACTGGCGCTTACACTCACTCTTACACCTATTTCCCCCTCAATCAAACCTTAGTCCAAATCCCATGCATACTAACACCACTCCGACACTCACTCTTACGCCCAATACTGATCCATTTAACTTAGTTATTTTCAGAACTTGTACATGTTGTAATTTAAGTAACTTAAGTTATTTATTTATTTGTACCTCTTAATTAATTGCATTCTTTGTAATTACTTTAGTTTAGGATTTTAGTTAGTCTAGGAAACTATATATAATTGTATTGTAATTAATGTTAGGGGGATTAACACAGAATACATTCATTTTCAGATTTCTAACTTCTTTCTAAACATATTCTCTCTCTAGTTCTCTCATTTTCTCTTCTGCGTTTCCATTTTTGTTTTCCTCCATGTGTTCTTAATTCCTTAGGATTGGGATTGATTAAAGTTACAATCAAGCTGAGATTCAATTGATTGGAGCTAAGGATTCAATTGGAGAAAGTTTTGAACATTGGAATTGTTGGATTACACCTCTTGGATTGGAAAATCCAAGACTCATTCAGAAGCAATCATTAGATAGGAATCATGGTGAGAGCTTCAGATTACACTTCCTAACCTAGTTACTTCATGCCTAAAGGATTAGGTGAATAGCTAAGGTTCCCTTTAATTTCACAATTGGCTTTAACATGAACTGATACCTAAGGAATTAAGAATTATTCATCTGTGAGATTGAACCATGCTTTAATTGAATCTGAAATTATTGTCATTAGGATTTAAGTGAAGTTGTTTACTAAGATTAATTCCAATCTACTGTTAGAATAGTTTTTTGTAAAAATACCCAAAAATTTAGAAAACATAAAAATAGAGTTGCTTGTTTATTGCTTGGTTCAGATGGTGCTTTCCATGAATTATGGTACTTAACACAATCCTCGTGGGAACAATCAAATATACTATTGGTGCGCTTGCCAAGAAATTTCATCATATGATAAATTTACATCAAGTTAATGGCACCGTTACTGGAGATTGTTGATTAATATCAACAATCCTTAGGGAGCTGCTAGACTGAACCATTTTT
Source organism: Clitoria ternatea (assembly GCA_037962975.1). Classification (NCBI taxonomy): domain Eukaryota; kingdom Viridiplantae; phylum Streptophyta; class Magnoliopsida; order Fabales; family Fabaceae; genus Clitoria; species Clitoria ternatea. Next base: position 121,789,713 of record CM075670.1, read on the forward strand.
TAGTTTTTGTAATTTTGTTAGTTGTTAGTGAATTTTGTTGTAGGAGTAGGATTTTGTTAATTGTTGTTTAAGTGTTGTTAGTTGTTACTACTATTTTGATTTTTTTGTTGCTGTTAGTTTTTTTAATTGTTGTTAGTTGTTAGCACTAACCATTACAGTAATTTTGTTTGTTATTAGTTGTTGTACTTGTGTGTTTGTTTTGTTTTGGAAAAAGAAAAGTTGCAACTGATGGATCTTAAGGATACCTTAGCGGAGTTTCTTCAATATTCACAAACATTATGCATGAACCATGTGGAAGAGATATAACCAATTAAGGAAGAGTCATCTGAATTAGAAATAATATTTACTCAATTCATAGAGTTCACTCAAACTGGCCTTAGGAATTTTGATAATTCAATCAAAAATATTCAAAATTAAGTGGATTTGATTGTGAAACAGTTGGCCGAAGAAGAAATTAACATAGTGGATGTACAAATAGTGGACCAATATGAAGAGCCATGGGATGATGATGTTTGTCCGAGTAAAGAAACTAAGTTTAGGAAGCAGAAGACCAGCTGGAAAACATTTATGATGAAAAAGACAATGAAATGCCTAAACCTGAACTTAAGGTTGATGTTGAGATGTATGAAACAAAAGAAGAAAAAGAAAATGAGGAAGGTCAGGGTTATTTATTGGAAGAAGAGAAAGTTGAAGAATGCGAGAAGGAAAGCGATATGGATCATACTTCTGAGCTGGATGATAGTATACCTAGTGAGGAATTATTTAATGATTGGAATGAAGAAGATTGGTCTGATGAAGAAGAGAATAATCTGTCATTAGATGATTACGTTGATAAGGAAAATGTTGAAGAAAGTAAAGCTAAAGAAATGACAGAAGAAGCAATTGAGGAGGTTGAGATTCATTCATATGTTACTACCAAACAAAAACTGATAGAGGAAGTAGAGGTCTTAACTGAAACGGAAACCATAACTTGGAAAACTAATATTGGTTTTGAAGTTTTGAAAATGCCAAGTGTGGATGCTGATGAAAAAGCACAGGTTCATGCACAAGAAGGAGTAAATTCTCACTTTGAAAATACAAAAGAAGAAGTTCAGCCATGGCATGAGGAATGTACTAGTGGTAACTACTGTAGCTATGGAAACCACAAGGAAATGGGAATCATCAATTCAATAAGAACATTGCTTGTGGCATAAAAAGATAAAGACTAACACAAAACAAAAAGAAAAAGAGTAAAGAAAAGAAAAAGAAGAAAAATAGGCAGAATTTGAAGAGAAAAAGAGAAGAAAAGTTGTGCGAGCTTGAGCCTCAAACACAACAATAAAAAAGTTGGAGCAAAAAGACTAAGAGTCTATGGTCACAGGCAATGGGATCCAGGTGGATGAATCCATGTAGCTACCCTTCTTACATAAATAAATTGATGGAAAAAGAAGAAGAAGAAGAAGAAGAAGAAGAAGAAGAAGAAGAAAAAGAAGAACAAAGTGAAAAATGAGAAAAGAAAAAAAAGGAAAAAGTGTGAAAAAGAAAGAAAGAAAAAAATAGAAAAGAAAAAAAGGAAAGAGTTGAAGAAAAAGAAAACAAGAAAAAGAAAAAGGAAAGAAAAAAAATCAAAAATAGAAAAGAAAGAAAAGGATTTTGCTGAAACATCAACCACTAAACTCAACACTTCATTAACTAACTCAGGGAGTTTCTTAAACTCACACTTCTTTTGAATTCTTCTTGCATACAAATAAGTGAGTTTGAAAGCTGCTGAACAATTTAACTCTATTTGATTTCAAGTATACATGATGACTTCTTTGAATTCTGAACTTGTATGTGGACTAAGGATGCATGATGTGAGTCTTTACATTGCATGTTTGGATGGATAAATAGTCATTATTTTCTAGCTTTAACTGAATCTCCTGATAATTATTGTAATGTCCTAGTTTGGGGATGTGTTGTGAATGCTTAACCTGAATAAATATGAGTTTTGAGTCTTGATTCCCGCATGAGTGTGCTTGTTAGTTAATATTGTTGCAGAACTTGCTATTGTTCTTGCATCTACTCATTTGTATGTATGTTTGGAAATGATTAAGGCCATTTTTCTTAATAAGCCAGGGCCAAATAAGCTCACCATTGTACATATATCCATTGATCTTATGTTTGAGCCTTTGACTTTTTCTTTGGAATAAAATCCTAACACTACAAGCCAATAACCCAAGAAAAACCAATAAAGAAAAATCCTTGTGCATAAGATGTTGGTGCTTGTTCTATCATAAATATAGAGTTGTTAAGGGACTAGTAACATTTTAAGTTTAGGGATGGGAGTGTGCCACAAATCATACTTTGGCACACTCTTGTTTTTCTAAACTTGTGTGAAGGAGAAAAATGAAAAAACAAATAGAACAAAGTCAAAATAAGAAATGGAAGAAGGTGTGTTGATACAAAAGTGCTGAAACATACAAGTCCAAAGGACAAATGCATCAAGTTAAACCAACATTACTGCAATTGGTAAGAAATGATCAATTTGGAGGAAGTGAGGTTGAGGACCCAAACTTACATCTAGATAGCTTCCTTCATATTTGTGATATAGTTAAGATGAATTGTGTTCACGATGAAGCAATCCAGCTAAGATTGTTTCTTTTTTCTCTTTAGGATAGAGCTAAGGCTTGGTTGCAGAGCCAACCTAGGGGTAGTATTTCTACTTGGGAGGATCTAACTAGAAAATTTTTGATTAAACATTTCCCTTCTTTTAAGTATGCTAGGCTACACAAAAAGATTACTTGTTTCCAACAGAGAGAGGGTGAGTCTTTGTTAAAAGCATGGGATAGATATAAAGAGAGTTGGAGGAAGTGTCCTTATCACCAAATACCTGAAATGCAGCAGGTTAACATCTTTTATAATGGAGTGAAACCAACAACTAGAGTGTTGATAGATGCCTCAACTGGAGGTTCTCTGACTACCAAAATAATGGATGAGGCTATATAATTAATAAATGTGATGGCCTCTAATGAATGCTTGATAGGTGAAAGGAATAGTGTCCCCAAGAGGGGAATTATGGAATTAGATATGCAAGATGCTTATTTGGCACAAAGAAAGTTAATGACTTAGACTTTAGAAAAATTAAGTGTGCAAATCTCTGAAATTTAAAAGCCTAGTCATGTTTGTGTGATGAACTGTGATTTTTATGGTGGTGACCATGAGAATGGCTTGTGTGATTCCAATAGCTCAGCAAAGCAAGTGAATTACATAGGGCAACGAAAGAGTTACCCATCAAATTTATTTAATCCTAACTATAGGAATCACACAAACTTCTATTGGCAGAGAGGGCCTCATCTCAATCAAAATTTGAATCAAAACATAGTCCAAGGTCAATCATCACAGCAGTCCATTAATGGACCACAATCCCAACCCACACCTGTGAAAGAAAAATCTAAGTTAGAAAGTGTCTTGTCTTAGTTCATACAAGCTACTCAAGCTAGCTTTAAGAACAAAGAAGCCTCTATTAGAAATTTAGAAAATCAAGTAGGACAATTGTCAAAGTAATTGGTTGAGAGACAAGCTGGAAATTTTCCAGTAGAGACAAATAAATCCAAAAGAGCATTGTAAGGCTATCATGACAAGAAGTAAGAAAACTTTGGTTGACCCTACTCTAATTAAAAATAGGTGTGAGGAAGAAAAAGAAGAGAATCAAGAAAGTAAAACTGAATTAGAAAAACCAATAGAAACTGAAAAAGAAAAATCAATTGAAACTAGGTAAAAGAAAAAGATAGACATTGAACTAGAAGAAGCAACAAAAATAACACCTGAAAAACTGAAACATACTCTATTTCCTCAAAGGTTTAAAAAAAAATAAAGGAGAAAAAGTTTTCTAAGTTCCTAGATGTCATTAAGAAACTCCACATAAACATCCCATTCGCTGAGTCATTGCAAGAGATTCCCTTATATGCAAAGTTTATGAAAGAGCTTTTATCTAAAAAAAGGAAATTGAAAAGAGATGAAACAATTGCCCTCACTTAAGAGTTTAATGTAATTATTCAGAAAAAATTACCACAGAAACTTGAAGATCCAAGGTCTTTCACTATACATTGTGCAATTGGTGATATACATGTAGAGAGTGCCTTATGTGACTTAGGAGCTAGCATAAATTAGATGCCATTGTCTTTAATGAGGAAGTTAGGGATAAAAGATCTTTAACCAACTCGTATGTCTTTGCAGTTGGCTGATAGATCAATCAAATATCCTCATGGCATGCTAAAAGATTTGTTAGTAAAAGTGGATAAGTTCATATTTCTAGCAGATTCTATTATGTTAGATATAGAAGCTGATAAGGAAATACATTTGATATTAGGGAGACCATTCTTAGCAACAAGTAGAGCTTTGATAGATGTAGAAAAAGGTTAATTGATGCTAAGAGTTCAAGAGGAACAAGTGGTCTTTAATGTGTTTAGTGCTATGAAGCATCTAGTTGAGACATTAGATTGCTTCATGATTGAGGAGTTTTCCACTTACAAGACTCTCATGTTGTTAAAAGCTGAAGAGGAAGCTTTGAAAGCCTTCTTTGAAGATGATTTTGATTATATAGGTGAAGAGTTAAATGATGAAGAATTAAGATATTGTAGTCACTTGAGGCTCTAAAAGTCATGTAAGAGAAGGAAGAAATAAAAGAGGAATTGAATGAGAGGCCTAGAGAGGTAGTAGAAGAAAAACATGATTTAAAACCTTTGCCTTCTTATTTGAAATATGCCTTCTTAGGAAAGAATGCATCACATCTTGTTATCATAAGTTTTGATGTTAGTGATAAGGATGTTGAAAAGCTAATGAGGGTTTTGCTGAAACATCAATCTGCTATAGGTTGAAAAATTTCTAATTTAAAGGGGATTAGTCCATCTTTTTGTATGCATACAATTTTTATGGAAGAGGATTATTCTCCGGTTGTCTAACCACAGTGGAGGCTGAATCCTGTAATGAAAGAGGCTTTTAGAAATGAAGTGGTCAAACTATTAGATGTAGGGATCATATATCCTATCTCGGATAGCACTTGGATCAGTTTGATTCAAGTAGTACCCAAGAAAGGAGGTATGACAACCATAAAGAATGAGAAATGGGAAGTCATTTCAACTAGGCCTACTACAGGTTGGAGGATGTGTATAGACTATAGGCGGTTAAATGAATCTACTAGAAAAAATCACTTTACTTTGCCATTTATGGATCAGATGCTTGAAAGGTTATGTGACCATGAGTATTATTGTTTCCTAGATGGATACTCAGGGTATAACCAGATTGTGGTTGACCCAAAAGACCAAGAAAAAACTACTTTTACTTGCCCCTATAGAATATTTGCTTATAGGCACATGCCTTTTAGGTTATGCAATGCACCGTCTACCTTTCAAAGGTGTATGTTGGTGATTTTTTTAGACATGGTTGAGAAGTTCATAGAGGTTTTCATGGATGACTTCTCTATGTTTGGAATAGATTATGATTCATGTCTATTCACCATAATTTGGCCAAGGTTTTAATAAGATGTTAAGAGACTAATCTTGTCCTCAATTGGGAAAAGTGCCATTTTATGGTGAAAGGGGGGATAATCCTTGGCCATAAAGTCGCTGCTAAAGGAATTGCAGTGGACTGTGCCAAAATAGAGATGATAAAGAAACTTCCTCCCCCTGTTAATGTAAAGGGGATAAGGAGTTTTCTAGGCTTTGTAGGGTTTTACCGTAGATTCATAAAAGATTTCTCTAAGATTGCAAAACCATTAACTGATTTATTAGTGAAGGATGCTTCTTTTGTCTTTAATGAGCATTGCTCAATGGCTTTTGCAAGTCTGAAAGAGAAACTCATTTCAGCCCCTATCCTTGCTACCCCAGATTGGCCTTTACCTTTTAAACTTATGTGTGATGCAAGTGATTCTATTGTGGGGGCTGTGTTGGGCCAAAAGAAGGGTAAACCAACCCATGTCGTTTATTATGCAAATAAAGTGTTGAATAAGGCACAAGTTAATTACACCACCACTGAGAAAGAGATGTTTGCTGTGGTGTATGCTTTTGATAAATTTAGATCATTTCTGATTGGTGCCAAAGTGATAGTTTATACTGACCATTCAATACTTAAGTACTTACTTGCCAAAAAAGAGTCAAAGCCAGGTTGATTAAGTGAGTCCTTTTTCTACAAGAGTTCGATTTAGAAATTAGAGACAAAAAAGGAATAAAGAACTCTGTAGTTGACCAACTATCTCGTTTGGAAGGATATACTAAAATTGTTCTGATCAATAAAGAATTTCCAGATGAGAACTTGATGAAAATAGAACAAAGTCCATGGTATGCTGACATGGCAAACTTTAAAAGTGTAGTGATGGTACCTATAGGAATGACATCCTAAATGAGGAAGAAATTCTTTCATGATAGCAAGAGTTTTTTGTGGGATGATCCTTTCCTGTATAAGGTTGGATTAGATGGAATAATTAGGAGATGTGTGCCTGAAATTGAGTAGGAGAGAATTCTTTGGCACTGCCATGATTCTCATTATGGGGGGCACCATGGTTCCTCAAGAACTGCTGCTAAAGTGCTGTAATATGGCTTTTATTGGCCAACCATCTTTCAAGATGCTAAGGGTTATGTTCAGAGATATGATAAATGCCAAAGGAGTGGAGGACTCTCTACTAAAGCTGGCATGCCTCTAACTAACATTTTAATAGTTGAGCTATTTGATGTGTGGGGAATAGACTTCATGGGACCTTTCCCAAAGTCTTTTTCTTATGAGTATATTCTTGTGGCAGTGGATTATGTGTCAAAGTGTGTAGAAGCTATACCCACCAGAACTAAGCATGCACATGTGGTGCTGAGGTTTGTTAAGAAAAATATTTTCTCAAGGTATGGAGTACCTAGAGTTATCATTAGTGATGAAGGGACTCATTTTTGTAATAAGATAATGGAAAAGGCCCTGAAACATTATGAGGTACTCCATAAGGTGTCAACTCCCTATAATTCATAAACTTGTGGACAAATAGAGTTATCTAATAAGGAAATCAATAGGATCCTTGAGAAAGTTGTAGGTAAATCTAGAAGAGATTGGTCTGTAAAATTAGATGATGCTTTGTGGGCTTACTACATAGCTTTCAAAACTCCCATTGGCATGTCCCCTTACCAACTTATGTATGGTAAGGCTTACCACCTCCCTGTGGAGTTAGAGCATAGAGCTTGGTGGGCTACAACGTTATTAAATATGGAATTTACCCAATCTCAGGAGGAAAGAGTCCTGAAACTTCATGAGCTTGACGACTTTAGATTGCAAGCTTATTATAGTGCCTCTCTTTACAAGGAAAGAACAAAGAGATGGCACGATAGGAAGCTAGAAAAGAAAGAGTTTCAGGAGGGAGACAAGGTCCTACTATTCAACTCTAGGTTGAGACTCTTCCCAGGAAAACTTAAATCTAAATGGTCTGGTCCTTTTGTGGTTAATGAAGTATTTCCTTATAATGCTATTGAGGTAAAGGGACCAGAAATAGGAAGAATGTTTAAGGTTAATGGTCAAAGACTCAAACTCTATTTTGGAGGTGAGTTTAATAGGCAAAAGGCCTCAGTTGAATTGCATGCTCTTGCTTAAGAGTCATGTCAAGCTAGTAACATTAAAGAAGCACTTCAAGGAGGCGCCCTTGCGAATTTGATTTTGTTTTTCTTTAAATTGTTGTTTTAATTCATCTTGAAAAATAAATGAATTAATGTTTTTGAAGAAAATATAATATAAAAGAGAAGGGAAAGGAAGAATTTGAAAAATATATAATAATTTTGGTCAGGAATAAAAGGTTAAGTAGGAGCATTTCCTAAGGGTCTCGCGTATTTACACTGGAATAAGGGCTTCTTACTCCCATGATCATTCTCAGGATTGATAGTTGTGCATGCTTACACATTAATTGAGCGTCCTTATGGTCAGTACAGACAGTGCCTATTTGGAACAGTTCATTCTTACGCTCCACTATAGCGTGCTTACGCTTGCCGTCTGTGTATCAAGGGTGATATGTTCGTGGCTACGCCCACCTCAAGCGTGCTTACGCTGTTTCCTTGACCATTCTGTAAGTGTCAGGTCACTTTTGGGCTTCTTCACGCTGGTGTCGTACTTTTTTATGCTACCTACTGTAAGCCTGAAGTGTAAATCCAGGAGGCGAGCATACTAACGCTTCTCTCCAACGCGCCTACGAGTATTCCCTGACCTTTAGTGTTCATTGTTATTAAGGGTTAAGCATGCTAACGCTCATGCTTGTGTACCTACACTGCAAGCCTGATTATGTTTTGAGCTGTCCTTTCGATTGCGTACCTTCACGCCTATTACTTGCGTTCCTACGCTATTTTTATGTTTAGCATCAGGTGTAGCATACCTACGCTTCTTTTGACTGTGCTTACGTATGAATTCTATTTGTGTCAAGCAGTTGGTATTTCCTATGAGTGTTCTGATGCTCCATTGTCGCGTGCTTACATGTAGGTCCTGCCTTAGTTTCTTTGTTGTTTTCCTGATAAACGTGCTTACGCCTTGACTGAGCGTCCTTATATTCAACCCAGATAGTGCTTATTTGGCACTGTTGATTTTGATAGCGTAATGTTTACGCTATTTTGTTTAATAAATTTTAGGATCCCTTTGTGGGTACATTCAGGAGAGCATGCTTACGTAACCCCACTATTCTTACGTGTTTTGTTTGGGCAACAATTGAGCATTCCTATGCTATTATGAAGCATTCTTACAGTTGGTTGTTGTGTTGTTCATCACTATCTGTTTTAAATAAGCTTGTTGATGCTTCTTTTAAGCATGCTTACGTGCGTTCTCTTCCATGAATAATGTTAGAGAGTCGATGTCTAAGCGTACTGACGTTCTTTTGGAGCGTGCTTACATGTATTTCTAGTAGTATCAGGTATGGTTTTTACATCTGAGCGTACCGTTGCTCGGCACAAGCGTACCGATGTGTGGATAAGATTTTCCTAATTATTAATCTGTGCATGCTTACGTCTGGGTTGAACGTTCCTACGCTGGCCCCCTGTCAATAAATACCTATTCCAGCGTAGGAACCCTAACCTCAATTGCTGTTACGTAAGTGCTTAGCCCCTTTTCAATTGCAACAGTCACAATTTTCCATTTCTTCAAATTAGTAATAGTTTCTTGTATATTATTGTCATTTACTTCACATTTACCGTTTCAATTTCCTCTCACCTCTTCAATCATCATATTTCACCTCACCTTTTCACATTTTACCCCACTAGTTCATAGTTCATACTTACTCCTCAAGACTATGAAAGGGAATTTAGGGAGAGGAGTGTGATTAGAGACAGATTAATGATGCTGAATGAGGAGGATTGCCTTGACTCAACTGTAAGGGCTGCTATGTTTGCTAGAGGGTGGCAAAACCTTAACAAAGTTTTAGGCCATGACTATCAGGAACTCACAAGGGAATTTTATGCAAATTTGAGGGTGAATGATGCTGATGATGACTATCTTTACTCTTCCTATCTAAGGGGAGTAACTATCCCCATTTCTAGAGAAATTATCAGTAAGGCATTAAAATTGCCTATAGTGGAAGGTTCTAAATGTGAGTATACCAAAATCCTTAATTTTTTTGCTTTGGAAGAAAATACAAGTTTGGTGAATCAAGTTTTGGAGGTTTGTTGCTAAGGGTACTGTTTTTGAGACCACTATTGGTGGTGCTCCCAAATTTGTCTGAAAGAATACCATCAGAGACCTCCCCATGATTTGGTACCAATATCTCCTCTCTTCACTACAACCGGTGGCTCATGCTACTGAAATTGTGGCAAAAAGGTTGATCCTCATTTATTGTTTAATGTAGGAATTATATGTTGATTTGGGTGACTTAATTCTATTTAAAATGGTTAAGGCTAATGAAAAACATGCCCAATTACCATATTGTTCTATCATTTCATTGTTGGCCAAGAAAAACTTTATGAGAATTCAAGAGGAGGAGTTGACTAAGGTAAAAATCGAGAAGGCTCTAGACCATGCTTGGGTGAGGGACCTACTGACAATGATATTACCAAGGAACCTAGGCGTTCAAAGCCCAAACCTTCCTCTTCACATCAAGAACAATCATATACTCTAATCCTCACCACTATCTTGTGTGAATTATAAGCGATCAAGAAGATGCAGTTTGGAACGTATGACTTGGTGATGAACCATGATATGCTGCTGAGGAAGATGGCCACAACAATGAACTTGGATCCAACTGAAGAGATGGGAGTCCTAACTAAAAAGGATCAATGACTGGCTTCTATAGGATTCATCATTCCTCCTATTGATAACCCATTAAGCACTAAGT